>OX453089.1:6548480-7748480 GCA_949708635.1 Hirtodrosophila cameraria
AGCACATCTTGTTGAACATATGCAAATGGTATTTGTTTCATGCATGCCATTACATTCAAGTTATAAAACCAAACAAAAAAAAAAGAAGGAATTTTAAAAAAAGTAAAGATTGCATATAAATTGATATGCCCAAAAATTTGCTTACTCATCTGCCAAACAATACACAATTGTTATTGCCTCTTGTGTGTGTTGTCTATGAATTTGGTAAACAGTAGACATTCCAATCAACCGCTGTGCTCTGATATGCGAGCAATCAAGCCTAAAATTTCGACGTCTATCAATCGAGCATGAAATTTGCATAAAATAAACAATGCACATGACTATAATACTATATGTGTATTTCGAGTATTTGGAAACAAAGCTCAAATGAAACATACGAGCACCTGTAATTAGAATTTGCATATTATTACTGACTTACAATTCCAATCTTTGTGTGCATGTGTGTGTTCATAAATATATTAACATCAATTATGTTAAATTCTGCACAGCGCTAGTATTAAATTTATATAAATTTTAAATTTTAATTTAAGTAGCTGTTGCTGTTGCCAATTTTATAATTGGATACATTGACACTTTACAGCCAGTCTGCTATTTTATATAATAGAATTAGCTTTTATTTATTTCAGCCTTTTTTATAATCTGGCAAAGGGGGAGTAGTAGTTTTCAGACCATAATGTGTTGTATGTTGATTGAACTTGTCACACATATTTTGGTTTGAAAATATCGAATAAAGCCCTTAATTGCATAAAAAAAGTTTGTATTTTCAGTTATCCTATTGAAATTCAGAAAATTATATTTAAAGTCCATCAGACCTGTTCCAAATGCCACTTAAATTGTATCCGAAAAGTAAACTACACTCTTTTCTGAGTTGAATTGAGTTGAGAATAGAATTTGGATTTTGAAAATGAATTAACTTTAAAAATCTGGGTTAAGATTCAACTCTTTATCATAATTGTTGACGCCTCTTTTATTAGAGGATATTTGAGAAAGACTTTTAAGTAATTACTTTCGTTTTTTCTTTTTTCAATTTATTCAAATTTATATAGTTTAGCTAGACATATTTTCTTTCTTTCTTTTTCTACATTTTGGCAGATTTTGTTAATATTTAAATTGCTATCAAACTATAATATGACTACAAGAGTATTAAATATTCGTTGCCCGCAAAAAAAAAGCTACACTTTCTTGTTAAAAAACTTATAGAAGACGACTGTGGCATGTGACCGAAAAACCCCAAAGCTGTCAATCAAAGTCAAGGCAAGTTTATTGCACTTGTTGTAAGCGGTAAAAACAGCTACTGGCAGTCAAAGGGAAAAATACAAACTGATACTGATATTTATATGTCGAATCTTTTCGTAGAATACGTATGCTGGCCACAGTTATTTGTTTTGCACATAAAAATAAGCAGACAGCTCTCTAGTGAATTGACTAGCAGAGAGTGAGAGGGAGTTGTTAGGGAATAGAAGCGTTATAGAACATAACAACAAAACAACTACTTAAGAGCACATGCAAATGGCGGTATGCAGCAGCATGCAGGAGGCGCCGCAAAGTATGCTATGGAATATTTTAAATTGTTTTCAACATGGAATTTTAATATCAAAAAACATGGCCACCAAGCATGAGGCACAGACACAAAAACACACACACACATACATAAGAAAAACACACACAAACACATAGAAAACAACATAAAAAGAGGGAGACAGATAGCAACTCTGACAGACACGTGCAGAGCGCAATCAATTTGAGCTTCATCAAAGTTCTGTGCATATTTCAACACATAATGCCAGTAGAGATGTAGTCGGAAAAACAAAATTAGCTAGCGCTTATAGAAAGAAGTTAGAGCAATATGAAAATCCGAATGAACTTTGTGTGTACGAGTATATGCTGCTAATTGAAATTAATTAAGTGCGCATGCTTTTAATGAAAGTCAGGCCTGATTGCTTTCACTACACATTTCAAGTGGAAATTTACTGAACAACCATAACGCCAATAAATCGCTAGCAATTCGCTTTTAGCAAATTGTGTAACAGCATTGTTTGTCTTTATTTTGAACAGAAAATTGACATAGAAGGTGTTTTCAGCGAACCAAATCAAAAATTATTAATTTATCATTTTTTTTTTTTGGTAATGTAAATTTAGATAAACCAAAGACAAACAATTTTATCAGGAAATTTATTTAAATTTTATTAACAATTTTGTAGTCACATTGTTATAGTTATATATAGTTTTAAAGTCATACAGAACTAATTTCCATATTTATACCGAAAAAATGACTTAACAAATAAGTTTCAAAAAACATTAAAATGTGAAATACCTTATTTTTGTTAAAAATTAAGTTGTTCAAAAACTTTTTCAATCATACAGTTATAGTTCCAATTCAAAATCAACGCAATTTTATATTAAAGTGTCTCATTAAGCAGTTCTATAAATACTACAAACAAGTATAAAAATTCACGTTTTGCAACTTTAAAAAAACATTCTTCAAACACTCAATTAACTTTTCTAAAGCATAATTCAACTGAAACTCAACTCGCAATCACTTAAAAAGCACCTTGTTAAATAATATAAGCAAAAAAATCAATAAAAATCAATTACGACGACTTTGAATAAAAATCTTTAATAACTCAAGCAGTTTTTTAAAGGCATTGTCAAGCTGAAACTCAACTCGCAAACAGCTGATGTAAATAAATGTTAAATATCTCTTAAATTTTGATAAAAGCAATATGCAGCTGAAACTTGAGTCAAACTATCATGCCACAAAAATATGGTTAACCACAATATTGCAGCATAGAACTTGGCGAAATAGCGTTGCAAACAATTCAAAGAACTCATGCGTATACTTAATATGTGCTTGTTCTTGCGCTTTTAGCTGCCAAAAATGAAGATCAAAAGCTGCTGCTGGCAAACTGAAATAATTATTTATTAAAGCGTAAGTCCAAATGGCACAACGAATACAACGAATAACGAATAACTCAAAGTGCCTTGCCTGTTGAAACTAAACTAATTACTCACTCAGTGGAGCGGCACATGAGCAAACAACTCATTTGTGCTAAAGTTTTGTGCTCCTTTTGGCCTTACCAACTTTTTAAACTAAGCTGCCAAAACTGAACTAACTGGACAGCTAAATATATTTATTTCGCTGCAATAACAAAAAAGAACGTGACAATTTTAACAAACCTCAAAAATGAATGGGTATGGGGTCAGCAGGCTTATAAGACGTAATCCCAAATTGATGAAGGTTCATGTTCAATGCCAAGCAAGCAATTATTATTAACTATGCTCCAGGGTGCCAGAGCTCAGCAAACTCGCCATTGACATTGGAGCCCCCACAGGCACACAGCAGCAACAACAGCAGCAGCAACAACAGCAACAACAACAACAACTGCCACTGCTGGTGCCCAAGAATATAAAACCTGTACGTGTCTGGCATACAATTTTTGGTTTGAGGGGAGACTTTAGCGCAACTAGTGGAAAAAAGATTTGCAATAAGCGTACTTGATAAGTACTTACAATGAGCTAACGAATTGAAACTCCACTCCCAAAAAATAAAACTTTCAGTTGAATGCCAATTTGCCTACACACACAGACACACTTGCACACATAACACGCACGCACACACACACACACTCACTCACACACACACACAAACACACACAATGCACACAATGCACCAATGCACAACAAAGACTCAGCATGGGACGTTGAGCCCCTCTCATTCAAAGCACATTACACATACGCCGCGTAGGCAGCGCGGCAATTTAACGTTGCCTGGCTACTGTCGTCGCACAGTGGGGCAGCTGTTTTTTGAAATCTAAAAAACAATTGAAAATTTGACTTGAAAGGATTTTCGTTTTAATTCATGCAAACATAGTATATTAAAAGGAAAACTAAAAACACAATGAAGTATAGTCGAAAGTGAAGCGGATTGAAAGGATCTAGTTAATAGGAATAACAGACAGTTGTATGTTTTTCTTTACAATCGATGCTACGTTAATTAACAAAGATCAGAAGACCTCTTTAAACATCCGAATACTTAAAAATGTTTCTTGCCTGCTATGCTTCTTGGCACAATTCATTTTCATCACATTGCGCCACTGTGCAACGCTGCAGTTCTCGATTTGGAAAACGCTAAATGCTAGTCGTAAAGCCTGGTCGTAATTGTTCCTAATGGGTCATTATTGCTGGCCAGCCAAAATCGTGCAGCAGGTTTCCAACCAATTTAAACACGTGAAAAATCAATGGAAATTGTTGCAAGTCACATTGGTGCTTTGAAGCTAAATCGCTTTTACAGGTAATTGCCATTGAAGTTAACGTTAAATTTTCAAAAATTTCTTGAAAATTGCTCAAGCTTGCGTAATGCCATTCAGTATTCAAACTCAGCGTTGCGTAAAATATTTGCAGAAAATATATATGCAGTATATACAAAAACAGATTAAAGCATGCTTAAACCGAATGCTGCAAATATTTGCATAAATATACTATATATATATATATATATATATATATATATATATATAAGTAAGTCAGCAGCAGCGACAAACGGATGAGGAAGTTGTCGCCAAGCGGCATTCAGTTACCTGCATTACTTGCGCTGAAGCTGTTTCCTTTATTTTTATTTATTTAGCAGCTACTGCCGCCCCCGATATTGTGAATAGTTGGACCGGAAAATTGTAAATCGCCTGCACAACAAAAATAAAGCCATTGCAATATGCAAATGCAGCACGCGAAGCGCACTCTCCTATAGAATATTTCGTGTACCATTGCTAAAAATGACACTAGCTAATCTTGACACAAAGCACATTTTATTAATCTTGAAAAAAAGAACGGTTTAGTACGGATGTGAATAAAAGCTACAAGAAAAGTCTAAGCTTTAAGTATGTCTTTCACTTTGCATCTTGTTTCGAAAGCACATTAAAGCTTTTCGAGAAAGGCATTTCATCCAGCACTTTTCTAGCTCTCTTAGCTATCTATGCTCAAGTACAGCTAGTTTCAATTGTTTTAAAAGCACATAAAAGCTTTTTATCTAGTAATTATCTATGCCTCATTACACTATTACACACCTTACACTAGCAAGGAGCTTACTAAGCTTTTACTGGCTTTCAAGTTTAATCCATAAATATAAATAAAAGCACATTAAAGCTTTCGGCAAAGTCATTTTATCCAGTACTTATCTATGTCCGACTGTCAAAATGACACTAGCCTTCATCAGAGCAAAAAAACAAGCTACAATGAAATGTAGTTGTATTTCTCATTAAGCTTTGACTGATCACCTTGTGTACTTTCATGGTCACTACCCAAACTTACAAATTAAAGCACATTAAAGCTCACTTACAACTTTTATTAAAAGAAGCAAGTGATTAAATGCACTGACAATTCGTCTAAATAGTAGTTACAAATCCACATTATACACTCCCCCTGATGATTTACCCGCAAAGCTTCGACCGCACAACAATTTGGTAATACTCCAATTCCTTCAAATTCTGTTTTCTCTTCCTTGCTATTAGATGCTACTTGCTACAAATTGTTGCTGCTTTTTGTTGCTCGTTACTCGTCTTAAGTGTTGTTGTGGTTGCTTTCATTTTGCTTCGCTACATTTGCATACTTAGAAACGCCAATGCTAGCATTTCTTCTTCTGCTTCTTCATCATCTTGATAAGATGGTCGGTGGAGAAGGACTTGGGCCGCTCGATGGGCAGGCCAAGAGCACGATCCCAAATAAGCGAAGCGAGTACGCCGAGAGCACGAGAAACGCCAAAGAGCACAGTGTAATAATTCATCTCCGTCATGCCATAGTATTGCAAAAGGACTCCAGAATGGGCATCTACATTGGGCCAGGGGTTCTTCACCTTGCCTAGTTCAGTTAGAATTGGTGGCACCACCTTGTAGATGGCCGAGACCAGTTGGAACATTTCGTCTTCCGGCAAAAATTTGAGGGCAAACTCGCGTTGACAAGTATAACGTGGATCGGTTTTGCGCAGCACGGCATGTCCATAACCAGGCACAACCTGTCCAGACTTGAGCGTCTTCCAGATTTGTTCCTTCATCTGTTCATCAGTTGGACTGCTGCCCACCTCTTTCTGCATCTTCATTAGCCAGATAAGCACCTCCTGATTGGCCAGACCGTGCAAAGGACCAGCCAGACCATTCATGCCGGCAGCAAATGACAGAAACGGATCGCTGAGCGCAGAGCCAACCAAATGCACCGTGTGAGCTGATACATTGCCGCCCTCGTGATCACTATGAATGGTCAGATACATACGCATCAGTTCAACGAATTGCGGACAATCATAGCCGAGCATTTTCACAAAGTTGCCAGACCAATCCATGTCAGAATCAATCTCCTTTGATCCCTTGCCTCCCTTATAGGTATTGGTATAGATGTAAGCAGCTACCATTGGCAACTTGGCAATCAAGTCCATACAGTCCTCAAATACACTTTCCCAGTATTTGGGCTTTTTCACACCCTTTGAGTAGGCCTTGGCAAATTTGCTGTCATGATTAAGCGCTGTTATGGCACAAGAAAACTGCGACATGGGATGAAGTGTTTTGGGAAAGTTTTTTAGCATGGTAACCACATGCTTGGGCAGTTTGGCACGATCGGCCCATTCGCAGGACAACTGCTTGACCTGCTCCTTGGTGGGCACCTCACCGGTCAACAGCAACCAGAACAGACCCTCTGGCAATGGTTCACAGCCGCCCTCGGCCGCTGGCAGGACCTTCTGACATTCGGGTATGGATAGACCACGGAATCGTATACCCTCATCCGGATCCAGCACAGACGTCTCCGTGACTAGAGCCTTAATACCACGCATGCCACCATACATCATATCAACGGTAACCTCGCCCATTGGTGACGAGCCGTGCTCCTTCCTAAAGCCCTTAATCTTCTCAATTTCCTTCGGAATCATGGCGGCCACCTTCTCTTTCAGACTGCCACCATCGGAGGACATCTGACGCAGACAAGCTTTAATAAGTGGCACATTTGTGCGTACTCTTCTTAGCTGTCTGGAAGACATGGTTTAATATGCTGAATTTATATTACCTAAATTTAGAAATTTACAAAAATTTACGAAACTTTAAAAATTTAGAAAACTTTGCCTAAAAATGTTTATTTTCGGAAGAATTTCGTGTGCCAACTGACTCGGATGGAATTTCAATGCGAATGACGAAACTGAGAAAAGTATTGCTATGACAATGACTTTCGAAATCCAAAGCATACAATGATGTAAAAAATGTTTCACTTAAAAAAAAACGTACATTAAAGCTTAATGCGAGTTTGTATATAACTCGGATAGAAATGCAATGTGAATTTCATAGCTAAGATTAATATTCATGGACCTTAAAATTCCAAAGCTCATTAAAGCTTTAAGCGAGCTTTTATTTAACTCGGATAAAATTTCAATGTAAATATCAAATCAAATCTTATTATTGCTATATAATGACTTTAAAATCCAAAACATGTATGATATATACTATAAATAAAGCACATTAAAGCTATATGTGAGCTTTTATTTAAATGTTTATATATTATCAGGCAGTGACCTTAAATTTGTTATATATATATACAGGTACATGATAAAAAAGAAAATAATATAAAAGCACATTAAAGCTTTGTGCGAGCTTTAATTGAAATTTATGCACTGAAAGCTTCACATTATAAAAACTATTGGTCTTTCGCAATCTAAAGTCAAAATGTCACATTCAACTAGCATAATTATGCATTCCATAAAAGTTTACAAATTTAATTAATCGCTGTTTATTATTGCTGATGCAAATGTCAAGGCACAAAACTCAACTTTAAGCTAATTATACATAAAACAAAAAGTAAAAACAAAATGTAAAGTTCAAACACATAATATCACTTAGCATTTAATTGCCCGGCATCATTGAATAAAAAGCGCACAAAACGTTTTTATTAAATTTATTATATCTCTCAGGACTTACGCAACGATAGGCCCACAAGCACACACACAAACAAACACACACTCACACACACACAGTGTGGGAGAGAGACACATGCACAATACATAAATTAAACGATATATCATGCTGACATCTTAAATATTGTTAAAAACTGTCACGTTTACGTTTTCGTTGCTTACTCATTCAGTCGGTGTTATGTAAGAAAGTATCATACTACCTTTGGTAGCTTCCCCGTCTGCCTGCCTGTCTCCCCTCTCTCTACGCAACTGACTCTACGGATTTCTGGACTGACAGTTAATGGACCATAAGAAATTCAATTAGAGACGTTCTTGTTGTAGTTGTTGTTCTTGTTGTTGTTGTGTGTGTGCCATGCGCTATTCTTCTTGCGGCATTATTTTTTTATTAATGATACTTTACGTTTTTGTATGACGGCTTCAGCATTACAAAGCCAAAATATAAAAACGAGGCCAAAAGCAGCCACAATTGTCTGGACTGTCAGTGCTGTCAGTCACTGAAGTAGCTCTCTCTATCTCTCTCTGTGTTGCTCTGTCTCTCTCAGTCTCTGCTCTGCTTTAGATTATGAATGCCTAAAAATATACAATAGCCACTGCTGAACAAACGTTTTTTCAAAATGGCACATCAACCGGAAGTATGCAAAAATAGGCTGCTGCTGCTGCTGCTGAGCTGCTATATGGCTAATTAAAGCAGCTTAAAAGCGTGGCTATAACTAGTGCGCTAATATATTGAGACTGTCAATTGGCAGCGTTTAATTAAGCCAAGTTACGTTAAGCAGCTAGACAAACAAATCCACAAAAAAACAAGAAACCAAAAACCAAACCAAAAATTGCCTGTCAGTCGAAAAGTTCTGTCTCTTGCTCTGTTTTTGGGGGCCCAAACAGTTTTGTCTGACTAACTGTTTGCGTATTTGCTTTGCTGATTGTGTGTTGGCGGTTTCTTCGCTGTCAGCAGCGGCATTTGCCGATGACTTTGTCATTGCCTTTGCCTTTGCCATTGCCTTTACTCATTGCCTTTGCCTTCATTAGCGCTGTCAGTTGAATGACACCTTTTTAGCCAGATTCAGCCTATTTGTGCGTGTGGCAGCTCATTTGCATATTACCCAGCTTCAAAACGCTTCCAAGCTCCCCTCCCCTCCCAAACATGTTAATCAAGTTGACTATCGTTATAATCAGCACATTTGTCTTTAAACTTTATGTGCGCACTATCTCTTTAGGTTCGAAATGAAATTTCACAGCCAATTCTCGAAAATCACGCATACCCTGCATGTGCTTACTGTTTAAGCAGCTTTTGGCTTAAGTTGCTCCAGTTTACTGTAATTTGTAAGCATTATTAACTCTGCAGTGTCAGTTCAGTAAGCAGCTGCAATTATTGGTATTTCTACTGCTGCTGCTGCAACGACAAACATGGATTGCTTGGCAAATACCAACAAATCGATCAATTGTCGATACAGTCTGCATCATTTTGATAGCTGCAAATTGGTTTTTCTACTTGATGCCAATGCAATGCGATACAAAAAGCCAAGCAACCAATAGCAACAACAACAAATACAACAACAAATTTCACGACAATGCAATTTATAACGCTGTGCGCCGGAATGTATGCTATGATTTCTTTCACGCTTAGCTTGGCATTTCAATTATGGCCGAGCAAAAGTAAACAACTTAACGCAACTACTTTTCTAGCTTACACTCATAATTGCATTTCTACGTCACTTCACACACAAACACATACACATATACACTCCGTACTATATACTTATCAATTTATATTTATACTTACAAACTTCGAGTCGTTTTTTTTTTTGGATTCCCAATTACAGCGCAGTTGGTTGCTCATTGTGCTTCAAGCTCCAAATAAGAAGTCAAACTATCACAACTTGGAGCCAAGCATTTTTCATTGTTAACATTTTTTACGTGTCGCTACACAAATTTCAAAAAAATAAAAAAATATTTTTATATATATGTATATATATATATATAGTCGCCCCAAAAACGTCGTTAGATTTGTGCAGTCAGCTGTGCTTATTTCATACTGTACTTCAATTAAACAAAATGTACGTTTCAATGGGCAGCGGTCTTTGGTTTCCTTTGGCTTGTGTACAAAGCAAAAATGTTTCGTTTTTTGGCTAGCTTAATCTTGACGACTTATAAGGCTTTTGTATATTATTTATGAGTATACAATAATATTATAAGACTGCAGCTCACAAAGCAAGCAGCTTTAAGAGCACATATAAGCTTCAAGTGTGCTGATTTGTTGAAATTTTCGACTTTTTTTTGTCACACTCTAACTAGATAAATTTATATGTGTATGTCAGAAGGTTAAACAATTTTGTGAAAATGTTTTTAATGCAATGAAAAACGCGTTTTTGTTCGGGTCAAAAAGCTAAGTCGATATAGTCATATCAATCTGATATCTGTATCTATGCAGACTCGTCTTTTAGTTTAAAGAAACTTTCCACAGGTGATTATTTTTGTTGCATTTTTAGAAAGGAGTCGCTTCTTATAACAGTCATAGATACAATCGATGGAAAAACCATTTTTTTCAAGATATATCGACCATACAAGTTCTGAGTTTAAGTAGATTCTATTCATGGTGACTAAAAATCAGACCACATAGTCTTAACAATTACTTCAAAAACAATTAAGAAAGTTGCAGTTGGGTTCTCCCGACTGCGAAATAGTCTGTTTTCTGTACGTTTAATAAATTAAATTTTTGTAAAGACTACTTATATACATTTAAACTATCCTTAAACTTAGGTATAGTGAGTTTGGTTGAGCTATTTTAAAAAACAAAATAGTTTTTCATACAAAAACATATTTTTCAACAGATTGTTCGTATGGTAGCTATAGGAAAAAGTCGTCCAATTTTAATAAAATTTGGTCAGCATATATAAACTGTCTTTAAACTTAGGTAAAGTGAGTTTGGTTAAGTTAAATTGAAAAACAAAAAGGTTTTTCATACAAAAGCTTATTTTTCAACCGTTCGTTCCTATGGCAGCTATATGTTGTAGTGTTCCGATCTGGCTGATCTTGACACTTTGTCTGACTATGGTATAGGTATATCAACATATATACCAAGTTTGGTTCTAGCTTCAAAACTGTGGGAAAAAAACTGCGTTCGTACAGACGAACGGGCGAACATTTCACAAACCCAATAAACTCTTTTTTTCCATTTTGGAAAACAGAGTATAAAAACCAGATCTTTTCTTTATATAGTTGGATCAAATGTGATTGAAATCGGGCGACTATTTTATAAAGCTGTCGTACAAAGAACTATTCAAAAGATAAGTTTTGTTAAGCAAGCCGAAGATAGCTTTTCTTTCTTGTACATTTTTTTGATCAGATCAGTTTTATTTGGAATTCTGCAGGAGTATAAAATCTTAGGCACACAGAACTAACTTTTCTCCCATTTTTTAAAATCAGCTTTATATAGCTGGCCTACTCAGTTAAATCAAACTTTTGTTTGTATATTAAAATAGTTTTGAGCTTTACCATGTACCTAAAAATTGGGCCAAGCTTTGTAATATTGAAATGTAGAAACTATTTTTAGCTCTGTTTTAAAGCAGCTCACATGCCTCAAAAGTTTATTATATTTTTAATGAGCTGGCTGCGTAACGGTTGCCTCAAGCAGTCTGGAATTTCCCACTTAGTAAATTTTGCACAAAACTATTTCAATTTACAACGCAAATTATGCAGGAAGTAAGTGGCTTTCTATTTATTTATATAGCATGTTGCCTTTATATGTAAATGTTTATTTGTCTTAATTGAATTTAGGTTTTGCATTTTGAAATAAATGTATTTAATGACTAGGTAATTAAGTGATTTTCAAAGCAACTTTTCAGTCGTTTTTAACAACTCAACTTTTTAACACACAGTTATTTTCAAAATTGCTGACCACAAGTGCTCTCTCTCTCACTCTCACTCTTGCTTTCCCACTCTCTATCTCTCTTACACTCAACTGCAATATGAACATTCAGAAAAGGCTGTGAAAAGGGCAAAAGTTTTGTTGTAAATTAAGTACATATATGAATAAAGTTATGAGTACTCAAAAAAGAAAAATAACAAAAAACAAAACCAAAACACTTTCATTGTATCAAGTACACTCAGCTTTTTGAGAACTGTTCTGTAAAGGTTGCGAACATCAAATGTATGAAAATGGTTTTAAAATAAACGCAACAAAAAGTAATTTCAAGTGCCTCTGGCAAATGGCTGACGAGCTTCTAAATTGATATAAAATACAAATTGTTATTAAGACTGATTGTTAAATAAAATCGAAAAAGAAAAGCTATTTTCAAAGCGCCGAAGTTGTGAATACCCTTGCATACAAGTTTTTGTGTACAAAAACTCAATTTTTAATTTTTAATTTTGATTAAATTTTATCTAAATATTTAAAGCAAATAATTTTGATTGAAATATTTGAAAAAATTAAACAGTTCGATACATTCGATTCTTCTTGTGCAATAGAAATCAAATTTTAAAGCAATTTTGAAAGTGCCTAGTAATGAATTGGTTTACTTATTAAAATGCTTTTGGATATATTGAAAAACAAAAAACTTGTTCCCTCAACTCAATTTTCCAACGATTGTTTCTATGATAAACTGATACTTTATGAGCTTCCAAAACATCTACATCTTTTCTTGATACAAATTTTGTAAAGATTATTATACCGGCTGGTAGAGTATAACAGACATTCGAGCAAGCTAAAGTTTTAAAATTAGAAATGCTTCAAAAGGCATGTTTCAACATTTCTATTCAAAAATAAAACTCACTGAAAATTTGTAGTACATCAACATATAACCAAATCTTTGTTAAAAACTTTTGTAAATAAGCTATTTTTAATAGAAATTAGTTGTAAAACCAAAAAATGCAGCTCTTTTGAAAGCTCAATAGATGCAAAATGTCTTTTCATTTAAGCCCAACATTAAATGACTTTGAAAACTGTTGAAAAAAACCACTTGCTGGCTGCTATTGTTGTTCAGTTGCAATGGCCAAATGAATGTGGCATTTATAATATCCCTTTGTGCCGCATTGCAGCTTGAGGGCCACCAAACCAAAGCCCACAGCAATGCAATATAACTGAAAAGTGCGTGCAGTACCTGACCAGAAACAGAAACAGAACCAGAAGGAGAACCAGAACCATTTTCAGACCAAACCAAACCAGACATTGCAACGTTAACGTAGCAAACGAAGCACACAGAGAGAAAGAGAGAGAGAGAGAGTAAAGCCACAAAGCAAGAATCAATTGAAATCAACATATGGCAAAGGATATGCGAGACAAAAATCATTGCAATTCTCATTCATTTATACAGAATGCAGGCTCATGCAGTGCTTGTGGTAATTTTTGCAATTACTCAGCGTCCCAGGCGCAAAGGGCAGGTTATCAATTGTCAGAGTGGGGGTTTGGGTGTATTGGGGTAAATGGGGCATGCGGCTAATGCGCACTTAAATATTTCATTTTGTGCCCAAGCGTGGCAAGTGCAGCATAAACTGTCCGAGGCACAGTAATAACAATGACAGCCAACAATGGCAACAAATAAGCCGAAAAATAAACAGGAACCCAGCTAAACAAATAACAGTAAATAACAGCAGCCAGCTGCGTGTGCATGTATGTGTGTGTGTGTGTTTGAGTGTGTTGATTTGTGTGTATGTGTGTACACAGACAGCACACAAATGGCACACTAATCGTCTGCTTTTGTTTGGACGTAGTACTATTCCCATTGTGTTGCCTAGGCAAAAAAAAAAAAAAAATAAAAGAAGGACCTTTGCTTTGGTGTTGCACGGGGCGTATGAGTTTTGTGCTGTTCCGAGTTCATGTTCGTGTTCAAGTCTGGCCCACAAATTGGGTCATTGGAACTTTATTTTGTTGCAGGCAGCAGCAGCAGACATACAAATCGCCAGGCGCAGCCGCCATATACAAAACGTTGCAGCAAATAAATTTCAAATGCTGTCACATAAATTTTCATGTTTTTATATGTGTTTTTGCTTTTTATTTTGCATTTGTTGTTTTCATTGGTTCTTTCATTTGCTGCTGGTCAAAATGTTGTAGCTAAAAATTAAATTTGACTGCACATTGTTAATAGGTCTGCAATGTGGCCATAAAGTGGTCATAAATAAGTCTGTGCAACAGCAGGCGATATAGCTATATAGCTATATAGCCTTTGCCTCATTAATCATGCACTCTCAAATGTATGCTACACATTCCGCAATAACAGTGCCCCATAACAGTTAATTACGGCCACACAAAGAAAATCACTTAGCCAAAAATTAGTTTAACGTTCTTGTCGCTGCCTGCCATCAACAAATTGCATTGAAACTTTCCCTGGCGGGGCAAGGAGTGAGCTGAGGTAGCCCAATTTGATGCGCTTATTAAATTTATTTGCCATGCAACATAAATGCCTTTTGGGAGTCCACAAGTTTTTATATGCTACAAACTTGTTATGCTAGTTCTTTTTATACTAGCACTGCAAAGGGTATAACAATTTTGTGAACAAGTTTGTCACAAAGTAATTTTTATGTACTAGTTCTTGTTTAGGATGAACAGGTTAGACAGTTTGATAAAACATTGTTATAAAAGCACTTTTCTTGACTGTGATATATCCCCCCAGATTCAATATTTTTAAAACATGTACTATCTATGATATTTATGGTCTTTTTACTCCCTGTTCCCATTAAAAATGGGAAAAAGGGAGTTATAATGTACTGCAAATGTGTGTAACAGGCAGAAGTTGGCATTTCCGACTATATATAATATATATATTCTTGATCAGCATCAACAGCCGAGACGAACTATCCATGTCCGTTTTTCTGTCCGTCGGTCCGTATGAACACACAGATCTCGGAGACTAGAGACACCGAACTTGGCATGCAGGTTCCTGTATACCATACGCAGATCAAGTTTATTTAAAATTTCGGATTTTACAAATTACATTGTTTAATACAAATCTTTCCATTTTATAGGAAGTTTTATATATAAAGCATTGACATTTTTTGGAAATTTTAAAATGAAGTATATTTTTTATTAAACATTGTCTATCAGGCCTTTCGGTTTTCACCTTCGGTAATATATAGCAAAAGAGTTTTTCCCTTTAATGTTCTTCTTTTCACTTTTGCTAAGATTTTGCGGACTAAACTCACTTTCATTTGATCAGGGATCGAATAAGGTTGCCATTGAGATAGAGTTCAATTTACAACATTTTCAAAAATTAAATTGTTAATCTTTTAGGAAATTTCGATTGAGCAAAAGATGGTTTTAATATTGGAAAAGTACCCACATTTTTCAATTCATTATAAAAGTGTTTGGTAAACGAATGATTAGAACTATATTAACAATCAATATTGGATTGGATCAAAGTACTATATCGATTAAAGATACTTAAATCAATTCTCAAAAATATAGAAGGCTCTGGGAAACGATCAGTGAAAATTCGTTAAAGTGAATTTAAAACGCATTTGAGAGATTTCACTTAAATTCAAATAACATAATCGATCATTAAAGAGTATAAAATATTCGTCAACTCAAAAATAGTATTTCTTATACCATGTTACCATAGCTGTGCTTGTAGTCTTTAAAAACCTTAAGATGCTTTTATATGCGAGACTGCTTGCGAAAATCAATAAGCCAAATAACAGACTATTATGTGTGCCGCAAGAACTGCTAAATAACACACACACACACACATCAGACACACACATACACACACACACACATGATACGGAAGCGCACATGTTGATTTTGGGCTTGCAACATGCCGCACATATTGCAACATCAGCGAAAGTTTACCAGCTATATCATTATTTGTGCAATTTGTACTTTGCATTTACTAACTGGAGCACAGTATACAACATTTCCAGCTTTTCTTATTTACTATACTACTACATATACATATATATATATATATATATATATATATAGTATAAACTCTTAGTTGCAACTTGGCATTTCAGTTCTGTTCCATTTCCTTTTAATTATATAGACGCGTATTTGCATGCATGTTGCATGTTCAATACAACCTTTAATGTTGTGGGCCTGAAAAATTGCATTTATGGTAATAAACCAATTAAATGAGATGATTTGACTATGTCAGTATATAAAACCAACATATTTTACCACAATTTTATTAACTAATGTTCATATATAGTCATTAATAATGCTTAGTTAAATAAAATACTGATATTATTAGCTTAATCATTATTGCATTTTTCGCATTTTGAATTAGTTTAGCAATCGAAACAGTGGTTAAATTATGATTTTTATTTGGTTTTGGAAATGAATAAATTATCATTTTTAAGAAATTTAAATATTTTGAAATTTTTGCAGTTTTGGTATTTTTGACTTGCTTTCTACAAATCATTCGCAATCGCATTTATAGCTGTTCTGAACTTAGAAATCGATGGAAAATTTGATATAAAAAAATTTAGATTTTTGAAAAATTTTAATACTTTGAATTTTTTTCAATTTTATAATAATAACGAAATTTTGAAATTTTCGAATTGTTTTCCACATCTTGATCTTGATCTTGAGACTTTGCCTGCCTATGGTATATACCAACATGTATACCAAGTTTGGTTGCTCTAGCTTCAAAACTGTGTTCATACAGACGGACAGACGGACGGACAGACGGACGGACAGACGGACGGACAGACGGACGGACAGACGGACATTTCACAAACCCAATATACTTACTCTTTTTTCTTTATTTTCAAAAAAAATTAAACAAAAGAGTATAAAAAGCTAGAACAATTTAGATTTCATTTGAAAACTGAAACACAAAATCGAATACGATTCGTAATAAAATGTCTAATTGATTCACGTTTAAATATTCAAAGCACAAAACAATTGTTTATTATTTGTTCAAATATTTAATGTAAAGCATCAATTGTTACACAACATTTCCGCTTTATAAATATTTAAATCATTATTTGAAAAGCATTTAAATAGAATTTAGTCACAGTTCGATCAATTTGCTGATTGCATTCAACGTTTTTTCATCAATTTGTAATTAAATTAACTAACAAATGTTTGGCCAGTATTTAAAATACATACACTCACATATATTTATTTACCAAATAAATACAAAAATATGTGCGAAATTAAAATTAATTGTGTGTATTGTTAAATTTTGTGGCAATGCGGTGTAGCAAAAAAAATATTCAACTAAATATGCATATAGAACAAAATCAAAATTAGTTTTACGGTTTTAGTGGCTGGCGCAAAAATGCCAATAAAACTGAGCTATGGCCATCGAAAACATGTAATAAAAAACAAATTGGAATTTAATTTAGCAATTGTTGCAAATTGTTAAGCTTTTTTATGTTCAAACTACAATTATCAATTTTGTGGAAGGATGGAGCAGTGTACTGTGAACTCTTATTATATACCAATTCTGAACTAAAAGCTGGCCTTCTAATCAATTTTTTAAGAATTTCCAAGCATTTAAAAATTGATCAAATAAGTGTTGCGAAGTGCAGTTGGGATTTCTTCCCAAGATTGTAGAAAATTAGCCTGTTCTGAATTCGCATTTCGGAATTGCTTGCTGTTCTTAAGTGCTCAAAACCTCAAACGTTTACGTTTTTAAAAGAATAAAAAGTAATTGCACAAGGAATAAAAAAAAAAAACAATTCTTAAACCAATTTTATTACATTCTTCATCATATTTGGAATAGAATTTTTCAATTTATTCGTTAGATCAAAATCAAATAAGATTTGTTATATTAAATTGAACAAGTAAGAATGCTCTAGTCGAGTGTGCCCGACTACGAGACTCAATGCTCCCAACTTGCATTTCAAGCAGTTCAGCGGCAATACAAGCAAGCAGCGAACTCAACTTGGCCAGTGCATGTCAAACTGTTGTTTCTGCCTGCTGAGACGGGGGTAATAGATTTTTACATAACTTTGGTGCTATTTATCCGATCGTAATGAAATTTACGCAACCGATCAACATTGATTAAACTTATATGTGTACCAAAAATCAAAGCTTTATCTTTAAAATTGTGGCTGTGGGAGTCTTTTGCGATTTGTGGGGGTGAGGGGGGTTGCATCCGAAACTTGATCTGTGTATGGTATTCAGGAACCTGCATGCCAAGTTTGGTGTCACTAGCACTTATAGTCTCTGAGATCGACGCGGTCATACAGACAGACGGACAGACAGACGGACATAGTTCGTCTCGGCTGTTGATGCTGATCAATAATATATATAGTTTATATAGTCGGAAATGCCTCCTTCTGCCTGTCACATACATTTGCAGTACTTTATAACTCCCTTTTTCCCATTTTTAATGGGAACAGGAAGTAAAAACTCTCTGTAAAATAGAAGCGAAAACGTGCAAGAAAACGTAGCTGCTCTCCATTCAGCCATATCTACTAGATGACTTGGTTTCGAAAAAGAGGAAACGAAACCATTCCGATCGGAAATCAGAAGAGTAATTAATTAGTTTGTTAAGATGACTTCTCAGTTTACTGCGTATTACTTTCCATTGATTTTAGTTGCTTCAATGTATTGAGATTGTAATGGACTGACTTCTAGAATTCTATTGACTATGACTGTTTGAGACCTGATGAATCCACTCAAATTAACAGTCTCCTGCTCCATACTCCAATAGTTCTCGTACTGTGTGCTACAGGACTATTCCAAGCTTACTAGTTGCACTTCTGATAAAAAAAATCAATTTAAGAAATATTTTATAAATTATAGTTTCTCAATAAAAGTGTTAAAAAACCTAATTTATAACATGCCTAATATCTAATATGCCTTATTAGTCATCAATTGTCAAAACTTTTGATAGAACTCAACAAGTTGTGTCTCAAATACATATTTAACACGTTTTTAAGTGTTGAGTGTGACACGCACTTGCCGCATATTATGAATATTACGTGTATTTTAAATAAGCAAAGCCGGGCAAAACTACGCAGGGGGGCTGAAAATCCGGTAAGATGGAAAAGCAACAAACACTTATGCAAATTTTTCATAGTTTTGTGCCATCTCTTTCACACAGACATACACACACACACATGCACAAAAGGAAATATAAACATTTGCCGCCTTTTAGCAGCATAATTTTCACAGACACAAAAGAAGAGCGCGACGTGTTTATGTTTCGGATGCGTTGCAAAATGACATCCTGTCACATTTCCCGACACACACAGCATGTGCGTATGTGTGCGTGTGTGTGTGTGCGTGTGTGTGTGTGTGTCTGCCGCCATATGTCGGCATCCTGTGTATGTGTGAAGTGCGTGACTCCCGACGCGACCGAATCGACCCAAACAGCCAAACTCACAGTCTAACAGGCGGATGAACTGACAGACGGACAGACAGACAGACAGACACACAGACTGAGGCCCATTTTAAAGAGACGTCACTCCGGTAACCGGTAGCAGCTGCTCGACAAAAACTGTCGAAAGTATAAAGGCACGTTTTATTTAAATTTCACGGCAAACGCATTTAACGTAAGTATATATGAAATATAAAATAAAATGATAACAGGCTCAAATGAGCAACAACAACAACAACAATAACAATAAGAAAATATTCAGAAAATTCACATACAACACACATGCGCGCAGCTTTTCAACATTTAATGCTCATTTAATAAGGCAATATTGAAATTAACATTATTTTTGATGCTTTTGATTCCTTAAGTAGGCACTTTAAGCTGTCATAAAACGTTGGCAAAAGCCACTTTAAGTGACTCGCTATTTATGGCTCTTTAAAATTATAATAAAAAATATGTGAAATAATATCAAGACAATCAGCAGAGTGCGCTAAGCGTATGCAAAACATTTAATGCCAACTTAATGCTTAGCAAAATGAATACCTAAGTATAAGAAGGAAACAAATTATGAGCTAGCAGATATATTGAGAGAAGTTTTTTTAAGTTTTAAAGACTGCAGACTTGGGAAAAGGCATTCGACTGTGACACACAAAACCCCGGGTTCGATTTCCAGTCAAGAAACTAGTTTTATAAGTACATTTATATTTACTTCTCATTGTCTACATGGAAACAAGTAAGAATGCTCTAGTCGAGTGTGCCCGACTACGAGACTCAATGCTCCCAACTTGCATTTCAAGCAGTTCAGCGGCAACACAAGCAAGCAGTGCACTTAACTTGTGCAGTGCCTGTCAAACTGTTGTTTTTGTCTGCTGAGACAGGGGAAATTGATTCTTCCATAACTTTGGTGTTATTTATCCGATCGTGATGAAATTTACACAGCTGATCAACATTGATACAACATATATGTGTACCAAAAATCAAGCTTTATCTTTAAAATTGTGGCTGTGGGAGTCTTTTGCGATTTGCGGGGGGTGCATCCGAAATTTGAAATAAACTTGATCTGCGTATGGTATACAGGAACCTGCATGCCAAGTTTGGTGTCTCTAGCTCTTATAGTCTCTGAGATCGACGCGTTCATACAGACAGACGGACAGACAAACGGACATGGCTAGTTCGTCTCGGCTGTTAATCCTGATCAAGAATATATATAGTTTATATAGTCGGAAATGCCTCCTTCTGTCTGTTACACACATTTGCAGTACTTTATAACTCCCTTTTTCCCATTTTTAACAAGTTTTAAAGAACCCCAAAAATTCCGGATAAGGTCGAAAAGCTCTGATTGCAGTCATAAAACAATAAAATAAAACATAAAAATTTTTAAAAGACGGTTTTGGAGTTGAAAATTGCGAGTCAAAACTAATTCCATTATTTGCATGACTTTGACTTTAAGGAAAATTTAGTATAAGACTTTAAGATTTTTAACTCTGTTTTTACCATTTCAACTTTATTTAATTGATTTGATGCTTTCCTGTTCAAATAGCTTTTGTAACTGAATATAAAATCAGTTTTCGGAATTGAGAACATTTGTCAATTTCGATTTCAACTGATTTCATTGAATTAATACTTATATGGGAACCGTTGTATTTGTATCAAACATAAAAGTATCTACAAAAATATTCTTCTATAAGTTTATTTATTTAAAAGTATATTCATTTAAAATTCCAAACAATATCAAAAAATATTTACTTTAAATTTTAAAAAAAAGTTTCGAAATTAATGAGAATAATAATTTTAATCAATTTTGGCAAAGTTGAAATCCGAAAACAAACATATTTTAGAATTTCAAAAGTTCGTACATTTGAATTGTAGCTCAAAAGAAAACCATTACCAAAAGTCAAGGCATTTAATTGAGTTGTAGCCAATTTATTACCAATACCACTGCTGTGGTAAAACTAAGCACCTCTTACAAATTGAACTTTATCAAACTATGCTCTTCAACTGTAATCGAAGAGAGCCACAACCGCAAGAAGAACTAAGAGAGCACTGCAGGTGCTTTTAACTTGTGCTCTTCAATCACAATCAGAATGTGAAGCTGCACACACACATGATTTAAGAGTTCATTGTACGAACAACATGACAGGTGTATATAAATTATTTGCATACAATTTTAATTTGTTGCCTTGTTTAATTCCGTGTAGAGCACTCAACGGCAATTTAGCTGAGTAGTGGGAAAACCCGTAGTACAATAAGCCAAATAGCTTAAACATTTGCTAAAAACCACAAAAACCGACAATTGGCCTGGCATTTCCCAATAACGCTTCCAGGCGCCACTTTGCATATTAATTCCATGCTACACAGCAATGCACTCACATATTATATAGTATTATTTTCTAAATTATATTAATTGTTGGACCACAGAGTGTCAAAGGATTGCATAAATCACAATCTGGCTTAAAGTTGCGTACGCAATTAGTCTAATTGAGCATATGATGGCTTATTAAATTCATCTCCATTGAAACTTGGTGTTTAATAGCACATACTCGTATTTCGTATTCGATTTGCGGTTGAGTTATGAAATTTGTGTGCAATCTATAGCTATATTACTAATGCATAAGTGAACATGGAGGACATCTGATTTGTTGTTTATGATTGATTAATGTACGAGTATCAACAATTTTAATAGTCATGGCTCATAAGTCAAAATTAGCATGATTGCTGATCGAAAACTGAGCTCTTTGACAAAAGTCTATAAACAGTTCTGATACTTATTGAATTTGAACAATCAAATAGTAAATTTCAGTTATTTCAACTTTCTTTTCAATAAAGTTTATGTGCGTGTTTAGCTAAATCGCAAAACTATTTTTTCAGCAACTAATAAATCTAAAATATAAATCATGACTTAATCTTGGTGCAGTTCATGTTAATGGGCAATTTTCAAACATTTTTGCCTAAACAATGTTACGGCAATAATGTCCCTGAAAAATGTTAAACTTTTTAATACAATTTTGTTTTTGGGGCATTTCCAAACATTTTTGCAATAATATAACAGAAACATGTTTGAGTTTTCAATAGACAATCTTAGAAATTTTTGTTTTTGGAGCATTGTTAATCCAATTTGCTTAGGCATTGTAACGGCAATACGGTTCTTCAAAAACGGAAATTTCCCATATTAACGTACACAGACATTTAGTGTTTGTCTGGTCAAGTTTCCAGCTTCTAGTTAATTAACAACTAGTTAATTAATTATTAAAAAAAAAAAAACATATTGTTCTTTGAATAATTGAAACTTTCAGCGTTCAATGCTGGTCTTAAAATGTTGTTTCTAATTTGTAAAAAGTCTTGCTATCGATAGCTTTAGCTTTAACGTTTCAATTGGATATCAAGAATCACACAGCATAAAGGTAGTAAGAACTATAAATTACTTACATCTATTTTATAAACGTATCAGAACTTCTTAATACTTTAAGATAGGGTTCTTAAGGTAGAAGGAAATGCAATCCGAATGTGGAAACGGAAAAATTCATTTTATACTCATATGACTTGCACTTGACAATCGAAATGTGCAGCTCACTTATTCTGTATAAGCACTTGTTTCTGCGGCTTATTTTTATATAGATACACACACACACACACACAGATAAAACGTGCAATATTTTTGTAGAAGCTGCAAAACTTTTACAGATTGTGGTCATGTGCGGGTGTAACAGAAGTATAGGGGCAACATGCAGCAGGGGACGGGCAGTATAAAAAGGGCACTGGCGCATTGGAGGGCAACACGCACTCACGTTCATAAATGTAATGCAATTTCAAGTAGAACTTTATTTAATTGAGTATTTCGGTATTAAGGTTGTCGTCAGAGCACACACACCATACACACACACACACACACACACACACGAACACATAGACATAAGTTTATTGCGAATTGTTGGGGCTTTACAAAGTTTGTGCCTTACATTGGCACAAGCTGCTTTTGCGGTTTGCTCTCTGTCTGTGTTAAGTTCAATAATTTAAATAGTGCTAGTCAGAGATAGGCTCAGCCTGAACTATGACATTAGCTTAAAGTGGCATTAAAACATAAACTCACTCAAAATCGAAAAATACAAATTCAGAAATGAAAAATTAGTGCTTGGAATGCTAACTAATGATTAATGTGCTTTAAAGCTTTTGAAAGCACATTAAAGCTTTTAAAAGCTTTAAAAGCACATTAAAGCTTCGACTAAGCTTGTTTTACATATGTTTTAGTAAACTACATTCTGAAAGAAAAAAACTCAAAATGCCTACATTTAATATATATTGTAATAACTATAAGGCAGAATATGTTTTATATCCAATTTGTGCTTTAAGATTTATGAATTTGTTGTATTTCTTTAAATATTTACATGCTTCCTAACACAAATTTACTGACCAGGTTATTTAATATTTCATATATCTTATTATTTAAGTTAATTGAGACGAATACTAACGACTGCCATATACTCTGCTCTCATTTAAGGAAATAGCTTGAATTAATGACTTCAACTTTTTAAGTATTATATTTTTGATTTTCGACAGAATAGTTTTAGAATTTAAGGAATTTTTTGTTTTAGGCTGGATGTGAATGTGACTTGAAATTGTACATTCAGTTAGGTTTCGCTAGCCAACCTAATATACACTTTTCCCTTTTTAAAACAGAGTATAAAACTGCATTGGCTTTAGCTGCAGAAATAAATTGTTTTGCCAATTGAATTTACAGTGCAAATGCGTTTCAATTTTAGGCCAAATTCCATAAATTGTTGAACATAATGCACATACTCGTGTTTTTGTGTGTATGTGTGCGTTTGAGACAAGTTAACTTGCTACAGCCATTTTAAATGCTAAACAATAAATAAGGGCTAACAAGAAAGAAACGCTAGTTTGAATAACCCGAATACTAAATACGCTTTATAAATAATTAATTGATTATCTGCCTCTTTACTTAAATGTTGTCCACTAATAACTTTTTAATCAGAACATCTATACACTGTACGTTCAAGAGATTAAATCTTTCAAGATCAAGAATGTATACAGGCTTATTCCCATTTCTGAATACTTTTCATTCCGAATCAAGTACTTCCCAATTTCTGCACTAAACTTCCTATTGATATTGGATACTCAGCTCAGATAATAATAGCAATTCCGAATATTTTGATTGGAATCGGAAATGGGAACAGGCTTTTTTACGATATCAGTAAACTTAATTTTCAAGAGGTGGTTCCTATGGCAGCTATAAGAAATAGTCGTCCGATTTTGATGAAATTTTGTCAACATGTGTGAAAAGTGCTTAAACTTAGGCTTAGTGAGTTTGTTCGAGTTATTTTAAAAAACACATGATTTTTTCTCGCAGAAACTTATTTTCAACCGATCGTGTTATGGCAGCTATGTGTTATAGTGGTTCGATCTGGCCAATTCAATAATAGGTACTACCAGCAATAAGAAGAAGCATCTGTACTGAACGTAATCGGAAATGTTTGTCAATATTATAATACCCTCTGAAAGGGTATCAAAAGCGCAGCTCTAAGATAACAAAGGCAAAGAGGCAGTGCTGCGTGCGTCTCACATGAGTTTATTATGCGATACAGGGCATTATCTAACAGCTAACAATGTTTGTACACACACATAATCTGTGTGTGTGTGTGTTTGTATGTGTTTTTGTGTGTGTTACAGAGTGTGTGTGCACTGAAGCATCATTTTATTTATGCTCATAATGCTGCGCAATGAATAATTATGCAAATGGGTCAACTAGCGGTCAGGCCGACTTGCCAACTGGCCAAAAAGGATTTGGCTCAGAGGCAAAAACCCAAGTGGCAGACAGCAGAGCTAGTCGGCCCTGTTGGTTTCAGCCCCAAAAATGTAACAAATTACAAGTTTACCACAATTTGCCACGCACTTAAGCTGCATTGCAGAGCGCCACAGCCAACAAATGCAGTTGGCCAAAAATATATGACCATTAACGTTTAACGTTTTAACGTTTAGTTGAATTGAGTTTGTTTTTTTTTTTTTTTTGTTTTACTGCTGCATCGAAATGTTTTAAATGTCGCTGGCAGTCATAGATTTGGCCCAAAACAAAAACTTCTTTTGCCATTGTGTTTCAACCATCCAGCGCAAAATAATTAACAACTTTTGCGACCCCTTAGTGCCAAATCGCAGCAAATGCAAAAATTGTTTAAGTTTTTCGCGTTTTTTGTCGCCTTACGGCTTCGACGTAGTCCAAGTTTTTTGCGCGTAAAAGTTTGTTGCCTTTTGATGGAAAACTTCAACGTGTTTTTTAGCGTCTGCCCCACTTTGATATTTGAGATCTTTAGCTTTTAGCTGTCTAACAGCTCATGAAACTTGCACTAAAGAGTATCTAGGCAAAAACTCACAGCTTAATCGTCTGCTGCTTTTTAATAACAAACAGCAAATTCATGAACTTGAAACTTGGATCAAAATAAAAGTTGGCTTTTTTTTTGTAAGAGATCAGCTCTTTAAAATATCTCAGCTGCATAATATTTATTACAAGTGGCTCAAAGCAGCTGCTGACTTGCGAATAAATCAATATCGCATTAACTGCTTAGTCGTCCAAAACTTTTTTTTGCCTAAATATCCTCAGCACATAAATAACGAAATGTCAAAAAGTTTTGCCCAACATTTCTTTAGCAAATTAAACTTCACAGTCAGCTGCAAATGTTGCGGACATTTTGATAGCCTTCGTATATGGACAGAGGACATTTGGTAGCTTGGACATTCGAAATACTTTTTTGTTTGTTTTTAAGTATACAAATTTTTGATGAGTTATGCAATTTACCCTAATTTGAAAATTAATTAACAAGCTTATGTGGGATTTTTCTAAGTAAAACTTAATTTGTTATAGCTACAGCTAATTACTCCCTGTTCCCATTAAAAATAGGAAAAAGGGAGTTATATAGTACTGCAAATGTGTGTAACAGGCGGAAGGAGACATTTCCGACTTTATAAACTTTATATATTCTTGATCAGCATCAACAGCCGAGACAATCTAGCCATGTCCGTCTGTCTGTCCGTCTGTCTGTCTGTCCGTCTGTCCGTATGAACACACAGATCTCGGAGACTATAAGAGCTAGAGACACCAAACTTGGCATGCAGGTTCCTGTTTACCATACACAGATCAAATTTATTTCAAATTTCGGATGCACCCCCCCGCACCCCAATCGAATCCCACAGCCACAATTTTAGAGATAAAGCTTTGATTTTTGGTACACACATATGCTGTATCAATGTTGAACAGCTGTGTAAATTTCATCACGATCGGATAAAGTTATGGAAGAATCTGTAACCCCCGTCTCAGCAGGCAGAAACAACAGTTTGACAGGAACTGGACACGTTAAGTGCGCTGCTTGCTTGTGTTGCCGCTGAACTGCTTGAAATGCAAGTTGGGTGCAGGGAGTCTCATAGTCGGGCACACTCGACTAGAGTATTCTTACTTGTTCTTTAAAATTTTCATCAGAAAATATTTTCTGCCCGATTTTTCAATAAAAGAGTTTGTTTGTTCACAAAGTATGTTTATTTTTTCAATTCACTTTTCTTGTTAATTTTTCGTACATTTCAGATTATTAATAAGACAACATAGATGTATTAAAAAGCAAATACCAACATTTTCAGTGCATATATAGTTTAAGTAAACAATGTTATAAATAATTGCCAAGATAAGTATTTTGATTATCAGTACGATTGTAACCTTCAATTACTTACTTGATAAAAGAAAACTTGAAATCTTTTTTTTCAATAACTTGTAATTAGCTAAGTTTTGTGCCAATAAACTTTTTAAGCTGTTCGTTACAAGGCAAAAGAAAATGCATTTTTTCTTGAATTTGCATAAAAAATTAATTAAATGCTGTCTGACAGCAAAATAGTGCAATTTCCTTAAGACTTTAACTTGATTAATGAATTGATGTGAAGCTGTGATGTCAAATACTTTAAGCTGCATACAAAAGTTTTAATTAGAATGCCAGTTGATTAATTAGCTAAGCAGCATATCAAAGAGGAACTTAAATCAAAAGAGTTTGCTTGACATTAGTTTTAAATAGTATTAGATATCATATCAAGTTAAGAGCACTCATTCATAAGTTTAGCAAACTAGTTGGCATAAGTGTGCCTGGGCACATATTTGATCCAAAACTTTTCCTTCGGCATCATTTGAAAGCCAACAATGCTGTTCATCATGTCCTTAACAGTTTTCTCAGCTGGCACCAATTGAAACTTGATCAACAAATGATATAGCATAGACTTAACCTCCATCAGCGCCATGCGGTTGCCTAAGATATTTTTAAAGAAGAAATCTTAAGTTAAATTAATTTTTAATATTTAGATTCTTTCTATACTAACCAATGCAATTTCTGGGTCCCACACCAAAAGGCAGATATGTAAATGGTTTTATCTCGTGCTTATTTTCATCGGAGAAACGTTCCGGCCTAAACTTTTCAGGTTCAGCAAAATGTGCAGGATCATAGTGTATAGCTAATATGGGTATTAAAAGTTGATCGCCTTTTTTGAGTGTCACCACAATTTCATCATTTTCATCGCGTAAATCAATATCAGCATTACACTGTCGATCAGTTCTGGCTGCAGGTGGCCATTTCCGCAATGCTTCAGATACAACCACATCCATATACTTCATATGTGTAAGTGTATCATAATCTAGGGGCTTTCCCTGCAGCTGCTGCTCTACAGCTATTATTTCTTCATACAACTTTGTTTGCACCTCCGGATTCATGCATAATTCATAGGTAACAAAGCACAGACAAGTGGAGACTGTTTCAAAGCCCGCAAAGAAGAAGAGCAAACACTGTGCTAGCAGATCATCATCGGAAAACCTTTTGTTATTCTCCAGATCATCATCACCTTGACGCTGTGCCTCCATAAGCAAATGAATCATATCGGGACGTATAATCTTATGCTCCACGCGATATTTCATGGCATCAAAAACCAATCTCTTAAAGTAGTTGATGTTTTTCTCATCCATGATGCTAATTTTCAAAGCCTGTCAAAATAATGAAATGTTATTAAATATTGTATAGAAATTTAGAATTTAAACAAACCTTCATAATACGCGGCATTAGGTATATTAATAATGCCTTTATCATTGCCTTATAGATAGCAGCGCCCGTAAAATCTGTTATAATCTGTCCAATTTTAAAGAATTCATTTTCCTTATCCTCAAAAGAATTCACTTTAATGCCAAAGGCAGCTGACGCTATAACATCATTGGTATAACGTGTAAAATAGTCCTTCATTTCCAGCTCAATGCCATTGTCGTCCTGCTTTTTCAACTCCTGTTCAATATATTGTACACCCAGCTCACTGCAGACATTTATCAGTTCATACATGGATCTCATTTTCTTGCCCGTAAATGTGGGTGTTAATATATTACGCATCTCCTTCCACTTGCGATCCTTAAGCGATACAAGACTCTTTGAAAGCAGCGTCTCAAATGACTCCGATGTCGTATGATTCATAAAATGTTCAAAGTCTTTAACACCTACATTCTTGATCAATTCGACATCACGCACTATAAATATTGGACTACGTGCTGCATAGTAGCCATATATTTTATGTTCCCGAAATTTTTGATATACATTAATATCGTTTTGTAATTGCGGCACATTGCCGAGCAAATCTTTCAGTTTCAGATTGCCGAGCAGCGGTTTTGGTACATCATGTGCCACACCTCTTTCAATAAATATTTGAAATTTGGCCACAGACCATTTGTAGAACAATGCAAGCAATACAATCACAAGTGTACAGACAATTAGATACATTTTTGAAATATATTTAATAGTTTAGTTTTTACGTAGAAAATCGTGTTTAACTTGGCAACTCAAGCGCTCATTTGTTACTAGCAAAGAAAACAAACATAATATGAACTAGTAGTCATTTCACAAAACATTCGAAATGTTACTCAGCTGGTTTGTTTATTTCTCACACTTTTGCTTTTTCTTTCTCTCTGTTTGCCTAGCTCTCTAGCTCTTTCTGTCGAACTCGCTCTCTATCTCTCTCTGAGTTAGTGTACAATATAAATACTTAACTCGAGAAGTAGTATTATAAATTATGCGTTTTGTTTGCCAACTGGTCTGCTGTAATATTGTATTACAAGAGCCACAACTAAAAGTTACAATATATGCTTCATATTGCTTATAATTCTCAAATGGTTTAAGCTATACACCATTACTAAAGCACTCAGATTTCATTGTCTTCCGCTGTTTGGCAGCTTTTCTTGTTTAATTTGCTAACAAAAGTTGTTTAATTTAAACTTAAATCTACATTTACCTTTTTATTTATACTTATTTGTTAAGTTGTACCGAACTTATAGAGTATTTCAGCGTCGACATGTACATAAGTAGAAGAATATTTTATAGGTACACAAAATGAGATAAGCAAAACAATAATAAATAATTTTGATATACATATATAAAAATCATATACCTGTATAATTTTTTATAGCTGGAAATGAATATGTGGTTTGTTTGGTGATGTGTATCAAACCATATTATGCTAAAGTATATAATTATTGTAAAAATTGTGTTATTTACGCTTATGAAAATATTAGAATAGTATGGAATTTCATATCATTATTATAGGAATTTAGTATATAAATTATTGATTTTTAGATTCGTAAATGAGTACTGCCATAACAGTATTGATAATTATCAATCAAAACAACATTAGACAAAGGTTCTGCCATCAATAAAAACCACATTAGACAAAGATTTTTCCATTGACTGTAATCAGTTGATAAATTTATCGCATATTTATTGCAATCTTATCTAGGTAATTAGTTTGATATTTGCACATAAAGATTTGTAATTTATTTTAAACACCTTCTCTGGGCACAAACTTGATCCAAAACTTTTCCTTGGGTTGCATTTTAAAACCATTCAGGCTCTGCATTAAATTCTTGACAGTTTTCTTAGCTGGCACCAGCTCAAATTTGCACAATAAATGATAGATGATTGATTTAACCTCCATCAAAGCCATTCGGTTGCCTGTAAAGGTTAGAAAATTAATAAATATATTCGAATAATAAACACTTTTTACCTACCAATACAACTGCGTGGCCCTAGACCAAAAGGCAAATAGGTAAACGGCTTAATTTCACTTTTATTTGCTTCCAAAAAGCGGTCTGGCTTAAAATGTTCGGGATTTGGAAAATGTTCGGGATCACGTTGCAATGCTATGATAGGTATAACTATAATGTCGCCCTTTTTAAACTTTACCAGCAACTGCTTATTATCATCCAAGATATCAATGTCTTTGCCACACACTCGATCTAAGCTAAAAGCAGGCGGCCATAAACGTAATAGCTCCGATATGACCATATCCATATACTTCATTTTGGCCAACATATTATAACTGAGAGGCTTACCCTGCAGCTCTTGTTCCACTGACAAAATCTCTTCATATAACTGTGTTTGTACCTTGGGATTCATGCATATTTCATATGTTAAATAACATAGACAAACGGACATTGTTTCAAAGCCCACAAAGAAAAATAGTAAACATTGTGCCAATAGATCCTCATCATTAAACTCAGCATGTTCCTTAGAATTCTGTGGAATTTCATTATCTTTTTGTAGCTCAAATTGACGTTTGGCCTCCATCAGCAAATGTATCATATCAGTTCTTATAATATTATGTTTCGTACGATATTTCATGGCATCGAATACCAAACTGTTAAAGTAATTGATTTTTTTAGCATCAAATAGTTTAACGCGCAGTGCCTGAGATATATTTGAAAAAAAATTAAAATATATTTTAGTTTTCAAAAACTATAAACGTACCTTCATAATCCTAGGCATTATGCCATATAGAATGACCTTGAGCATGGCCCAACCCGAGAACTGTGCCACCGATTGTCCAGTTGTATAGAATTGATTCTTTTTATCCACAAATGAATTAACCTTAATGCCAAAAGCAGCCGATGCAATCACATCGTTGGCAAAACGTCCAAAGTAATCCTTCATTTCCAGTTCGATTTCTGTAGACTTGCCGTTTTTTAACTCCGATTCTATATACTTTACACCCTCCACACTGCATTCATTGATCAGCTCGAACATGGCCTTTAGTTTACTGCCTGTAAATGATGGTGTCAACGTGTTGCGCATTTCCCTCCACTTGTCATCCTTTAGTGCTGTCAGGCTTCTCGAGAACAAGGACTCACTGGACTCGGGTATCAGTGTGCGATGATTGGTAAAATAATCGAATTCCTGTATGCCCACCTTCTTAATCAAGTCCACGTCTTGCAGCACAAAGAATGCCTCTCGCATATTGTAGAAACCATATAATTTCTCATGCTTAAACTTTAAATATTTGTCAATGAGACTTCTCAGAAATGGTGCTCGTCCCAGCAGCACTTTAAGACTTAAATTTCCTATAAACGGCATTGGTGTCTCATGCGCAATGCCACGTTCCTTGAATATGCTATATGGAGCCATGGCAAATTTGTAGACTAGCACTATCAAAACTAGCAGTAAAGCTAATATTATCAGACCCATGGTGATCAGTTTAAGTCAAATGTTCGTTTGTAACTAAACACTAAACTGTTCTAGCTGGGCATAGATACCTAATTTGATTATGATTTTGTTTATTTTATCTAATATATTGATTGGATAAAGCAAAAAGATAATTGTTGAATATAATCGGTGAATAAATACACTTAATATATGTAAAAACGAGCATTTATATTGGATGAAACTGTAAATCTAGGGTTCGAATTCCAGTCAAGATAAACCTTTAAGATAATAGTTGAATATAATCAGTAAATAAATAAATAGGGGTTACGCTTAATATTTACAAAAACGAAATATATATTATTATATATTGGATGAAAATATAAATCTGAGGTTCGATTTCCAGTCAAGATAAACCAAAAAGATAATTTTTAAATGCTTTCGCTTAGAGTTTCTATAAACGTTGTTAAAGCATTTATGTTAGATAAAAATATAAATCTAGGGTTCGAACCCCAGTCACGATATTCTTTATACACTTGGTGTGTCAATAAACTTAAAATCAGGTGGAAAAGTTACAATGAAACTCAAATTTTCTTTTCAGTCTGACAATTTTGATTCTAAAAAAATATCCTTGCCAAAGCTTTTTCAAAATTTGTTGTTGAGAACTTTTTAATTACTAAAAGAAATTCGAAAGTAATTGGTATTTCTATTATTAAAGTCTTTAAAAATTAGCTTACGGCCTCTGATATAAATACATACTTAATGTGTGAAAGAGTATTTTGTTATTAATTATGTTATTATTGTTGAATGAAACAGCAATAAATTTGTGCAAAATCAAAAAGACCTTGCATTTTACTAATTAATTGTAACAATGCTGATTTCAGCTTAAATAAATAAATATATTTCTGCTTATATGTACACAATAATTGCATTAGCACATTACAAATACGATTATCACATTTCTAATCAAATATGATAAAAATATTATCAACCATGCTGATTGCAACACAGTAATTAAACATTAAACACAAATTCATATACAAAATAACTCGCTTGCATAAATTCAAAAAAAATATATATATATATATATATACATGACACCATTTAATAAATTGACAAACTAAAAACATAAAATGAAATAAGTGTAAAGCGATAATAAAGTGCAAATATGCAAATATTCAAATTTATACTAAATAATACACCTGTGTGTCAAAACGGCTTGTTAAGTTAATTTTATGCACCTGTTCGTTCAAATTTGGTAATCAATAAAAAGTATGAAAATTAAATGAAAATGTATTGAATGAAAAATTCTAACTGGGTTTGACCTTTGCCCATATACACTTTTATTATAAAATGCCATATCATTTGCTGTAATTTAGGCAATTGAAAGAAGAAAACAAGTAAGAATGCTCTAGTCGAGTGTGCCCGACTACGAGACTCCCTGCTCCCAACTTGCATTTCAAGAAGTTCAGCGGAGGTGCATCCGAAATTTGAAATAAACTTGATCTTGCGTATGGTATACAGGAACCTACATGCCAAGTTTGGTGTCTCTAGCTCTTGTAGTCTCCGAGATCTGTGTGATCATACGGACAGACGGACAGACAGACGGACATGGCTAGTTCGTCTCGGCTGTTGATCCTGATCAAGAATATATATAGTTTATATAGTCGGAAATGCCTCCTTCTGTCTGTTACACACATTTGCAGTACTTTTTCCCATTTTTAATGGGAACATACTCTTTTCTACACTGTTTGCTAAGCCGAGAGTGGGCGTGGCAATGTTATTAAGCTATTTTACCAATACCAAGTTTGGTTGCTCTAACTTTAAAACTGTGGAAAAACGTACAGACAGACGGTCGACCGGACATTTCACAAGCCCAGTATACCCTTTTTTAACATTTTTGAAAAAAAGAGTAAAGAAAATGCATCCGAAATGAAGCTTGGGATCCTTTGCCAGGCGTTGCATGAGGCAAGCAAAAAATATTCATAATTGTTATGTAATGCCTTGAGGCGCTGCTATAAAAGTGAGCTATCCTCGTCGTGCAGCAAACAGTTGTGTACGAGTTTTACAAGTTCTTAAAGTAGCCCAACAAAATGCTGGAGGACATACAATTAATTTATATGAACGTTAGGATATTGCGTTTCTGGGCGCTGCTTTACGATAAAAATGCAAAACGCTACATCTGCCTCACGCTGACCATTTTCCATGTGGTCACCCAGCTTCTGTATATGTTCAGTACCAACGAGGGCATCACTGGCATCATACGCAACTCCTATATGCTTGTGCTCTGGATTAATACAATTCTGCGTGCGTATTTGCTGATATTTGATCAGATCAGCTATGTGCAGCTGATTAGCAATCTGAAAAGTTACTATAATGAGCTAAAGCATCTGAATGATAAATATATAACAACACTTCTGACTGAGGCTAATAGACATGGTCAACTTATGGCAAAGGGCAATCTTTTCTTTGGCCTACTCACCTGCATTGGCTTTGGTTTGTATCCACTTTGTTCGAGTGAGCGAGGTAAGCGAGCTGATTCAAAGTGACGCTTAAACATAAGATTAATCAAAAATAAAACATTTTTATGAGCAAGAAATGAAAAGTAACAAATCGTAGTCAATTAATCCAACTTGAAGCTTTAATGTGTTTTCAAAGCTGCATTTATGGGTGTTGGTGTTTTGTTCCTTTAAAAGTTGATATCAAAGTGTAAGCACAGAGTTATTAAATATCTAACAGATAAACTTACATTTAATGTGCTTTCTGACTGTTAGCTGAGATGTTTATGTATTGTAGAATTTAAACTGAATTCATAAAGAGAGATATACGCAAGTTTAGCTCAATGAAAGCTTCTAGGTGCCTTAGTAAAGAACGTATTACAAGCAAGATATTAAAATTAATCCAGCTTAAAGCTTCCATGTGCTTTCAAAGCGGTTTTTAGGTGTCAAAAGTTGAGATCAAACAGTTGTCAAAGAGATATTTAATTGTTATCAGTTACGCTTACACTTAATGTGCTTTCAAACTGAGAGATTAAAAAGAAAAAGAATAAAGTTTGAAGCATAGGCAAGCTCAGTTCACTAAAAGCTTTTATGTGCTTTCAAAGCTGTTTTAGGTGTCAAAATTTGATTGAATTGTTATCAGTTAAGCTTACACTTAATGTGCTTTCAGACTGAGAGATTAAAAAGAAAAAGAATAAAGTTTGAAGCATGTGCAAGCTCAGATCATTAAAAGCTTTTATGTGCTTTCGAAGCTATTTTCATAGATGTTCGTCAGCTAGGGTATTAAAAACTAACAAAATAAGTTACTTAGTAAAAAGATTAATGATGTTAAATAGTTGCCTTCTGAGCTTACTTAAAGCTTTCATGAGCTTCCAAAGCTTATTTTAAAAACTCATGTGTTATGTGTTAAAAAAAAAAACAAAAAACAATATAGTGAGAGATGGATTGTAGTGAAATTTTGTCAGTTAAGATAGCGAGAAGCTTTAATGTGCTTTCAGAAATGTTCGTAAGCTTTATAGCTTAAAGCTGGTAAAACTAAATTGAGTTTGAGATGATTAGTGACAGCATAATAGCTTTTAAGCACAGTTAAATCTTAACTTAATACCAAAGTAGCTTATCAACTCAATAAGGAACAGTTGATAAGTGAATTATAAGTACAACTTGTTAGTTGTTTGAAAGCTTTTACTTTAGCTGTATCCGATTTCTGTTGCACTTATCTAGAATTAATCTATAGCCACTTAAAGCTCATAAGATGTGCCAATTGTAATTGCTTTCGGTTATTGCAGTCTTGCCCTTTGGCAGCCGAATACCCGGGGTAAACGAGTATGCCACGCCCTACTATCAAATTTGGTTCGCCTTTCACATGCTCATCACACCCATGGGCTGCTGCATGTATATACCATATACAAGTCTGTGTGTGGCCTTCATTATGTTTGGGATTGTGATGTGCAAGGCATTGCAGCATCGATTGCATCGTTTGTGCCACAGGCAGCTCAACAGACAGCAAATAGCTCAAGAAATAATTAAATGCATTATCTATCATCAGCGGATTATAGAGTAATTTATTATTTATATACATATATGTATATACTTGCACTTGCATTCTTTATGAATCTAATCAAAAAACTTTTATCTAGCTATATTGAGACCATCAATAAGCTGACTACTTCTATATTCTTGGTCGAGTTTTTGGCCTTTGGTGCGCTGCTCTGTGCGCTGCTCTTTATGCTCATGTTTGTAAGTGCATTTTAAAGAGTCAATTACTTAGCTCATGTATGTATATATATTTTCTATAGGTGGATACTACGGCACAAGTGGCCATTGTAGGTGCGTATATAAACATGATACTTGCACAGATATTGGCACTCTATTGGTATGCCAATGAGTTAAGAGAACAGGTGAATTACAGTCTCGACTTCAAGCTTATAATTATGCTTAATTCGGCTTTAACATTACAGAACTTGGCTATTGCTGAAGCGGCCTATGAGACCGAATGGTTTACTTTTGATACACCAACGCGTAAAAATATATTCTTTATGATATTACGCGCACAGCGACCAGCATCGGTAAGTTTTAATAACTTATAATTACATAATTACAACATTTAATTACTTTTAATTACCTGTTTAATGCAGCTACGCTTGGGCAACATACGCCCCATTACATTGGAATTATTCCAGAACTTACTCAATACGTCGTATACAGTTTTTACGGTACTCAAGCGTATTTATGGCTAAAATATTGAAAAGTTAAGCATACGCCATGTGTGCCGCATAAATTATTCTTATTAAATAGCATTTGAACAAAAATGTTTAAGCACTTATTGAAATCCCTTAAATATTTTAATTGGCCACATTTGTTGTTAATCGTATATAATGTTGGCTATTATTTTGTGCACTTTAATGCAGCATAATTAATTAGTTGACATGCTTTTATTAATTAATGTGCATTGTTTTAAATAATAGAAAATAAATAAAAAATCTTTAATTGTGTATAAATAATAAAATGTGTTTTATTATGCCGAAAAGTGATTTCATTTTCACATATTATTTTTTTAAATAAATTTTTTTTAATAAAAACGCACATTTCGCCGTGCATCATTTGCGCATGTCGCGCGTTTCACACGGCGTTTGCATTTTTTACACAATTTCCTTGCAACCCTTTCTCCCAAATGTCCAAATACTCGTGCAACAACAACAACAACAACATCAACTGCAACAAAAGCGCATAAAACGGTTGGAAGGTGTGGCCAGAATGCGATAAAAATTGTTTGCTGAAGTTGTCAACGGCAAACGCGACACTTAATTGCCAACTGTGCATCGCTGACATTGAGTGGCATACGGCTGGCAACACCTACAGTGGGTCTATAGCTGCAAAAGCTGTCAGCAATTGTAACAGCAGCAACAGCAACAACAACAACAAACTACATTTCATTTTGTGTAGACTGTGCAACATAATTTATGATCATGCTTGAGCTAACATCATTTGAAAAGTATTAAAAAATATAGAAATGCATAGCTTCATCTGTCGAACCACTGTGATTTGCATTACTTTCTTTGGTATGAAAGAAAATATTATTTAATAATGAACTCAGTAAACTATATTATTAAAACTTTAAGAGTAAACTTATATATTATTAAGCAGATAAATTATTATTTGTCCAGAGCTATTGTGGACGACTGCAGCTTAGTGGAAACGCATTCTGCTCTGATACACAAAACCTCGGGTTCGATTCCCAGTCAAAAAAATCGAAAAAAGTTGTTCATACTAAAAGTAAATTTTCCTAACCAAAACCAATTGGACTGTGGTGCGGCAATTGGAAAACTTAAAAAAGTCGAAAAAAAAATTCAAAAATGTTGAATTGCTGAAATGGCTGTAGCTTAGAAGTTTTGAAATAGATTTTGACGAGTGATGACTTTTTCAAAACGTTATGAATCAATCTCTATAATAAATGAGAATTTAAGTCTACTGCATTTTTTTCGACTTTTCCTAGAATTTTCAAACTAAGTTAAAACTAAAAGTTTTTGAAAAAAATATTGGGCTCAATATTTCCAAAACTATTAGACATATGTCTAAAATGTAAGGAACTTATTTGTAAACCTATACATTGACTTTCATTTTTTAAAATCCGTGCTATATCATAATTTTCAATATGAGCTCTACTGCACGCAAAAAGTTTCAGATTGTTACATAGTGTTATTGGAAAATAAATAATATATTATTATCAGCACATGTTTGACATTCAAAGACAAGTATTTAAAACTACATTTGTTGGCCAGTGTAATAAAAAAATATGAAAGGTGAAATGAATTCAACTGCAGAGTTTCTATTCCACTGCATTTAACAAAATTCGAAACAAAATGTTTGATAACAAATCAGTTATCAAAACAAATATTCAATTTGAAAAATTTCTGTCTAAAAATACTGCTGTATATAGCAATGCATTTAATAAAATGAAAATCAATATTAACACTTGTTGCTCAGTGTTTAGCCACATTGGAAACAAAACTTACTCACAGGGCATTTCAATTGAATTTATTTTATATCAGTATAATTTGTTAACGATTACCATTTAGAAGGACACTCAGTAGAAACCAAAGCCGGGCAACCCAGTGTTGTCATATATCTCGTTGATGGAGCACAGATTGATAAATGCCGGATTGCGTCCAGTGCGGCATTCGGTTGCCGGCCTATCGCCGCTTTGATAAACCGGCGCATTCACATCGTTGCCCCGCACAAAGTTGCATGTCATGTACTGATGCGTGCTGAGGAGCCACTGTCCGGCATTGTTGCTGGTGTTGCGAGTCTGACGTAGAATGCCACAGCCCACGTGGGTGGTGCTATCCCTGACCAGTTGCGTAAAATACGCAATGCACTTGCTGATGCGTAAATGTAGAAATCTTTGAGAGTCAATCAGGCACAGGATGCAGGATGCAGGCTCAGGCTTGGCTGCAATTTGATTATACACCAAAACTTACCTATTGATGGGTGGACTGTATGCAATGATATCTCGCATTGTGCATTCCTTATATTCGGCAAACATTTGTTCCAGCGTGGCCTTGATGACCTCATCCTCAGTGTGATATTCAACGGGTGCATCTGTGGCGCCAGCATCTCCGGCAGCATTCGGTGAACCCTGCCAGCCACCCTCGGCCACCACCTGTGCCACATTCCGGAACTGATCACTATTGCGACAATGATCATTGACCAGCGCACATCGCTTCACATTCAACTCCGCAAAGCTAGCCAGCTCCGGATCCCATTGCAGCGTGGCCATGCGTGTGGCCGGTGTGAAGCCCATTAGATCGCCACGTGCAATGCGATCGCGATACTCGTTCAACTCATTGAGGATCATATTGCGACGAGCTGCTGTTATACGCACCACATGCGCATCCGGGCTGCAACTCTCTGCCAGCTCCTGCAAATTGAGAGCTTAGGGCTACAACAAAGCGCTTAATACGATGCAGTGATGTTGCGCACTTACGCCAAAATTATTGCAGGCAATGTGCTTCTCGGGACCCGGGCAAAGCACAGGATCACAATAGTCAAAGGCCAGTATCCCGCGCCAGAGGCAGAGCTGCCATAAAGCAGCCAACAGCCAGTTAGTGCACATCATTTCGATTACGTGGCCAATATAGTCAGCTCTGACCCAGACGCACAGTCTCTTATAGAGTTGGCAACCTAATCAATTTGTCGCCAAGCGTTGCTATCTGACCCCAAAACCAATTGGCCATATTCCAACCATTGGTCACATCAAAAAAAAAAAAAAACAATTTTTTTCTAATGAACAGAAGTTTACACTTTTGTATTTATTCTTGAGTTTCAGGCATTTGGATTTAAGGTGCCATACATTCCGTTCGATACTTGTTCACGCAGCTCATCACAATTTTCGGTAACAGTTTCCACTCGTGGCATATAATTGTAATCAACTTCCTCATCGGGATGACACAAATTACTGTATATACTATGTTTGCCGGCTGTGCAATCCTCTCCAGGCACAATGCCCACTTTATATGGCGGCATATCATTGACTCTGGCCCTCGAAAAGTTACAGATTAGCGCCAACGCCATCATGTTCGAATTTTTTGGCACACTGGACATCCGTATTGCGCAACCCATCCGATCTCCATTATCCTGGATTAGCGGTATATAGTGTCCAACGCAAAGACTGTGGTAAGATGATAGTTCAAGACCAATTCTCGTGCTTAATAGATATATAAACTATATATTTATGTTAAACTGTTAATAAAATGAACATCCTGATTGCAATCTCAAAAAAAACCTATAAAAACAAGAAGCACAAGAAAGAAACGTGCCGAAGATATATACTCTTGCAGCAGAAAACTTATTAATGAACCTATCGTTCCTATGTCAGCTATAAGATATAGAGGTCCGATTTTGTTAAAATTTGATCAATATGTTTAGAACGTGGTTTAATTTAGATATAGTGAGTTTGGTTGAGTTATTTTGAAAAACACAAAAGTTTTTCATACAAAAACTTATTTTTCAACCGATCGTTCCTATGGCAGCTATATGTTCTAGTGGTCTAATTTTTAAGAAATTTTGTCAACATGTGTGAAAAAAGCTAAAACTTAGACATAGTGAGTTTGGTTGAGTTATTTTGAAAAACACAAAAGTTTTTCATACAAAAACTTATTTTTCAACCGATCGTTCCTATGGCAGCTATATGTTCTAGTGGTCTAATTTTTAAGAAATTTTGTCAACATGTGTGAAAAAAGCTAAAACTTAGACATAGTGAGTTTGGTTAAGTTATTTTGAAAAACAAAAAAGTTTTCCATACAAAAACTTATTTTTCAACCGATCGTTCCTATGGCAGCCATATGTTATAGTGGTCCAAACTACCCAATTCTGACATAGGTACTGCTTGCAGAAAGAACAAGCATTTGTGCCAAGTTACATCAAGATAGAGAGACTAATTCTTATGTAATCAAATGGACAGATATTTTGACTCAGCTGTTAATGCTGATCAAGAATATATATGTAATTTATGAGATCAGGGACGTCTTTTTTAAGTGGTAGCTTCTTAATGCTAATCTCTTGATCCAATTCATTTCTGTTTCCTCTTTGTTGTAACTCATGTATAGAATGTGCTTTGACTTAAGTTAATACCTTAATACCAAAAATACCTACTTAGCCTTTTGTTATAACTCACCCCTCTTCTTTTGGCACAATTTGCCCAGTTTCATCCATTTTGCAGCCCATGACATCGTTTAGCCAAATGGGAATAAACTCATTAACAACATATTTGGAAATTCCGTTTTTTGTCTTTTTTGTGCCCGTAATTTCCACTGTTGCAACATAGTTATACTTTGGCGTATTCGAACAGAACTTTCCCTCTCGATCACACTGACGGGCTAGTTGCACAGCCAAATGGGCCAAATCATGATCCCAGGCCATGGTGGGCATACGTGCGGCCGGATCTAATTTGAAGAGCCCACTGGCGACCATATTGCGCATGACATTGATATGTTGAAGAATGGTCTCCCTCAGTCCACCATCTACTTTTAGCAAAACGTTGTCAACATGGCCGCAGGCTGGTTGAAATCCCTAAATGGAGCCAGCTAAGTGGTCTTATTAACGCAAGACTAATTATTATTATTATTTAAACATACCCCACTTTGCGGATCGCAGCCAATATGCAATTTTTCCGAAGGGCACAAGCCCGGATGACATAGTGGATAATCTTTCTTTGTACAGTTATTACAACCATCAGTATGTGCCAAATCATGCCACCCCAAGCAACAGCATAGAGTTATCAAAATTATCAACACTTGCAGCAAAGTTTTGAATATCATTTTGAAAAGCAGCTCCTTGCTTCGACGTGGCAACAAGCAATACAAAAGATAAATGCTTTTCAAATATTTCAGTTTAAGGCTTGATATTGGCGTAACCAAAGTATTTATTACCAATTCGTTTCACTTGACTGCAACTTATTGGGATTTATATGCTAACCTTGGACTGTATGTTTTTCACACAAAAACTTATTTTTCAACCGATCGTTCCTATGCCAGATATAAGATATAGGCAACCGATTTTGTTGAAATTTCGTCAGCATGTATAGAATGTGCTTCGACTTAAGTTAAGTGAGTTTGATTGAGCTATCTTGAAAAATAAAAAGTTTTTCATATAAAAATACCTACTTTGTTGTAACTCACCCCTCATCACTTGGCACAATTTGCCCATTGTCATCCATTTTACAGCCGATGACATCATTTAGCCAAACGGGCAAGAACATTTCAATAACAAATTTTGAAATGCTGCTTTTTGTCTTTTTAAGGGCTGATATTTCCACCGTTGCAACATAGTTATACTTTGGCGTATTTGAACAGAACATTCCCTGACGATCGCACTGACGGGCTAGCTGACCAGCCAAATGGGCCAAATCATGATCCCAGGCCATGGTGGGCATACGTGCGGCCGGATCTAATTTGAAGAGCCCACTGGCAACCATATTGCGCATGACATTGATGCGCTGAAGTATGGATTCCCTCAGTTCACCATTTACTTCAAGCAATTGGTGCTTAGCACCAGAGCCGCAGGTTTGAGCAAATCCCTAAATTGAGACAACTCAAAAGTTGTGATTCACGCAGTATTCAAAGATTGGAACATACCTTAGCTGTAAAGCAGCCAACATGGCTTTTATCTTCAGGGCACATATCTTGATGACAATGTGACGACTTGGATTTTTGGCCAAAGCAGCAGCATAGAGCTATTAAGATTATCGACACATGTATATCAACTTTGTATATCATTTTGAAAAGCAGCTCCTTGCGTCGACGTGGCAACAAGCAATATAAAAATTAAATATACTCAAAATATTAAAGTTTATGGGTTGACATTAGCGTAACCATTATTATTAATTCGTTTTACTTGACTGCAACTTATCGGGATTAACACGCTTACTTTTGAACTATATGTTAGATAAAGCATATATTATGGCGGAAGTCGTTTATTCGTCAACTTCTTCTCTTGCTCGTTATATTCAGTTCTTAACACTTTGTCTGCCTATGGTATATACCTACATGTATACCAAGTTTGATTGCTCTAGCTTCAAAACTGTGGAAAAAACTTGCGTTCATATGGACGGACAGACAGACGGACATTTCACAAACCCAATATACTCATTTTTCTTCTTTTTTTTTCAAATAAATTTAAAAAAGAGTAAAATCATAATGGAAATTAGATTTACATACGCATTTCAATAAAATCGTTTGTTGAAAAGGCAACTCTAGTGGCTTATGAAACAACAACAGATACTTAAGATAAATATCAATTTGTCGCCAAGCGTTGCTAAGTGACCCCAAAACCAATTGGCCATATTCCAACCATTGGTCACATCAAAAAAAAAACCAATTATTTTCTAATAAACACTTTTGTATTTATTTTTGAGTTTCAGGGTCCATACATTCCGTTCGATACTTGTTCACGCAGCTCATCACAATTTTCGGTAACAGTTTCCACTTTTGGCGTATAATTGTAATCAACTTCTTCATCGGGATGACACAAATTATTGTATAAAATATTCTTGCCGGCTAGGCAATCCTCTCCAGGCCCAATGCCCACTTTATATGGCGGCATATCATTGACTCTGGCCCTTGAAAAGTTACAGATTAGCGTCAATACCATGCTGAATTTACTTTTTGGCAAGCTGGTCATCCGTATTGCGCAACCCATCCGATCTCCATTATCCTGGATTAGCGGTATATAGTGACCAACGCAAAGACTGTGTTAGGATGATAGTTACAAATAGTGGCTGGATCAATTCTCGTACATAATAGATATACTATAAACTAAATATTTATGTTAAACTGATCATCAAACCAGTTGGATTAAAGTGAATTCAGCGGCCTGATTGCAATCTCACAAAAAAAACTAATAAAAACAAGTAAGAACGTTGCAGTCGGATGCACCCGACTGCGATACACTCCTTTTTTTGCCTCTTTGCAGAGTCCGACAATTGTATTTTTGCACAAATCTTTCAAGTTTTGTCATCAATTTACATTTTTTTGTCCCCGTTCTACAAGTTTGTGAGAAACAAACTTTGCTCGATTGCTGGGCGTGGTTAAATTATTTTTATCCAATCCTTTTAATAGGACAACAGAATTCAACCTGCATAATTTTGTCAAGCAAAAGGGTTGTGGGAGATACAGACTTTTCTTATTTGTGGGGGCGGGGGTGGGCGAGTGGATGCTCTAGCTTCAAAATTGTGGAAAAAACCTGCGTTCATACAGACAGACGGACAGACGGACAGACGGACATTTCACAAACCCAATATACTCTTTTTTTCCATTTTGGAAAACAGAGTATAAAAAGAGATATACCATTGCACGAAATTTGTTCAAATAAAAACTATGGCAAATCTACGATTTTGAATAAAAATAAATAAAAAAATAACAAATCAGCATGGGTAGAACCAGAGACTATAAAATAAATATTACTTCATAGTCTCTGGTAGAACGTAATAAAACTGAGAACTAACAAGTTTGGTTGAATTATCTGTAGAAACTAAAAAGCTTTTCATACAAAAACTGAAGTTTTAACAAATTGTTCCTATGGCAGCTATAAGATATAGTCGGTACTACATAGTTGGTACTTAAACTAAAGTTAAGTGCGTTTGGTTGAGTCATCTTGAAAAAAACAGAAAAGTTTTTAATACTAAAATCTTTCCTACGGTAGCTATAAAATATAGCCGATCGATTTTGATGAAGTTTGTTCAGCATATATAGAATGTGCTTTGACTTAAGTTAATACCTTAATACCAAAAATACCTACTTAGCCTTTTGTTATAACTCACCCCTCTTCTTTTGGCACAATTTGCCCATTGTCATCCATTTTACAGCCGATGACATCATTTAGCCAAATGGGCAAGAACTCTTCAAGAACAAATTTTGAAATGCTGCTTTTTGTCTTTTTTGTGCCCGCAATTTCCACTGTTGCAACATAATTATACTTTGGCGTATTCGAACAGAACATTCCCTTTCGATCGCACTGACGGACTAGTTGGCCAGCCAAATGGGCCAAATCATGATCCCAGGCCATGGTGGGCATACGTGCGGCGGGATCTAATTCGAAGAGTCCACTGGCAACCATATTGCGCATGACATTGATGCGCTGAAGTATGGAGTCCCTCAGTGCACCATTTACTTCAAGCAATTCGATCATAGAACCAGTGCCGCAGGATTGAGCAAATCCCTAAATTGAGACAACTTAAAGTTGTTAATCACGCAGCATTTCAAGATTAAGCTGAGATTGGAAAATACCGTAGTTTGCACGCAGCCAACATGGCTTTTGTCTTCAGGGCACATATCCGCATGACAGTGTGACCCCTTGGATTTTTGGCCAAAGCAGCAGTATAGAGCTATTAAAATGATCAGCACTTGCAGCAATATTTTGTATATCATTTTGAAAAGCAGCTCCTTGCGTCGAAGTGGCAAGTAATATAAAAGTTAAATACTTTTAAAATATTACAGTTTATGGGTTGACATTATAGTAACCAAAGTATTTATTATCAATTCGTTTTACTTGACTGCAACTTATCGGGATTAACACGCTTACTGTGGACTATATGTTAGAAGTATATATTATAGCAGAAGTCGAGCAGAGCTTATATAAATGATAGCTTTTTATTAAACATTGAAGTTTAATTGAAGTAATAAGTTCAATTGTACAATTTGTGATCAATGAACTAATCATAAGGTTAGTTTTTTTGTTCCTCTTAATTTATTCATTGAATAGATTCAATCACCTTCATAGTTTATTCGTCATCTTCTCCTCTCGATGGGTATTTTCATATTAATAGGTCTGGCATATTGGTAGGTCTTTTGATAGGTTTTGAGAATTATATCTATTCTCCTTTGAATAACGATTGAATTAACTTGCTATAAAGATTGGATTAAATTCACTAAATAATGGAAATTTGTTTTTGCGAAGTTTTGCTTAAATAGGCTACAAAAAAATGGAGTACAAATTAAATGTTCTTTTCAATTTGATAATAAAAACTAAACTCAAATAAATGAAAACATCGATTCAACTCAATTCTCACTGTAATGAATCTCGAATGACCAAAACAAACTCAAGATAAACGAGTATGAATATAAACGAATGAGATGTACAGGTTTGTTCCCGTTTTCGAGAAACTTTTTAATGCGAATCGTATTCGATTTTGTGTTTCTAGTTTCTAATAGTTATCATTCCGCTGATTCAAAAGCAAAAAAAAAAAAAGAAAAGAAAGAAATGTTATATTCGACGTGCTGAAGAAAAGATTTGCATTAAAAAACTTATTTTTCAACTGATTGTTCCTATGGCAACTATAAGATATAGTGATCAGATTTTGATAAAATTTTGTCATCATGTATAAAGTGTCTTTAAACTTTGTTCCTAAGGCAGCTATATGTTATAGTAGTCCAATCTGGCCGATTCTGACATGTGTACTGCTTGCAGAAAGAAGAAGCATCTGTGCCAAGTCCCATAACTATAGCTCTAAAACTGAGGGACTAGTTCGCATATAAACAGACAGACAGACGGACAGACGGACCTGACTCGGCTGTTGATGCTGATCACGACTATACAAATTATTTTTTCTGAGATGTCTCCTTCAATGCATTACACATTTCGTGACAAAATTATAATACCCACTGCAAGGGTATAAAAATATAATAAATAATTTCTTTTCGGAGTTGAGAACACCTAATTATCGGAATCGGAAATAGGAACCAGTCTGTGTTTGATCTTTCAGTTAAGATGGGCATATTAGCTTACTTTATAGTTTGATCAAATGATTGGAAACAACTCTAATAAAAAGATAACAAAAGAGTCATAATAATAATACATTAGTTTGATTGCTATAATGAATAAAGTTTTTGTATTATTGAATTCGCATAGCGCCAACATTTTTAATTACAAATAAATAAGCATTTCAATTTTGTCAGCATTGAAATTCGTTTTCAATAAAAATGTACAAACATAAATAATAAAATTTAATTGCTAGTTTTTATGCGCTGTGGGACATTAATAAATCATTAACAATAATTCAACTGAGCCACATTTGTAGTTGCCTTTTTCAAGTGGAAATGCAGCAAAATATGCATAGTTTTACATAATTTTTGCGCATTTCACATTTTTATTAACATATATTTTTTGTTGTTCTCGTATTTTGTTCTCTTATAATAAATTGTATAAATTAAAATTAAGTTGCACTTAACATATGTACAATCACAAATTACTGTGTGAATGATGACTAAATAAATTGTGTTTACAATGAATACAAAAAGATGGCTCTACACTTTGGTTTCTTGCATGTGCCACACAAAATGCCTATAACAAATGGTAAATATATATATATACATATATATGTATTTATGCAGATCAAATATTGTTATTAAGCAATTCTAAAGCGTGTGTATAAGTCGGGCTTAAAAGATGTGCGATGCATCGTCATCCAGCTCAAAACGCAACCAAAACAAGTCTATTGTATGCCATGTGTCCAGACAATTGGCGCTACTATTATTGTTGTCCATAGTTGGGATTATAGGGCATCTGCTTCTCATAGCCGGGAGGCACTACACTCGGCCCACCACCGGCCATGGCTGCGTCATACGATGGTGGATTCATATTGGCTGCTCCAGCTCCTGGCTGTTGCATGGGCGGATAAACATGCGTCTGCATGCTGCAATGAGAAATGAAAGGTTTGTATTTGGTTTAAATAAGTATATATGTAGCATATAGAGCTGGAAAATTCTCGATAGTGCTGTCACTTGACATCATTTTAGATATTATCTATGATATTATCTATATTTATAATAGACTTATTGACAACATTTAGATATGATCGTTTCTAGGCTTCAAATTAAAACATTGAATTGGCATTAACACAATTACAGTTATTGAAATTTCAATAGTATCGATAGTGATTGTTGAAACTGTAAAAAGTATCGATAGTTGAAGGTTTGCTTAAAATGGTAAATCCATTATTTGTACAGACGTAACTTTTGAAGTTAAAAAGCATAACGGAAACCAGATTTACACACGCATATCGATAGTATCGATAGTTGAAAAAGTGGCTTATAAAACAACTGATACTACAGATATCTCCATTTGGAATCAAAGTTCACCCTCACTACGCATTGTTTTCACTCTCCTTCTCTTCTACTTAAGCCCATTTCAACTTATATTTATGATTATTTTATTTATCGATAAAGCAATCGATTGTTTTCCAGCACTAGTATAGCAAGTACAACTGTACTTACCCAGGCATTGGTGGCTGTACTCCAGGCATGGGCATGGGCATAGGCATTGGCATTTGCACGGTCACATTGCTGTCAGAATAAAAAAGAGAATATAAAAGTTAGTTTATTATTTTTACACAATACAAATCATGTGTTAATCATAGCTTACCCGGTGGTCTGTGCGGGATATGGTGTGGCATAGACATTAGGCTGATAGGTTGTGGCTGGCACCTGTGTCACCTGATAACCGCCGGGAGCAGTGTGTGTGGCTGATGTTACCACAACGGGCGCTGCAATTACAAACAATAAATCCAATCGGAATCAATAAAACGTATTTACTATGTGAACAGTTGAGTAAATGCTTAAGCTAAACATCAATTATGCTGCAAATATCTAGCGAGTGTAACGCTTTCACTTTTATGATATTACCTACATTCCCAGTCGACTTTTTATGACATTTTATGCACACTACAACTGGGATTATGATTAATATCAAAGGTGCTAAACAAAAACCAATTATAAGTCCAACTGCCATTGCTTAAATCGAATTAACAACTCCTGTCACTGAGATGACAATGCAAACTGCGTGCTGAGCACACTCACAGTCATACTATGTATACAAAAAATCATTGTTGAAATTCACTGATAATATGATGATAAGCCAAGCATGTAGTGTATAGTATATTTGTTTTTATCAAGAATTTTTCTTTTGATTAGTCACTTAATGGCTAATACAGAGCTGTTCAAAAAGCAAGTTAAATTTGTTTTCAGTTGACTTTTAATGCTGTGCTCTCACCTATAAAATCACTTTGCTTTAAAGAGAAAATTGCTTGCCACATCATTTAATTAGATTAATCTTGATATAAACAGAGCATTTAAGAAGATAGTTAGCCTTGATAAAAACACAGAATAATATCAATTTAGCAATTAAGCTGCGTTCGCACCTTCTTCTTACAAAAAGTTGTATCAAATTTTCTAAAATATTTTCACAAAAGCACATTTGAAATAGATAAATGCTTTACCATTGTGTGTGACTGGACTGCGTGGACTGTGTTTCTGTCTACGAAAATATGCAAATATAAAGCATGATATTTGCAGAACCATAAATACAGAAAAGCAAATAATTCCAATAACATAACCCGGCATTATAGCTAATACAGTAACACAGTCTATGGAGTTCAAATAGCAACTGGCTGCCAAATTTCATAAAACTTTTTGCACGTTAAAAAAAATATTTCACTGATAAGCAATAATAGATTTATTGGAATTATTAAAACAGTTAAAGTGGAGTTAATAGATTACTAAACCAACTTGTAACTAACAATACTTTGTTAATGAATTGAAAACCACGAAGGAAATACAAGTAAGAATCTGTCTCACACTGATAAGAGTTGCTATAAATATAAGGGAAAGTACAAAATGATAAACATTTTAGCATTCTAAAAACAAATAAAATATATATATAAATATACACTTAAAGCGCTTATCGTGTCTTATCACAATTATTATATCAAATATTATGACACTTTTGACAGACCTGCGCCCTTTGTGATTTCTCGACGACGACCGCGTGTAAGGAAAACCGCCATCGAAGTCATAAAAAATACGGAAAATGTAAAAAACAAAATCCAATAGAGTCCGGCATTTTCCATAGCTCAATTCGTATCCTCAAAAACGTTTCGCACAACGCAACAAACGCGCAACGACTAACAAAATTGCACAAAATCAACTAAAGTGATTAAAAAGCACAAGTCATTGTATGAATTGCAAAAATACAAAATTAAGGAATACAATATAAGGGCAATCGCTAGAGTATCATAAAGATAAGAAATGTCTACTATCACACTACAGACAAACAAAATACTTACACAAATTTGCAAAAGTTTTGAGACGTCGCTGAGTACGTCTATAATGCACTAGAAAGCCGATCATTAAGAAGATCAGACTATAACTGAACAGTTTGAAAAGCACTCGGAATGTGCTTAAAAATAACAACGAATATGGATTGCTATTGTTATATTCAGCATAGTCCATAGACTGCGTATTGTTCTGCATTTTGTGGCAGTTCAAAAATAACTAAATTCTATTAACTCAGCTTTTGAGTTAAGCAATAAAATTAATAAAGTTTTTTATATTAAAATTGAGTTTATGATGTGCTGCATATATTGATGAGTCTATTAAATTGATGTGTTATACTCGGACTATATAAAAACATTATTGAAATTAATAAATGTTCATTCTTGTAAGTGGTTCTTCGTATATTAATCGATATACACTAGACCTTTTGGCTTTTTCCCCTAATCACATATCTAAATGATGAATCCTTACATTTAAGGTAATCATAAGGCACTTATACAAAGTCTATCTCTCCTCCATTGCTACTTAAACTGTGATGTTCATTATAATCCCTAAAAACATAACTCACATTCGATTGTTCCAAACACAAAAGTATGCATAAATTGCCCCTAAACTATCGATAGCATAGTCGATATGTCACCATTTTCCTCTAACGATAGTTTTTACTGCAACACTTTACTGTTTATTCTTAAGAATCTAAACGCAACTACAAACACCTTTTACTCACACATTCCAAATTGTTTAATAATAATTATGAAATCACTTTCACTGAACGCAATTTGCTTTGGTTCTTGAACACACGAAAGTCTTTCCTTATAAACCAGGCATAAGCAATGACTATAGCACTTAATATAAACAATGTGACCAATTCGAATAACATAAATTTCCAATCGAGACCAATACTTTCGAAAGTAAATGTCCAAAAATCGATTTCAAAAACTGTTGCATTCATGCTGAAAGCGTAACACGAACTTCAATGATACACTCAATAAACAAAGTATATATATTTACATATATATATACTAAATTATGGCAATGAATTTGATTAAACTTTGTTCCTAGCTCTTCATACCTTACTTTTTCATGTTCTTTCATATTACTACAATGAATCCGCTGCAGATGATCTATCAATTATAATAAAATACTTGTCATGAAGTGGATAGAATATTTTTCGACTTTGGTAAAACAATAACTTAAAGTTTTCTTATTAGAACCATTTCTCGTTTAATAACTTTTTTTACACATTTTTATATGCAGTTATACTAACGTATATCATCAAGGATTTCAATATCATGATTTCCAAGGATTTGATAGTTAGTAAGATTTTTATAATCACTGCAGCAGTTGTAAATGATTTAAACGCTAGGTTTTTACCAGCGGTAAAACTGTTTAATAACAATTATGAAATCTTAACATAAAGTAGATAGAATATCTATGATGCAGAATGCTCAAGGATTCATTAAAACCAGCTTGAAATTTAATATTTATATCGACGTATGCCCAAAAAAAAGAACCATTCCCCTTTTGTTCATTTATACTAACATAAATCAAAATAAGTTTCTATATCATTACGACATCCAGGGAAGTTCTCATCGATTTGATAGTGAGTACTATTATTATTGTCACTGCAACACTTGTCACGATTCATAACTGTAACTATAACAGCTATAAGAAATAGAATAAGAAACTCGACTCCAAATACAGAAAGTGAATCCATCAAGAGCTTTACACGCGTTGAAAATAACGAAACGAATGAACAAAATCTGTATAAAAATCACATTATAAGTTAACATTGAAAGGAATTAATTGAAAGTTTGATAAAAAATAAATGTGATTCATGAGCGGATAATCAGCATGAGCCGAAGCTATGTCTATATAGGGGCACTAATGCGTACATACAATGTTTGATTTGATTTTTGACCACAAAATGAACACTTAAAACACTTGAAAATGAAAAAAAAAAAAAACAGGAACATTCCTAGAGATTTCTGAACTAAAAATAATGTGTTGTTCATATTCAGGCAGAATCAGCAAAGCTTATAAAATTGTTGTAAGAGTTTTAAAACACAATCAGCAATCCAGTTCAGTTCTAGCTTTTCCAGCTATTAATTCTTCTATTAATTCAAGTTCCAGAAATTGAAAAAGGGTTTAATATTAAAAATATATCCTTTTTTGAAACTGATTGTTCAATCCATTACAACTGATTTTTTTTTTTTTTAATTTTAAAACATAAACTTAAAAATATATAAAATCGATTTCATTTACAGCAGCATTTATAGCGACGTTTTATGCAGTATGTAAAAATAATTAAAGCCACAACAAAAATCACAATTAAAATCTTAGTTACAATAAACGTATCCCTATCAACTGGCATTATAATAGATAACTGCAGTATCCGACTAAAAAAAACTAAACACGTTTGTTTATGACGAGCTAACAAATGCAACTGATTTGAAATCAAGTTGAGTTTCAATTTCACTCAGAGTTAAAACTGATGCTATAAAATTGGAAAATCCCAAGCTGTAAGTCTATGAAAGTCTATTTAGACGATGACGATTATCTCATGACTTATTTAGATAAGCTCTCGCTTTTAGGAAATAGGTAAAGCGGAGCAGACAACGCCTCTACAGCTCTTCTCCACAAACAAGAACTTAACGAAAGAACGTCATGAGATACTTTATACATTTAATAACATTTACACTTAGTTGAACAAATCAAACTGTTATCTTAATATCATTAAGAGTATTTCTTTTTCAAAATCAATAAATGAATGCATTCAATTTGAGCTATTCTAGCTATTTAGTTATCTATATTCACTCAGATTACACTTTAATAAATATGACGATATCGGAAAAGCCGACAAAACATTCATTCAAACTGGTTATGGTAATGCAACAAATGCACTTTTTTTATAGCAACTAAAAGAATGCAAAAATGTCTGTAGACAAGTTTTTCTGCAATTCTTTAAAATGACAATGATGCAATTTAAATGATATGTAATCTTATAAAGTTAAGATTATTATTTACAATTATTATATTCAACAGTTTGTGTTTCCTTTCGCCGACGTTTATAGCAGACATAACAATTGCATAGGCAACAGCAACAAAATATTATAGCACATACACTAAGCATAAATATGGTCAAAATTTTAAAACCCGAAAAAATATGCTCGTTATCATCTTTTTTAGGACAGCCATCAATGTGCCAATATGTAATCGAACATGCATCAGCCATTATAAATCATATATATATAAATTGAAAATATCTGAGCTAAAAACTAAACACGTTTGCTTATCACGATGTAACAAAAGCAACTGACTTGAAATCAAGTTGAAATTCAATTCTGCTGAGTTAGAACAGATGCTATAAATTTAGAAATTCCCAATGCAGGTTTAAGTGTCGTAGTAAAAGTAACTAGTTTTATGCATTTCATAAAACTTCTATCACAAATAACTCATTGAAAGTTAATTTTTGCAAAATCAGTGAATATATCTTCGAATTTGAGTTGCCCTTTGGTTGAAATTCAACTACTTCAGCGAATTTTTGTTAATAAGAGAAAGAATAAATAAGTCCTTTTTTGATGACGTTTTTTCGTTAGGAAAGAGGTGTAGCGGAGCAGCCAACCTGTCTAAACCTCTTCATGGCAAACAAGAACTTAACGAAGGAAATTCTTCAATTAAACTTCATCGTCTAAATACGGAAAAAGTCCTCATTCAGACGATAACTTTTATCTGATGACGTTTTTCGTTAAGTTCTTGTTTGTAGGAAAGAGGTGAAGCGGAGCAGCCAACCAGTCGAAACCTCTTCAAAGCAAACAAGAACTTAACGAAGGAAATTCTTGAATTAAACTTCATCGTCTTAATACGGAAAAAGTCCTCATTCAGACGATAACTTTTATCTGATGACGTTTTTTCGTTAAGGAAAGGAAAGAGGTGAAGCGGAGAAGCCAACCTGTCTACACCTCTTCTTAACTAACAAGAACTTAACGAAGGAAATTCTTGAATTAAACTTCATCCTCATTTGGACGAAGACTTTTATCTGTGGACGCTTTTTCGTTAAGTTAAGTTAAGTTCAAGTTTGTTGGCAAGAGCTGCAGAGGGGTTGCCTGCTCCTCAGCGTACTAAGTTCCTGGCTTTTTCACTATGTTGTTTCGGTCAAAGCTTTGCTCTCTCTGCTTTAGGCGTTTATATTTATTTTTGGCAAATTGAGAGATGGAGTGTTTTTCATTGTGCGTGTAAAATGACGTCAACTGCTTTTTTCTTTTCTTTGACGCAAACATATTTAAATGAAATGGAATCTTCATAAATTTCGATTAATTTGTACACCTACTATTATATTGGCCACGTTTTGCTTCCTTTTGACGGCGTTTAAAGCAGAAATAACACGATACACAAAACATTAAAGCACATACACAAATCATAAATATGAGAAAAACATTATTGCCCGATTCAATATGCTTCTCTTCATAATGATCATCGTTATCATTATAATAAGTATTTTGATTATTATCACAATCGACATTAACATACACAATGCTATTGTCAATGTTAACAGGAATCGTACATAGACCCATTATAATAAATCGAATATATCAAGGCACATTTGTTCAGAAAGAGGTAACAAAAGCAACTGATTTGTAGACAAAATTCGGCTCAAAGTTCGGCGTCTGAAATCCGCTCTGTTTATATCTAACATGCTCGGCATCAGCAGCAGAGACGCCGGTATATGTTAGTGTCAAGAGAGTAAGAGCTCTCTCAATTTCTAGAAGCCTGTTGACTGTCATCATGTTACAATAGAGAGAAGGTTACGTTCTGCGCAAGTCCGGTAGTCGCCCTTATTTGGCTACGGCAGAGCGTGACGTCACATTTTATGAAATTCTTGTTCGCGCGTCGCTCATGTATGAAAATTGAAATGTTGACTTAAGAAATTGGAATTGACTCTCAATAAATTGACAAACTTAGAAGACTTGCCAAAGCTGCTCATCAACATGTAGCAAAGCTATATTTATATAAATTTTACACTTAGTTGAATTAGCCTGTTATCTGTTATCTTAAATATCTCATTAGAAATCTTTTCAAAATCAGTAAGTATCTACATTAAGTTTGAGTTGCTCTTTGGTTTAAAGTCAACCACTCTAACGAAATTATAAAAATTATAATTTTGTAATAAGAAGGTATGCATAGGTTCGCATGTTTGTTTGTTGGGAAGAGGTGTAGAGCGATTGCCTACTCCACTTCAACTCTTTCCAACAAGCGAAAACTTAAGGAAAAAACGTCATGACGTTAAATCATCGTACAACTGCGTAGTAAGTTAGTGTTGGACAATGCACCCTTGTTTTTGCACTATGTATACCATTGCTCCCTCTACACTCTACGCTCTCTTTTATTTTGTTTTGTTTTGATTACTTTTTTTTTGGCAAATTGAGAGATGGAGAGAGTTTGCTTCTTTGTGGGTGGAAGCATGACGTCAACTGGCTTTTTCTTATCATAAACAATTACATGCTGCTGCTGCTACTCATTACAAATTGCAAACATATATAAATTAAATAGAATCTTATAAAATTTAGATAATTATATTCACCACGTTTTGCTTTTATTAGATGGTATTTGAGACACTTATAACAAAATACAAATAACATTATTAAAAATGCACAAAATATAAATATGGATACAAAGGACGCAAAGTGCCTTGAAAAGTAAAAATCATCTTCAAATTGATCCATTACAATAAATCAAATATATCAAAGTTAAAAACAAGGCACATCTGCTCAAAACGCGAGGACAAAAGCAACTGACATGAAATCATGAATCATGAATGAAATTCCGCCCAAAGTTGAGTCTGAAATCCGCTCTGTTTATATATTAAATTCTCAGCAGCAGAGACGCCAGCATAAGATTCCAATATACTTGTACATAGAGTATTATACTTATTTACTCTATGACGATTATGGTACACATGGCTTTTTAGCTACTTATTTATTCGGGTTTCACCCATCACACTGAACTTTAAATTAATAATATACATAGTTATGACAAAAGCGGAAAACGCAACAAGCATTCATTCACACAAACTGGTTTTTAAAGCAACTTAAAAAAGGCAAAAATGTCTGTGAAATAGTTTTTTTTTTGCTATACTAATGACAATTATGCAATTTAAAATATATAGAATCTTAGAAAATTGTGTTTATTATTTACAATTATAAGCAGCACGTTGTAATTCCTTTTGACGGCGTTTAAAGCAGTTATAGCAACTTAGACAACAGCAACAAAACATTATAGCACATACACAAATCATAAATATGGTAAAAACTTTATCGCCCGAATTAAAATTCTTGTTATCATGCTTATTATCACAGGGATATGAAGCGGACAGTATTTCATAGCCATCTTGAATAGGAATCTTGCATAGATCCGACATTATAATAAATCGAATATAGCAGAGCTAAAAACTAAACACGTTTGTTTACTACGAGGTGAGAAGAGCAACTGACTTGAAGTCAAGTTGAGATCAAATTCTGCTCAGTGTTGAAACTGTTGCTATAAAATTGGAAAGATCCGTGGTTTAACTAAGCCGCTTTATTAGTTGCTGATAAACTTAGTTGAATTAACGATTAACTGGCTAAAAGTATGTGCTTTATACACGATCATTGCATACTATATATACATAGTATGTTAGGTTTATGAAATGCCCTTCTGTTTATTGGTAGATCGGTAGCTTCCCACTGCAAAAGTTCTTACTTTTATATAGTTTATATTACACCGAACGTTTAATAAAAAAACAAACAAGTTCATGACGACAATAAAATAAAAACCAACAAGCTTTCATTCATACAAACTGGTTTTGTAACTTAGCATACACATTTTGTAAACAACTTAAACTTAACTTTAGCACTTAAATTATATAAAATTGTATAAAATTGAGTTTAATATTTACAATTGCAATTTGCAGCACGTTGTCTTCTTTTTTGGCACGTTAGGCAACAGCAAATAAAAAATAAAACAAAAATACAAATCACCAATCCAATATAAACTTTATCGGACGTATCCCAAGGCAAGGGATCGTAACCTTTGTAATCATGATTATGAAAAAAAACGTCGGGATGATGCGCAAAATCATCGTCAAAGCGATCAGAAAACTTGTAAGTATCTGGCATTATAACCGATTTCAATATAACCGACTTAAAAAGTAAACACGTTTGTTTATGACGAATTGACAAATGGAACTGATTTGAAATCAAGTTGAATACAATTTTCAGTCAGATCGAGAACTGAGGCTATGGAAATACCCAAGCTGCAATTCTATGTGTCATATAAAAGATATGGGAAAAAGTCTTTAAGAAAAACCAATAAAAATTCAAATTTAAAAAAAAGCTTATAGCTCAGCTGATTCATTGTCAAAAGATGACGAGCAATGTTTACAAATATGATTAAGCAAGATTTTAAACAGCTTCAGAAAAAAAACTGAGGTTAGAAACTCCAAAATATTGCCAATCTACAAAATTGAATCAAAAACAAGTAACAACGTTGCAGTCCCGACTGCGATATACTCTGTTTTCTTTACTTTATATAAATTAAATATTTGTAAAAACTACTTACATACTTATAAACTGTCCTTAAACTTATGTAAAGTGAGTTTGGTCGAGTTATTTTGAAAACAAAAAAGTTTTTCATACAAAAACTTATTTTTCAACCGATTGTTCCTATGGTAGCGTTAAGATAATGTCGTCCGATTTTGATAAAAATTTGGTCAGCATATATAAACTGTCCTTAAACTTAGGTAAAGTGAGTTTGGTTGAGTTTTTTTGAAAAACAAAATAGTTTTTCATACAAAAACTTATTTTTAAACCGATCGTTGCTATGTCCGCTATATGTTATAGTGGTCCGATCTGGCCAATCTTAACACTTTGTCTGCTTATGGTATATACCAACATGTATACCAAGTTTGGTTGCTCTAGCTTCAAAACTGCGGAAAAAACTGCATTCATACAGACGGACGGACGGAAGGACGAACATTTCACAAACCCAATAAACTCTTTTTTCCATTTTGGAAAACAGATTTTAAACACTTTTTTAAAAACGAAGAAAATGTTTAAATAAATCATGCATGAAATTTTGAATATTCTTAAGTTTCTTAAACAAAAATCGTTTTTAAAAATCAAAAAACCATGCTAAACAAGTTTTCTTAAAGTGTTTTTTAACCGTTCAAGAAATTTTGAAACATTTAATTAAATTAATCAAACTGTTAACTTAAATATCTATAGAAAGAAACTTAAACAAGTTAACGTATTGTCTTTTCACTTTTTACACTCACCGGCTTGTCTAAAGAGTTGCACATACATTTTGGCAACAAAACAACAACGTATAAAACGTATTGTTGCAACAATAAATATGATAATGAGCATTAGCACGGTTAATGGGAGAAATGCAAGCCAATCCATTTCGATGCACTTCAATAGCCAAATTTCATAATACGTTCAATACCCGACAAAATCACAAATGCAAATGATTTCGAGCCAAGAATTGCAATGGCTTTTCTACTACTTTCGAAAGAAAGGTAGAAGGCAGAAAAAAAAAAGCAGCTGCTATTGCCGAGTTCAAAAGAAACAATGCAAGGAATAAATGCGAAATCAAAAACAGTTGCAGGGACAAGTATGTATGATATATAAGCACCATTAAGGACCTGTTGGTATCCCTATCCCTAACCCTACTCGATATGAATGCTTTTCAGCTGCAACCAACCAACATATTTATAGATATAATTGTATAACATATTAAGTGTGTGTGAGGCTGTAGGTGTGGGTGTGCGAGTGTGTGTGCGAGTGTGTGTGCGGGTGTGTGTGCGAGTGTGTGTGCGAGTGTGTGTGTGGGTGTGCTACTGAGCTGCAAGCTGATTTTGTTTTCCGTTGACGTACTTGTCAGAGCCAGAGTCAACCAAAGCAGATAACAATGGAAATCGTCTTGAACTTTAATCAGTTATGCGTTCTTCTTATTCTATGGAAAATATATATTTTTGTTTCTTTTTTTATTTTTTTTTTTTTGCGGACATAATGAAAAGCAAATTGTTCAGGCATGCAACTCAAGTTTCCAGGAAGGTTACTGTGCATATTTATGATAGATCTCATCTGCTCAACTAGCACATATTCTGTAGCCAGTTTGATTGGGTATTTTGTTCAAAATTTTACAAAATTATCATTGAAGACCTAAACTAATAATTTAAATTAGGAATGTAAATAATTATGAAATAAACGATTAACTTGCTAATCGATTTTACAAAATAAGAACCGATTGCTTTTCGTTTAAACGTTTAATTTTTTTCAATTTTTACAAACACTTTTTAAAAAATCAATTAAATTTAAAAAAAAAAAAAGTTTTTTTTATCATTTACTAAAACACAGTCTATCAAAATATGCAAATTGTTCAAATATGTTCAATTAAGATTTAAACAAAAATTAGTTAAGAAATGTTTTCTGTAATTTTTTCTAAGATATTTCGATGATTGTTTTGAACAAATTTTGGCAACCAAATAAACAAAGTTCGAAAATAACAACTCACAATCAATGTTCTGTTAATAAGATAATAAGCTTTAAGTCAATTCGTAGAATTGGCAATGACCAATGTCAATTTATTAGATTTTCATGAAATTTAATAGAATCGATAATGGACAAAAAATTGAGATTCTAATGAATTGATAATGTATGAAAATAATTGCATCATTCTTTTAACGGGTTATATGTATATACTTGTACTGCGAAAAAAATATGAAATTTTCTCGATTTTTTTTTGACAGCTTAAAAGATATTAATACCAAATCTTTTGTCAACGCCAAATAGAACATGTTTTTAAATACTTGTTAAAGTTTTTTAAAAAAAATCAAATAATAAAAAAGTTGTAGGCGAATTCCTGAAAGTCCTTTTTTTCAAAGTGCCTTGCGGTGGACATCATATCTTGAGAACGTTTCATCTCAAATCAAAAAATCAAAAAGATTCCTTTAGTGTGTTGTATTATCTTGTCGCTGAACAAAGGATTTGTAAAAATTTTGTTTAAAATAAAAATTACGACGGTTTTAACAAAAAATTCACTTTTTCGAGGCATACAATTTTCGCGTTTTTAAACGGTATACGGTATAAATTTGATGTTGATCGGATAAATAGTTTTTTAGTATTCGTGACCACCACAAAGGTCTTTTAAAGAAAACATGATTCTGAGATAATCACGTTTAAAGTTTCAAGTTTGTTTCTGTGTGCTGTGCAGGTAGTTCGCTATAAACAGCTATAACATCGGTTCTAATGCTCCGAGCTTTATGAAATTTTGTGAGAGTATGCTCAAAAGTACACACTTTAAGAACATGCAATAAAAAATTGATTTTTCCAACCACCACAAGTGTATATAACCCCTTAAAAACATTTATGCAACTTGATGATACCCTTGTTCCTATTCACATGGTTACAGAGTATGCAAAAAAAAAACCAACCCAAAATGGGGTAAGGAACAAAAGAATTTGAAAAAGTAAATTTAACAAGAACAAAGAATAATGAAAAGAATTAACAAAGGTTAATGTTAAACTCAGGCAACAATGCCTGAAAGAGTTGCCAGGCAAATTGTAAGCAAAATATTTGTAAGTTTTGATAGCAAACAAACTAAAAACAAAACATGAATGGAAAAAAGGTTTTCTTAGACAAGTTTTGTGTGTGTTGCTTTTGTGAATAACTGTGCATCACTTTATTGTTTAATTTATGTTTCACAATAAGCTTTTGAAGTTGTTGTGAAAACAAGTAACAAGTAATTAAAATAGTAATAAAAATTCGAGTGTTTTGCAACATAAGTTTACATTGATTTTGTTATTTTCTTAAAATTATTTTGTGATATTAATGTTTTGGCATTGAGATTTATTTTGTTTTGGAGATCGTAGATAAGCTTGATTTAAAATGTTTGTTAATCTATTGAGATTTTGATTGCATTAAGATTACAATTTATGATAGCACTTATTTTAATTGTATATGGAAAAGTTTTCTTAAAATTTAGGCACATATTTTGTTCATTTGGCAATACTTTTGAGTTTCATTTTAAAAGTCATTTAAGGCAGAGAAAACTTTAGGTTTCGAATGTCAGCTGCTTTTTGTTCGATTTTAAAAAGTGTATAATATATAAGTAAATGCCGTTTTAAGCATATGGGTTATTATAATATCGTTGCAATCTTTAAATGCAACTAAAGATAAATATTTGCAACGGAGGTAATATTTTCCATTATTTTAAATAAAAATCTTTGCAGTTATTGTTGTAAATGTTATCCTTGAGCTTTTGTATAAAATGGTGAGGTAATCGTTTCCATTAGTTTATATAACATATTTAAATGCAACATGCAGTTATATCGTCATCTCCACAATTTCCACAATCACCATAATCACTGCAACAATCAATATTGTCATTATTATTAACAACTATAGCAACATCGGTTGCAACATCCAAAGCCAAGGCGCCTGTTTCCGTTGCTGTAAAATGCACAATCATCAGTTGAAAATTGAATCCTTAAGAAAAGCGTTTTTTGTACATGCATTGAAGTTTCAACTTCTTGGGTTTTCTGTTTTTGAAAACAGTTTATAACAGCGGTCATTTTTTAATATTTCGTGCATTTTTTCAGCTTTTTCGCAGCATTTGTAATTTTTTATTGTAACTTTTCTCAGCTGAATTCCGCCATGGTTTTTATTTATTTATTTAACATCCCACACACTTGTTTGAAGTTCCCACAGGATTTCAATGGTCACTTTTTTTTTGCATATAAATTATCAGACCTGTTCTAGTTTCCAGTTTTTGCACACTTTTTCGGGAATTGAAATTCCTTTTAATGTTCAAAATATTCTTATTTTTATGCTTTGGCAAAGGCAAATTTACTCATTCCTTGATGAAATGCAAGTGAATTCAATCCTGGATGAAGTGCGAGTCAATTCAAGCCGCAACTTATTTTCAAAAGTCATAATTGAAAAATTTAAAGGAAATTCAATTTTAGAAAATCTTACCAAAACTGGAAAACAGAACAATATCACTTGCTATGTGCTTAACTTTCGTTTAAATTACAAACATTATTTTAATACTTAAATAAATAATATTAAAAACACATACAAGAATTTTAAGGACAAAAACAAACAAATTGAATTAATAAAATTTAAAAATATAATACTAACAATTCTCGATGTTATCGACACCTTTTTGCTTTTGTTTTTGCATAGCTTTGTGTACTAAGAATACCATGAAGGCCAAAAAGACAAATACAAATAAACAAATTATCACTATTTCGGCAGTCCTTTCATTATCTTGAGAGGACATTTTTAAATATTATTGATTTAGTTAAAATTCACTTTTACGCGTTGTGCATTACTTAGAGTTGAAATGTTTAATACAACTAATGCGTGTTTATATTTCTGGTTTCAAAGAAATCATTTTTAGCATGGCTTGAATAATGCTCCATCCATTATTGTGATAAGATATGGCAAGCCAGTGTAAACGTAAACGTCACAAAGTCGAAAGCCTTATAAAAAGCTGATTATAGAAACCAATTTAAAGTTGGGCACAGCAGAGTTTTACAACCACGTTTTGCGTCAATGGATCGATTGTTTTTTATGAGAAACTTTTCAGTTTCAGTTTTCTTTTTTTGTATTTCAAAGATTTCCTAAGGGCATCCGTTTCAAGCTGAAACTAACTGAAATGTTGACAGCTCGTATCGCTACCGATTAGCTTTATATGAGCGAAAGGCGTCTGCTGACGTCAGTCGTCAACAATGATTAACATATTAAATATTATTTAAGTGCTGCTTCTTAAGATAGGCTACCAAAGAAGTTGTACAAAAACAAAACATAAAATGGGGAATACCAAGAAAAATATTAAAACTGAACTCAAGATATAAAAGATATATATATAAATTTGCACCTAAATATGAATAATTTCATAACATGCCGCTTCTTGAGATAGGCTACCGAAGAAGTTGAACAGAAACAAAACATAAAATGGAAATGGAAATGGCACAAAAAAAAAGAATTATTTCATAATATGCCACTTCTTGAGATAGGTTTCCGCAGAAGTGACACAAAACAAAAACAGAAAGGGGAACTACAATAAAAATCTAAAAATCAATCAAGATAAAAAGGAAATAAATAAAATGTAAGAACAAACCGGCACACGACATGGAATATCTCTATCATTCTTGGAAATATAGGGTTTGTAAACCTATACGTTTGTTTATGATTGGGCTGGTCAGTTTGAAAATAAATTTAGTTAAGTTAAGAAAACCGAAGTACGCAGACCTGTTGCGGTTTCCACTTTTTACGAAATTGAAATTTCCTTGAGGGTTAAAAAATTGCTTAATGCTGTTGATTAAGTGAACTTAACCTTATCTTTGTGACAAGTTAATTCAATTAATGATCAAAGTGAATTGAATCAGCATAATCTTAACTAAAGTAATAATGGAAATATTTAAGGAAAAACCAGTTCCACAATATATAAGCAAAGTGTAGATCGCAGCAATTCCTAACATTAAATCATCAATTATAATATTTTGTGTTTTTATGGATTATAAAATTAATTATTAAACATGTAGAAAACAATAAGAGATCTAAAAAAAACGGCTCTTGATATTAAATATTGACAAAATAGAAATAATTACACAATTTTATCTAATACCCATATTTTAGTTAATTCTCTATTAAAAAATATTACTTTTTTTTAACAATTAAAATTATAACATCATTGATTTCTCTTTCAACTTATTTCTGTTCTCTTCATTTCAGCATTGCTCTTTTTTATTCATTAAAAGGTCAATCAATTCATTGGCACTTCAGTTATTCAAATGATAAAGAAGTTCATAAATTACTGACGTCAGTCAAACAACCTACGCAAGACGTCAAAATAGTACAGCTCTTGCTACAAACATGATTAAAGATCATAAATTTCGGTGATTAAACTTAATAATGATTGATTGTAATCACAATAATATGAATTCCATAATGACAATTCTTATTTATGTCAACTGATTGAAGCGACTAGCTATTGAAAACATAAAAAATTGCTTTTCATATCAAATATTTAAATTTTGAATTAAAATTCAGCTCACAGCTTGTTATGACTGTTGCGGCTTCCATTCGCAGACGACGCGCTCGCATCATGCGCGATAAAATTATCACCATGATAATGAAAAGCACAGCCAAAATGGGTATCCAAACAGCACAATATAGGTAAACCATGCTGAAGAACTTAAAAGGTACACGAAAGGTTCAAAAGTTTCACGTTAACTGAGTAATATTTAACATATTCCTTGGGGCCCATGTTTACTATCAAATTTTGACTTATCTATTGAAGAAAAACCCCAATGAGACAAGCAACACGCATTATATACGCTACAATTTGTAAGGCATATCGAAATTGTTGAGTCTTGTGAAAAATACATAAAATATATGGTTTCTATTAGTTTCAAGTTCTTTACTTTTCACATTTTAACTATAGAAAATGTTTAAAAATGCAGAATTTGTAAAATCTAAATATAATTTTGAGGTTATTTCGTGATTAAACAGTTAGTTTTTGGTACAGTTTGCACAAGTATAAAGTAGTTCAACTGCAAGCAGTAAGAACTAGTAAAAATTGATTAAATATACGGGTTTTTTGTTAAGTAAAAACGTATAAATAATAAAAACTTATTCTTTGAAATGTTGACTATATAATTCAGATATTTCCGACACATTATAGGGCAACTAAAAGTGACATAAAAAGATACTTAGACAATGTCAGGCGACAGCCTGACAACCGAATTAAACCCTTGATAAGATACAACATATAAATTAACAAATTATTAGTCATTTGGCTGCTGATAACAAAATGTATACCATATATATATGGTATATATAGCATATGTATGTAAACATATAAAATATGTGAGAAAGTGTACCGAATATCGATTGTAATTAGTTTAAGGCAGACAAGAGACAAAGAGTCATTAAGATTTGTTTACGAAAGAGCATGGATAACAAAATGTGCAAATAAACAAAAGAAAGTATTGACGTTGTTTCTCCTATATATGTATAAACATATAATTAAATGTGTATGTAGAGTAAATAAAAATGAATTCATTAACAACACGAAACTGATTTTTTGCTTACCCTAATTGAAAAGGTAAATATTAGTCATGAAAACTATTAAAAAAACGGTATATAATTGTAGCTAATGCTGTTATCAGATGCACGAGACCTTTGTATATATTATGTTTGTATATATGTGTGTGTTTGCATATGTGTACTTCCCCCGCAAAACAATGCCCTCATATGATGCCCAGTTATGAGTCATAGTAGCGTTCAAGGGATCATCAAATATATATAATTTACTTACTTGATAAAACTGTGCCGCGACGTTTGCTAGTGCAGCAATAGCCACAGCAGCTCATTATGAGGAATGTCAACAGGAAGAACATAAAAATGCCCCAGAAATCCATCGCAAAATCTTCCAAATCGTCAAAATCGTCAAAATTACCCACTGTATATATTGTGAAATCAAATCAGTTAAAATGTTATTTTTAACAGCCAAAGTGTACGCATACTTACGGCTTATGCCTTGTTTGCAAGTGTCACCGGCTTTGTTTTAAAATGTTTATTAATATTTAATAAATCGCGTCCACTTGTTGATGTTGATGTCCTTTTTCCGCTCTTCTTTCTTTGGTGTTGTAGTTTGCACACGTATTATATTGCTTAATGTTAGCCACACGTTTAATTGTGAACAAAAAGTTCAGCGAGTTAACGCAATCAAATCCAAGTATATAGTATAATACGCGTTATCTTATCAATATAAAGAGAGTGCGATTACTAATCTTAAAACTTCTCATCAATTCAGCTGCTGCGCTGCCCTGCCTTTAATACCTTAATGCGACGTTTTGCAGCACTGATGCGTGAGTGTTGTGTTAAGTGCGCGCAAAAGCAGCTGTTGCCTATCGATAGCTTAGCGAAATATTGTTGTGCATAAATTTTAAGTAATATGAAAAGTTGAATTAATTAATTGAAATATTTATAGTAATTGTCTGCGCTGCATTAGTTGCACTTAATAATTGTGACATTTTGCAGAACTACTCCGTGACAGCTGTGCTTAGTGCGCACAACCGCAGATGCTGCCTATCGATAGCTTATCGAAATATTATTGCGCAGAAATTGTAGATAAGGTAAAGTGCAACGTAAAGTAAATAAATTGAAATATTTTTGTAACTGTCTGCGCTGCATTTATTGCCCTAATAATTGTGACGTTTTGCAGCACTGCTGCGTGAGAGCTGTGTTTAGTGCGCATATGAGCAGCTGTTGCCTATCGATAGCTAAGCGAAATATTGTTGCGCATAAATTGAAGAAAATGAAAAGTGAAAAGTAAGTTTAGTAAACAGACAATTTTTATTAGTTGTCCGAAACATAAGTTGCATACAAAATTGTATTAATTGTCAAATATGCTGCGCTGCCTTAAATAAATTCAGACGTTTTGCAGCACTGCTATGCTTAGTGCGCACAATAGCAGCTGTTGCCTATCGATAGCCTATCGAACTATCGTTGCGCAGAAGTTGAACAAAAAGTGAAGCGAAGAGTTGACTTAATTAACTGAAAATTTTTATTAATTGTACCAAAAAGTAAGTTATATACATTTATATTTGTTAATTATGTTAAATTAGCTGCTATTGAGCGTGTTTATGCATTGAATCGATATGAAACATCGAGTTTAGTGTTTGTTAGCAGTACTAAACAGTTATACATACTGCTTTGCAATTTTTATCATGGCGATTTCTTTTTGACATTTGAGTAGAACGGGGCGCACGTGTTTTTGTCGGCCTTAGCTCTGTGCTAAATTATAGTAAAATCAAAGTAATTTTCAATTCAATTTCTAATATACAACTGAAAACGAACGCTATATTTATATATTTTCGCTTTTTGTGTACGCGTGTGTTTTTCCTTCCAGATGAATCCAGAGAAGCTTAAGAAATTGCAGGCACAGGTGCGCATTGGCGGTAAGGGCACACCACGCCGCAAGAAGAAGATTGTGCACTCGACCCCCGCAACCGATGACAAGAAGTTGCAGTCATCGTTGAAAAAACTTTCAGTCAATACTATACCCGGTATTGAGGAAGTGAATATTATTAAAAATGATGGCACCGTCATCCATTTTAATAATCCAAAGGCGCAGGCATCGCTGCCAACGAACACTTTTGCCATAACCGGTCATGGTGAGAACAAGACGATCTCCGAAATGCTGCCCGGCATTCTGACGCAATTGGGGCCGCAGGATATCAATCAGCTGAAGAAGATCGCATCTGAGATTGCCAATAAGAGCAGTGCTGCTGGTGGCGCTGCTGCTGCCGCTGCTGGCGTCGGCGCCGCCGCTGGCCTCGATGCTGGTGATGATGATGTCCCAGATCTGGTTGAGAATTTTGAGGAGGTAGCAATTGCTGGTGCCAGCGCTGAGCAGGCTGCCAAGAAAGCTGCTGAAGTTGCGGCAACTGCCTAAGCTACATCAGCAAAAGCAACCACACACAGCAAAACACACACACATTAAAACAAACAAAAACACACACATACAAATAGAAGAGGAAGAGCCAAGTGGACGAAAACATAAAACTTCTTCTATTCTTCTAATGGGGGTCATATGCTACACACACACACACAACAACACACACACAAACACACAAACACAACAAATACTTTACAAAATAAAGGCATCCAAGTGAGCGCTGAGAACAGAACACACATTAAAAATATAATAATTATATTAATATATTAAGGGTATTTTCAACTTAAAGAAAAACAAAAAAAATTCTAGTTTATAGTTGGAAGCGCGCGAAAGCGATAGCAAAACAAACAAAATATATGTACAACAACAACAAAATAATGAATGTATTTCCAGGCGATTAAAGCACGTTTCCACTACACAAAACAAAACAAAAAAACCACGTTTCCACTAAAAACGCATTCTCTTGTTTTATGCCTCCCACAAACATATTATACATATACTATATACAACAACAAAAAATACCATAGATTTACAGTTTTAAATGCTTGCAAATTATTTGTATATGAATACTCCAAAGTGATGGACGACAAAAACACTCCAGATAAAGTCATTGCCAGTTGAGAATGAGGAGAAAAAGGAGGGTTAAGCAGTAGTGTTGAATATATACATATATATATATATATATATTTTTAGCATTAGCATTTCTTTCCCCACCACCACCACCCCCCCAAGAACAAAAACAACTTGTGTAAGAAAGCAAAACGCTCAGCTAAGTGTGTTTTTTAAAAACAATGCCGCCACCACCCCCGCTCCCTGCAACTAAAGTCGATAGATAACTTGGGGCCCGCCCTGAAACCAAACTTTATGTTTTGGATGTTCATATAAAAATAAACAATAAGCAACAACTTTTTGGATGAAAATCAGACACAATGATGCAAACACGAAATTGTACCAAAATTGTTAAAAACATAATTTTTTATAATTTGTAAACGTATTTTTTTAGACTATCATACACATTAAAAACAAAAAAACGAACTGTAAAAATAAAACTCATTCATATTGTACGCATTTATTTTCCATCTTCTTCTGGCTTGCATAACTCTTGCCCAGCCGGCACGCACAAGCACACACATGCATACATACACGCGCTTACATCTCAGTGTGCAGGTATAAGTGCGTGTATGTGTGTCGTTTAACCATTATGCCTAGCAACGTCTTTCTAGATAGAGGGGGGGGGGGGGGGGGGGCTGTAGCAAGAAGCAGAAGCACGAGGCAAACACACAAAAAGCGAAAAGCAAAAAAAAAACTTGTTGACATTGAAATTTGGGCTTTAAGCTGTGCGCAGCTGTTTGAAGTTTAAAGAACTTTGACTTAAAATAAGTATAAATAATTAATAATTACTTGTTTTTCGTATTCTAATGGTAGCTGTACAAATGAGGGCAAATGATTGCAAGCTATCAGGGAAATATGTACGTAACATAATAAATGTGAGCAATTCAAAGGTGAAAAGTAAAAACATGCATACATACAGACAACAAAATACTTGCATACATTTATACGCGTATGCGTGTGTCTGGTTTATTTTGTTATAACAATTTGACATGAGTCACGTTTTTTATTTTACAAAATACACACATTTCCAAATGTGCTATATTTGTATTAACCGAAGTTTCCAGCAACATTTATAATGCGATTAACCCTTATCAAATTGTGCAAGGGCATAAAAAAACCGCAATAAAGGCAATAAACTCATTAAGCGTTGAACAAGGCATGTGCTGGAAATGAAATGTAATATATAATATATTTTTAGTTTTTATATATTTTAAAAAACATTTTGTGGTTTTTTAAGTAGATAAAAATAAATGCCACCGCCCCTTTATGTGAAATCGAAAGTTGGCGCTCATTTAGATAACGATTGTTGCACATCAACATCAACTATCGATGAATGTGCAGCGCAGCGTTGCCACCACTGTGCATTTCGGCAGGCTGGCAACGCTACATCATTTTACGTGGCTTGGACAGACAGAAAAACAAATTGAGTGGCATTTACTAATTATGTACATATCAATGTAATATTAGTGAATGCAGCTGAGGTAAATTAAATGTGCATAGTGCAACTAGAAAAGCAGCAATAAAACCAAGCGCCAAATGAACTGTGAGTAGCTGTGTTTAACGTTTAAAAGCAGCAAAGCGATTCGAAAATTAGTTTCCGCAGAGCCTGTGCGCCTGCAACAGGAGTTCGTTTAATCAAAACATCCCTTTCACTTTTTAATTACTATTCAATTTGGAAACCACGTATCTAATTTGTCTAGTGTATTTTAAGTGCAATCTCCCACGCAGCTGATTTTCCGTTTGTTATTCAATTGTGCGTCGCTTTCCCCGCCAATAATTGGCAAGCGAAAACAAAACATACAAAAAAGCACAACAAAAGAAAAGGCGCAACATAAATTGTTTGGCTTTGTCATATATACACAATCACAAACACACACATAAATGTGTATATATGTGTTTGCTAAAAATAAACAGTTTTAAGAATTGTTGTTTTGAAAAACAGCAAACAAAAGAAAATCATTTCGTTACTTTTTTTTTTGTGTACGTCAACAAAATAAGCGCTTATATAAAATGCAGTGCCAAACAGAAATAAACCGTTGAAAGCGTCTTGTGCGGCATATATATTGATATAACACACAGACGCACACATATGCTGGCATGGGGAAAATCCCCCCTGGGCTGTCATATCGCTATTCGATAACAGCTGTCGATAACAGCTGTTGGTTGCCTCTTTTAGCAATATCGCTTCGCTCATGATGCAATAATGGCGGATATTCCTCTTTTGGGTTCCTTGTTTTATCTTTCTCCTCTCTCTGTATATATTGCAGTGTTGCCAACTCTTGAGTAGCAAAAATCAGCCGTTTTGACGGGTAAAAAGCTGTGATCTTAAACAAATTAGCTTTAAAAAGCTGATTTTTTTATGAACTAGATCTTAGTTTATTTAAACTATTGCTTTCATTTTGTCCATTTATAAAATGCCACTATCAATATTTTGGTATTTTCGCCTGAGCCATTTAAACATATTTTTTCCAATTAGATGAAGTATATGTAAAAAATATGTCAATATGTTTGAGAAGCAATTAGTGCTTGTATAAATTTGATAACAAAAGCAAATAATTTTAAAACGCCATTATTCCCGCTGTCCACTGTTATCAATCGCAATCAAAAAAGCTAATTAATATAAAAGCTAATTTTGACAAAAAGAAAAGCTACATTGGCAACACTGGCATTCAAAACAACAATTCGATGGCGTCCAGAGAGAGCCTGCAAAAAAGCACTGAACAAAGAGTGCGAAGAAGAAATTTCCGTTACTTTGATACAGATATGGCGTCGCTCAGTCTGCGGCGACTTCTGCTAACGGTTATTTCACAAGCAACTGAAACTTCAGCGGCGTCCCTAGCATTGTCTCTTTCTTTCCTTCGCTATGCAACTGGAACATTCTGGAAGCAATTTTCATATAATATTGCATCAGCCTGTTAATATTATTTCGTCAGCAGTTGTTGGTATAAAAGTGAAGCGTCCGAAGACGCCACTCTTATTTCATAATCGCAATGCAAACAAAGCGCACCACAGTCATTTCTCAATTAAGACAACTTGGTGTGGGATAGGTCAGGTCGAATAAAAAACAAAAAACTAAAGCTTTTTTTGTAACTGATCTTTATCTCTATAGAAGCAAACTTCCTGCACGCACAACGCTACCATATACACAGAAAGGCAATGATTCCAAGGATATAGAGTTATAGCCAAAAATACGTTTAGTTAAACACACACACACACACCCACAACAAAACATGAACAACATACAAAGTGCACCACCCCCGCCGCCATTGCTGTCGTCCACAAATGTGGGCATGGGCGTAGGCGTGGGCGTGGGCATCAAAAGCGCGCGTAGCAATATCTTCAATGTGGACGGCCTGCCCACACAGCAGCTGGAACAGTTGACCATTGACTACTCCAGCATTCGGGCTAAGGATGTGCTGGTGCAGCCAACAGAGGCGCAGCTGGAGCTGCTCAAGCGTCGGCTGCTCGATCGCATTGCGGACAGTTGCGGCGAGACAATCTATGAAATTGGCGTTGGCGAAGGTATTTACTTTGTGTATAGTTCAATTTAGAAAACAACTTTAATCCCTTATCTTATTCCTTGCGCCAGATGGCAGCGACAGCGGCCTGAATGCGGAGCAGTTTGATGCCTCCGTTGAGACGCTGCGCCATTTAGCAGATACCATTGATGCTGACATGGTTAAGCTGCGCAAGCGCACTGCCGAGAAGGGCCAGGCGGCTCAGTTTCTCATACGCAAGCATATCGATATCACGGACTTCATGGAGATACGGTGAGAGCGTGTGATCCAGAGTTTTTGGCATACAAATGTGCAGTTTTTCAATATTTCCAAGTATTTAAATTTTTTTTACCAAAAATAGACTTTAGCTATACATTTAAATAAAATTGGAAAATATTCAAAATTAGTTTCAAAAACTATATAAAATCTTTCAAAAATTTTGATCGAGTTTTTTTGAAAATTATCCTTACATTCTCCCCTTACATAATTAAAAAAAAAGTTTTTTAAAAAGTATGATTGGGAAATTTCACGTCTATTCCATTCCGGACACCAAAATTAATATCAAAAACTATATAAAAATATTCAAAAATTTTGATCAACTTTTTTCAAAAATTGTCATTACCTTCTCCCCTTACACATTTTCAAAAAAATTTCACTTCTAATCGATTCTGGTTACCAAAATTAGTATTAAAAACTATTTCAAAACTTTTTTAGAGGAAGTAATTAATTTAAAAAAAACTTGTTAAATATACCAAAATTTTAAACTCCCATAACTTTGTCAAAACTCCATCGATTTCAATGCGGAAAGCCTTTTTGGACTTATTTTTAAAGCCGTATATACTTTACATTTAAGTTTTATTGATTTCCAAAAAAAATTGATCGTCTCTTTTTTCTAAAACTATTTGTTGTCCCTACGTTATACGTTTTAGAAGAACATCTAAACTAGATGAACTAGTTCGATCTTGCAAGCAACGATTCGAATGCTCAAAAACATTTTAACTTAATTGTTGATCTTTTCTCCCACTGTAGCGTTGCGGTTGTGGGCAATGTGGATGCTGGTAAATCCACGCTGCTGGGCGTGCTGACACACGGCGAACTGGACAATGGGCGAGGTCATGCCAGACAGCGTCTGTTCCGGCACAAGCACGAGATTGAAAGTGGACGCACCAGTTCCGTGGGCAATGATATACTTGGTTTCGATGGCGTTGGCAATGTGGTCAATAAGCCCGATCATGGCCACTTGGATTGGGTGAAGATATGCGAGAAGTCAGCGAAAGTTATAACGTTCATAGATCTGGCAGGACATGAGCGCTACCTGAAGACCACAGTGTTTGGAATGACGGGACATGCGCCAGACTTTGGCATGTTGATGGTAAACCTAGCTTTATCTTTACTCTTGTATCCTTTACTTATAATTGTCTTAATATTGTTAGATTGGCGCCAATGCGGGCATCATTGGCATGACCAAGGAGCATCTCGGTTTGGCCTTGGCTTTGGCCGTACCTGTCTTTGTCGTGGTTACCAAAATCGATATGTGTCCGCCCAATGTGCTGCAGGATAATATGAAATTGCTCTTTAAGATGCTCAAATCGCAGGGTTGCCGCAAAGTGCCCGTTGTGGTGCGAAGCCAGGACGATGTGGTGCTCAGCGCAACGAATTTTGTCAGCGAACGGTTGTGCCCCATCTTTCAGGTGTCCAATGTCAGTGGCGATAATCTGGAGCTACTCAAAATGTTCCTTAATCTACTAAGCACACGCATGGCCGGTTCGGAGCATTTGCCAGCCGAGTTCCAAATTGATGATGTCTACTCTGTGCCGGGTGTGGGCACCGTTGTCTCCGGCACCTGTCTACAGGGCACCATCAAATTGAATGATGTGCTCATGCTGGGACCCAATGCAGTGGGCACTTTTGTGCCCATAACCATCAAAAGCATTCACCGCAAACGCATGAATGTGGAGCGTGTGCGTTGCGGGCAGACGGCAAGTTTTGCGCTCAAGAAGATCAAGCGTGCTTATCTGCGTAAAGGCATGGTAATGGTATCGCCGGAGCTAAAGCCGCAGGCTTGCTGGGAATTTGAGGGTGAAATCTTGGTGTTGCATCATCCGACAACGATCTCGGCACGCTATCAGGCCATGGTGCACTGCGGCAGCATACGCCAGACGGCATCCATAGTGCACATGTCTTGCGATTGTTTGCGCACCGGCGACAAGGCGCATGTCAAGTTCCGTTTCATCAAGCAGCCGGAGTATATACGCGCTGGACAGCGTTTGGTCTTCCGCGAGGGACGCACCAAAGCCGTTGGCAATATCTTGCGTCCTATGCCGCATGCAGCCGCTTCACCATATCGTCCCAAACCAGCCAAGATGCAGTCGCGCGCTCACAACGGCACCGGCAGCAATAGTACCAATAATCAGCAACGTCACAATGGTCAAGGCTCATCCTCGGCAGCAGCAGGCGCCGCAGGTGCGGGCTGCAGCAAGGATGGCGGCGATCTTAAGCAGAACGGTGAGCGGCGTGAGGGCAGCCGGCGCGGCGGCAAGCGGAAACGAAACAATCGTGCGCAATTAACCAGCACAGCCGACGCAGCGTCCATAAATGGAGGCAGTTGCTCCAATGTGCTGGAGCCATTGCCAGAAGCCACACAAAACTAGAGCAGTTGCATCTAAAAAACACATATAATCACTTTCCTCTTCTGTTTCACATTATTTTATATTCAAAATTTGTTAGTTGTTTAAGATCCAAAAGTATTTTTGGCGAATCGGTTGTGCTATATTGTGAGACATGCAGGCCGTTTAAGATATTTCAGAAAAATCAAATATGTAAGAAGAAAAAAAAACAGAAAAACTATTTTGCTACAGCTAATCCTCAAGTGGTGTGTAAATTTTCTAATAAATAGAGTGTATATTTTCGTTTTCGTCCATATAAAAAGAGAGATTTGAGTGTAAAAGAGCAACAATTTGATCAACTATTTAAGCTACAAAAAAATAAACCAAATTGATTTTGTTTTTTATTTTTCGTTTTTGGTAGTACTTTAAGATTTAAGTGAAAAAGAAGAAAAAACTTTTAAATGTGCACTTTATAATTTCATTATTCTTATTTTCTTAATATACAATTATTACGTTGGAACGTATTTAAATTACATAATAAATTAAAAGTTTGACAAACTCTAAAAATTGATCTTTTTAATGGTTGGAATGATGACATTAATTTGAAAAAGAATCAAATATTAAACTTGGATTTCAGTTTTCTTATTGTTTAATATTTATTTATTTAAGGGTTGAATTGATTGCTTCAATTTGGGGTGGGCAAGAAAGGAAACAGCTATTAAATTAGGAAAATATTAAATTTTGATTTAATTTTTGTTTATTTTTAAATATAAAGATGGAATGTGTTTAAATTAAAAGTTTTGCAACTCTAAAAGCTAGGCGTCGATACAGTTTGAAGGATGCTTCCATTTGAAAACAAAATTCAACTCTATTCCCATTTCCAATTATATTTCAATCCGAATCGTTTTCGATTTTGAATTCCCGTTTTGAAATTAAATTTTAAGCGGGTTTCCCTTTTGAAGTTATTTTTGAAAAGCTTTCTAAAGTTTTTAGACAACTAGATTTGAATAGTTTTCTAAAACCTTTAAAAAGCTTTTCAAGCGGAATATTCAATTGATTTTTATAAACTCAAGCTAACTAACAATTTCGTTTCCGAATGCTTTCATCGGAAACGGAAATAAGAACATACCTGTTAAATTGGAAACTTCTATTGTCGATAAAATCTATACAAAATCATTATTACCTAAATTGAAAGCTTATAAAATTGATAGCAACTTTTGCAAGAAACATTCCAGCATAATTAAACTACATACAAATTGCTCATTAAATTTGGTTTATGTTCCTAAAGTTTTAGTCATTATATTTAACAATAATTTAGTTCTTTCTCTTGTTCTTGAGTTCCTGCTTGACACCCTCGATCTCCTGCTTGATATTGTTCTTGAACATATTGACAAAAGATCTGAAAGTGAAAAATTTAGCATTAAAGTTGATAAAGGATGGACTATATATAAGACTCACTTGAACCGCTCCGGCGTCATCTCGTGCAATCCCTGTTCCCTAGCTATGCTCTTGGAGCGATACATCAACGACACAACCAGCTGGGCAGCACGTCGTATGGGATAACTGTCGGCCATGCGCTGTATAAGCTGCTCATTATTGGCCAAATAGCGCATCAGCAGTCGCAGCACCATATCTACTTAGAATTCTGTATCCTTGTATTTGCGTATAAGCTGCTGCTTTAATTTCAATTGATTGCGCAAGAGTTCCAACCGCTGCAGTTGCTCCTCCTTGTTGTAGTCAATGCCCGGCAGCTGTTTGATTTGTTCGCGCGCAGAGTCAAAGCGCTTCTGCAGCTCAAAGATCTACAAAAAGATTAGGATTAGTTGGGCGTAATCAGTGGGTAGTGTGTCAGCTGTTTCACCTTGTGATTGCAATCCTGTGATTCACGCAGCTTTACTGCGTTCTCGAGGGGATCCTTTTCCACGCTGTAAGCCAAAGAAACATTGCTTTGTTATATAAGTTTGCGAAAATATAATTTTCACTTAAATACACGAAATAATTCTGTGCGCTGCGCAGTTTGCTTTGTGCATGTTGTCAAAATTGTTGTTGCCAAAAAAAACGAGAGTTTGTTGCACCCACCTGTCAGCAACAAATAACAAACAACAATAACAACAACTTACCAGCGCACGATATCGTAGATGATCGGCAATATTTCGATGTCAAGCTGGTCAACTGTCAGCGGTCCACCGATGCCGATGCCGTTCGATGTTTGCGTCTCCTGCGAAACGGTTGTTGTTGTCGTTGTTGTGGGTTCGAAGGGTGAATTTGAGGTTTGTACCAGGCCGTCAGCAGTTAATGTGGGTTTTCTGTCCTCTATCTTATTAATGGGCGACAGTTCCATTATTGTTTTTGCACTTATTTCTTGCAAATGCTTTTTGTTTGGCCTTTATTTTGGTTTTGTTGCGTGCGAATGTTAATGCAAATTTGTTATCGATAGATTTGGCAGCTATCGCCATTTTAATTCGCGTCAGTGCTGTAAAACGCGCTATGGCAAATGTCAGTCTGCGTTGGCGCGCGCGCGAGTTTTAAAAGTGGTAATTGGATTTTTTTTTAAATACTGATAGCGTTTTTCAATAGGATGTAAATTTTTCCCAAAGTAATTTAAATGTTGTGAATTTTTCTTTATGAGTTTATTAGTCTGTGGTAAATCTTTGTAATACATTGTAATTATATATTTAGACAGATTGATACCTATTTATTTTTATTTTATTTTGTTCTTCATAGTGGGCAATATATTTTATTGCTTACAAAATAAGGAAACCCTTAGAAAACACTCAGAAAGTATGGCGGTCAGAAAAGAGATAAGAAACTGTGTTGTAGCTAACATGTTTGTGCAAGATCGGGACGGGTGGGACAAATTTGAAAAAACTCGGTATGGGTTTGAATATCCTATCACGTTTCCATCCTATAGACAATTGTGCTAAAATATATACACATGTGTTCATAATTTGTGTTACATTTTATGCCAGACAGGTTTCTAATTAATCAAGTCATTTATCATATTAGTTAGCAGCTTAATAATTTCATTCAATTTATCCAGAACTACACGAGCCTTAGTTTGAACGTCTTTTAATTTATTTATTTATTTGAACGTCACCGTAAAATTGATGAATGACTATAAACAGAGCATATAACATACAAAATTTTGCTAATTATTATAAATTAGCAAGAAACATTTTTGGCACACGCTAATTGAAGCCACTAAAAATTGTTCATGGCAAGTTAATTAAGACAAAAGTCGGCATGAGACACATGTAACTTAACTGTACGATCTGTATCTGTATCCACATACAATTTAATTGCAACGAATTGCGTCTTTGACTTTCATTGTGCAAAATAAATTAATTTCACTTGAAAAACCTTGCTATTGATGGCAATTTAAAAACAATTGAGAATTATTTAATTCGCGCAAGCCCCATTTGCTGTCAATTGAAGAAATGCATAACGAAAGCATAAAAAACGTCAGCTTTTGACTTATAAAACCATGTTTTTACTTGACGTACATTATTTATTGATTGAATGTTCTATATATTGCTGAAAACCAGACCGGCATTAAACAGCAATTTCGGCAAATGCCCAAAATTGTCTTTATCAATTAAACTTTCAATTAACACAAGTTGAGCTTATGAATGAAACCAAACAACAACAAAAACGCACACACACACAAACATGTCAAAGCACAGTAATAATTAATGTGAATTAAACAAACGCACAAATATTCGGCACATTTATAAACAAATTCTTATCATCAACAACAATCCTGGCCTAACAATTGACCGTTAGCCTTTTTTATTTTGCTTGCGCAGCCAACTTAACGTCTGATCACAGCCGCCATATTTAGGCCAATCAAAACATGGCTACTCCCAAGACGCTTGGCCCCCATATGCGAAATTCTGACATATATGTATATATAAATAAACAATATTTTGGCTGTTGCCGAGAGCAACAACGTCAATGCTCCCACGCAACCAAAAATAAAGGCACTCAGACAGGTGCAGAGATTTTTAGTTGTTACTCTTAAATTGTTGCTCTTAAACGCAACAGCTGCTTAAAAATTGTTGCGCTTCTTTGTTGATAATTTGCGTTGTTGTTGCCAAATGCATGTTAGACCAGTGTTGCCAACAGTTGATAACCAAAAAATAGCTAAATTGACTGTTGAAAATAGCTACAACTAGCTAACTTTATCTGAAAATAGCCAATCAAAACGGGCGTTGACCTTTGTCAAACAAATTTCATGCATGACTTGAATTGTGCTTGTGATTTGTAGTATATAAATTAAATTTTATAAAAAATCTATAAATTGCTAAAAAAAAATAGCTGATTTATTAAAGTAAAAGTTTCTCGTTTTTGACCTTTCAAAATAGCTAGATGCGACGCGAAAATGGCTAAATTGTCAAAACTGCTTAACTTGTTGCTCTTAAGCGCAACAGCTGCTTAATCGTGACGCTTCTTTGTTGACAATAAGCGTTGTTGTTGCCATTGGCTTTCTTTGGCTTTGCAAATGCATGTCAGACTCCATAACATTTGTTTTTGGCACGCACAGATAACGCGAAAGAGACAACTGTCCACTTCCTTCTCCAAGTGCGTAACGATAATCATTTCCTCTGCTGCATTTCTACTATCCATTTACATGTATGTATGTATGTATGTATGTATGTGTTTTTGTGCATGTGCAAAGAGCGCCAACTAGGCCCACATGCTCTTTGGTAGTGCAAGCGTGCAAGAGAGAGAGAGAGAGAGAGAGAAACAGAGAGTGAACGTCAGTCAGCTGGTTAGACGCAGAGCTTGGGGCTTAAAATTTATATTTATATTAGCGTGTGACGTGCGCTCAACAAAATCAGTACGTTTGCTTCCATCGGCTAAAACACAAGTTAATTTGTGCGAGAGTCTCTAAACAATCCATAACAACAACAAGCAATTTAAGCGGTCAACCCATGGCAACAACAGCAACAAGCGTCATCAACACGTCGGCAATATTTGTTTATCAAAACGTTAAAGTTTTAATTAGCGCTCAAAGCGACGGTCGAAAGCAGAGAGCATAGCAATAATACTTCGCAGGCTCTCTCTCTCATTTTACCTTGCGTGTGCGTGCCAAAAATACGTCATCGACGCGCGCAGCAAAATAGTGCGAAAGACAGCAACAACAAAAACAATAACAACAACAATAACAAAGGCAGCCATTGAAAGCTTCTGCTCAATTCTCACACACACACACACATACAAGAGAGAGAGAAAGACATGCATAATAGCCTATTGAATTGACTTCAATTACGCGCAATCAACACAAATCGAGGAAAATTTCGCTCTGTTTGAAATAATTAATTTGTTATTGTGTCGTGTGCGAACGACATTCACAGTGAAACGCAGCAAAGTGAGGCGCGCAACACGTGTGCGTGAGCGGGACAACAGCAGTGTCGCACATGCAGCATCAGCGGGTGTAAGCGTAATAAAAGAGTTTGATAAAAAAAAAACAAAAGAGACAGTAATCAAAATAACAGCAGATAAGAAAACGTGCAAAAACAGCTGAGCAGCGCAGTGCAGAAGCAGCAGCAGCAGAGCCATAACAAAGCCCTTTTGTCAATTGACCGAACGAGCACAACAACAACAACAACAACAGCAAAATCGAAGTCACGCACATTATTGTTGTCAATTGAAAAAGCAGCGAAACGTTAACGTTAACGTCAGCAGCGCAGTCGCAGCGCAGCATCCGCACAGCAATCCACTTGATCAACAAATCAGCCGCAGTCGCAGTCACAGTCGCAGTCGCAGCGACAGTCGCAATCTCACATCGTCCCCGTGTCCGTCGTAATCACAAGCTCTTATTTTATTTTGCTGTCTTTCTTTCTTTTTGATCGTCGGTCTCGTCTCGTCTCGGCTCGGCTCGCGATCGGTTTGTGTGGTGTGGCTTGGTGCTTAATTCCGACAACTGAAACTGAAAACTGACAAAACTGTATCTGTAGTTTCCCGCTAACGGCGAATATTCTCACAACTCATTGATATTTTAACGTCGTGTCCGTGTTGGTTGCCGCTCAACCAAGGTTCTGGCCACACAAAATGCTCGTCTCTTTGGGCTTTGCGAAGCCTCGCTTCGTCGGTTTAAAAGTGCTCCTATAGCGCGAAAAAAATATTCCAAAAACATAAATTAAAAAAAAAAAAAAAAAAAAAAAAAAACTACAAAGAATTGGCAGCAAGCAAATATTTCAAATTTGAAATTCAAAACATTGCGCGCTAAAAAAAAAAGGAAAAAAAAACACGTCTAAAACGTTGAGCAAAACAAACAAATCAGACAGACAAATTGTTAATTTGATTAATCAACTTTTATACAAATTTAAACAATTAGCGGTTCAACTCGAAAACCCGTTTCGAAAAAAAAAACTCCGTGTGTTATATATAACATTCACCCAATCAACAACATTTTTATTATAATCGTGCAGAAGTCTTTCAAAAACTTTATCAGTTGTGCGCACACACATGCCAACATAAAAAAAAAAAAACAAATACCAATACCAACAAAACAACACGGCTTCTATAAATACTCTCTGCTACTCTCTTTCGCTCGCTCTCTCTCTCTCTCGAGCGATTAAACTTGAAGCAGGCAGCAGGAAAATATAATAAAAACAACAAAACAAAATACACAAAAGCTTTGCAGCGATTTTCACATACAACGGCTAAACAGAGTACATTTGAAACGCGTCTGGAATAGTTCTGTTTTTTGCGCTCTTCTCGAAAAAAGCTGAACAAAATATAACATATATATTAAATATATATATACACATTATCGTTTTGTGTTTATTGCGTCATCGAAAAAGCGTACAAAGTGTTGAACAAAGTGATTTTCCAAGTGTTCGCCAAAAAGTGTTTTCGAAGTGTTTTTCAAAGTGTCTAAAAAATTAAGCGCCAAAAAAATCAAACCAAAATCTCAGAAGTCTTACAAGTTCCCGCTAAATAAGAATGTCAAATATCTGACTAATAAGGAAGAAAAGCTAATTGGAAAAAGCTAAACTCTACACGGAACAAGAAACAACTTTATAACGGTTAATGCAACGGAACAACTTTATAACGGTTAACGGTTTCAACACAAGATCGCTATAATGTCGGTACAAATCTGACAGTGGTTTAAAAGCCTAAAAAAAGCAAACAAAAACTTCAAAGCAAAGTTTTAGCTTAAGGAGTACCCCAGAAAAAGAGAAAGGCAGAACGTCTTTTTGAAGCCATTGGAAGCGTTTTTGGAGGAAGCTCAACTTTTCGAATATCTTTGTGCATCCCCGGAGTACATAAACTTAACAATAAATGGAGAAATCTGAAATACGACTGCAACGCATGTCAAATGAATATCAATCGCAATCGAGCTATATGTATCTGCGGAACAAGATGCTGTTAAAAATTGAAAACACTTTACTACGAAGCCATCGTCAGCGTGAGACAACTGGGATCAAAAAACTGTACAATTCCTTTTTTGTACTCTTTTAATTTGTCGTGTTCTTTGCCCGCCCCTTGTCTGTAAAAAGAACGCACAACGAAATTCGTATTGAATTTCGCAAAAACTTTATAGTTACAAACTAAATTGTAAAAAAAAAAAAACTAAACTATAGACATTATTTGGTTGTTAGTTGTATTCAAAATCCAAGTGCTGTGCTGAGAACAACAAAAATTTAATATTTCTTCGTTGTCATAAACAATTTAAAAAACACAAAATGTTGACCTAAATATAAAAAATAAAAAAATAAAATACTTTATTATAAACCCAAACAATTATTTTCTACTTCGAATATATTATAATTTGTTGCTTTAAAAAAAAAACCCAACAAAATAATTAATAAGGGAGCCCAAGGTGCAACAACTTGACAAAATTGCACGCGAAAGCTCGACGACGGTAACACCCTAGAAAACCACCGTGTTTCTTTAAAACGTGCGTATAATTGGTATTTGTGGAATGCAAAAATAACAAAATAATAGCCAAACATATTTGTTGATCTATCTAATTTCGAAATAAAACAAAATTAATACAAACATTTTGTGGACGTACATTTTCGTCTGAATTGGTTGTGTTTGGTAAAAATAAAAAGGATTCAAGAAAAGGATTTGAAAAGTCATTTGTTTTCGTACCGAATGGCGCTTTCGTTTTTATCGCAAAGTTCCGGCCTGTTGGATTTACAAAGCATATTTGATCCACAATATTCATTGCAACAACATCAACAATTACAACAACAACAGCAGCAACAAATTCATTTACCATCACAACAACAACAACAACGCACATCAACGAAATTTGATTTAAGCATTTTCAACGATTTCGACCAAATGGAATTCAATAACAACTTGACTCGAAACCATAATCAATATAATCAGAATAATAACAGTAATAATAATACCATAAACAATAATAGCAACAACCACAATATCAACAACAATACCAACAATAACATTCATACGCACCAGACAAACAGTGAAAATATTAATCAGGTAAGCAAAATATATTTTCGTGTGAATTTGTTCTAAGTTAGAAATATTTGAAAATAGCACAGAATGCAAATAGTTAGCTTTGAAATCTGAAATTTTGGTTTTCATTAGTTTTTGAAAGTGTGTTCATGACATTTCCAGACTTAAGCTCTCTCTAACCAAAAATCGCTGGAAACAGGATATGAAAATAATCATGATTAGTTCGATTATCAATAATACAAAGTTACAATCGATTGTGCTTTGATTAATCGAGAAAATGATCAAACTAAGCTCTTTCTATCAAAAATCGGTGTAAATTGGGAATGTAAATAATCATGACTAGTTAGACTATCGAGATTAAAAAGCTATAATCGATGGTGTTTCGATTAATCGAGTAGGTTGTTAGCTTTAAGTTCTCTCTGCAAATGAAAATATTCCGGATTAGTTTGATTATTTATTTTAAAAATATAGAATCGATGGTGTTTCGATTAATCGAGTAGATTGTTAGCCGTAAGTTCTCTCTAACCAAAAATCGGTGGAAACTGGAAATGTATATAATCACAATTAGTGCGATTATCGAAATTACAAATTCAAAATCGATGTTTCGGTTAATCGTGTAGATTACCAGACGTAGTTATCTGTAGCCAAAAATCGAGATTAGTTTGATTATAATAGATAATTATCGATATTACAATCGATGGTGTTTCGATTATTCGTGTAGATTGTTAGCCTTACGTTCTGTTTAACAAAAATCGGTAGAATTTGAGAGTGTAAATGTGATCAAGATTAGTTCGATTATCGATCAATTCTGATAATTTCTCTCTCTATCAAAAATCGGCGTAAACTGAAAATGTAAATAATCATAATTGGATCGATTAGCGATATTATAAATTTACAATCGATGGTTTTTCGATTAACCGCTTAGATTGTTAGCCTTAAGTTCTCTCTAACAAAATTTTGAAGGAACTGAAAGTGTAAATGTGATCAAGATTAGTTCGATTATCGATACTACAAATATGATGGTGTTTCGATTAATCGTGTAGATTAAATCCAGCCTTAGCTCTTTACCAAAAATCGGTTTGAACTTAGAATGTAAGCAATATTAACTCGAATATCGATGTTTCAAATTTGTTATCGATTTTGTAACGATTATTCGTGCAGATTACATAAAAAATTTGATTTGAAATGAAAGTTATTGTATATCCAAATAATTGTGTATTTGCTTAGATTTATGTATTTTCTATGAATCTCAATCCATAATGTTTAATGTTCTGTATATTTATACAATAAACATTCATTAGTTTTGAAATTAATTGCAATGTTTCTTTATTTTTACGCTTAATTAGAACGAATCTACAATGTAAGTGTACACATATACGTCAAATTAGTATAGAACTAGCTATCATATGACAAATTGACTGGCACAGACAGGTAAACAAAAAAAAAAACAAAAACAAAACAAAACAATGTTGATAACAAATGTTACGTAAATGTGTCGACTAGTTAGACATTTGATTGCCTCAACTTATATCTAGATGCATTTAAAAATAGCCTCAAGCTGTTCGGCTTTCTTTACTCTCTTCAATCTAAGTATGAGTGTTAATACTGTATATGGAACGCATCAACATCAACACATAAAGGAGACAGGTCGTCTCTTGTGGTTGTGTTACTTACACTGGCTGCTTATCTTTTGAGAACGCAATAAAATGAAATCAAATCCATACAGTTCACACATAATAATAAGATGTAATAAAAATAATAATATAACAAACGCAGCGGCGTAAACAAAATGAAATCTCTGAGATGAAAAACTCGTATATAGAGCGAAATGCAATAAAACGCTTATAGAAACTTGGGTTCGATTAAATTTTCTTTACTCTCACTTAAAAAAAAAACAACAAAACACGCTCAATAGACAACTGATAGGCTTTGATAGGCACAATTCTCTCAAGTATATTTTGTAGAGCGTTTATTATCAGCAAGGTTTAGGACCCCTTATAGCATTTTAGGTAGAATTGAGTGATAATGAGCTTGCCTCAGCTGCGACTAGACATTTTAATTGAATAACATTGCTAAACATTTCCAAATGTTCAGTTTTCAAAAAGTTAATCATTGTGCGAGTACTTGAAAAATTCCCTTTCTTAATACAAATCTTAATACATTGTTAAGTTTTGTTCATAACATTAACTATATCTTTCGTTTTAGATCCAAAATCGTCATTTTATCAGCGGTTATCATCATCAGCATATTGGATCAGATTATGAGCAAGTGATTAACTTTGTTGACTCACCACCGAACTCTGAAGAATCTTGGACAGGTAAGCTAATGAAAAAAAGCGATAGATTTAGTTATTCTAAAAAATTAAAAGCCGCATCACATGAGCATCCATTGCAATCCATCAAAGCAATCGCTATCGCTATAGCATTCGTTAATGCCTAATCGATACGTTTCCGAACGATTCGTATTACTGCAGACGCACAGTCCAAGGAATCACCAGGACCCCAGATTATTGACGTACGGACAATTTACTCAAACAGTGGTTCACGCAAAAGACGAATGGATTGGGACTCATTGGATATTGGTCAAAGTGAAAATTCGCCGACAGCACAAACTGGCGATATACCCAATAAGGTGGCACATCAGGAGAAAGATAAACACAAGCGTGAAAAGCATTCGGGTGAGAACAATTTTCTTTAATTTCATTCGAAACTGCAGTTAAGCATAATTTGGTATTTCAGTTTTACTCATTTCAAAATGTTGAAAATAGTTTAGATTTCCTGTTTTGTGTTTCTTAAGTGTAAAAGTGGAATTCACTTAAGAGAGCCCATTTTCAAAGTAGAGTAGATTTCGTGGATTGCATTGACTTGTCTTTGATCTTGGCAGTAGAGCTGGGCATTCTAGTTCCTTTTGCCGATAAAGATCCGTAGTTTCTTTCCCGATAAAAGAACTACTTGTACCTTTAGTTCCTTTCTGCATAAGATAACTAATCGTTCCTTTCCGCATAAAATAACTAATCGTTTCTTTAGTTCCTTTCCGGATAAAATAACTAATCGTTTCTTTCCTGATAAAAGATCTAATTTTTTCTCTTTTTCCCTTCAGAATTAAAGAACACATCGTTTCTTTAGTTCCTTTCCCATATAAGTACTAATTGTTCCTCTACGCATAAAAGAACTAATTGTTCCTTTTCGAATAAAAGAACTAATAGTTTCTTTAGTTTCTTTCCGGTTAAAAGAACTAATTGTTTCTTTAGTTCCTTTCCGGATAAAATAACTAAACGTTCCTTTCCACATAAAAGAAGCAATCGGTTCTTTAGTTCCTTTCCGGATAAAATAGCTTGTAGTTTCTATAGTTCCTTTTCGGATAAAATAAATAATCGTTTCTTTTCGGGTAAAAGAACTTTCTTTAGTTCCTTTCCGAATAATAGATGTAATCTTTCCTTTCCGCATAAAAGAGCTAATCGTTCCTTTTCGGATAAAAGAACTAAGTTTTTTTGTTTAAGTTCCCTTCCGGTTAAAATAACTAATCGTTCCTTTAGTTTCTTTCGGGATAAAAAAACTAATCGTTTCTTTCCGGATTTATATGCGATTGCCAATTGATGCCAGAGAAGATATAGTTCCATAGTTCAATTCAAACACCATGTCATTCGAATTGGTTCAGATCGTATAGACCCAACTCTACAAATAATTAAAAAACAAAATTTCAATTTATATTCAACACAATTCTTTTCCAACTAGCTTCAAATCAGCACAAACTGACAGTGAAGCATTTGAACATGCTGCCCATTTTGACACTGTTCTTTGAAGCCCGAGAAATATGCGGCAATTGAAAAAGTTATGTTTGAGTAGAAGAAACCATTCATTCGGTTTATACTTTGAATAATTTTGTATAGCATCACATTGCCTAAAAAATTAACAACAATTGAGAACCGGTTTTTCAATACTTTTTGAGTCTGTGTAACGTGCGATTTGACACCGGTCTTAATTAGCAGTTGAATATAAAGGAATAGATATAATGAGAATGATGCTTTATAGATTCAAAGCGTGACTATCTTTATAGAGCCTATATATGCATATATACATATGTAAGTTGTCAAACGTTTTTTTGGTTCCGCTGAACTTGATCTTATTTTAATTAATATTTTGTATGTGTTAATTTTTTGATGAAATATTAAATGCATTTGCTAATTAATCAATATCTATGCTATGTGTGATTTATAAGTTGAGTGTGTAGATCATAAAATTGACTTTTAATTGCCCATATCGTGAGTAAATATTTAAATATTTAATTAATTACTCAATTTACTTTATTTATGTCGGTTGGAAACATTTAATATCTTTGAATATGTTAATGTACTACAAATATATATCAGTTCGAAAACTTTTCATTCCGAATCCTTTTTGATTTTGTATTCTACTTTAAAACTAAATTTGAATACTGCTCAATCTACTTCTCAGTCTCAAATGCAACATTCTTTTAACAAAATTTTCCATCGATAATTGGAATTTAGATGAGCTAATAAATCCGATTCTGAATGTTTTGATCAGCTTCTAGATCTAGTAAATTTTGGACGTTAAATTAAAGACATTTTAGAGTATTTTTTTTACTAAAATCAATTATTTCACGTTAATCTTAACAGCTTTTCTTTAAACGGTAAATTATTGTATAAATAATCTCTTCAATTGTTTATCTGTAAAGTTCGAGTATAGATTTTCATTATTATTTGTATAATTAAGCGCTCTTTTAAATCGTGTAATTAACTTAACACATATGTGCAAGACGTGATGTTCATTTTAAAGATTACTTTAAAAATAGAAAATGTTGCGTTAATGAACAATTAAGAATATTTATTTTTATAGCTTTGTTAATAAAATAATACAAAATTTTCCAATGCAACACGAAACAGGCCTCTACACATTACAGATAAACTAACTAAATGCATTAAATGTATTAGTTTAAGTTAAAAGTAAGTTTTCCTCACAATCTAAAACTGCCTAGAATCTATATCTATATGGAATACAAAAGATCGCAGATTGTGTCTAAAGTTGTAGGGCCAAAATCACGCAAAGCTCAGCAACAATTGTCATTGGCCTAATTACAGCGAATGACAACAACTAAAAAACAACTAGAAGATACAACTGATACAGATACACAGAGAGATATTTAAACATATAATTTTAACTCTTTATAAACTGTGTATGGCTTAACATTTGGTGGAAAGAGGTGCCCCTATCGCATTGCTCGTGTTTTGTTATCAAGAAATATGAAATCAACACGACAAATGTGCACATGGAGATAAGGCTGCTAAATTGTCGAACGTTTTTGTAGAACCCACAATTAAAGCAATTTGGTTTTCAGTTAAAACAACACAAAATCGTTGAAAATTTCTACATTGTCTAATTAGTTTTTAGGAAAAAAAAAGTCTAGAGCAATTAGCCAAATAGAAAAACGAAAAAAACATATTTAATTAATTTTCTTTTTTGCCCAGCTACAAATAATAATTAACGGCGTGGAAAATAGTCTCTATTTTTGTATCTATTATATATACAACATTCGCATTTAGTTTTATATAACGCAAGTAATTTAATGGACTCTCATTTATTGCATTTTCGTTGACGACAATTTGACATTCAAAAACGTTTGGGCCTAGCCTTAATTTCTATTATTTGGCGAACTCTGCTCTTGAAATTTTGTATGTGGGCTGACATTTAAGCAATTGCAATTACAATTGTAAACAATTTCCTGGCAAATTAACAAGCCATGTGAACACCCATTTGTTAGATATCTGTCAAAATCTTGGTTTAGTTTATGTCGATGCTCTGAAAACACGATATTGCCCTATAATTACAATAACTATGGGAATTTTCCTGAAATCTTCCAATTTTCCAGCTCAACTTGAAGTGAATCCACAAAAACTGGTCAAAAGTAAATATAGAAACATTAAAGCAAATTTCACTTCCTAAAAAACTTTCCAAAAGTTGATTTCGAAAAAGGTCTGTATAATCAGGACGCTTTCCTTTTCGTTTATGGTTAAAACATTCGAAATAGTCATTCTTAGCGGTTCTGAATTCCGAAAATAGAATGAATTAATGAGCCTGTGGAATGAAAACTTTTTGAATATCGTAACTTCAATAAAGAAAGACGACTGCTCAAAATTAAAAGCTATTCGAATTGAGATGTTATCGGAAATGGGAAGACAGAATCAAAATGAATAGAATTAGAAAAGTAATCGTAATTTGGAAAATGCCTAAACATGAATTTATCTATTAATTATGTTTATTTCCAACATAAAATTGTTTAGCACAATATACCCGCTAACCTACTCGAGTATTGTCTACAGCGTATAAAACAGTTACCATCGCAGATAAACATTATCTGACCGAGAAGTGATACAGTCAAAATACCCATAACTTTAACAGAAACATACTTACATACTATAACTAGTAGTTAATCATTATGTGCGTCACAAAATTTCGAGATATGTCTGAATAAATTGGCTACAAATTTAGAATTATGGAACCAATTTTTGTTCAACGCGTGTCATGACGCGGTATATGTTAACTAAAGCAATCTAAATTTATATATTTATTTTTAAAGCTTCGGGAGCAACAGAAATTCTCGTAATTACATGTGTATATGTATGTATGTGAATGCTAGATTAATTTCTCGTATAAAAAAAAATGTGCTTAGACATCAAAGATCGTTACTCATTGCGCATATTCCACAATTGTTTTAATAAAACTGTTTTTTTTTTTTTATTATTTCTTTGTATATAGACTTTATATGTACTTGTGTTATAAATGAAACAGCAAGAATTTGCAAAAGGTCAATTCAAAGGTGTAAGGAATTTTCCATAATTTTAAAAAATATGATAAATAGTTTTATGGATAAGTTATACATCGCTTTAGGACTGAACAGAATTAAGTATACAAACAAAATGATAATGATAAATGAGCCCAAAATTATAGACTTTCCGATGCTATACACTTTTGTATACCCTTACAGAGGGTGTTATAATTTTTACTCCCTGTTCCCATTAAAAATGGGAAAAATTGAGTTATAAAGTACTGCAAATGTGTGTAACAGGCAGAAGGAGGCATTTCCGACTATATAAACTATATATATGCTTGATCAGCATCAACAGCCGAGTCGAACTAGCCATGTCCGTCTGTCTGTCCGTCTGTCCGTATGAACACACAGATCTCGGAGACTATAAGAGCTAGTGACACCAAACTTGGCATGCAGGTTCCTATATGCCGTACGCAGATCAAGTTTACTTCAAATTTCGGCAAAAGACTCCCACAGCCACAATTTTAAAGATAAAGCTTTTACACATGTATGTTTAATCAATGTCTTTCGGATGTGTACATTTCATCACGATCGGATAAATAGCACCAAAGTTATGGAAGAACTTATTTCCCCTGTCTCAGCAGGCAGAAACAACAGTTTGACATGCACTGTGCAAGTTGAGTACGCTGCTTGCTTGTGTTGCCGCTGAACTGCTTGAAATGCAAGTTGGGAGCAGGGAGTCTCGTAGTCGGGCACACTCGACTAGAGTATTCTTACTTGTTTTTTATTAGTGGGTTGAGTAATATTTCAGCTTTAATTATTTTGTTCTGAAATTTGTTACAGACTATCTCTTAGCAGCTGATGACTAACAAAAACTGCATTTTTATTTGTTTTAAGAAGGTTGTGATAATTGATTGTAAGAATAAATTGACGTCATTTCAAAAGAGAGAAACTGAGCAAAGACTATTTATAAGATGTGTAAAACGAAACCAACTTACGAAAACACGTTTCTCTCCCTTATATATATATATATATATATATATTTACAGGTCGCAGCAGCTGGAGCGACGATATAGGCTTTGATCTGAGCGCTGAATTTAATAGCAACTCATATTTGAACAAGTGAGTGCGAAACAGCTGTCAAGTGCTAATAATGCTTATATTTAATACATTTCCGCAGTGAAAACTTTCTATCGTTCTCCCCGAGCCTGACGGCACTCAAACAGGAGCCGCAAACGGAGCAGCTCAAACCGATTACAAAGCTAGCCTTGGAAACTGGCAGCAATTCCACAGCTTTGGTGGTCAACATTGGCAAATTGGACAAATCGCCATTGAACGACGCCAATCAATCACCACAGCATACTGGGCAGGAGACGGTAAAAGGATCAGGCTCAGCAGGTGGCAATTCAAGCAGCAAACATGAGTTGAACTCTGGCATCAATTGTGGCCGTGGCTCGCCGCAAGGTTCGCCTGCTGCCGCAACGGAATTTGAACTGAATGGCAATGGCAATGCCAATGGAAATGCAAATGCAGCATCCGCTGAGAAAACAAGAGCTGCAGCTGGCAATGAGCCCTATGCACAGACGCGTAAGTTTACTTGAAGTGTTAAATGTTGTAAAATGTATCTTAAAAATGTTCGATATGGTTTAATTGCAGCCCGTTCTGGACTGCAGCAGCAGCTGAGCGTTGTCGAGACGGCCAAGATAGAGCCGAACTCGTCGGGTAGTGCCGCTCACACCGAGGATCATAAGTAAGAACTAGAGTTATGAAACTATTTGCTGGAAAAAATAGTTTAAAAATGTATTGAATTTTATTATAATAGGACAAATTTCCAATTGTATACTATGAATATTGAGATCTTAATGTAATTTTACACTTACTTATATTTTTAGCATCTTTTATCTCTACTTTATAAGCTAGGTATTGAAAAAAGGCGCATAATTTCTTATCAAAGATTTCATAGCGTCTTTTTTTTATTATATAGTTATCTAGCTTTATCCCTATGAATTGGGGGCAAAATATATCATAACTTTGTTCGATCAAAGCATAGATTATAGCTTGTCTTTAAAGTCATTAAAATATCTAAAAGAATGAAAAGTATAAATCATGTTTACTTTAAAAATTTAAATGCCATTCGAGTTACTTATTATCATCGATATTTCAAGCTAAATCGAATTCTTCGAATTGAAAATATTACTGTTCTGATGCGTATGAGTAAAAAGTTTTTTCTATCTAATTGATTTATTATTATTTTTTTTGCATTTTAACTATAGTATGTCTAGATATTATCTACCTAGAGCAAAATTTGTTATATCTTAATTCCATAATATAGATTTAATCTAGTATTCTGAAGTACTTTATTTTCAACTATTTAACTACAGAATGTGAACTGTATCTTATCTTAGTTCCACATCATATATGTCATCTAGTACTATATATTTAGCGTTGTAATCTTTTAAGAATTGAAAGTAAAGTCTTTTATTCTTAGATTAATTCTACTATATACAAGTTTTCTGTTTTTAAACTAGCTCTAACTTTTTTTTTAAAATTTCTTTTATTTTTTGTTTTAAAATAGATTTCAGTACATTTTGGCAGCGGCTACCTCAATTGCAACCAAGAACAATGAGGAGACATTGACCTATCTAAATCAGGGTCAAAGCTATGAGATCAAATTGAAGAAAATTGGTGATTTATCTTTCTATCGTGATAAGATTTTGAAGGTGAGTTAAATGTCGTTGTCATTTTGAGAGCTAAGTATATAGAATTTTTGAAAGATATAGGCATGTATAAATCATAACTGTCTCGCAGTTTCTCTTGCTTATCTCATGAGTTGAGTTCAAACTAATTTGCAAAAAAAAAAATATACAAATTTGTTTAAATTGACTGAGTTATTGTTATGGTTGTTTCTATTAAGACTATAAAACTGTGTACTGTCTGCGATCGTTGACAATATGCTGATTGTTGCTGGGCAGCGCAGTTAGCGTCGACAGCGACGTTGACTGAGCACAGTTATGTGGCTATATTGAAAATATTAAAGTTATGTGTGTGCTTGTTAATTGATTTTAATATGCCCCAATTAAACTTAATTTGTACGCAAAACAACTTGAGGCAAGCGCAATAAAAAATAATAAAAAAATTCTTAAAAACTTCAAGTAAACTTTATAAATTTTCAACTTTTCTTAATTTTTTTTTTGTTTTTTCTGCAAATTGAACTTTGTTTTTATTTGCTACAATTGACAACTTCCTTTTATAATTGTTTTTTTTTTTTTGTATATTATAGAGCGTTATTAAAATCTGTTTCCATGAGCGTCGTTTGCAATTTATGGAACGCGAACAGATGCAACAATGGCAACAATCGCGTCCTGGAGAACGCATTATTGATGTCGATGTACCGCTATCATATGGCTTGTGCCATGTATCACAGCCATTGAGTTCAAATTCATTGAATACTGTTGAAATATTTTGGGATCCATTGAAGGAGGTCGGTGTGTATGTCAAGGTCAATTGCATTTCAACTGAATTTACACCAAAGAAGCACGGTGGAGAAAAGGGTGTACCATTTCGACTACAAATTGAAACATATATAGAGAATAATACAAATAGCAGCAATAGCAGCTCAAGCAGCAGCAGCAGCAGCAGCAGTGCCAGCGGCAATAATAACAATAATAACAACAACAGCAATACAACAACAACAACAACAACAACAACAACAACTTCTAATAACAACAACAACTCAACGGTGGATACATCACCCGGCACACCCGAGAATCGTACAGCCAATGGCAGCTCCATCGCCGGTCTGGCCGCACTCAATGGCAAACAGGCGGTGCATGCAGCTGCCTGTCAGATTAAGGTATTATATATATCAAATAATAGCAACAACTAACTAATTTCTTAACAAATATTGTGCAGGTTTTCAAGCTAAAAGGCGCCGATCGCAAGCATAAACAAGATCGCGAAAAGATACAAAAGCGTCCACAATCTGAACAGGATAAGTTTCAGCCCAGCTACGAGTGTACCATTATGAATGATATATCATTGGATTTGATACAGCCAACAACAACAACAGGCTGCTATAGTCCCGAATAGTGAGTATATATATATCTAACAGACTTAAGATCTTTTAGCTAGCTTTCAATTGTTCAAATTGATCTATCAATTGGCTTTTATTTTTGCTTAAATGGTTTTTTGTGCATTTCTATATTTGTGTTTGTCATGTTTTTTTGCTTATATGAGCATTATTTATGTGTCAGTTATCGGGTCATAGTTTTGATTTATACATGCGGGTTTTAAAGCGCATTTGAGTTATGAAACTACATTTTTGTTTTTTCACTAAATAATAATACTATATATAACTCTAGACTGTTTGTTGAGCTGTTTAGCTATTTAGCTTACTTTTTTTTCTTTTTGCATAACAACCAGGTTCAAGTGTAATTTGCCAGACATACTTTCACATATATATATATATGTATATATACAGACTTATTGCCTTTTAATCATTTTCATATATACTAAATAATTGTTTACTTAATTCAATGAGCACTCAACTATGCTAATGGAATTTGTACTCAAAGATAAAATATTGCAATTTGCGTACTTTTTTTTTATATATATGTAAATTCATAACGAATTCCATTGATGAGCGAAAAATGAGCGTATTTAATACTAAATTTAACTCAATGCTGTAGACCGGAAACGAGTTTTCAACCTGTATTTGCTCTGAATCGTATTTAAGGGTTTTCTCATTCATACTCTTGTCAACTTAAGAGAACTTTTATGAAGAGCATCTTGCATTTATATGGTATGCAGTTTCCTGTAATTGTTTATCTCTTGTCAAGTTCTTGAACCGGTCTCGTGTTTGTGCAAATCATTTAAAAAGAAAAATACAAATATTTATAGTTGTTTGTAGTTTGTAGTTTTGCATGGTTTTTAACCGGTTTTGAAACTACTTACGACAAATTTAAGGGTATATTAAGGGGTTACATACACTTGTGATGAATGAAAAAATCGTTTTTTGTTTGCATATTCTTAAAGTATGTGCTTTTGAGAATACTCTCATCAAATTTCATAACGCTCGGAGCATTAGATCCGAAATTATAGCTATATATAGCGCACTACCTGCACAGCACACAGAAACAAACTTGAAACTTTAAACGCGATTTTCTCAGAATCATGTTTTCTCAAAAAGACCTTTGTGGTGGACACGAATACTAAAAGTTATTTGTTCGATCTCCAATAAATTCAAAATACTTTTTAATAATGATAAGACCTTGTCGCTGAACGAAATTTTGTTGAAAACTTTTTTTTCTAGAACAAAAAATTGAAAATTTTATGCCTCGAAAAAGCGAATTTTTTGTTAAAGCCGTTGTCATTTTATTTTTTTATGAACATTTTTACAAATGCTGTGTTCAGCGACAAGATAGTACAACACACTAACGGTATTTTTTGAATTTTTGATTTGAGATGAACCGATCTCCAGATATGATGTGCAAAAAAGGACTTATTGGACGTTGACAAAAGATTTGGATTTAATATCTTTTAAGCTGTCAAAAAAATTGAGAAAATGGCATCTTTTTTCGCGGTACGAGTGTATATAACCCCTTAATGAATATAAGCTCTTTTTTAATGGCTCTTAAATACATCATGCTTTAATTAGATATTTCTGGAACAAATTAAAGTTCATTTACAAAATTTCCGAAATGTTAAGCTGCAGAAAAAGCATTTAATCAAAGTGATTGTTGGCGTTGTGCTTGTTTTTATAATTTTCTTAATCCAATCTGTAAGTCTATGATCTAAACAACTTCGTATTATATGTAATTAGGGTATTGCTTTAGTCGATCAATCCCAGTGGCTGCACTTAAACATTATAATTTATGTACATATAAATTTTACAATTTCTAACGATTTACCTGAGTAGCAATGGGGGGCGTTAAGATTTGAAAAAGCATTAAATTTGAAGTCTAAAAATTTTCCATAAATAGTACCATAAATCTACAGAAACTACAGGCCATAAAAAAGAAGAATAGATGCTAATTAAAATGATCAACTGAAAGAAAGAAATGAAATTTGTAGCGTCTGCAAAATTTGCGATAGCTTAGCGAATGGAAGGTCGAATAACACTTAGTTGATGGCTGAATAAACAGATCCAATAAGATTTAATCAACCACAACGAATATCGAATATCGGTGCAGCTATATAGCATACACGGCTTATGCCTGATCAACAAAAAAAAACCAGCCTAAAAGCCATTGTCAATGTTGTGAGAGCGTAAACTATAAGAGAACAAGAGAGCGTAAGATTAAGAGAGAAGCAATCATAAAACTGGCTATGTGTAGATACATAAATACATGTGTGTGTTTGTGTTTTTGTGTATCTGTTGGATTGATTTGTTGAGCATTCGTGAACATGCGCTTGTATCTGAAGGATCACGCCTGTTGTTGCCACAATAAATGCCTTTACGCAAATCCACATAAAACTTGTAAATTGATGAAAGACTTGATTATTCTAATAATAATTAATATATATGAACTTTGTTTATTTGCAGTATGAAATTGTGGCCCAATTCGCCGGTGCATATACCAAAATATGATGGCATGCTACCATTTGTTGCAAGCAACGCATCACCGGCGGCCAGCAGCAGCCCCATTGCAATCAATTCAGTGACATCAACAAATTCGCCAACATTGAAACTAATGGATGCCACAAATATGGTCTCGCCGCAGCATGTGCCAGCGGATATGGATGATTATGTATGCCACAACATATATATATATATACGTACATACACAAAAGCGTCTACAAATTGTATTTGAATTTGTTTCAGAATCAGAACATAATGCCGGAATCGACGCCCGCACAAGTGACACAATGGCTGACCAATCATCGTCTGACGGCCTACCTCACCACATTTGCCCACTTCTCCGGCGCTGATATTATGCGGTGAGTGAGCTTTTTTAGATTTATCTTTGTGCATCATCTTATACTCTCTCTTTCTCTGTTTATATATATATAGCATGTCCAAGGAGGATCTTATACAAATCTGTGGTCTTGCCGATGGCATACGCATGTTTAATATATTGCGCGCCAAGTAAGCTTTGTTAACAACACGCTGAAAATCACATGTTAACATTAAAGCACATTAAAGCTTTAGACGAGCTTTAAAAGCCACTTCAAAATTGAAAGCTCAGCTAAAACTTGTCGAACGTGACTGCTCGCTTAACAGCTTTTTTCAGGTCTTTTGTGATTGTCACTTTCAGTTTTTCTTTTTAATGTTTCCCTTGGCTATTATTTTGCGGATTGAACTCACACTTCTTTGATCTAGGATTGAATTCAATCCACTTTGATCTAAGATTGAATACACTCTGCTTTGATCTAGGATTGAATGCACTCAACTTTGATCTAGGATTGAATTTAATCTGCTTTGAAGTAGAACTAAATTCACTTTTAATAATAATGAGAATCGAAACGTTTAAAGGAAAATCAGTTTCGCAAAGTATTCTGAAAGTGTAATACGAAACAAGACATTATAAAAATACTGAGTTGATACATTAATCTGATGATTATATGTGATTTTCAGCTAATATCATCATTGCTTAAACACTCAGAAAACTCGCTAATTTATATTGTATTCCCCCAGAACAATTACGCCACGTCTGACACTCTATGCCAGCATGGATGGCTGCAGCTACAGTGCCGTCTATTTGCTGTCCAACACGGCAAAGGAGTTGCAGCATAAGCTCTACAAGCTGCCCGGTTTCTATGAGCTCATGGCCAAAGGCGGATCAGCTGGCAACTTGGAGAATGGTGGCGTGGCAGCTGCAGCAGCAGCTGCTGCTGCATCCGCAGCGCTCTATAACAATTGGGGCATGCATTCGAAGTACTCGGGCAGTGGCTCCAATATTTTTAATGATGTCAACAAGAGTTGCGTGTACATTTCGGGTCCCTCGGGCGTTCATGTCAGCGTCACCGATGAGGTGCTCAACAATGAGATCAAGGATGGCAGCCTTTATGCGCTGGATGTGCAGGGTGGCAAAGTTATTTTGAAATTGATTAATAAGCAGGATAACTAATTTGAAAATTGATAACATTCAATATCAGAATTTGTAGTTGTAGAATTGCCTTTTGTTTATTGCCTGGTTCATAGAATGAGCAAAGAAACAAAAAAAAAAAAGTATAGATTTTAGCATTTATAACCAACTTTCTAATTTTGCGAATAACACACGCGTATTACAATTATATACAATAATATTTTTATCATTTCTATATAAGTTTCAATTTGTATGAGATTTCGCGCAGCAATTTTGAACAAGTAGCAACATTTTTTAACCTAGACACAAAAGAAAACCCCCCCCCCCCCCATTATTAAAGATTTAGTGCAAAATATTAATAATTTACTATAACCCGTTCTTCAGTTTTTAAATCCATATTTCCATACTTTTTATTTTATTTTCATTCGTTTTAACACTTATTTCATTGTTTCGTTATTTCTATGCTGCATGTTTTATATTTAAGTTTTTATTATTTTACCTTCATGTCAACGTATATTTGTTTTATATACTTATATACAATATTAATATAGCAAATATATATATGAAGCAGTTGCAAAACATTTGAAGTAGAAAAAACTATAAAAAAAACATATAACAAAAAAAATATATTTAGCATATACATATTATTACAATACAACAAAATTATTATCACATTCAAAGTACAGTACCACGATATCGAACATTGAACAACAAATGTCAGATGAGAGTTCAGCTAACAACCAAACAACTTCTATTGTTTTTTTTACAAATCTTATCCATTGTATGTGATAGAAGCAATAAAGTGTTATCCAAGAGTGGACTGTCAAAAAAGAAAGCTGCGATGAGTGTTTTATTTGATTGGATAGAAAATCTCAAAGCCTTTTCGTTTATGAACCCAACTTAGAGCTGACACTTGGAAATTATTTTTACTCCCTGTTCCCATCAAAAATGGGAAAAAGGGAGTTATAAAGTACTGCAAATGTGTGTAACAGACAGAAGGAAGCATTTCCGACTATATAAACCATATATATTCTTGATCAGGATCAACAGCCGAGACGAACTAGCCATAAGTTTAATCAATGTCTTTTGGATGTGTAAATTTCAACTCGATCGGATAAATAGCACCAAAGTTACGGAAGAACTTATTTCCCCTGTCTCAGCTGGCAGAAACAACAGTTTGACATGCACTGTGCAAGTTGAGTACGCTGCTTGCTTGTGTTGCCGCTGAACTGCTTAAAATGCAAGTTGGGAGCAGGGAGTCTCGTAGTCGGGCACACTCGACTAGAGTATTCTTACTTGTTTTTTAAATAAAACAACAAAAAAGTTGACATCTTATATAACTACACACAATCAGAATTACTTAGACTATGTAGATTATACTCAAAACTGAAATTTTGTAAGACTTAAACACATGTCAATTTCATAAATTAACTTCATTTGTATTCTAAAAACAAAACACTCTCTTTAAATGTTATTATTTTTAGATAGTTATGGGTAGAGTTATCACTGACCAATTACCACTCAAATTTTAACATTTTGCCTAAGCTTTGGCAACCCTGTCGGCTGGGGAGTTCCCCTCCTACAAAATTTTAAGTGCCGAAATTTTAACTTTAGTTTGCAGTAATCAAAATTAACAAAAATTAATAAAAAGAATAAAAATAAAAATTTACGAATTTAAGTAGGTTTATAAAAAATGAATAACTTTAAAGTAATTTTATTAATGCTGCTTTGCGCGTTGGGTAAATGAGCAAAGAAACAAAAACTTATTTATAAGTAATAATGTTTACTTATAAAACCAGGAGTCAAATGCGATTGTCGACTAAGCAGACACATGGTCGAGGGCACAAATCGGATATTCATCTATCGCGATGATAGCGGTGCCTATCAGCTGCTCCGCACAGAGCTTGTGCCCAGCGGTCTGATGCTCTACATGTTCTGCAATGCAGGGGATGTGGTGGAAACACAATGCCAGGACAATGGACAGTTTTCAGTATCCTTGCCCATGAGCTGTGGCAATCCCATGAAGCCAACAGTGTTCCAAATACGCGACGCGGCCTGCTCCGAGCGCTTGTATGCCGTGGGTCATATAATTGAGGGAAAGCAGCTGGAACTTTATCGTTGCTGCTATGATACGAATAATGGAAGGGTTGTGTACTCAGAAAGCGATGTCTACTACAAGACCTTCTGTAAGAATTTAAGTAAAATATTGTATCTAAGTCTATTACTTAGTCTATTCAACAGTTGCCAAGCGTCCTTTTGTGGATTTTGAGACGGATCAGATTGTAACACCCGCGGAGGCAGCTGCTTATATGAAGGGCAATATTTATGAAGCATTCCAATGCGTTTTTGGCAAACAACAAAACTATTTGCCCAATTCGCGTTCATTGATCATCAATCGTGGCCATTTGGTTGCCTCTGCGGACTTTCTATTTATTGATCAAATGTCCAGCACATTTCGCTATCTCAATATAGTGCCACAGTTCAAATCTATTAACGATGGCAACTGGGAAAAGATTGAACGTTGGATACGTGATAAAGTCTCTAACTCGGCACAATTTCGAATCAAAACTGGTGGCATAAATGTGCTCACACTGCGTGATGAAAATGGCAGATATCAGAGTGCCTGCTTGTCCGGTTCCAAGGTTCCAGTGCCGGAGTGGATCTATAAAGTGGTTAGAGATATTAATGGCAAGGCAATATATGTGTTTCTCAGCTTTAACAATACATTTGAGAGACAAAGGCCGGTTGTCATTGCCATGTGCCAACCGGTGGCGTGTCCTTTTTGGTTGGCGGATAATCCCGATGATGGTTTTATATTTTGTTGCGATCCAGCTAACTTTCCATACTGAAGGAATGTAGGTTCTGATACGGTGTTAATTTTTCCGAACTTGAATCGATGTAGTACCCTTTTTTATTTAGGAATGCAATGAAAATTTGTACATAAATTTAATGAAATTTTTAAATTTTTATTCTCAAAATTTAATTTAAAAATTATTTTTGGCATGCACCTTATTAATAATATTGAAACTATTTCTAACATACAATTAAATAATAAAAAATATTTAATTTTAATCGTTTATTTTTTCCGTTTAAATGTAGACCACAACTTCAAAAAGTATTTTCATATTTATAGCTATTTCTCTTTTTTATAATATATTTAAAGCCTGTTCTTTTTAAACTATTTTCAACCTTTAGTAAGATAAATGAAATACTTTATAAATATAATTAATTTTTTTTAAGTTCTTAGTTACTTTTTCTACAAATTTAGGAATTTTAAGGCTCAAATAGTTCATCCATTCAGGTTCTTTATGCAACCTCTTGTCATAAATGGCGCTTTAATAATTTAATATTTTTACTTAACAGTTCTAAGCCTATTAAGTTGGGTTGCACACGAACCACAGCAATATATTATGACATAATAAGCAACTCATTAGAGCTCATTATCTCCTTGCGGCACGTGTGCTATAAAAACCGCTGAAAAATGCAGAATAGAAATCAGTTAACAATTGAGTCAACATGAACAAGTTGGACCAAGATGAAATCACGGAAGGTTTTTACAAATATCAAGTTTGGTATTTTAAAATGTTGGGCATCTGGAAACTGCATCCTTTCGCCACAAGGCAACAATTTTGGTTGCAACAGCTGCGATTTGGCGTCATCTTTGGCATTATATTCACAATGCTGCTGTTTTTCTCCATACGCCTGCTTGGCAACATTGCCAATCTGCATATTATAATTCAGGTGTTCTTCATGTTTGCCACCGAAGTATCCTGCATGACAAAGTTGCTGATCCTTCGTCTGAAACAGAAGAAGCACGCCCAGCTCATTGAAGGGATGCATGATAGTGTTTTTCAGCCGAGTACTGATCAAGAAACGCTGATATTAAAAAAAGCTGCGTGGCTGGTTAATAAATTACGCAACATTTATGGAATTCTATGTCTGAATGCGGCCGGATTAATACTAGTCTCGCAATGGTTTGTGGACAGCATCATCCTGCCTGTGTCTATGTACGAGCCTTGCGATGTGACCACGGCCAATTGTTACTATGTACTCTATTTATATCAGATCGTATCGATAATGCCCACATGCTGGCTCAACATTGCCTTTGATACGGTAGTGCCATCAATGCTGATGTTCCTGGAGTCGCAGCTGGCCATCTTGGTGCTGCGTCTGGAAAACTTGGGCACGGCTTTAACTCCTCAAGATAATCAGCGCATTACTTCAGAATTGCGTGAATGTTGCATCTATTATGGACGCCTTGTGCAGCTGAAAGATTCGATGGAGAATTTTATCAAAGTTCCTGGCTCAGTGCAGCTCTTGTGTTCGGTGCTGGTGCTTGTTTCCAATTTCTATGACCTATCTACGACTACGGATGAGTTGTTTTTTGTAATCAGAACGGCCTTATATCAGTTCGCTATGCTTCTACAAATCTTTATCATATGCTATGCGGCCAACAAGGTGACTAATCAGAGCTCGCTGCTGTGCCATGCGTTGTACAAGTCGGATTGGACTACCTGGAATAAAAAAAATCGCAAGATGTGCCTTTTAATGATGTTGCGTTTTAATTCACCGTTGTATATACGCACTATAAATCATACACAGAGTTTTAGTTTAACAACCTTTTCAGCTGTATGAAAAGCAGAGCATTTATTTGTATAAATCACTAATGTTTGTTCTATTACAGATTGTTAACACATCGTACAGCTATTTTGCATTGCTCAAGCGGATCAACAATTAAATTTGGCGCCTAACACGTTTGCTACGTTTCGCAATGGCCAAGAGTTGGCAGCATCGCTATGCCAATTACAATTGCTTGCACAGTTAAAATACTTAGGTAGTTATTTAGAATTATTAGCAATTTCGTTAATAATAACTTTAATATTTGCTTTATTTTTCAGATTTGTCAACAGCTCTTGCAGCTAATTTACATTGCTCAATCGGGTCAACATTCAAATTTAGCGCCCAAATAATTTGCAACATTGCACAATGGCACGAGTTGGCAGCACCGCCTATCGATTAACGATTGCGCATAGTTATCGTTGAAATTGACATTAAGAAATTGCAGACCGCTGTTTATAGTTGTTAATTTGCGTAAAAAAACGCTATTTGCTTAATAATAAAATATATTTTTGATTCATTTAGTGCGCATTGTTTTGTTTAATTACTTGTTGCACTTAAACTAACTGCATTTTAACGATGTCTGACAACGACGTTGATTTCATGTGTGACGACGATGAGGATTATGGACTGGAATACTCGGAGGACAGCAACTCGGAACCAGACGTAGATCTTGAGAATCAGTACTACAACAGCAAGGCTTTAAAAGAGGATGAGCCCAAGACGGCGCTGGCCAGTTTTCAAAAGGTGCTCGACTTGGAGAATGGCGAAAAGGGCGAATGGGGCTTCAAAGCTTTGAAGCAGATGATTAAAATCAACTTTCGATTGTCGAATTACGAGGAAATGATGGTGCGTTATAAGCAGCTGCTGACTTATATCAAGAGTGCTGTTACACGAAATCATTCGGAGAAGAGCATCAACACCATACTGGATTATATATCCACTTCGAAGAACATGGCACTGCTGCAGAACTTCTATGAAACAACATTGGATGCGCTGCGCGATGCCAAAAACGATCGCTTGTGGTTCAAAACCAATACCAAACTGGGAAAACTGTATTTCGATCGCAGCGATTTTGCCAAGTTGCAAAAAATACTCAAGCAGCTGGTTGCAAGCTGCCAGACGGATGATGGCGAGGATGATCTGAAGAAGGGCACACAATTGCTGGAGATTTATGCGCTAGAGATACAAATGTATACGGTTCAAAAGAACAACAAAAAGCTAAAGGCGCTTTATGAACAATCGCTGCACATCAAGTCGGCAATTCCACATCCTTTAATCATGGGCGTCATACGTGAATGCGGTGGCAAGATGCACCTCAGCGAGGGTGAATTCGAGAAGGCGCACACGGACTTCTTTGAAGCCTTTAAGAATTACGATGAGAGCGGTTCGCCTAGACGCACCACTTGCCTTAAGTACTTGGTGCTGGCTAATATGTAGGTGTTATAACTTTGAAATTAAAATAAATTACTTATTTGCTTTTGCTTGACAGGCTTATGAAGTCCGGCATTAATCCGTTCGATTCTCAAGAAGCCAAACCCTACAAGAACGATCCAGAGATTTTGGCCATGACTAATCTGGTTGATTCCTATCAAAACAATGACATTAACGAGTTTGAGACCATTTTGCGTCAGCATCGCAGCAACATTATGGCTGATCAGTTTATACGCGAGCACATTGAGGATTTGTTGCGCAATATTCGCACCCAGGTGCTCATCAAGCTAATCCGTCCATACAAGAACATTGCCATACCGTTCATTGCAAATGCACTCAACATTGAGCCCGTCGAGGTGGAGAGTCTGCTAGTTTCCTGCATCTTGGATGACACTGTTCAAGGACGCATCGATCAGGTGAACCAAGTGCTGCAGCTGGACAAGGTTAACAGCAATGCTTCGCGTTACAGTGCGCTGGAGAAATGGTCGAATCAAATCCAAACGCTGCAGTTTGCTGTTGTTCAGAAAATGGCTTAAGTTCAAAAAATGGCAATAAATAAAACTACAATCGAAATTATGCAAATGTAATATTCTTAATACGGCTCTTTGCTTTGAGTAAAAAATTAACAATTGAAAAACAAATGAATACGTTGTGACATTTTGAATACTTGGTTTTTGTACGAACATCCTTTTTGTTACTTCAGCTATCTCAACTGCACTCACTTACTATAAATTTAAGTTTTTTTTATTTCATGCATACCTAATTTAATCGAAATCAGACGACTATAACTTATAGCTGTCATAGGAAAATCTTTTGAAAATGTATTGTTGTATGAAAAACTTCATTGTTTCTTCAGCTTTCGCAACCAAACTGATTTTATCTAAGTTAAAACATGTTTAAAACATGCTGACAAAATTGAATCAGAATCGGGCAAATATATCATATAGCTGTCATAGGCATAATCAGTTGAAAAATGAGTTTTTGTATGAAAAATTTTTTTGTTTATAAAGATATGTTAACCAAACTCGTTTGTACTCAGTTTTATTACGTTTCACACATATTGAGTTAGTTTGATAAAAATTGAGTGACTATATCCTATAGCTGTCATAGGAACAATTGGAGGAAAATTATGTTTTTATAAGCAAAACTTTTCTGCAAGGATAACTTTTCTTTCTTGCTTCAGTTTTAAAGAACTTTCCAATAGAAATTCAAAATATTTTAAGCTTAAACAGTATGTCTATTCAGTTAATTCAGACAGCCTTCATCATAAATGCTGCTTGAATCATTTAATATGTTTACTTAACGGTCCTGCGCTTAATAAATAACAGCAACGATTAGCTACAGTTGCATGCACTGTTCAAAATAGTAGACACACTTTGTAATCAATGAACTACTTGGCATAACTTGAAGTCTTTGACTTGAATTAGAAGTTTGTTTGATGCAATTTAGTGAATTTGAACACAAAATGTTGTACTAACTATTTAGTTGTTTTTAGAAATACTGATGAAAATTTTCTTGACTTATTAATCGTTTTTTGCCTATATGAGCCCCAATTATATATGATGCCATTTAGTCATATTTGACATCAATTAAAATGCCTAACGCGTTTTTAAACGTTTATGCAATGCCTTTAAAAGCCTCTGACAATCTCAAGACCCACAATAGTTGTGGCCCAAAGACTCCTTCGTAATGTTGCTAAACTTTGACGAGACTGTGGAGGTTTTCTACAGAGGACAAAGGCGCATTCTTGACTTTTTCTTGCATCGGATTAACTTCTGGCATGTTTTCTGTTTCTGGATATTGCTCTTTGATATAATACTGGCGCTGCACATTGGCCTTAACATAAGCCATATGAATGAGGTCATCAAAGGATTCTTTGTGCTATCCACCTGCATAGGCTACACTTTAAAGGTTTTTAGTTACATAAGGTTTATAATTGGTATTATACAATTTTATATATATATTTGCAGGTTGTGTCCTGCAAGCTCAACAAGCGTTCTTTGCTGCAGCTCTTTGATAATCTACATGCCACAGATTTCCTACCCCAAAGCGCTGAGGAGCAGCACATCTTTGTGGCAGCCAGAGAACTAAGTCGCACTGTGCGCAACTCTTATGGCATCTTATCATTTATATCTTTAAATATGGTGCTGCTAACTCAATATGCCATTGATAAAACTGAGCTGCCATTGGCTACCTATGATCCTTTTCATGGTTCCTATGGCTCCTTTGGCTACTGGTTCATGTATGTGTATCAGTGTGGTGCCTTATCGGGCGCCTGCTTCATGAATATATCCTATGATTCGCTGTGCTGCTCCCTGTTCATATTTGTTAGATCACAATTGGATATTCTGGCCTTAAGATTGCAACACATTGGACACAATTGCAATGAAATAGAAGCATCTGCAGCAGAACTGGCACAGCAGCTAAAGCATTGCATCGAATACTATATGAAAATTGTTGAACTGGCTGCTGATATCGAAGTTTTGGTCTATAAACCAATATCGGCACAGATTTTCTGCTCGGTGCTGGTTTTAACTGCGAATTTTTATGCCATGTCGCTGGTAAGTTGAGAATCAGTCCTTTTGCATTTCCGATGAAGTATTCATTCCGAAACTTTATCAATTTTGTCTTCGTGATTTCGAACAAACTAGCATTCGTTTTTGCTTTTTGAAAATGAATTCAAAAATTCCTCATTCCAACATATATACAAAGCCAAACCTTTTTAAATCGAATTTCGCATTGATGTTAGAAATTCTGAACAACTAATAATGCCAATTCCAAATATTTTGATCAGGCTCGGAAATGGGAATAGGTCTGATAGATCCCTATAAGCGTACATTTTTTTCAAATTTTTGAATTGCTCAAATGGCTGCTATAGATTTGAACAAGAGATCAAATATTTACGTTTTTTTTTTCGATTTTTCTTAGAATTTTCGAATTAAGTTCCAAATAAAAATGTTTGCAAAAAAAAATATTTTCGAAATTTCAAAAACTATTATGGTGAAAAATTGAACTCACTTTAAAAAAAACCAAGTGGAAGAGAAAAACGTTGAAAATTTTTTAAAAAAAGTTTAAAAAAAAAATGATTTACTCCCTGTTTCCATTAAAAATGGGAAAAAGGGAGTTATAAAGTACTGCAAATGTGTGTAACAGGCAGAAGGAGGCATTTCCGACTATATAAACAGCCGAGACGAACTAGCCATGTCCGCCTCTTTGTCCGTCCGTCTGTCCGTATGCACACAGACTTCGGAGACTATAAGAGCTAGAGACTCCAAACTTGGCATGCAGGTTTCTGTATACCGTACGCAGAACAAGTTTATTTCAAATTTTGGATACCACCGCAAATCGCAAAAAACTCCCACAGCCACAATTTTAAAGATAAAGCTTTGATACACATATATGTTGTATCAATGTCATCAGCTGTGTAAATTTCAACATGATCGGATAAATTGCACCAAAGTTATGGAAGAAGCTATTACCCCCGTCTCAGCAGGCAGAAACAACAGTTTTACAGGCACTGCACAAGTTAAGTGCACTGCTTGCTTGTGTTGCATTTCATAGTGGTATCAACATACTTTCTGCATGCGAAAATAATAATTCACAGTTTATTTTTTATTCAGCTATCTGATGAAAAGCTAGTTTTCTTGAAGTACTTTATCTACCAAAACTGTATGCTCTCACAGATATTTATATTATGCTACTTTGCAGGGTAAGTTCGAAATCATAAACATACCAAATTATATAGAAAATGTTCTTCTATACTCAGCGAGATCACACAGAGCAGCTTGAAGCTGCCCCATGAGCTATACAAGTCCAATTGGGTGCACTGGCCACGTGGCAATAGAAAGCTGCTTCTGATGCTAATGCAGCGTCTGGATATTGCCATAAGGATCAGGACTATAAATGCTAGTCATGCCTTTGATTTGACGCTGTTTAGTTCGGTAAGTTGGATTGCATTTTGTGCACTGTAGAAATAACAGCAATATAGTATGCTATAATAAGCAGCTCATTAGAGCTTATTATCCTGCGTGTCCTTGCGCAACTTGAACTATAAAAGCCACTGAAAAGTACAGTTTAGAAAACAGTTAATAGTTGAAGTGAAACATGAACAAGTTGGAGCAAGATGAAATCACGGAAGGTTTTTACAAATATCAAGTTTGGTATTTTAAAATGTTGGGCATCTGGAAGCTGCATCCTTTCGCCACAAGGCAACAATTTTGGTTGCAACAGCTGCGATTTGGCATCATCTTTGGCATTATATTCACAATGCTGCTGTTTTTCTCCATACGCCTGCTTGGCAACATTACCAATCTGCCTATTATAATTCAGGTGTTCTTCATGTTTGCCACCGAAGTATCCTGCATGACAAAGTTGCTGAGCCTTCGACTGAACCAGGACGAGTGCGTCAGGCTCGTTTCAGAGATGCATGATGGCATTTTTCAGCCGAGTAGTGAGCAGGAATCGCTACTTTTAACAGCTGCTCTTCGCTTAGCCAACAAATTTCGTAATTTCTATGGATTGATAACCCTTGTGACAGCAGGAGGAGTTATGGCCATTCAATTGGTTATGGACAAGAGCGCACTACCGCTGTCCATGTACGAGCCCTGCGACGTTGCCACGTCCAGTTGCTACTATGTACTCTATTTATACCAGATCTTATCGATAATACCCACAAGCTCTCTCAACATTGCCTTTGATACGGTGGTGCCGTCAATGCTAATCTTTCTGGAGTATCAGCTGGCCATATTGTTGCTGCGTCTGGAAAACTTGGGCACGGCTGTAACATCTCAAGATAATCAGCGCATTGCTTGGAAATTACGTGAATGTTGTATCTATTATGGACACCTTGTGCAGCTGAAGAATTTGGTGGAGGATTTTATCAAGGTTCCTGGCTCGGTGCAGCTGATTTGCTCAGTGCTGGTGCTCATCTCCAATTTCTATGAGATTTCCACGAACACGGGTGAAACAATTTACTTGATCAGAACGGGCGTATATCAGTTTGTTATGCTGTTGCAAATCTTTATCACATGCTATACCGCCAACGAGGCGACTTACCAGAGTTCGCTGCTTTGCCATGCGTTGTACAAGTCGGATTGGACTACCTGGAATAAAGAAAATCGCAAGATGTGTCTCATACTAATGTTGCGTTTTAATACGCCGCTGTCTATAAGCACTATAAATCCTACACAGAGCTTTAGTTTAACAACCTTTTCAGCTGTATGAGAAGCAGAGCATTTGTTTGGGTATCTCACTAATGTTTATTCTATTTTGCAGATTGTTAACACCTCTTACAGCTATTTTGCATTGCTCAAGCGGGTCAACAATTAAATTTGGCGCCTAACACGTTTGCTACGTTTCGCAATGCGCAAGTGTTGGCAGCATCGCTTTGCTTTTAAAAATTGACTTTCACAGTTTAAATACTTAGGTAGCTATTTAGAGCTGTTAGCATTTTATATTTTGTTAGTGATGACTCTGTTTGTTTTATTTTTCAGATTTGTCAACAGCTCTTATAGCTTTGCATTGCTCAGGCGGATCAACATTCAAATTTGGCGCCCATTTTAATTGCTTTGTTTCACAATACGCACGAGTTGGCAGCACCTTAAATTGTAAACATGCACTGTAGTAAATGTTATTAAAAAATACCTAAAAAATATACCAAAAAAATACTACACACGCGCGTTAGCCAACACTAAACATATCATATCGTTGAGGTTGCGTTCGTTTTTTCATTAGCTGCGTGTAAAAAGTAAAATGTCGGCAAATTCGAAAGCAAAAAGCAAATTGCCACTAAGCTGCCTGCATTGCAGGGTGTTCGATTCAAAAACAGAATTTCAAGAGATATTCGATGAAGTTGGTATCGATATTGGTCTATCCGATTTGCTAACAAAGTATTTTCAATTAAATGTCAAAGCCGATGCACAAAAAGCGCAGCTGCTCTGCCGCGAATGTGTAAATACGCTCCTACGTTTCTTTGACATAGATGAGCTGGAGAGGGAGCAGGATGCCGTTAATGCAGCAATACGAAGGGTTAGCAAACAGGTGCAAGTTGAGGCAACGCCTTCAAGTGTTGCAGCCAAAAAGGATGTTAAACCCCAACAAAAACCAACTCCGCCCACGGCGAAGGCAAGGACAACAACAACAGCAGCAACAACAACTGCAGCAGCAGCAACAACAACTGCAGCAGCAGCAACAACAACTGCAGCAGCAGCAACAACAACTGCAGCAGCAGCAACAACAACAACTGCAGCAGCAGGAACAACAACAGCAGCAGCAACAACAACTGCAGCAGCGACAACAGCTGGAGCATCTGCAGTATCAACAACTGCAGCAGCAACAACATCTGCAGCAACCACAACTGCAGAAAAATCTGCAGTTATCAAAAATGCGACCAAAACGTTGCCTCCACCTCTTAAAATAGAAAAACTTTTAAAAGCAGTTCAACCAGCTGCTTTAAAGCTACAAAAGTCTCCAAAATGCGTAGAACCAGCTGACATACGCATTGTTCGCTCAAGAACCGTCGCCGCAGCAGCAGCAGAGGCAAGACCCGCCACCGCAGCAGCAGCTGTGTCAGTTAAGCCAGCCAAGGATGCAGCAACAAAAATAATAAAAGCAAAACTTAATCAGCGCATGTCGAAGGAAAGCACAACTGTGGATCAGGAGCAGATAAGCGCTTTGATACGTGACATTTTGAATGATGAGGAGACGCCGCCCGATAGCAAATTGATTGAGGCAGCAGCAACAGTGCGACAGCTGGAGGCGGAAGTAGCTGCAGAGCAGTTGGTTGTGCAACAGCAGCTGGAGCAGGCGCAGCAGGAGGAGGAGCAGGGAGATGGGCAGCAGGAGCAGGCAGAGCTGTCTAGTAATAATGTGCAGGAGTTGGAGTTTTTGCTCGAACATGAAGGTTAGTGCGCATGTCCTTTTTTTCACTCCAGAGCCAGTGTTGCCAGCTATCCATAAATAAAAATAGCTAAATTGGCTATTGAAAATAGCTACAAATAGCCAAGCTTAGCTAAAAATAGCCAAAGCAAATTTCGATAATACTAGAACTACTTAACTCTATCTTGAATTTATAGCATATAAGTACAATTATATAAATTATAACTTATTTAAATAATTAGTTTGCATGCATGTTCTGAACAGAAAGTTTTTATATTCGTGCTATTCCCTAACTTTTTTTTATCAACCGGTCTGAACAGTTTTTCTACCATTTATAAAATCATGGTGACATACAATAACCAGAATCTTTCTGAATATTGGTGTAAATCTGCTGCTTCGTCACTAGCGTGGTATGTCGTCCACAGTGATAGTATCATGAATTGCTTAATCAAACAAGCTAATAAATAGCTGATTTTCTTAATATAAAAAGTCAGATTTACAGACAGCTGCTAGATTGAATAGTTTGTTATTTCTGATTTTTCAAAAAAAGCTAGATATGACGTGAAAATGGCTAAATTGCCAACACTGACTGAAGCGTAGAAATTCGGTATAACGATAGTCTACAAAAACAATCGATAACAACAACGCAGGGTTGCTAATTTAAGCGATAATAGGTTGTAATTTGAACATTAATTTATCGGATTTCCAGTCATATTATAGAGTATGCATTGCAATTAGCATTTATATTGAAAATTGACATAAATAATGACAGTTTCACAATCGAAATCGCAATTGTTATCGAAAATTAGGACTTAATATTATTACTAAGTTTAAGCAACAACTAGTTTAAAGCCTAAACGCTTGCGTATCTTGTTAATATTATAAGTTAAGTACGAGGAAGTTTGGAAGCCAGTGATGCTGCGCCTAATCCTATCCAACTGCAGTCGCAGTAGTATGCGCAGCCGCAGCCTGTTGCAACAGCCGCCACAATCACAATTGGGGCCACGGTTGCAGAATGCCAGCCGGCTGATGCGCCAACACATGATGCGTTCAAAAGGAACGGCGACGCCGGCGAAGGAAGAAACGTTGCAGACGACACGTGCGCTGTTGTGGGGCGGCGGCACGCTTGCTGTGGGCGTGGCAGTGCGCGGCTGGTGTGCGTCAAGGTCAGGACTGGTGGCACACTGCGAAGGCAATCGTCTAACGGGCGTCAAACAGCAACCATTGCAACAGGAGCAGGAGCATGACTTTGATTGGAAGCGATTCTGGACATATTTGGAGCCACATACCTGGGAATTAATTGGCGCCATATTCGCGGCGGTTATTGTGGCATACATCAATGTGCGTATACCCAATCTGTTGGGTGAACTGGTCAATACATTGGCGCGATATGCAAACACATATGTCATGGACCCCACACATAATTCCTTTGTGAAGGATGTGAGCAAACCTGCAAGTAATTTACTTAGCCTATATATGCTGCAATCGTGCTTTACGTTTCTGTATATATATTTGCTTAGTCGGATTGGAGAACAGATGTCTGCCAGGCTGCGGCGGGATCTGTTTAAGCAAATTGTGCTACAGGATATTGCGTTCTTTGATGAGAAACGCACCGGTGAATTGGTAAATCGTCTAACCGCCGATGTTCAAGACTTTAAAACGTCATTCAAGCAGTTTGTTGCACATGGCTTACGCAGCGTGGCACAGTTAATTGGCGGCAGCATATCCTTATTCATGATATCGCCACAGATGGCGGCCATTGCCTTGGCCAGTGTACCCTGTGTGGTCCTGTTTATGTCGTATTTGGGACGCAAGCTACGCTCGCTCAGCAAGAGCGCACAGGAGCAGTCGGAACGCGCGACGTGCGTCTGCGAGGAGGCGTTATCCAACATAAGGACAGTGCGTTCCAGCGCCTGCGAGTATGGGGAGATGCAGCTCTTTGAGACTGAAACCAATGAGGCAGCGCGTCTGGCACAGGAACTGGGTTATGGCATTGCCGTCTTTCAGGGTCTGACCAATTTCTGTCTCAACACACTTGTGCTATCCACGCTATTTGTGGGCGGCCATTTCATGTCCACGGAGAGCTTAACGCCAGGCTCATTAATGGCATTTCTGGTGGTATCGCAAGGCGTGCAGCGTTCCCTATCGCAAGGTTCCGTACTGCTGGGCACCATGATACGTGGCCTGACCGCCGGCAGTCGCGTCTTTGAATTTCTATCGCTGCAGCCAAAGGTGGAGCTGTTACGTGGCTACATAATACCACAGGAGCGTCTGCATGGTGAAATATGTTTCGAGAATGTGAACTTTGCGTATCCCATGCGTCCAGATCAGTTGGTGCTTAAGGACTTTAGCCTGTCGTTGCGACCCGGCCAGACGGTTGCGTTGGTGGGCGCCAGCGGTTCGGGCAAATCAACGGTAGCAGCGTTACTGGAACGCTTCTATGAACCAACCTCGGGCAACATCAAGCTGGATGGCTATAAGCTATCGGACATCTCGCCCTATTGGCTGCGTGCCAATGTGCTGGGTTTTATTGAACAGCAGCCGGTGCTGTTTGGCACAAGCATATTGGAGAATGTGCGTTATGGGAAACCGGATGCCACACAAGATGATGTCCATGATGCATCGAAATTGGCGCAATCGCATGAATTTGTTAGTGCACTGCCAGATGGCTATGCCACCCATGTGGGTGAACGTGGCACACAGCTGAGCGGTGGTCAGCGACAAAGGATTGCAATTGCGCGTGCGCTGGTCAAGAATCCCAAGGTGTTGATACTGGATGAGGCGACAAGTGCGCTGGATGCCACCAGCGAGTTGGAGGTGCAAAAAGCATTAGACACTGCCGTACAAAATCGCACCACATTAGTGATTGCACATAGACTGTCCACCATAAGGAATGCCGATCTGATAGTTGTCATGGATCAGGGACGCATTGTGGAGACGGGCAAACATTCCGAGCTGATGGCCAGACGTGGACTTTATTATGAGCTGGTGCGGCAGCAGGAACGTCGCGATATTCAGGAACAAGTCCAGGCGGTCGAGGAGGCGACAGCCAAAATTAACCGCAAAGATAAACGGCAGAAGAAATAGTACAAATGTATAACATAGAAATCATACTCTATTAAAAATGTTAAACTATCAATCAGAAACTATAAACAATCGATACTGTCGATATTGTTATCGAAATTATACTAATTTTTTTATTCATTTTTTATAGTCTCCTATGATATAAAATAGATATGGCCAATTATTTGATAATATCAGTATATTTTGGGTTTGTTTTAAGAAATTTAGTCAGAACGAAATATCAAATATTCGAAATGTACAAAAAATGTCGATATTTTAATGAAAAATATGCGCCTATGGTTAGTTATGACATTGCTTTTGATATAACGCCTACATATCAATATGCAATTCGATATATCGAATGTTAAGGACCATTTCTCAAGGTAATATCTGCTCTATAAGAAATTGATTTGTGTAACTTTCGATATTTGTATCAAAATTCAAGGACTGCTCGTACAACCAACTTATTTTTCTCTATACCAACGAAAAAAAAGCATTAATTTAGTATCCACTTTCCCCAGATGATTCCTGTGAATTGGAAGCGGCTCGTTTTAAAGTGGAGAAAAGCGCTTCAAGCAACGCCTCGCAATCGCAAAATGAAAATGAAAGCCAAAGCGATGAAGAATCCCTCAAAGTGGAGCCCTTCAATTTTGTGCTGATTAAGGAATGTGCGTAAGCTTTTCTAAATTAATATCGAAACACAATATTAAATACACCTTCTTTTCTTTTCGCACAGCTGATGACATTGGCGATCTGTATGAATATTTGGCAACAGTGGTCAAAACTTGCTTTGAAACATTGGTCTTTGATTGGCCCACTGTCTGTTGTCATTGCTCGTTGAAATGCAAAAACTTTGAGAGCTTGCTTTACCACATGCAGCGGCGTCATGAGCTGCCCGATGAACATTACAAGTGCCCCATTGAGGGTTGCAATGCGGAGCTGCAGGGACGCAAATACCTGGCCATGCATTTGGTGGTGCTGCATGCACCAGTGGCAGAGTAAGCAACAGCAGCTGTCTTTAAACTGTATATAACTGTGTCATAGTTGAGTTTGATTTCTTTTTAACTTTTAGAATACCCATTTATGGCAGCTGCCCCGAGTGCAACATGACCTTTTCCAACATATTGCAATACAACAAGCATTCCTGTGCACGTGTCATCAAAAAGCGTCGTGGCATACGCTTGTATTGCGAAATGTGCGGCTTGGAGTTTCCCTCCTGGAAGCGGTAAGTACTCAATAATTTCTAAACTACAAAAAATATACATTTTAATTGTTTATTTGACTTGCAGCTTTAATTTTCATAATCAATTTCATTTGGAGCGTCACAGGCCGCGTGCCTGCTTTGTGTGTAGCTATGCGGATACGAATATTGATGAACTATTTCAGCATTTGAACTATGCACACGAGCCGGAGGGCACATTATTTTGTGATATGTGAGTGCAAGAGTTATATTAAATTGTTTTATATAAATTTATACAACTTTCGCACTTGGATAGCTGTGATCGACTCTTTCGTGACGCTGATGTTTTTATGGAGCACAACAAATCGCATACCAATGTCAGCAGCACCACCTACACGTGCAGCGAATGCAATGCCAACTTTGAGACACGCGGTCGTTTCAATGGTCATATGGTGTGTACAATTAAACTAGTTTTCTGGATTGTTTTTGTTTACTAATATAAATAATTGTAGCGTTCCACGCATGGCAGTGTCATCAGCTGCGAGCTGTGCAGCCGCGAGTTTGCCACAGAGGCTACCTACAACATGCACATGAAGAAACATTTGATTATTGAGCGTCAGGTGCATGTTTGCGCCAATTGCGGACTGCTCGGCGATACTAATGAAAAGTTGGCGGTAAGTTTTGTAGCCGAAATTCTAAAACCTTAAACTAAAAATAACAATTGTGTATTGCAGGCTCACGTGGAGAACGAGGATTCAGCTTGCTTTGGCGTTGATATCTACGTGGAACTGCTGCGTGATGCGTTTGTTTGTGAATATTGCAATGCGTACTTCAAACAAAAAAGTGACTTGCGTGCACATCGCGAATCGAATGTACATCAGGATGGCATCTTCTGGTGTCAGCCCTGTAGCAAACAGTTTACGGACATGAAACTATATCGTCATCATATACGCAACTTTCAGCAAGTGCGCACTGATATTGCACATCGAAAGTTAGAGATTTGTCTCTATTATATGTGCGATGCTGAGGTAAACTCTTGCAACAGATTTGTGTTCTTTTCTAAAAAAACTAAACAAATTGTTTTGCTTGCAGGATTGCTTTGAGGCTTACACCAACTGGAATTCGCTGTACACACACAAACGGCGCACGCACGATTCGCACGAAAAGCAGGAGCCCAAGCAAAAAGAAAACGATTGGATTTGTCAGTTTTGTCAGAAGGTTTGTCGCTCGAAAATGTCACTCTCGGTGCATGTGGCACGCAGTCACAACAACAGTAAGTAGAAGCTTTGGACTGTGTTATATAAATATATCAAACGAATGTTCAACATATACTCAGCCCCAGACTTCTTCTTGCAGACAATGTGGCTTGTCAATTATGCAAATCATCCTATAAGGATATCGAGGCGCTGAAAAAGCATCATGCCTATTGGCATGAGCCCATGGAATGTGCACTCTGCCTTAAGGCTGTTAAGAATCGTCGCAACTTTGACACACACATGAATGTGGTGCACTCGAACAATAAGCGTTATTCATGCGGCTTCTGCAAAAAGGGCTTCTATCACAAAAGCGAAATGGAGGCTCATCAGCGGGTGAGTTTTTTTTATATTTATATTTAAATGACAAATGACAAATGAAAGTTAAGCCCGATCATAATCTAAGCAAATTTTGTAATCGATATTTGTTTTTATCAGAGGAAGGCAAATATCTTTATTATGATTTTACAAATTTGTATAAATATCTTACTTCATTTGAATGATTATACAATTTTATATATTTATACATTTCCAAAGAAAACAAAGGCAATTTAATTTTTACAAAATTTTATTAAATTTTATGTAGAACCAAAATTTTTCACGACATAATTTTTTCACGAAATGTGTAAAATAAGCACATTATGAACATATATTCTTGACCAGCATCAATCTAAATAGTCTAAATAGCCTTGTCCGTCTGTCTGTCTGTCCGTCTGCTTATACGTCTGTCTGTCCGTTTGTTTCTATGTGAACTAGTCTCTCAGTTCAAAAGCTATGTAAATGATTATTTTTGCTACAAGTAGTAACAGTAACAATATGTACTATAACACTATAACATATAGCTGCTATAGGAACAATCGACTGAAAAATAAGAAAAACATTTTTGTTTCTCAACAGATTCCGAATTTTAGTTGGATTTTATTATTGTGCACAAATTTTTATGAAAATCGGACGATTATTTTTTGTTTGTTCTTACAAATATGTATCTCAATCCACCTAAAAAGTTGTAAGTTTCATTAAACGGGAAATTTATTTACTTGATTAAATATGATTAAAATCGGTTTAAAATTGATATTTTATATAAAAAACCTTTTCTAGAAAAGATAGCCGTTTTTATACTCTGTTTTCCAAAATGGAAAAAAAGAGTATATTGGGTTTGTGAAATGTCCGTCTGTCCGTCTGTCCGTCTGTCCGTCTGTCCGTCCGTCTGTCCGTCTGTCCGTATGAACGCAGGTTTTTTCCACAGTTTTGAAGCTAGAGCAACCAAACTTGGTATACATGTTGGTATATACCATAGGCAGACAAAGTGTCAAGATTTCCCCCCCACCCCCACCCCTTCCCCCACAAACCGCAAAAATCTATATCTTCTGCAGTTTTGCAGCTAGAGTCACCAAATTTGGCATGAAGACTACTGATGACATTCTCGACCGATCTGTAAAAAAAAAAAATGCCACGCCCACTACCGCCCCTGCAAATGAGCAAAATCTGTATCTCCTACACCCTTATAGCTAGAAACCCCAAATTTTGCAGTATGAATACTTTTGATCTCATCGATAGTTTTGAGAAAAAAATTTGACACGCCCACCCCCGCCCCACTAAACAGAAAACAGAGTATATCGCAGTCGGGTGAGCCCGACTGCAACGTTCTTACTTGTTTTTTTTTGTTTTTCAAAATCATTATAAAACCTTTGTGAAAAAAATGTGCCTTGAGCTGCTGAATTGTTTCCTTATTGAAAATAGTGCAACGTTATTTGACATGCATGTCCTTATATACCATAAAAACAAGTGTTAAGTGTTAAGAGCTTCATAATATCCTTGATCTAATAAAATATACATTCGCAGCTGCATACCCAATCGTTTAGCTGTGAACAGTGCTCTTTCACCACGAAGAACAAGAAATCGCTATCGGTTCATGTGCTGGGACAGCATTATAAGCGCTTTGCCTTTGAGTGCAGGATATGCAAGAAACGCTTTGGACGTCGTCAGGGTTTATCGAATCATACGAATCGTGTGCATGGCTCCAAGTTGACGTGTCAGGACTTCTTTGAAGGTGGCTGCAACAAGTCCTTTAGCTTAACCAAACAGCTAAACGTGCATGTGCGAAAAGTGCATAATGGCAACATATTACTAACCGATGATATGACAATGAATGAGGAGGAGGATGAACCGGTTAGCAATGATAATGACGAAGGACCTTCCACATCGAAGAAACGTTGCATACGCATTGGCAATGATACACAGATTGAGTTCATTGGCGATGCTGCGGAAGATGAAGAAGAGACTTTGGAGGACTTTGTAGTGATCAAGAAGGAGACTGAACCGCTGCGCCGTACAAAAAGACAAAGAAAAAGTTGATTAAAAGTAAATGATGATTTTGATTGTTGCTTTTATTCTTGAATTCGCTAAAGCAGTTATTTAATTGTGTGTGTGTGTTTTTTTTTTCGGTTTGATTTAAGTAGTTTGCTAGCCATAATTTGAACACAAAAAATGTCAGTAAATGGACATACATAGTAACTGTATGTATTAATATTAATTTAATTAACTAGCTTTTATTTATTTATAATTTTTTTATGTTTATGGTCACTTTAATCACTTTTACTACTTGTCGCAATTTGCAAATTTTATAACTCATTTTTTCTAATTATTCATTAAAGAATTCTTTCAAATTCGACTTTTATACATTTGTTTTCTTCTTGCGGTTTATTCATGCTAGTTTATTGTTATTTACATTCCATCTACACATACATATTTCTTATATCATGTTTCACGCAACTATTTCGAATATATATATAGTTTTGATTCTTGATCCATTTGTTTTGTCAGTCCGTATGAACACTTGGATCTCTCAGCAGCTATTTATGCTAAAGCTATCAAATTTGATATTTGTTGGTTCTTATTAAACGAAATTGAAATCAGGCTTGCTTGAAATATATATCGTATATTTCTAAACTTGTGGCTGTAAATTTGATAAAAAGAAATAACATTTGTACAAACTATTATACAAATGGTTTTGCATGTAAGCACAAAACTAAACTAATTACAGAATAACTCTGAGTCCTGCTATATATAGTCTATATATATTTATGTACATATAATTACGGCAGCAAATTTGATTTATTAAGCGTTGTAGTTTGGTCATAAAAACGTTTTCTCTTTTTTTTTTTTTTAACAAATAAAATCAATATTTTTGTATGTCTGATAGATTTATGTTAATCTAAAGCTTGGTACAGAGGGTATCATAACTCGAGTAGAGTTATCTTACTTATAATTATTGTATTAAAGTAAAGTATAGTTAAGTATATATATATTAATTACATATTGACTAATTTTAATTGCATTTAACTAGCCAGAATCTGGCGGAAGCAAATTTGATTTATTAAGCGTTGTTGTTTGGTCATTTAAACTTTGAAGGTTGAGTGCGGAGCTTACCTAAAAAACCAAGAGTGAAAATATATAAAGTTAATATATTTGTTAATTGATTGTTAATTAAGGATACATACTGGACTAATTGGTGTAATAACAATGGCGGTGCGTGTGGTGCAATGAAGGAGCGCCGTGTCCTCAGTGGACTCATCACAGTCACCATCAGGATCAGCATCCACATCGACGCCAATATCGCTATCAATTTCCCACGATGGAAAATGATCCATTTCGCCCTCACAGTTCAGATCCTCCTCCTCGAAATCCTCATACTCATCAATGAGTATAACTGCATATAAAATGTTATATATATATTTACTTAAATCAGTATTTATGATTAAAACTAAGTAAAATTAATTTGATGATTAACCAATTTTTGGAAATGTTTATCGCAGTTGCATTTACAAAAATAAAAGTTGTAAATTTTTGTGGATTTTTGGCGTGATATGTGCTTTATTTTTGAAGTAACAAATGAATCTTTGGTTGTGGCTGGTGGAGGATTTTGTTTTGTAGGATTTTTTGTTCTGAAGTTCAGGCACGGCCTGGCTTACTTGAACTGTCTGGCGGCGTTGGCTTGGCATCGGAATCCAAGGATTGTGCGCCCTCATCTGGCATATTAATGCGTTGCTCGTGTTTGCTATATGGCTCCGATGTGGATCTATGCAGGCTTTACATATATATTGTAATAAACATCTAAATAAACTTTTTTTTTGTTTAATAAAGTTTGAAGAACTTACCTTAAAGTAACGCGTTTTTTAGTTCTATTCTCTAAATCAGTCATAAATACATCATTGTGCTGTTGCTTCTCAGGCGTTAGCTGATATGGGTTAAGCACGGAAGACTAAAGGAATATTATAAGTTTTATACTGTTTCGTTTAAGTTTAAAGGGTGTTCACGATTAATTGCTTAAAGGCTTAAATGTTTAAATATATAAACCAATCTTTTTCTTCATACAACTGTTGTTTACGACTAAACTTTTCACATTCATTTTGTTAATTAATCAGTTAATCCTTTAAGCAAGGGGTTGTGAACACCCCTTATATATACTTAGGACTCTTCCGAATTCCACTTTCAAATCAATTCCACAGAAAAGTGTATAGTATACTTTACATATCAGTACACATAATAAATCATTAGATTTCTTCTACGTTCATTTCCTTTTAGGACTATCCCAAAAGCATGCTTTACTTATTTATGTGAGATTCATTCGTAAGTGGAGTTAAGAACAGGTCCGTTTACCTTTGTATTGGTCGCTGTATGCTGTGTATGCGGCGTAGGTGTTTGTGTGGCAATCGCATCCGTTGTCGTTGTTAATGTCTGCGTTGAGGTCAGCGCTGTCTCATTGCTGTCCAGATGATCCACAGATGTTGAACCGACTGGTGCCGTCGTCACCAGTTCCGGATGTACGCTAAGCGTTGCTGTACGCTTCCACACATCAATCATGTGTTGATTGTGTGCGTGATGCGTATTGTGACTGTGACTAGGGCTAATGGAATGTATTTTGGGTTTATGATTTGCTGGCAGCGGAAGCGCTAAAAATCTATCACGATCCTCCATATAGGCCTTGATGAGAATATCAAGTTTCTCTTCAATGTCCACCACCTGTCAAAATTACAACATGTATCTCAAATTGTTAAAAATTCGTCTGATTGCGCTTACCTGTCGCTCGACCTTTACTACACGCGAGGCTAAGCTTATTTTCGATGCATAGACATCCTTCGCCTTGGAGCCTTGTTTGCCTAGTATCTGATCCAGTCTGTGGGTACAGGCATTAAGGGTATTTAATAAATTTTCAAATTTAGTGTGCTAGCTATCCTACTTAACAAATTTTATGTTTTTTCTCAGAAAAGGCTTCTTATGGAGTTGTGAACTTAACAAGTCCAATTCGTGGATTTTCTTTAAAGATTTTTGACCGAAAATAAACCATCTAAGAAAAATGCTTAAAGTTTTTTTTGTATGTTTGGAATGTTTGGAAATAGTAAAATAGAAACATTTCTAAAAATGTACAATATAAGAGGGAAAATTCATCACTTTTCGTAAAGTGTTTTAAGCTTTTAATGGAAAGCATGGAAATCGGTTTAGTTTGAAAAAAGTTGGTAATCTGAGAAGAGACTTTCCTATGAAGTTTGAGTCCCAAAAGCTCAAATTTTGTAGTCATTTTATGGATGATTTTTGATAGATTATTATCCTACAAAAGTTTTTATTAAAAGTAACAATTTTTTCAAATTTTTTCAAAAATTAATAAGGGTTGAAAAAGGTACATTTTCGTAAAAAAGTTGACCAAAAAAGTTTTTTTCAGAAATCCAAAGAAACTACCAAAATAACATTCCGCATCGAAAACGATCGAGTTTTGACAAAGTTATGGGAGTTGAAAATCTGAGAAGAGAATTACTCCATATTCAGGCATTGTGCCATTTCTGAATCCACTTGATTTGTATGTGAATTGAAAAGAAAACGTCAAAACTCGTATTGAAAACCAATTCACAAACTTCTTAAAATATTTTTAATGAGTTTACTTTGTTTTGAAAATTATGTTAATGTTCTTAGGTTGAAATCATTTCATCAATCCGAATTCGAATTTGTGGATTGGGAAATTGGAGCATGCCTGATTAATCAAGAAAACGTTTGACATGGAAATCGGTTCCGTTTTGAAAAGAGTTGGGAATTTTTCTGGGAGAAATATTTACACACATATGTACAATCGAAGCTGCGTGGGATACACTAACGTTCGAAATACATCCTTGTTAAACCTAAAACATATACCTTACACTTGAGTTTGTAGCTTACGTACCGCAAATGGAGCATTTTGACGCGTCCCAGCAAATCCACGTGACCTGTAAACAATTTCGAAGATAATATGAAAAATGACCCCAAGAAAAGGTGTGAGCAAATAATAAGAAATGAAGCTAACCCGCCGCATACTGTTCCATGACATCCTTGACATCGTATGGCTTTAATGCCTCCTTAAATTTGCGACGTGCCACAAAATACTTGAGCTGCAATATTTAATAAATATCTCAAAGACCATATTGTACTGATAAATATATATATATTGTGTTATACCTTGCGTATAAAGCGTATGGCGATCTTATGTCGATTTGTCAGCTGCGTGCACCGCGGCTCCTCATCCTCATCTGGGGGCAATTTGTGAATCAGAGAGATTGACTTGTGTGTTAGGTTTTGGTTGCTTGCTTCGCGGGTTGTTTAGCGGCAATTTGTTTGTTTGTTTGTTTGTATTTTTTGTTTTGTTATGTTTGTACATTTAGGTATATCAAGTCAATCCAACAACACACAATTAACACATACAAGTAGCGTTATACACACACATATATAAATATATATATATAGATCGTACAATAAGTAATACAGATATTAGGTTAGTTAAATCACATCAAATACATTAATAAGAGCAATATGAGTTTGGTTTTTTGGTAAAAAAGGTGTTTTCGTTTTAGTTTAGATTTAGTTAAGATTTGGCATAGATTAAGCAGTTTGAAAAGCGTTTTGAAAAGCAAGCGTTGTGTGTGTGTGTATGTGTGTGTGTGTATGTGTGTTGGCCATGTAGCGCAGTTAGAGTTAAGAAGTGAAACTAGGTTAACTTTAGTAGTTGCCCTAATGATACGTTTAAAGTTAGTACACAGCTACAGCTACCAAAATGCAATAGTTAAAGTCATTTTCTAAAAATATCTATAGAAGAGCGCATGCTAATCCCAGAATTCCTAGCAATATAAATGCAGCTATGCTCTGGCATACGCAATTTTTCGACACTTGCAACAAGCAACACGCACTTGCCACGTAGAATCTGCCATCCGTGCCGCTGCCCCCGCCGCCAGCGCCGCCGCCGCCCTGCAAAAAACCCGATGCTGCCGCAAAGAAACGACCCGTGCGTCCACGTCCTGGACTGGCATTGGCACTAGCACTCGATCTTGGATTACCGCCCTGCTCTTCCGTTTCAAGCTGCCCCGCCTCCAGATCATCAGCGGGCGTTATGCGCGGATTGCGCAACGAAAATGTCGAACCAAAGAAATCACCTTGCAAAAAGCCACAGAGCACCACGGGTATGGTCAGCATGTTCGAGCTTGCCACGACCTTGTCCTTTGACCTGATCTCAGCAGCTGCTGCCACCTGCGGCTCTTTGGCAGCTGGGTTTGTATTCAATGCACCCATGCTTGCGCTGTGGATGCAGTTGGCCAACTTTGAAGGCGACGGCGTTGGCTTTGCTGCTTGTGTTAATATGTGTGTGTGTGTTGGTATGTGTGTGTGTGTTTGTAAGTGTGTGAGAAAGCGCATTAGTTTCGGCCGTGGTACTCCCTGGGATTTAGGCAACCATAAATCATATCAGCATGTTCCGGTGTCCACTTTCCACCAAAGTGCAATTTCTCTTAAATGTTTCTAATTTCATTCAGGCTTGTTCCCAATTCCGATTACTTTTTATTTCACATATTTTCAACATTGTGTTCCTACTTTCGAGTAAAACTGACAGCCCTTTTATTCGTTAGGCAAAACTTTAAAAACGCATATTTCAAAGTTTTTTCGGAATTCAGAACAGCTAACAATTTCACTTTCGGATGAATTAAGCGTAGTCGGAAATTTAAAATTTGTTTCCGCTTTCGAGACCAAAAAAAAAAAAATCTTTTTTTTCGTTAGGCAAAACTTTAAAATAGCATATTTAAACATTTTGCGGAATTCAGAACAGCTAACAATTGTAATTCCGAACGATTTAAGCATAGTCGAAAATTTAAATAGCCCTATTTTTTCGTTAAGGAAAAAATGCAAATCTTTTTTCGAAACTTTTTTCGGAATTCAGAACAGCTAACAGTTTTAGTACCGTGTTATTTAATCGAAATCGAAAATTTTAATTTGGTTTTTGCTTTCGAGTACAAAAAAACAACCCTTTTCTTCGTTTATCAAAACATTCAAATCGCATATTTAAACGTTTTTCGGAATTTTTCGGAATTTAGAACAGCTAACAATTGTATTTCCGAATTATTTTAAACGTAGTCGAAATGAAAGCACGCCTGCACAAGTTGAAAGTGAATTCAATTCGCAAATCTTGCCAAATAATAAAAAATAGCAACATCTAAGTGAAATTCAATTTCGCAAAATTAAACCAAAAGTGGAAACCGAAACTGGCTTAAATACTTAGTTTTGTATTTCTTCGTTTTTATAGTTTTTTTTTTATTATTTTGAGCAACCAATCAAGAACAACATAAAGTCAATCAATTAAAATGCAACCACAACATTGACACAACCACAACACTCAATATAATGTAATATAATAATCTCTTTGTTTTTGCTTTTGTTTTTTTTTTTTGTTTTGATTATAAGGTGTATGTATATGGAACCTGGGCAGGACCTTGTAGACTTACCGTCTGAATTTTTAATTTTTAAGCAAGTTGTTTCAGCAACTGAATCTTCGCTAAAACTTGGATTCATGGATTTGCCATTTTGTACTACCTCTGAAAATGTCAAACCAGATGTTAAAGTTTTTTCGTGTTTTTCTTTTTCATATTGTTTTTTTTTTTTTTTTCATTTCTGTTTTAATAATTTGAAATGTGTGCCAATCAATCAATCAATCAATCAGGAGACACGGTAGTCTATATGGGTCGCACATAACGGTTACAAAAATTTAAAAAAAAAAAACAGCACACACCATATAAAAAAATATATATAAATTAATTGACGTGGTTACGTTTTAACTTTAACATTCATACGTTTTAAAAAACATTTTTTTGATTTATATTTGAGACAAAACGCTTTAAGACTTTTGGTTTATTTAGTAAGTGCGCAGAGTTAAAAAACATTTAGAAAAAACACTTAAAAAAAGGTAACTACATTTGGGTATTTTAAGCTGTGTTATATGGTTTTTTTTAGGATTGTATGATATTATGGAACATGAACTTTGCAAGCAATTATGTTTTGTTTTTTATCTGTTTCTTTTTTATCTTTCATCAAAACTTATTCAATTAGTTCAATAAATAAATTGTTTAATCTCTTATACAATACTAATCACAAACTGTATTGCTTGTTAACTTGTCTTTGGCGAAAGTTCATTATATTTAATTTTCAATAAAGCTATAGGGTTCCAATTAGTTTTCTGTAACAATTGTCATATTCTCTTTTTTATTGGCTATATTGAAATTAATTGTTGCGAATTGATTATGCGGCTTGATGTGAGTTCTATTTTAGGAATGTAAATCTCATGCTTACTATATTTCTTATAGAATAGAAACTATTCTGATTAAAACTTGGATAAAAAGTTATTATAGAAAATTAGAAAAAATTGGTTAAGCTTCTAAGTAACCCAAATAAATCTCATATCAATCCAAAAAGATTATTAGATTAGAGTTTTTTTAAATAAAATGATCTTAATGTTATGATTTCAGAAAAATATGTTAAGGAAGATTATTCAAGTTTTAATCAAAAGCAAAGGAAAATATTTTCCGAATTCTTAATTATTAATATGCTTTTTTGAAAACCATCCCCAAAATGTTAGAAACGTTTATAAATTAAGCTAGTTATGTTAAGAAAAATACTAATTATATTATATTTCATAAAAAGTATATTTCAAAAAATTGAAAAGCATTCGAAATAGTTTGCTGTTTTCCTAGTTAGATGCATAAATATTGTACAATAAGCAAAATTGAAAAGCTCTGAAGAAAATGCAAATGCAATGCAAAAATAAGATTTGATTGTCATTTGTGTTCAAATTATTTCTGATTTGAAACGCAGCGCAAATAGCAAAGGAAATTGTTTTCAAAGTAGTTTCTTTTTTGTTTTTTTGTTCAGCGAAGAGATAAGTTAATATACAATGAGATTTTTGTACAGAATAGAACATGCATTGATGTTGAGGGGGAGGTGTTGGAACACAGTAAGACAAATAGAAAAACGATAACTTGTTATTGTTTGCTTCATTTGGTTTCCCCTCATTTGTGATTATTTGTTTGTTGTGCGAACGGTGTGTGTGCGTAGTGTGTAGAGATGGGGGAAGTTTTCAGTGTGCAAAACAGAAATTGTAATAAGTGAAACTGTATTTTGAACTTCAATAAGTAATATTCAACATAAACTCAAACAGCATCATCAATGCAATATGGCTCAAACAAAAACAGAACAGTATAGAATAGAATAGATTGTGTTGAAAACTTACCCAGATTCTCCACAGATGCGTTGATATCTCGAATGGTGCGTGTATAGCGTGTGGAGGCACGGGATGAGCCAGCTGATTTGGACATTGTGGATCCATCGGGACCAGGTGTTTGAATGGTCTGACTCTTGTGGCGCCTTATCGTTGGCAGGCGAGCAACGAAGGATGTGTTATGCTTAAAACTGGATGAGGCCCGTCTGAGGAAAACAATATTGGCACGAATATTTGTAAAATGTTGTAAAAATAAATAGTTTCAGAAAGTGGAAGGGAAATTTTTAATAAACGGTATAAAGTTGAGCATAGTAAATAGAAGTTGAATACAGGCGCAAAGTTTGTGTGTGTGTCAGTGTATAAGTTTGTGTGTATGTGTGTGCTGGACAGTACGAGTTTCTCAACGTCAAAATTACTAGTGGCAGGTGCTGGGCAAGCTCGAATGACACTGGGCTAAAGTGACACTTAAGCTTTAGATTAATTTTGAAAAATATTTCAATAAAAATTGCTATAATCGAAAGCATACAAATATATTAAAGTAGTTGAGCTTTGAGCTTTAGCTGAGCTTTATTACGCTTTCAGCCGAGCTTTATTACGCTTTCAGCTGAGCTTTATTCGCTTTCAACTGATTTACAGCTTTAGATTAAGTCTGAAGATAATTCTGTAATATATATTAAACTTCTAGAACAAATATTGTTAAAGCTTAAAGCTTTCAGCTGCTTTTCAACTTTAGATTAATTTTTAAGATAATTCTATAAAATATATGAAAAAGATTTTATAAAAAGGTAAATCAATTTTAAGATAAGCTTTTAGCTGTCAGTTAAATAAATTAAGCTTTAAATGTATTAAAGCTTTAAGGTGCTTTGAAAGCTTTGTGTAGGATTAATAAAATGTGTTTAAGAGTGCTGTAAATGTTTAATAACTTGAAAAACTTCAAATAAACTTTAGTTTGAATACTTTTCTAGTGACAGATTAATCTAAAGTTGAACTCTCACTTTCAACCAGTGTCATTGCGATTTTAATACATTGCTTATTGAGCTTGGACTAAATGATGGACCCACAATTTACATAAAGTTACATACTTAAGATTAAAACATGTGCATTACGTTTTATAGATAGTGTATCAAAATTTGTGTTAGTGTTTTGTGATTGTAAATATAGTAAAAAAAAAGAAGAGAAAGAAAATGGGAATAAAAAGCATTTAATTGCTTGATTGAACTCACATGTTAATTATAGTACACATTTTATGCATTTACGTGTTTTTTTTGTTTTTGATTTTGGTTTTTTTTGTTTTTTTTATTTGGGTTTTATGACCGCACAGCAGCACAATGAAAATCAGTTTGTATGACATTGATTAATTTTACTTATATCATTTATGAAAACATATATTAAACAATTGCAGAACAGAATTTAGCATAGATTATTGTTTTTATTAAACTTTCTTATCTGATGTTTTCGAAAATAGCCAACAGAGAGAGTGGGTTCAATAGTTTAAAATGAATAGGATAGATATAAGTATATATGTATATAGACAGATAGAGAGATAGTCAGAGATAGTTCAGATAGAGTGCGTTATAGAAGCTGCGAATTACAATCTCGATAAATATGTGTGGGTTTATTTTTTGTAGTAGTAGTATGTACTTAGGAGCTTTTATGCATTTGATGTATTTATGGATTGGTGCTTGATAAGCAAAAATACCCTAGAAAAACAAAACATGAATAGCATTTTGCATTTTGAAATCATTTGCTGTTGTTTTTTTTTTTTTGTTTTATTAAGTATTTGTATTTTTTTGTGAAAGATTTTTATATCACTTTTACCTATATTCGGTTATGTTTTTTAATAATCGCTCCCAGTTTTCAGAACTGAAAAGTGTATAAAAATTATTATGAAAGAAAATGATAGGTATTACGTAAAAAATGTTTCAACAAATTAAGTACGCTGGAACTGAAATTGTTAATTCGAGAGACGAGGAGAGAGAGGATATTGTTGTTGTTCTAAGTAGTTGTTGTTGTGGTATATGTGGGAATTTTTATTATAATATTATTTTTTATTTTTTTTTTAAGAATATATAGTTGGATATGTATAAACTAGGGCAGGATATAGTGTATTGTACAGGCTGAAAGATGTTCAGGACTCGCAAGACTTTCTAAACGCAGAAAAATGTGCCTTTCGCAGAGATTCTCACAAAACTCTAATAGTTTCTTGTGTGTGTATGTGTGTGAGTGTTGTGTGAGTGTATAACTGTACAACTGGACTGCATGAAATAACTCTTAAATGATAAATGAAATAAGTTCCATAAGTATGAATTTATAAAATAATAAATACGTACGAATTTATATAATATAATAATAAAATAATTTAATATAATAAAAGTTTGTTTAAATATTTAAAGTTAAAGAAAAAATGAGAAAAGTAGTAACAAAAATTCTTAAAAACTACAATGTAATTTTGTTAAAAAAAATTGAAAATTTTCAAACTATTTTAAATAACGAAAATATTAAAAAAAAAAAATAGAGCTGAGTTTTCAAGAATAAAAAATTTTGATTAAATACAAGCAAATGAATAATTTAAACACTTTTCAAATTTTTTAAAATAATATGAATTTTTAAAAAAAAATAAAATAAATTTAAAAAATTTGCTTAATAAATAAATATTTGGAATATAATTATGAAAAAGTAAAAAAGGATACTTGAAGTGAATGAGAATTTCTAATAAACCGTTTCTTGGAACTTATTTGTGCTCAGTTAAAAGTTATTTCACATTTCCTTAGCTAAAACTATTTTCAAACTGATTTTTCAATGAAAATCGCAGAGTATAAATAATGTATGCATTTGACTAAAGTCCAAAGGACAAAGGCTACTTACGATGCGGGCGGACTTGGCAATGCCACCTGATGAATCTTCCAAGTGGCAATCGATACGGAATGCTCATCCGAAGCATAGCAGCGCCACACGGCCTGGATGAGCGTCGCCGCCGGCTGGCGACGCCGTATCATATGCTTCTGCCGCTGCTGTTGTTGCACCTTCAACGCAAAGCCGCTGCCCAAAATGCCCTGCAATGTATATATGTATATGGAGTATGCGAATGAGAAAACGGAAACGGATGCATGAATAAACGATAGACTTACCGCAGGCAGAGCAAAGAAGGATATGCCCAAAAGGGCACAGCAGGAGGCAATCAATTTACCCTGCCAGGTGATGGGCACCATGTCGCCATAGCCAACGGTGCACAGTGTTATCTGGGGCAAGTTTTTGAATAATTAACAAGTGCAATTCTCTTATGTCAGCTGAAAATATATTTTTTTGTTGGAATTTTAAAACGTACCACGCCCCACCACAGTGCCTGTGCAAAATTGCTGAACTTCTCGTTGACGTCCTTCTCCCACATGTAAACTAGGAATGATGCAAAGATGAGACCTAAAAATCCAATATACATGGTTGTGATGAGCTCCTGCAAAATGCATAAATCAATTATTGAGCTACAATTCATCTAGAACTGACAGCACATACCTGTCGATGTGCGTATACAACCGAACCGAGCAGTTTCCAGGTGCCACCACGTCGATCCATGCGTACCATGCGCAATATCTGAAAGAATCTTAAACCACGCAATGCGCTTGTGGCAAACACCTGGCCAGAGGTGCCCATGCCTAATACTACAATTGAGGCTAAAATGGTGACTATATCTAAGAGTTGAAAGAAATTAGTTAATCTTTAAATTGTTATAGTTGTAGTTAGTAGTTTTACCTATAATACAAAATGGTTGCTTTATAAACTTAAGTCGCCCCAGCGTGCCCTGGTAGCGTGAGCGGCAACCCGATGACCAAAGTCGTGCCCCAAACTCCATGGTAAACCAGATGACAACTATGATTTCCATGCGAAATAATATATATACAGCATCATCCTCATATTCCTTAATGGTGGAAAACACGCTCAGTGCGAGACATGTAAACACCATAATAAATCTGCAAAACATTCAAAATTATACTCGATAAAATGTAAAAAACCAACAGTAGTTACATTTAAAAGTCTTTTATCTAAAATAAATCTTAACAGTAATGGGAACAGGGCGTAATTAGCAGGCTTGCTCCCATTTTCGATCAACCCACTCGGAAACGATATTATTAGCTTATCTAAATTCCGAATTTCGATGGAAAATTTGATTTAAAAAGCTTTTGCTTTTTAGACAGTGAACTTATCTTTAAAGAGGAAAAGAATATATATTTTATTGTATAACAGGAGCACACAATTGAAAATGATTTGAAATAAAAAGTTTTCGGAAAATGGAACAGGTCTGTTCATACTTTTTAAAAATATATATAATAGTATGTAATTGTACATGTAGTTAAGTTGTATAGACAATTATCTTTGTATTCGCATAAGCTTGTTCCTACGAATATTTATACTCTTTTTTTTTAAGAATTTCAAAAATTGGTTATAAGCCTTGTGAAATGCCTGTCTGTCTGTCCGAACTTCTGCACATTTTAAATCTAAACTAAATCAAATTTTAATTCAAAACACTTTTTCAATTCGAAAGAAATCATATGTCAAATCAAATCAAATGAATGAATTCAAGTTTTTGGTAATTCTGAATTCAGGCTAAAAGATTCGCAGATTCATTCAAAAATGAAGATGTAATTCTTTTACACAGTTTTAAAGCCAGAGAAAATCGGCTTAGTTCTGACAAAGTAATGTGAGTTGAAAGCTTAGAAAGAACTTTTTAGCCTTTTCTCAAATAAACAATATAATCTGTACTTTAGAACGTTTAGTTAGTATTTTCAAAATAGCTTGGAGTTATAAGCAGACATCGCATGAGGTTGTCATTCCTTAATAGATCTTGTATAACAGTATAATGAAAGCTATTATTTCATTAAAAACAAACAGACAGAGTAAAAACATGAGATATGCCTCAACAATTTTGATAATGCTATAGATCTTATGAACAAACGAGTCTACTTTTGATAAAAAAAAACTGTCTTAGATTAGAGAAAAACAAGTACATTTTAAGTGCATTGTTATTGCTTTAACTATAGTTAGTATGAATCATTTAAAAGTAGTATGTTACTTACACCATCACATGATAAAATATTGCATGCAGGCCGCGCGGTCGCTCCAGAAAATTGTAGAGGCGACTCTGCATCCGACGGTAGCGCGCATCGCGGCGATGTGTGCCGCGATTATAATTCAGCGGCTTCCCTAGGAGTGACATTCGCGGTTGCAGAAATTGTTGCGATCTATTTGGTCCCGCCGGTCTACATTTCCTATAAAACAGAAAACACACAATACGTTTTTTAAATGAAACAATTATAATTTGTTATTTTTGTATTCCTACTTCTTCTTCTTGAAACCTCTTATATCATAGAAAGCATAAATATCATTCTCGGGATCCATGCTGTTTGCACAAACAAAAAACCGATAATAACTAGAGTAGTTCCCCTTATAAAAAAAAACAACGTCTATCGCGCTTGGCGTTCAATTCACAACTCGATCGTCAATTGTGAGGTTCGTTTGTTAAAACCTTTTAACGCTAGCGAACTTTCCAAAAACCTCCATGTGTATATTTTATTAATTATATATACATAAACTGTTTTTTGTTTTTTATTTTTTTTTTCTACACACCTTGCATTTTTATGGCCGCCTATTGACAACGTAGACCTTTATTTGATTTGATTTTATTTCGAATTTTATTTTATTTTGTTGCACCTGGCTTTGTCATAAAATTTTTGCGACGACTTCATTTTCGTCATTTGTTGTTATTTTTCGCACTTTTTTTTTTTGGATTTTTGGGGAGCGTGTTATCTTGGGGGCGGCCTCTTCAGTTTAGTCACGATCTCTTGAGGTTTGTTTTTGTTTTTGCTCAACGTGCCATAAGCTTTATATACGTCATTAACTGAATTTTGTTCCCGTTTTGTGCAGATAGATAATGCAAATATGGGTGGGTGTAATACCAAAGCTAGGGGTGTGTTTTTTTTTTTTTTAATTGGAAAATTACAGCGCTAATGGAAAAGTTTAGCTCATGTTTGACATTTGGGTTCTAACGTGCTAATTAATTACCATTTTTTATATTGACAGCTTGAAGCCTTAGGCAGGCGCTCACTGCATTGACCTACTTTTTAGAAAACTAGTTTTGCATAATTTGAATATTTCATATTCATAGTTTATCAAGTCAGTTTTACAGGTCAGCTGACTGTTGTCATTGTCAGCCTTAAAGATTGTGCTAATGCATTCTAAATGCAAGAAAATATATCCTCAGTAAAAATGCAATTAAAAAAAAAAATAATTTTTAAAGCGTAAAAACTTGAAAACTATGTTAGATCATTAAACATTACCCCTCCGTTGTAAAGGTATTGGTGTGCTTACATGTATTAGTGAAGCGCTTGACTGAAAAGCTCAATACGTTCTACGCCGAGCTTAAAGCTTATTAAAAGGCAACGTCTGTGTTTCGTGTACGTGTGAGTTTAAGACTTTCCTAATTAGTTTAGCTCAAATAAGACACTTCAAGTTAGTTTTGGCTTGAAAGAGTTCAGGAGATTTTACGGTATAGCATAAGTTAGTATTGAATGTTTGTATATTTGTAATTGTATACATTTTCTCAAGCAAATCGGGTTAATATGCTATATTCTTGGCGATTTTCCTTTGCTCAAAACCCAATAAATTTATTTATAAAATCACATGTGCCGTTTCTACACATTAAATTTGAAGAAAAGTGCTAAATGAAGCTAAATCAATACACAAAATCCCATAAAATGAGTCATATTTAGATGCTAATTGTGTGTGTGATTTGTGAGATAAGTTTCAATCGAGCATAAAGAGTTTGCACTCTATTCAAAATCAGTTTATATAGCTTAACTGGATGACGGAAGTTTTTTTTACTTACAGATTTGCAACAGATCAACTTGAATGTCTTTGTTCAGATTGAAAAGTTTTTCACGAACCAACTTCCTCTCTCCCACCAACAACAACAGGCCACGACTGGAATTCTAGTCACGAATCGTTTTTGCTTTTCATGACATTAAAAAGATCTTATAGCTATAGTATTATCTTGCAAAACAATTCCCATACCATAAAAGGAAAATAAATCCCGTAGATCATAAAAAAAGTGAAGGCAATAAATTTGCTTTAAATTTTAATGTAATGTTTTGTTTTTTTTTAGTCAGTAGCTGGCTTAGGTTAGGCGGTAAATAAAATATATATAGTATATAGCGTATATGTATGTGTATGTACGAGCATGTACGTGTGTGTGTGTGTGTGTTCTGTAACTGTGCACGTTTTGGCCGTTTAAATCTATATACAATAAATTGATTTTAGAAGGCGGTAAATAATATTGTAATATAAACATAATTTAAACTATATACGACATATATATGCATGTATGTATGTATTTATTATATGGTTGGTTTGTATCCGTTATTTAGCATGATACAAGATCACAAATTGTTGTTGCTTTTAGCACCCTTCTCCTGTTGAGTTTTCTTCACTTCTTGGCATCAATAATGATCTCATCGCCCGATTGTATATTATAGCTATATAGCTGCTTATTGGGATATCGCATCTCTTCGGGCCCATGTTCCTTATAGTCCTGATCAAGATAATATAAACGCATCTTATTTGGCGCCAAATTGATGAGCTTCTCCAGCTTAACCTTCAAATCGTTGACCGTTAGATAAATATCCACAAAACGACTCTCAGTGACATCATTGTAGTTAAAGATGACCTTGACACGTTTCTCCGGCTTCAGATTGACCTTGACCAATGGATCCAGTTGACCATATACCTCAAAAAGTTCAGCAAAGCGCGCAGGTCGCTCACTCTCCGGCTTGTCCAAATAATGACGCACAAAGGCACGTTCCGCATCCACGCGCTCATCCACGCTGATCTTGCCACCGCCATTCAACATGGACACATTGGGCAGACGCGCAATAAGCAGCTGTCGCCGTTCGTGTTCCGTGCACTCCAATGTCTCCCATAGTGGCCAATGCTTGACACGCAGATTCTGCAGTTGCTCAAACTTGGACAGCTCCTCGATGTCCGCCCAGCTGTTGAGCTGTGCGCAGCTAAGATTGAGCAGCTTGAGGCAGGGAAAGTATTTGTGGCTCTCGCTGCCGCTGGCCGTATTTAGCTCGGCGGCGGATTTGGCTTGCAGCGATTTGATGGGACACTCGGCGAGCACAAGCGCCTCTAGGCTGGGAAAGAGTCGACCCAGACGACAGATTTCCTGCCAGTGTTCGATGGGATTGCCGGTAAAATGCAGCGTCTTGAGTGCCGGATGTGCTTGGGTTAGCTTGCGCTGGGCCTGACACAGGCTGCAGCAGGTTTCCGTTTCCGTTGACGCTTGTGGCACGCATTGACAGCTGCTGCACTGCGCCAGCTCCTCCTTCTCAGCCGCCTCCTTCTCCTCCGCTGCCGCATCCAGCAGCACTGCCGTATAGTTATTTAAGCTCAGATGCAGCTCCTCCAGCACGGGCAAATTCTGCAGCAGCGCATCCACGCACATCCAGTCCAAATAGGTGCCATTTAGCACAAGGCTCTTGAGATTTACCGCCGGCGCTGCCGCCTGCAGCAGCCCATTTGGCGGACTCATTAGCTGATTTTTGCTTAAATTTAAGAACTCAATGCGTGGCATATGCTTCAATATATTGAATACTTCCTGCCAATCACGCAGCTTGTTCTGTGCCAAATCCAATTCACGCACACGTGAACATTTCTCACGTATAGTCTCAAAATTGCCAGCACAATCGATATCGCAATCGTTGAGCACCAGCAGGGCGGGCACACTGGTCAGCGGGGAGAGGCGGGGTATAAATATGGAGAACTCCATGCGACCGCCACATTTGGTAACCGTAAAATCATTGGGCAAATCGGAGCGCTTATGCAGCTCCGGCTGATTGGCGTTCTCAAATTCGCATTCGGCAAAATATTTGCGCTCGAGCGCCTCCAGCAATGAGGGCATCTCTTAAGCGTTTTTTTTTTTGTTGTTGTTGTATCTATGTGTGTGTTTGTTTTGTATGTGTGTGTGCGAGCGGTCAAGCCAATGTCTACACACAAATTATGTAAATTTTTCGTTTCACTTTTTGCTTTTTTGTTTTGCTTTGTTGCTTTGGCTGCGTTTTTAGTGCTGCGCTGCTTCCCAAAAAGCTTTTGCTTCCAGTGGTTGTAGTTGTTTTTGGAGCAGTTACAAGTTGTCGCGTATTCTGTCTATTACTTCTTTCTTTGTTGATGTTGTTGTTGTTATAGCTGTCGCGTATTCTGTCTATTACTCCTTTCTTTGTTGTTAGAGCTGTCGCGTATTCTGTCTATTACTTCTTCCTGGCCTGTTGTTTTCGCAGTTTCCGCTTCTTCCTACTCCTTTTGTTGTTGTTATTAAAGCTATTGCGTTTTCTGTCTATTACTTCTGCCTTAGTTGTTGTTGTAGTTAAGGCTGTCTATTCTTTTCGCTTTCGTTGTTGTTGCAGTTTCTCTTTCCTCGTACTTCCTTTGTTGTTCTACTTAAATTTTGTCTATTCCTTGCCCTTAATTGTTGTTGTTAAAGCTGTTGCCTATTCCGTCTATTCCTTATGCTTAAGTTGTTGTTGCCGCAGTTTCCGTTTCTTACTACTCCCTTTGTAGTTGTTGTTGTTAATGTTGTTGCTTATTCTGCCAATTACTTCTTTCTTCTGTTATTGCAGTTAAAGCTGTCGCGCATTCTGTCTATTCCTTTTGCTTTAGTTGTTGTTGCAGTTTCCTTTTCTGTGCACTCCCTTTGTTGTTGTTGTCACAGTTTGCGTCTCTTTCTACTTCCTTGCAAAGTTGTTGTTACAGTTGTCGCTATTCCCGCTGTTTCGTTGCTGCTGCGCTGCTGCCTTATTGATTTTTGGAGCACTTAAGTTGCGTTTTGCACTGAAATTGTTGCAGTTTGTGTTGTTATTGTTTTTGTGTTTGCGTGATGCAACTTTTTGTTTTGTGCTTAATTTGCGCAGTGTTGTTTTTTGTATCGCGGTCGCTGTCGATTTTTAAACAAATTTGCTGCGCACGTTGCTTTTGATTTCGTTGTGGTTGTTGTTGTTGTTGTAATTGCGCACTAATTTAACAGTATATGTTATTGTTGTTGTTGTCGAAACAAAGAAACACAACTAATGCGTGTGTGGGGGCCACTTGCTCTGCACTTCTCAGTCGACGTCGCTGCCTGCATTTGTGTGTTTGCATGTGTGTGTGTTAATATTCCAGTCAATGGCGTTTACTACGACAAAAGCCAGGCCAAAGCTGAGTAATAATTCCCACTAGTTTGTTTTATTATTTTTATTGCTGCTGCTGCTGCTGCCGTTTTTTAAATGTTGTTTCTCTCTGTCCGTTCGCAACGCCACCAGACGCTCAACTAAACCACAACACAAGAACCAACTTGCCTCCGTGTTGTATGTTTGTATTTATGTATACTTCTGGCCCGTTTGTGTGTGTGTGCTTTTTTTTTCGTGTGTAGGTCGCCGTCATGCGCACAGGAGCGGATTTGCAGGCAGCTTTTTTTTTCTAATTTGGGCGCGCGCGCTTTGAAAAGTAAGTTTTATACTTTTTTTTTTGTGATTTTGTTTACTTTAAATTAAACTTCAATAAGTTCTTATCTGATTTACTTTTTATATATATTTCTTACGGCACTGCTGCTGCCTCTGCCGCTCAGATAAGAACTTATCGTTATAATTTGGTAGCTGCCTAAATCAGCAAAACAACTAATTGTTTTCTTAAAACACATTTTGCAAAGACTGTTATGTTTAGTTCTATTAAATTTTTTGTGTTTTTTTGGGCGCTCTGAACTGGCCCCTTGTAAAAAATGTAAAAATGTTTGAACAGCGTCGACCTTGCGACGTAAATAAATATACGCTCAATTACGAAATTGTTTTTAGTTTCAAGCAAAATATTGCTGTGCTGCTTTCGCTTTTCTGGGGCAAGCGAAAATAGAATATCTTTTACACGTCAAATTATCAAAATTTATAGAAAAAAAAAACACATTAACAATGACCTTGTGCGTTGTGCACTTGGCAGCGGCCCTAACATAACAAAGGTCTACAACATTTTGGGCGCCCATTTTGGTTGCCAAATGCGCCACTGTTGCGCTTTTGTCTGGAAAACCAGTTATAAAGTCAACGGTCATGCAGCACAGTAAAAACGCGCTATAAACAACCAACCCCCTTTACAAGAAAAGAAGAACGTAACATATTTTGATTGTGATTGGCAGCATTAAATTAGAAACTAGAAAGGGGATGCATACAAATTGTATTCATAAATTTCAATAGCCTTGCTGTGAATATGATGTTACATACGTAAAACGTAATACGTAATATGTTCTAACTCAGTGGGGTTCACTTTGCACTGACAACTTGAAAGGTGCGCAATAAATGAGCGAGTTTTGACAGCGGGTGGGGGAAAAACTGGGACAGTCACACACACACACACAGAGATAGAGAGAGCGCGAGAGAGTTAGAGAGCGCGCTAGTTAACAAAGCTCGCTCGCAGACAGTGTTGCCAACTGTCGATAGCCAAAAATAGCTAAATTAGCTATAGAAAATAGCTACAAGTCGCAAACCTTATTTCAAAATAGTCAATTAAAATAGCCGATATACTTTTAAAGCAAATTTAATGTTATTCTTAGAAAATATTAAAAAATTGATGGATATAGTTAACTTGATTTGTATACTATACCATTCTAAAACAAAATTTATTTATTTTCTCAGCCTGGCTGAAAAATTTTTCTATCTTTGCGTTCGACCATGGCAATAATAACGTGACAAACAAAGTTAAAGAATCCTTTCATATATTAAAAAAATCTGATCAGAATTTTATATATTTCTTTAAATAAATAAATAAATGTATTCAGTGTTTAAAAAAAATGAAGCTACGTATATATCTCCACAATGTCAATTTGTTTGGAAGAAAATACAAAAAAAGTATCGTATCATGTCTAGCTGCATTACATGTACTTCTGTCAAAACTATTTAAAACGTCAAATTAATAAATAAATTGTTAGCGAGAATGTTTTTTTTTTTTAGACTCAACACCTATTTAGGAACCAAAATCTAAAAATAGCTTAAAAACAATAAGTGACTTATTGAAGAAAAAAGTCGAATTTACAGTCCCCTGCTAGCTGCATAAGTTTCCCGTTCTTGATTTTTTCCAAATAGCTAGAACTGACGTGAAAATGGCTAAATTGGCAACACTGGCTAGCAGACAGCTGTGCTTTGTTGTCGCTGCTACAAAAAGACAAACATGTTTGTTTGCATTTGTGTTTACAAATATATGTGAAACTGCGCAGCATGTCAAAAAGCTCTCGCCACTCAGCTGATTGTGTTTGCATTGCGAGCTTTTCTTAGCGCGCTCTCTCACTCTCTTTCGCAGCTTTTAAACATGCATGCAGCAACAACAACGCTTAGACAATTTAAAACAGATGGCAGCACTGTGACAATGGAGCCAAATGGCATGAGAGTGTGGCGTCGTTAGGGGGGTAGGTGGCAGGGGGGCGTTACAAATTTGATTTGCACAAAGCACAACGTTTGACGCCTTTACCGTTTTTTACGAGCCAAAAGTCAATTGGCTTGCGAAATGTTGAACGGTTGAACATTGTCTTTTGATATGAATATTTTTTGTTTCTGCATGCATAGATAGAATATATGTATTTTTATTTGACTGCCATCACACGTGTGATGGTTGCAGTTGGTCAACTTAGATACATATATCTGACGAGGGTAGTCCCCCAATCAATTTACATATGTAGATTTGATTATCGCCTGTCACTTCTTTGTGCTACGTTGGAATTTTAAAAATGAATGCCAGTACCTGTTTGCTTAGAAATGCTCGTTGTTGAATCAATACCAATATAGCAAAGTAATAGAATAATATTTTTATACAGATACGCGCATATTGTAAATATTTGCTGCAAATTTTGATCAAGCAAACATATGTATGTACTATATGCACTTATTCAGATATTATAATTGATTTTTGCTGTGTGCATCTCTTTTTTTTTTGTGTAAATTGCAAAATGAATGCATTTTAATTGAAATTATTTCTAATATTGCAGATGTACGCTTGATTGTAAACAAAGAGTTTGTTTGATTCTTTTTTTGTGCATTACGTTTTGGTATTTCCAAGGTAAGTTACGTCTTTATTTAGACGAAATTATACAAAAATATTTATTGCCATTTGCTAATGGGAAATCTTTTTTCTTATAACATTTTTATATTACATATTTATTTTTAAAATCCTTGTAAAATATGTTGGAAATCCAAAGGTTTTTTGTGATTCATCAACAATTTACCATAAACATGTATATTTTATTTAAAATACCCTTTTTTTCATTCATTGAAAGTAAGAGTATATTGGGCTTGTGAAATGTCTGGTCATCTGATTGTCTGTCCGTCTATCTTTCTGTCCGTCTAGAGTGGTCAAACTTTGTAAACATGTTGTATCTCTCCCAAGTACCGCTCCCCATCTCTATAAAACGGGTGAAAACGAGCTAAATTTAAAAAAAAAATAGAGTACAAAAGACTAAAAAGAGTATATCACAGTCGGGAACATCCGACTGCTACATTCTTAATTCTTTATTGTAACATTTGACATATTTTATACAAGCCTTGAACTAGTTTAATGCCGACTGTGATCCGATTTCACATTGAAAATATACTAGAACTAATACGATCAGCATTCAAAGCAGTAATTCAAACATTTTCTAAGTTATGAATCTATATATTAGATACATATGAATCATATTAATATATCATCAGCATTCTAAACAAATTTCGGCATCATAACTGAAACATTTTCTAAGTTATGACTATATTGATATGTTTGTTTATGTACATTGTATGTATTTGTGTGGAGTACTTTCGAATACATTTATTTACAATTTTGAAAAATCCGCAACTTTATATATAGGTAAGTACTTCAGAAATACCCATTCATTTTCTGACATACCCTTAAGTCATAAACACTTTTTGGCTCTCTTAAATTTATACCATATCACATTCAGTTAGCTAAAAAAAATTTGAAAAACAATTTGAGCTCATTGTACACATCAATTATGTCGTAGACATCGTTGTTGTTGTTGCTGTCTTTGCTGTCGTTAACCCGCATCGCTCATGTCTTAGCCATTTAGAAGCGTCACACACTCTTTTAGCCAACTATATAGACATATATATATACACAGATTATTGATATATACTCTCGTTTATATGGTATGCACAAATATACAGTCTATAATTATCTACATAAAGTCGCCACACTTTGTATATTCTTCTTAAAGGCGATTTTGTTATGGTTTGACCGGCATTTGCTTTCTTACAAAATGAGGATGGGGGGAGAAAAACCAAAGACGACAAATAAGCCATTTGTCAATAGAATTTCCATTATAGCCATTTTCTGACTTATTTTTATTAGCACTCGTATATCATTATTTGTGGTTTTGGATTTTTTGATATATTTTGTTGATTTCAATTTTATGAAGATCGATTGCTTGGTGTTTATTATTGGGCCAGGTTTTTAATGTATGGAATGGAAAGATTTTGTAATTAGAAATTAGCTTTAATATAATTTTGTTGGGGTTTATTTAATGAACGCGATTTTATGGCCGATTTGTGTTTACAAAATTATACATATATGTATTTATGTATATACTTGCATATAGTTTATGTAGATCTGTATATCTATATATATTTATATTACAGTTGGACCTGATTCACTGACGGATTGGCAACGCTCACACAGCCCAAACCATAAGAGTTAGGCAGCTGAAATTTTGACAGTAGCTTTATCTTATGCTGAAAATGAGCACTAAGAACAGATTTTGGAAAATGTTGTCGGGAAATGTGAAAAATTTGCGAAAAACTGTTGTATGAAACTTTTTTGGTAATCATTCAAACAGCTTCAAAGTCATTTTCGAAGAATTATATGCCAATTCAGCATTGACTGCATACCAAATTTTCGAAAAAATGCACCCTCCCAGGAAAACTTTCCTTGCTACGGGTGGGAAATGGTGTAAATATTTAGCTGGGCGAGCAAAGCCGCTGGTATTAGCTTGTATAATATACATATCAAAGCACAAACCAGACGAAAAATTGCTCAAAATCAATTGCGTCAATAAATGCGCCTAAGATGCTGCATATTTGTTGTTGTTGCTGTCGTTGTTGTTGTTGTTGTTGTTGCCTCTTGATCGTAAAGTTCTCAAAAATTGTGTTGTGTAAAATGGAAATTTTGACTTTTTGAACCGACGGCATTTAACGACCTAAATGGAATAGCAAAACGTAAACGCAAAAAAACAAAAAAACGTAAACAATGCAGCTATGAAAAGCAATATTCTTGTCTCCAAAAAGAAAATTGTTCTTAGTTTCAGTCTAGACAGTAATCATTTTTTTTTCTCGTTCTTTTCTTAATTTAAAACATAAACTGAATATTGCAGGGGTGTGGAAAACTGGGCAGACAATTTTGTCTCTGTCTTTATGGTGCTTTCTTTGCTTTCCTTCGAGCGTAGCAGCTGAACAAGTGGTTAACCTTGCGTATGAGCAATATTTTCTTATGTTTATTATGCTTATGCTTTGACTGCATTTTAAATGAAGTTGATAAATGTATTATGCACATATATATGTTTATGCCAGATGTACATACATATGTATTATATTTCTCTGACCTATTTGCCAAGTGCAGTCAACAAATACGAAACTAAATAAAGTCAAATAAATATTTTTCTTATGCTCATAAATTGCCGGGCAATAAATATGCTCAGAGTGAAATCACAAAATTCTTTTTCCCTTTTTATTTTTTATGACAAATTGGCAAAATTGATAAATTGAATAAATGACAATAACTGTAGGTTATGTTCCGTTATGTTAACTGATTGATTGACTGCTGCTGTCCAGTTGATACTATTGCTGCTGTTGTTGACAGCTCTCATTAGTTGCCACAATATTTACACACATTCAGATAAAGTATTTTCAGTTTAAATGTCACTTTGTTTTTATGACCTTTAAATGACATGAATGCTTAAGATAGGGTATTATATAGTTGTGTAAGTCTTTTTACGACTCTGTAGAGAATATATATTATGGCAAAGTTGACTATATACATCAGCTTTTTTAGTAGTTAGTTGTAGCTTTCTGTTCGAATTTAACTAAACGGAATAGTTATGGTCACAAAATTAGTTAATTTTGGTGTAAATTTTTAATTTTCTCCCTTAAGTCGATAAAAACGAATTACAGCACTAATCTCTTTATATTCTCCAAATTTCATAATACTTAAATAAAAGATTAAAAAGCTTTTCAATCTATACTAATGCTATTAAATATAAAGCTATTTAATCTGCACAAAATCCTTTTAAATTGTATTTTGTATGACATAGCTATGACTGTAAAAAAATCGATTAATCGATTTAATCAAACTTGACTGAAGAATTTTTACTTGCAAATGTTAAAGCCCCAACCTACTTCATGAGAATTTAAAATTTAAATGCAATTTTTTTATCCTAATTCTCAATGCATTAATTCTATTTGATTTCAGTTCTTTATCATAGGCAAAAGAATGATTCCCGAAAATACAAGTTCTCAAAGAATTAATTCAATTTTAATTCAATTCATTTGCAAAACCAAAAGAATGTTTTCCGAATTACCCAATTCTCAAAGAATTAAATCAAATTTGTATTCAATTTCTTTGACAGCTGTGAAAAATGATTCTTTATTCTTAATTTGAAAAGAATTATATCAAATTTCAAGTCAATTTTTTATCATTACCAAAAGAATGACTCACCAATCTTGAATTCTTTGGGAATTAAAAATAAAAAAAAGAATTTTTCGATGTATCGATGTAATACATACGATTAATCGAAACAGCATCGCAATACTTTGCCTTTTTTGGTGGTCTTTGAATTGTGAACAGGAAAACGCTCTTTTGTTTTTTACTAAAGCCATATAAAAATAATTTTTTAAAATTTTATTAATCGCAATTGAATGTGTCTCTTTAAAGTGTCTGTTTTCTTCGACATATCGATTAATCTATATATTATGTACAATGCATCGAAACAGCATCGATTGTAAGTTTCAACGCTTGTTTAAAAACCGATTACAGAGTATCTAAACTAAAGCATTCGTTGCCTTTTGATTTTCGATTAATGGAAACAGCATCGATTGTAACTTAGTTAAATCGATAATTGAATTAGTTTTAACTCCTCTTTAAGAACTGTTTACAGAGTATCTCCTAGTCTAAACGACAGCATTATTAGTTGTTTTTTTATTTTCGCCTTGTTGCCTTCGTTTTTTCACGCTTCACATGATTTTGTTATTGTTGATGTAGTTGTTGTTGTTGGGACCACGAACGTTAATTTAATATGCGACATTTGCACTTTTCGGTCAACGCCAGCAAAAACCCCAATGATGAACCCTACTGAAGGGTCTGAAGGTAGCTTGTTGTTGTTGGTGTCATTACTATCTCTGGATCGACATCGTTATGTGGGTCGGTTTTTGGTGTTTGGTTAAAACCCTCGAGTGGCCACAGTTGCCAGCGGTTGCTCTTTTAATATTATTATTATTATTATTATTATTATTATTATTATTTTGCAGCGAGAAAGTTCAATTAAACTGATGCATTTCGTGCTTGGCTCGTAAAAAGCAGAAATTGCTTTATGCTTGATGTAGCTTAACACTTTGACAGCTTTTGGTTTTATGTACATTTATAATAAACATAAATAAAAGGAATCTTTAATTTAAGTGAAGTAAAATATATATTTAATGTCTGTCAAGTGTTCATTGAAATGTAACAAATGAGTTTTTAACTAGCTAAGAGAGACGTAATATATATCAATTTATTTCTTAAAGCTGTGAAGCATTAAAGCTTGTCAGATTAGTGTTGAAAATTTCATAGTTTTCCCATTTTAGACATAAAAACATTTAGATGTATGAAATGCCACTTGGATTAAACAACAATAGCAAATGGAAAAGTTGTTCAAGCTGCGCAAAATTGTTATGAAGCTTTTTTAACAACTTTTTTGTGTTTTTAATGTGTTTTTTAAAAACTTATTTTTGTTGCAAATTAAGCAAAGATAAGCTCTTAAAAAGCTGCTGCTTTACTTATTAAACAAATAGCCTTTGAACTAATTGATGAGTAAATGTAGAGTCATTTTTAACAACTTTTTAATGTGCTTTTAAAAACTTATTTTTGATGAAAATGAAGCAAAAGTTTGTTTATAGCAAGCTATTTGTTTACTGATTAAACAATGAGCTTTTTGAATTAATCGATGAAAAATGAAGAGCTTATGAAAAGCTTATTATGTAATGACTAAACAAAGAGCTTTTAAGTCAATTAATGACTAAATAAAGAGCTTTTGAATAAATTATTTGTGGTTAAGAAAATGTTAAAATAAGTTAATAAAAGTTCTTTATTTACTTACATAGCGAAAAGTTTCTTAAGAATTTACCGCCTCAACTAACAGCTTTTTTACGTTTTTTAACTATAAATGTTTGACTATAACATTACGCTTTTGTTGCATTGGCTATAAGCTTCTTAAAACTATGCTTCACTGTCAGATTAATCTAAAGCTTAAACGTTATATTCAGCTGGTCTGATTGTAACATTGCGTACTTGAACACAAGTGCTTTCATGGTCTACTTTGACGAGGCTGTAAATATTGATATTGTCAGTTATCTGTCTGCTTACATTTGACAAGGTCGCAAGTATCTCAAGTTAAAATGGAACTAGTTATAAACTAGCATTAAAACATAAAACAAATTTAAGCGCTGTTGAGTCATTTGATTGCGCTACACTGATAACCTCTTATCTCGTTGCTTTGCCTAAAATAAGTATGACTTTTTAAATGCTACAGATAATGTATTTAGTACACTATAATATATATATAGTATAAGTAGTTTATAATCGAGTTGATTGTGCTAAATATCATGAACTCTTGTTGAATTTTGAAGTGTGCAGACGTCCAAGGAGACCAGCGTCTCATTACAATTGCACTTTCCTTCAAACATTCGTTCAGTAATTGCAGTTTGCAGTGCATTTGAGCTCATTTATTGCAATTAGTGGTAGGTCTTTTCTTCTTGGCCAAGGCATATAAAGCATTAACTGGGCCGGTCAAACCAACACTGCTAAATGAATTATGCATAACCAGCTTGGACAAAAGACATAAAAGACACAGTATATACTATATATAGTGTATCTTTATATATATACTATGTATATATCACTGTTATAGCTCTCACAGGGCGCAATTAATTTGCTGGCAATAATGAAATCTAGGACAAAATGTTGGCAAAAGGAAATCGTTGACAGTTTGCATACAAGCAAAACATAAGTCTCTGCTGTCTGTATTGTTGCTTTATGCATACTATATAGCAAAGCAGAATTGGTAGAGCTGAGAGTGATGGACTAGTAGATACTCTGTTTAAAGTTTATTTAATCTAACAAAAACTTGTTGTGAGAACATTGAACAAAGAATCTGGCGAGTTTTCATTTTTGTTAGTTTTTTTGTCATTCCGAAAAAAAGCTTGAGATATTCGACCCTAAAAGATTTTTTCAGCATAAATTCATTATGAAAACCTTTTTGCTATTTTATTCGAACATGTAAACCATAACAATCCAAAATGATTCGAGTGAAAAGCTACTCAAAAATAGGAGCTTTTTTGAAAATCATGTGAAGAATTTTAGGTCTTTAGCATCTGATTGAATTGAAACCTTTAGGAAAGATATAGTATATTATGGTTTGATATGCGAGTACCAAAATTCTTGAGCTTCTTTTTATATTTCTAAGCATAATTTGCTTTCATCGATTTGCAATTGAAATTTCTTTGAGATCATGGCGTTCCCTAAGATCGAAAATATGTACCGACAGGCTACATCAACTGAGCTTCTTCACTTTCCCCTTTTTCCTTTTACGTGTACAACTTCATAATACCCATTTAAACCAATTTTAAATACAGGGTATAAGAAATGTTCGCTGTCCTGAACACCTTGCACAGTTCCAGATTGAAAATGAAATCATTTGTCAACTGCCGAGTGCAGTTACACGTGTGCAGAGAGCGTTTCTTGGCCTAGATGGCCCAAATGGGGGCTCAGCAAGTGACTCGACTCAAGTTGCCAACTATCGTGTTTTTGTATTTCCATTTGTTGTTGTAGTTGTTGCTATATCTCTATATCTATGGCTGTATCTGTATCTGCACTATATCAATTGTTCGCATTCACACTTCTATGCACTATTTGCTTTTTTGGGCCATGTTTTAATCAAACTAAAATGCCTGGCAAACTAAACGATTTCCATTTTTTATTCCTCATTCCACACAGCACACTGCAGGAAACTGATTTTGTGCATGTGCACAGATTGCAAAAACCTGTTAACTGGCCAAAACAGACGTTGGCTAAAATCAACTAAAAAAGGTAGCAGCAGAAAAACAGAAATCAAGGGTGAATTGTCTTGCATAAAGCTTGATTTTTGGATTTTGGTATTTAGAAATCAAGAGTTCAGACCGAACAAGTGCAAATGAAATGTGTGCCTGCGGAAATTAGAGCTAGCAAAGTTTCAGATTCTATTGTTAAATAAAACAACAAATTTAAGTTTTAAATTTTGAGCTGAAACAGTTGTCGAAAATAAAGGTGAACCTAGAAGAAACCTTTTGTTTCTCTCAAGCGGTTCGGTTTCATAACAAGTTGGTTGTTAATGCAAACGGGTCTTTTTACTCCCTGTTCCCATTAAACTAGGGAAAAAGGGAGTTATAAAGTACTCCAATTGTGTGTAACAGGCAGACGGAAGCAATTCCGACTATATAAACTATATATATATTCTTTATCAGCATCAACAGCCGACTCGATTTAGCCCTGTCCGTCTGTCTGTTCGTCTGTCTTTCTGTCCGTCTGTCCGTATGAACACACAGATCTCGGAGACTACAAGAGCTGGAGACACCAAAGTTGGCATGCAGGTTCCTATATACCGTACGCTGATCAAGTTTATTTCAAATTTCGGATACACCCCCCGTACCCACGCAAATCGAAAAAAACTCCCACAGCCAAAATATTAAAGATAAAGTTTTGATTTTTGGAATACATATATGTTGTATCAATGTTGATCGGTTGCGTAAATGTCATTCCGATCGGATAAATAGCACCAAAGTTATGGAAGAATCTCTTATCTCCGTCTCAGCAGGCAGAAACAACAGTTTGACATGCACTGGACAAGTTAAGTGCGCTGCTTGCTTGTGTTGCCGCTGAACTGCTTGAAATGCAAGTTGGGAACAGGGATTCTCGAAGTCGGGCACACTCGACTAGACAACAACATGTCCAACAACACATTTAACACGAATATCATTTATAAAACCTATAACAAAGTTGGTAATCTTCAAAGCAAGTTTAAATTTAACTTGTAGACTTGATATTTAAACAAAAAAAGGCATAAAAAAGCGGCTTATTTACAACTTATGTGTTATATTATTCAATTAAATCTTTAAATTATATAACAAAACTAAAAAGAAACAAAAATTTAATATAAATTTTACTTGCAATTCTAAATAATTGCTTATAATTCTTATTAACATTAGAGCTTATTACTAGTTTCAAATTTTTGCTGAAAGCAAATGGTCAAAATTCTTGTGAATTTTTGTGTTTAAAATGAAGTCCACAAGGAATCGGAACGGCAGGGGGTAGCTGCAAATATGTCTTTGTTGCAATTAGTTAACAATTTTCAGTTCTTATTTGGCTTAAAGTTGTGTCATTTAGCATAATATAATGTAGAACGAATTCCAAGAAGCGCTCTTTGTGCCAATTAGAAATTATTTGCACTTTGAGATTGGTCAAAGAGCGGTTTGGCATTGTTGTTTCCTTTGGCTAAGCACTTTCGCATTAACAAATATTTAAAGAGCGAACAAAAGAAGTAACCCAAGGATACTACATTTGGACTTGAATAAATCATTTTAATTTAATTCGTATGCAAATGAACAAATCAAACAATAATCTGACTCTAAACGACTATAATGAAAACCAAAGCAGGAACAAAGTTTGTTGAGTTGTAAGTCAAATAAGTTTATTCTGATAGATTTGAAACAGCTTTAATAGCTCAAAGCAAGCTTAAAGCTCAATTTTAATAAACTTAAACAGAAAACTCTTTAAGCTGATTAGAAATATATATTCCAACAGCAGCTATAAATGTTCTATGAACAATAAGCTTAACTAAACATGGTAAATAGTTATTAGTTTTTGTTGCTGCTTATCATTTTTGCACAGTAATTTGCAACTAGAATAGTAAATAGAAATTCTTTTCGCACATTATCATTGCTCGATGGCCCAATTTAATGATAGCCATTTGGGCATTTGTTGTTTTTGTTGGTTGTATTCGCTGATTAGCGGCTTGGTTGACAATGTGAATGGCGTGCCACAAAGTTATCACAAATGCCTTTGCTTCAATGAATCACTTGAAGTGCGATTATTTTGTTGTCTAACCATTTTTGATATCTTGCTGCTGGTCTCGAGAAACTTTTTGCTTGTAATTTGCATATATTTTGTGCGCCGGACAATTTGTTTATTTAAATTGTTAGGATCTCAATGCTGCGGCTGTTTGTTTATTTTTTATTGTTGTTTGCGGTTTTTTGTGATGCTCTTCATCAATCAAATGTTTGTTTGGTGGGGGGGTTGCTTGGATGGCTTCAAAACAATTGCAAATTCATTGTAATTTGTTTGAACAGCTGTCGGGGCTAAGTAGAAATACAACAAAACAGCAAGTAGAATTTGAGGCTAGTGTTGTAGGCAACCTTTTGTTTGTAGACAGATTATTTGGATGTTGCTTTCAACTTTAAAGACTTTCGCCTACGTGTGGACACGCAAATGTGCAATGACAGTCTAATGATAATTACGTAAGTGCCTAAAGCTGAGGTGACTGCCCAGCGTGTCGCATTTGTTGGCAGTAGTAATGTGTGGTGCTTAATCTAATGACACTAGCTTAAAGTCAGACTTAATGGCAGAACAGTAACTGAAGAAAGGAACTAAGTGATGAATGAACTCAAGTAGTCGACATATGGACTAAGTGAGCTTTAATGCGCTTTCAAAACACACTAAGCCTTTCAGCAAGTTTAGCTATATTTTGTCATCAGCTGTTTTCCATTAGTAGAGCTTCAATTTAAAATCTTAATTAAGCTTTTATGTGCTTTAAAAACACACTATAATTGTAAGCTGTCAATCAATCTTTTAATCGCGTGGTACAGTTTAAAGTCTTGAGCGAAATAAGCTTTTATGTGCTTTCAAAAGACTATTTGCAACCTTAGCTTAGTTTATTCACAAGCTGTATTCCATTAGTATAGCTATAATATACAATTTTAATTAAGCTTTAATGTGCTTTAAAAATGCACTGGAATCGTAAGCTGTCAATCAAGCTTTCACCAATGTGGTACAGCTTAGAGCCTTAAGTGAATTCAGCTTTAATGTTCTAAAACTTTCAGCAAGCTTAGCTTAATTAAGTCACAAGCTGTATTCCATAAGTAGAGCGTTAATACACAATCTGAATTAAGCTTTAATGTGATATCAAAGTGAACTTCAATTGTAAGCTGTCAATCAAGCTTTCATCCAATTCGTACAGCTTTGAGTCTCAAGCGGAAAAAGCTTTAATGTGCTTTCAAAGCAAACTTGACTTGTTACGTATGACTTGAATTTTGCTCAGAAGGTCAAGTTTGGTCAATTTGCTTAGTGCATTTAATTTCGACTGAAGCTTTAATGTGCTTTTACAGCAAAGTTAAATCCTGCTTACAATTGACATGTGATAATACTTTATTTGTAGCTTTCAAATGTTTATTAAAGCTTTATTAAAGCAAATTATAGTTTAATGATTAGTGAATCTGAACCGCAAAATCTTGACGAAAGTGAAATTGATAAGTTTTTTTAGCTGCCTACGATTAATTAATTGCTTACTTTCAACTAGTGTCATTAACCACTTTGTTGTTGCTGGTCTTAATCCACATTTAGTGCCTGATGAGCGACATGAAGGTCACCCTCATCAAAAAGTGGCACACACACACACACACACACACACACATACCTACACACACACTTGGACAAAACAGAGAAATAAACCAGCGGCAGGCATAATTATAATTATCATGAAATTGAGTTACGTTGTCAGCTGCGTCCGAGCACCACAGGGCGTATGAGTAATAACAACAATTTAGCCATAAATACACATACACGCACATGTAAACTGTTTGTTGTATGCAATTTTATTACAATATTATTACTACTACTATTATTATTACTAAGTATGCAACACAAACTATGTATTCAGTGTTAGCTATAATTGCATTTTGCATTACTTTTTGCAATTGATTTATTTATTCAACTGTGCATTTTACAGATCATTAATTAAGCCAGGGCTAAGTAAACTATTTTACAATTGCTGCTTTGTATTTAAGCCAGGCATTTAAGCTATTCAACAGCTATGTTGAAATACTTGTGTTAAAAAAGTTGTATACGCCTTATTAGTTTTCTGTACTTTGTCTTCTGAACTTTTCGCAAAGAAAATTTTTTGTTTTTCAAGTATCTCACATTGCTCAGGCATGCCAAAAATACTTGCATAAAGTTTTGAGCTATCAACTCAAAACTTGTAACTGAACATAAATTGATTATTTGTTATTTTTACAAAGTATCAAGTCGAACATGTGAGTTAACTTTAATTAAAAAGTTATGCTGATGTTTTGATTACATTGTCAGCCACGTGTCAAGAAACGGGTGATGTATTGTTATATGTGATGAAGAATGAGATGAAAAGGTGATGACATAACTAAAGTTGCATGTTTTCATAAGTATTTTGTGTTTAGGTTTAAAATTAATTAATTTGCATGAATACTTTTTGATATGTCAAATATCATAGCATACTTTTTTGCGCAAGAATTTGATAGACATTTTATTGCAAGCCAAATTATTGATAGAGCTTTACGGAAAAGTACTTTTTAAGTGTAAATTATAAAATACCAACTTTTTTCTTAATATTTCTATTCAAAGCATGTATTTTGAAACAAGAATGTTGGATTTTTTATGAATTTTGTTATGTGAAACAGAAGAATTTATAAATCAGAACCAAGTAGAATTTCTCACTTTAACATTTAACTTTCTTAGGAACGATCAAAACATTTTATTTTTTCAAAATATTTCTTTCAAACTCAATAATGCGTTATTTTTCTTTCAGCAAAATCGGACGAATATATCTTTTAGCTGTTACACGAACAATCGATCGAAAATAAAGTTTTTGTCCAAAAATCCTTTTTGCCGACTTTACTGATAGTCAAATTTTATCAAATTTGGTGGAGCTTTTAATTCCGAATTGTTTTCGATTTCGAATTTCGCTTTTCAACTATAATAATCAGCCCTGTTCCGAATTCGTATTCCGTTTGAAATTTGCTGAAACGGAATTGATCACTCTTCTGAAATACTCAAAACGTCAAACATATCGTTTTTAAAAGTTTTACTTTTTTGCCTGCGGAATGAAAAGTAATTGAAAGATTACACAAGGATTAAAAGAAAACGAATTCTTAAACTCAATTTTCCTATATTCTTCATCATATTTGGAAAAGAATTAGTCAATTTATTCATTAGATTAAAGTCAAATAACATTTATAATATTAAATTAAAAATCTGTCTACAAAAAAAAAGCAAAAATGTTCAAGAAAATTTAGGTGTTCTCGATTCAGAAATGCCTTCTAGATGACAACTATGTAGTCTTTTTACTATAAAAACTCGTTTTCGAACTTGTTTTCGAACATGAGAAAACGAAACCATTCCGATCGGATATCAGAAAAATAATTCGAAAATTGTTTGGAATTCATTCGTTTTTACTTTTCAGGCCTGAATAATCGTTCGGCCTTTTTAAGTTCGAAGAGCTCTCACTCCGCTCTCTCAAAGAGAAATGTATTTAAACCGAATTTTCAATTGATATTTGGAATTTAGAAGAGCTAACAATTCCAATTATAAATGTTTTGATCGAAATCGGAAAAGAAATAGGCCAGAATATCGTTTAGCTGAAATTAGAACAATAGTTCAAATACTGTTTTATTTTTTGTATGAAACTTTTAGACCATTCTTTGCTTAAAGAGTATTAAATCTGTGGCAACCCGAAAATAGCATTTCTGCTCTATTTTCAAAATAACATTCAGTCGACAAGATTAAGTTAAATCAATTAACTATTCCTTCTTCGCAATCCACAAACTACAAGTCACAATTGAACCGGATTTAGCATTTCTTAAGCGCATTTCGTAAATTGTCATTTTAGTTGTTTGCTCAATGCAAACAATTGTTAAAAGTAATTGCAATTGCTGTTGGCACAGTGGAACTACACACGTTAGCTGTAGCTGTAATTGCCGTTAGCTGTTATCAATCACAATGTACTCATAAATACATGCAGCCATCTAAGTTCGGGGGGCTGTCAATCAAATTGAAGATTTTGTTTGTGCGATATGCAGACACGTGGGTAAGAAAAATGTTAAATGTCGCTTGGCTATCGAGTGCAAAGGTGGCATGCAACATGTTGCGCCTACAATTAGGTGCTTATATGACTTCTTAGTCACATTACGTGTAATCCTTGGGAAAGTATGTTAGATGCCAAGTAGCAGGAATACGTGCATAAAAGGACGCGATGTCATTTAAGTGCCATTCAAGTTAATTGCATGGGTGTGTATGTGGGTGTGTGTGTGTGTTTTGTGTGTGTGTGTGTATGCGATACTCGTGCGCAACGTTGCGTATGAGCAACTTTTGAATAATTAACTCACTTCAATGGCACTCGCGCCTTTTTGTTGCGTTCGGTCGCGCTCTTTCACTCCCACTCCCACTCCCTCCCTCTCTGTCTGTCTTGTGTTGTGGCACGCTCTCTATGCCGCGCTGTCTCAGCCTGCCACTTGATGTGGAACGTTATAAAGTAAAAGTGCGCTGCTAGAACATTTGATATGCATAAATTAAAATGCAACCACAGCACACACACACACACACACACACACAACCCCCCTACCTCTACGTCTATGGTCTGCTTTCGTGTCACTGCTGGCGTTTTGCAATGTTCTTAATGGCAGTTGCATGTCAGTGTGTGTGTGTGTGTGTGTGTTTGTGTGTACAGTAGCTGTGTATGTGTGTGTGTTGGTGTTGCATGGAATTTTATAAAATAGTCGCTGACTTCGTAGCGCCCATATATTATTGCATTTTTGGCCTCTGACACTTTCTCAATAACTTTGGCAACAAAGTCACATTTTCATTAACATACACACATGCATACAAGCACACTCACTCATCACACACACACACTCACACTCATCAGACACACACATGTGGTGGCATGTATACTTTGAATAGCTAAAAGTAGTTTTAAATTTTCAGTTTTTCGTAGCTTTAAATTGACAACGATTTTAGTGAAAGGTTTTTAGTAGATATTTTATATATTGTAAAGCTTATTTAAATATGCGGAATTAAGTTGAAAGAGCTTTTAGAAGTTTGATTTATAAACAGTAACAATCCAAGTCTAGTTACTTTTTGTTTAAAATACAAAAAATTCTAGTTATGTGAACAGTTTTTCGACAAAAAACAAAACAAAAATCGTTAAAAAAGGCAAAATTTAGTTGAAAATAAATTTTCAGAAAATCTGTTTGTTTCAATTTTGACCTTAAAAGTTACAGAACTTTAAATATATTAATAAAAACACTTTCAGCATTCTTTAAAAAACTCATTTTAAATGGCGAAATTTTGATCTAAAGCAAAAATCGTAAAAAAAAATTCGCAATTCACTTGAAAATAAATTGCAGAAAAATGTTTATAATTTCAATTTTGAGCTTAGAATTGAAAAAATTGTAAGAATATTAACAAAAAAAAAACTTTCAGCATTTATTTAAAAAGTCCTTTATACGGTGAAAATCAGATCTAAAATAAAAATAGTTTAAAAAACTGAAAATTAATTGAAAATAAATTTGAGAAAAGTTGTAATAGTTTCAATTTTGAAAAATCGTTTAAAAAGGGCGCAATTCAGTTGAAACTAAATTTCAGAAAAATGTTTATATTTTCAGTTTTAATAAAATTTTAGATATTTTAACAAAATGACTTCCAGCATTCCCAAAAAAAAAATAATTTTATACAGTAAAAATTAGATTTAAAACAGAAATTGCTTAAAAAGCGGCAATTCAGTTGAAAATAAATTTCAGAAAATTTTTTATAATTTCAATTTTGAACTCAGAATTGACAAAATTGTATATATATATTCATAAAAAAGACTTTCAACATTTATTTAAAAACTCATTTTGTATGGTTAAAAATAGACATAAAACAAAAATCGTCTAAATAAGCGCAAATTATTTGAAAAAAAATTTAAAAGAAAATTTAATAGTTTCAATTTTGCGCTCAGAATTGACATAAAAACAGATATTCAGCTTTCATTAAAAAACTAATTTTAAATGGCGAAAATGAGTTGAAAGAATGTTGATTCTGTTTTCTGAATACGTTTAATTTTACAGGAACAATTTTAAGTAGCTTCTCAGCTGTACAAAAAAAAAAAGTATATTTAAATTGTAAAACACAATCAAAAAGGCGAAATTCTATTAAACACGTTTTCCGAAAATCGATTTAAATACACAAACAAAGTAAGTTTTGTAGCTTAAAGTTTTATTTGTGCTAGAAAACAGTTGAACAGTTGCAACTTTAAGCAGCTTATAACTCGGACAATTAACAACACTGTAGTTTTATAAACAAAACATATTTAGCAACAATTTAAAAAGCTTTATAAACAAAATACATTTAGCATAAATTTGAAAAAAAGCTTATTATCAAAGGCAAAGTTGAGTTGCAAAAAGATTGCAGAAAATCAATTGACAAAGAAAAAGCATCAACATGATGTTAAGAATGTAAAACTTGTACAGAGAGTTGTCAAAGTTGCCTCAGTGCTTGAAAACTTTAAATATTTACAAGTTTGCACACTTTTGGGGCACATGCAACAGCTGCTGTTGCAATAACTTTTACCCAAAAACACTCTACCCCCCCCCCCTCAAAAAGATGTTGTCGCAAGTTTTGATGAAGCTCCCAAAAGATGCATTTTAGAAGCACTTTGCCGCATTGCTGACCCATTGACATTGTATGCTTCGATTGTTGCACGTTGCTTGTTGCATATTGTCCATGGGCGTAACTTGCATATAGAAAAGCAAAAAGAAAAAGAAATATGGAATCGATATTATTGATCTGGCTAATAGCTCTGGCCTTGCAAAAATATGTGTGCAAAACGATTATTGCGACTGCAAAATGGTTATTTACCCAGTTTTGTCATATTACAACTGATTGGCCAATCGGCTTCTGCCACAAGTCTACAAATATTTGCACAGTCATATTCAGCTATAGATATTCATGTGGGGCATATATAGCCTTGAAATCGTTTGTAAAATTATTTTACACTTTTGATGATTTGATGAGTTTCAGTACAGTCATTAAAAACTGCTACGCATCAAAGCGTAAAATTTTCGGCACACACACACAAAACAATCACAGCAATTTTATATTTGCTTTTTTCTATATCTTCGCTTCTTAGTCTGAAAAGTATCTCTGTTTGGCAAAAGTTAGTTGGCGTGAATAATTTCCACTAAATACAATAAAACCATTTAGCTGCAGGCATTAAAAATTTGCATAGAAATGAAAGCATCGCAACCGGAACTGTGCCACAAAATAAAAATAAAACAGAAATTGAAAAAAAAAGAAGAAAATAACAGTTGATGAGCTTCTTGTTTTTGTGGGTTCTGTAATTTTGTGGCGGGATGGGAATTTGTTGTTGTTGCCCGCCCGCGGATGTAAATAATAAAAAGCACATTAAACAGCATTTTCTTTCATTTCGAAACGAAAACGAAACAATTCCCCAGTTCCCAGCTCAAACTAGGCAAAACACAAAACATACAGACAGATATACATACACTGCAAAACATGCTCAAAAGTATACTATAGTTGTGGCAAAGTCAACGTCAACGTCGACTGCGACTGCGACTGCGATTGCAACGCTTTGACACTTGGGCAGCCGCATTACTTAGAGGGCTGCGGCCACGGCCCACTTACAGCTGAAAATGCACTTTGCACTTAAATGGGCATTAGATTTTTCCATGCCGTTTATTATACCATAAAGTGTTGCAGTACTCCCGAAACTATGCAACATTAAAGTGGCCCAAATAATGGTCAAAAAGATATTCAAGAGATTTTGTTCAAGTTCACGACTTTAAAGCTAATGCGTTCGAGACTTTTACATAGATTTTTAACTTTTAAAAAGAAAACTTTGTTTTAAAGTAGAATTTATGAAAATGTTTTCACTTATTTCATAACGCTACAAAGATTAAAGATTAAGTAGATGGATGTATAGTAAAAAAGTTGTATTTTGATTTCTAAAATAAACACAAATAATTCTTCAAGTTTAACAAACAATAGTTCCAAAGCTTAAATAGGTTATTTAAAAGACAAATATAATTAATAGTTTTTAATTGATTTGAATTGACATTATGTAAAATATTGAATATTGTTTTGAACCGAACCAGTTCGAAGCTCTTCTGAACTTTTGTACGCTCTGAACTGAACCTTGAAGTGAAACCGATTTTAAATCCAAAACGATCCATTTTTTTTCTCCTTTAAAAGTACTGTTGACGTAAAGTAATAATTCTTGAAAATTTCATCAAAACCTGTTCTTATCGAACTCAAAAGCTTGGTTCACGAAAGAACCTAGAAGACAGACTTGGGTTCGAACTGAAACCGAAGCAGAGGTTTTTTTTTGTGTTTTGAAATATTACGAAATATTCATTTTGTCAACAATTTAATGGCAACAATAATGCCAAAGCCTAAATTATAAATAATATAAAAATAAAAACGAAAGAGATTTTAAAAAGACTTTGAAGTAGAATAATATTAACTAGTAAGTATTTGGCTTAAGTAGAAAACAAAAACTAAATTCCAAATATGCCGAAAATAAGCAACAACAAGAATGTTTCAATTTCAACTTTAATTCAAATTACTTTCAAAAGTTTGAAATAATGAAATTCTTTGGCCACAGCAGCAGCAATTCTTTAGGGCATAAAATCTTCGTTATTGCTCAATTAAATGAAAATCTTCAGCTCATGTTTTGTTTCTTGTTTACTGTGTATATGTTTTGCGGCCGAAACGTAAACCGTAACCATTTCCGACTCCCTCTCCGCTTGGCTCGCTCAGTCCATCTGTCTGTTGCAAATTGTGGCAGCTGCTACTTGGGCCACTTGCAACAGCAAGCCGCATGGCTGCCACTTTTTTTTTATGCCTTTCATTTTCATGTCCAATTTCGCATTTGGCGCACGCCAAAAAGCCTAAAAGACTGCACTTGAAAAATTTAATAGGCGCTGCAGTAGTTTGTGCCGCTTGGAGTACTACATCCTGAAGTCCTGAACCCCATAAGGACTTCTAAGTAACAACGGGCGTTGTGGCTTTTATGATGACCAACAAATTTGATGATGACTTTGGTTGTGCGCTGTCTGAGCACGTCTGTCGCTGGTGCTGCAAAAGCAAACTTGGACTCAAACTCGAAATGAAATGTGAAATGTAATCCGGTGCTGTGGCATGTGCCATGTTTATTTGCCTGCCAGCGAGTCAGCCAAATGGCCAATACGGCCAAAACAGCCAAATGGCCAAGTCAGACGTTCATTCGGGCCAATGTGCCAATTGAGTTTAATTTGTTGAATGCCTTTTGACAGATTTCAAAATTAACTGGTGGCACACTCGACTGCATCAGCAAAGCAAATGATTCGTATGCCACTCCCTGTTGTTTCTAGCTCAACAATCAGCACACACACACATGTACAACACACATGTATAGAAACATAAACATAAACACAAATACAAATATCAAGACATTGACACACACAAACATTGACAAAATCTCTGTCCCGTATTTCACATATGATTGAAAGCATTTCATATTCCAGTTAAGTTGACAATGACATTAGCTGAAAGTGGCAATTAAACTACAAAATCTAATACAGTTAGAGCGAAAGAATGAGAGAAATAGTTAGATATAGAGAGGGAGAGTTATCAACTGTCAAGTGGCAATTACAGCTGGTTGAAGACTCAGTATAAAACTGTCCAATTGCAATCGATTAGTTAAGCTTTCAGTTTAACGATATGCACTTCAATTGGAATGTTTTCACCTGAAAAATTCTTCATATTTGATGCCTTGCTGCATTTTCTGACAAATGAATATATGAATTTTAGATAACAATTGAGTTATATTAGTTTCTTAATAAAGATATATTCATATGAACCCATAGACACATTTATATTAAACAATCTTATGTTATTTAATACAGCAAATTATGCTTAAAAACTTATAAATGTGCTAAAATATTTTTACAATTGATAAAAATAACTTAACATGGCTCAAAAATATTGCACTTGAATTGAAAAAAACTTGGATATCTGTTAAGATATATTTGGGTCCTTATTTCATCACAGTGGGTCTTCATTTCATATTTGAAATTGGAGTATTGTTTCATTATGAAATGCCACATCAAATTTGGGGCCTTATTTCATTTTCTCTTTTGGGGCCTCATTTCCTACAGCCATACAGACCGGCTCCCATTTAGCAGAACTTTTCATTCAGATTCTTGTTCTTTGTTTGACATCCTATTTTTGAAAGAAATAGCATTCGTTCTTCCCTTTTAAAGCTAAGTTTCTCATTCCACTGCCTCAAAAGCACAACTTATTGAACCGCAATTGCAATCGATATGCAGATCAGCTAATAATTCCTACTCCGAATCGGTAATGGAATCAAATATCATAGGTAAAACTGAGTTACAAGTAGAGCTATATGCAGGTCTGATCCGAATCGGAACCGTTCGAAATTTGCAGAAACTGAATTACATATTGTTCTGAAGAACGTCAAACGTTTAAGTTTTTAAAAGTTTTACTTTTTTGCCTGCGGAATGAAAAGTAGCTATCAGATTACACAAGGAATTACAAAAAAACAAATTCTTAAACTCAATTTTCTTATATTCTACATCATTTTTGAAAAAGAATTAGTCAAATTATTGATTGGATTAAAGTCAAATAACATTTGTAATGTTAAATTGAAAAACTGTCTGTAAAACAGAAGCGAAAACGTGCAAGAAAACGTAGCTGTTCTCGATTCAGCAATGCCTACTAGATGAAAACTAAATAGGCTTTTTACTATGAAATCTCGCAAATTAGAACAATAATTTGTAAATCGTTAGGAATTCATCTGTTTTTACTTTTCAAAAACGTTCTGAATTCGGATCAGGCCTGACTAACAGAAAACCAAAAAGCAAAGTAACAATTTGTTAATTGAGCTAATATTTATGCTATTTTGAATTCAGAACATAAATCAGACACATGTTTGATTGTTTACTTGATTATTTTTAACATTTTAATAAATCTGATAGCTTTTTTGTGCCGCAAAATAAGCTGTTTAGCTTTAAAAACAACGTTTTCACTCTTAATTCAACATAAAATTGAAATGTCATGCAAAAAAACTTTATGTAGAAATTTTTTATAGAAGTTTTAAAAGCTTTTAACAGATTTTCAACTGTTTTTTCAGGAATAACAAATAAAGCTTATTTTAAGCAAGTGTCATTAATAGCTATAAGGCCAGCTGGTATGCTTGCTCGTGCAGATGAGAGGATTTTATTGCACGAATTCATTTGTGAAATTTGATTATGCACACACAGAACATATATATATATATATATACTTATATATATATATTTGTGCATGATACAACACACACACATCAAATCTTTAGAAACTTTGTATGTTATATGTTGACAAAACGTGTATGCTTGTGTGATTTATAAATTTTTAAACAGGCCCGGCTAGTTTTAATCATTGATTTACCGCAACTTTGCCAAAAACTTAACATAAGCCGATTAAATTCAAGTTTCTGACTGTGAGTATATCTTTTGCATGGTTTTAGCTCTCTGCTCAGTATTCTCTCTATTAAGTTCGTTTGCTATGCAAAACAGCTGCTGACTTACGGCTTATATGCTTCAGTCCTGTAAGCTCCTTTTCAAAAGCCAGCAAACAGTTAATGCATTTTGCATGCCATAACACTATCGATCAATTATCGTGTAACTTAAGTCTCTTGAAGTTCTTTAGAAAATGCCATTTTACCAATTGCAACTTTTGTAATTAAAATATTTTAAGGCTGAGTTTTAATTTCGAACTCTTAAAAATTTGTTTATGTAGCTTTTCATTTTACGACTGTGTCACTTACGACATTTTAAGGAGCAGCTCACGACTTAAATTGCAATTTCATTTAACAATTTGCAACAACAATTAAATGCTAAGCATTTTGCATGCTTTTTGTTACAGTTTTATTTCGTTGAGGCATTTATTTGATCAGGTTTGTTTAGGTTTTTTTTATAGTTGCCATTTCAAACCGCATTGAAACCGCTAAAACAATGTGATATGCCAACAACAACGCTCTGCTGAAACGCTGCCAAACAGTCGAGCTGGATATTCTGTCACTCCCACGCTGCGCTTGCAGGATGCTGCAGGATGTTCTCACGGGACGCTATATGGCAGCTGCCAGAGTGAAGCAACTTGGCATTTCTAAACGATGAAAACTGTAGCAACTAAAAGAGGTTTTTGCCCTGTAACAGCTCCTTGCCACATGCAAAACGCCCTTGACAACCAGACTCTATCATAAATTATGATCTTTGAAGACTTTTACAAAACACCAGCTCTCTTTGCATGATAGCTCCAAGGACCCTCAGGCTCTGTCAAAGGGAATATGCATTGTTAACGTAACCCAAAATATGTTGAAAAGTATGTACTTCATAGGAACTTTTTATATTTGGACAGACTTTAAAGTATATATGTATAAAAACATCAAACTTCAACTTCACTGTAAATTTGGTCTATGCGTTTAAAAATTTAAACAATTTTCCAGCTGTTTGTTGAATTTATAAATATTTAATGATTATTTATTCATTAATACTTATGAATTATGAATAGTATTCATTGTTCTTGGGACAATATAAATCACTATTTTGACTTTGAAACATTGATAAGTGGTAAAATATGCAACGATTTTCTTGGCTGGGAATCGAACCCGAGGTTTTGTGTATCAGAGACACAAGGCAACAGTTGTCAAGAATTGCCCATATTTCAATATTATTTATCTCCGAAAACAATTAATTTTACTTTTTCTTATTCCCTTCTTATAAATATGATAAATCTGTTAAAGGAACAATCCTTCCGAAATAATTTTTCTACTATAATATACTCCGATTTCTATTTACAACTAAGAAAGTGCTATATTTTACTACGGACATATATAATTATTAACTCCACAGTAAATGTCCTTTCTACATTTCAAAATTTAACCAATTTTAGAGCACTGGGAACATTTTTCACTAAGAATCGAACCCGAGGCTTTAAGCAACATTCACGAATGCCTTCTCACTTAGCTACTGTCTTCCACAATTGCCCATATATCAACAATATACTTTACCGATTAAGTTTTACTTTTATTTACTCCCTTCTCTTATCATAAATCTATTGTAAGTATGGGCAGTCCTTCCAAATTTAGTTTTTCTTAATTATACTTCGTTTTCTATTTACTTTTAGAAAAACGTGCATAAAAATGTTATATTTCACTATGCAACTATTTAGTTATTGTGTTCGCAATCAATCTTCAAGAACATAGATATAGCTGACATTTATTAAACAATAAATTTCCGCCACTTATTGAGCCAATTCAGCTAAACATTAATCTAAATTCAGTATTTTGAATATATATTTGCACTAGACTAAAAAAACACTTTTGGCAATGTCAGCCAAACAATTAAAGTTGATGTGCAATTTATGGGCAAATTTACTCTTAGTAAGTTGGCAGCGCTATTTGGTAATAATTCTTATTGTCAACACAAAAACGGCATTTAAATATTTATGTTTCAATTTAAGTATTTGTAAAAAACACATATAACAAGTAAGAATGCTGTAGTCGAGATGTGCCCGACTAAGAGACTCCCTGCTTCCAACTTGCATTTCAAGCAGTTCAGTGGCAACACAAGCAAGCAGTGCACTTAACTTGTGCAGTGCCTGTCAAACCGTTTTTTCCTGTCTGCTGAGACGGGGGTAATAGCTTCTTCTATAAATTTGGTGCTGTTTATCCGATTGTGATGAAATTTACACAGCTGATCAACATTGGCATAAAATGTATTTGTATCAAAAATCAAAACTTTATCTTTCAAATTGTGGGGGTGTGTACGAAATTTGAAATAAACTTGATCTGCGTACGGTATACAGGAACCTGCATGCCAAGTTTGGTGCCTCTAGTTCTTATAGTCTCCGAGATCTGTGTGTTCATACGGACAGACGGACAGACAGACAGGCGGACATGGCTAGCTTGTCTCGGCTGTTGATGCTGATCAAGAATATATATAGTTTATATAGTCGGAAATGTCTCCTTCTGCCTGTTACAAATGTTATAACTCCCTTTTTCCCATTTTTAATGGGAACAGGGAGTAAAAATAACTGCATGATATTTAACACACAACGAAATAATTTTAAGGCCACAAATAACATTTCATAAACGTTAAAAAACGTTGAGTTTTTTGTTGGCAAACACACAACAAAAAAATGTTTTTATGGTTATTGCGCTTTGCAAATTTTTTTATTGTTCTGATAAAAGAAATTTCTGCTTGTAACTTTTTTGTGAGAGAAAAACCAAATTGAGTTCTTAAAAGCTGCAGCTAGTTGCTCTGCAAGCAGTTAAGTTCAACCTTGCATAGAAACTGAAAATATGTTGTTTTCCTAATTTGATTGTTATCCTCACAATTTTCCAAGCCAAAGGCTGCTCTTGAAAAGCTTTTTAAACGCTTCAATTGAGGCAAGTTGAGCTCAGTTTGTTGTTTAAGCCATTTAACTATCAGTTCAATTTCCAATTCAATTAGCCAAGTTATCTTTAAGGACATCGAAGTACTTTCAACTTATGTAAATTCTTGGCCAATTTGGTATTGTTGTTATTGCTTGGTGTATATTGCAGTGTCTGATTAGAAACCCTAACATTGCACAATTTCAGTCAACACTTTCTCGGCTTTGCCAAAATTACCATAATCCGCTGACTTATGTGTTAGGTGTGTTCATTTGCATAAGCCGCTTCACTGTTAACTGACTGCGCTTCAGAGCTCTTGCCAAAATGCCGCAAAATAAACCAAAACAAATTTTTGGCCTAGCTTAAATTGGTTATACCCTGTAATCAAATTGGGTATAAAGCATGTAACATTCAAAACTAGCCTAAAATAAGTATTGGTTTTTAAGATAACTCAACCAAACTTAACAAATCTGACTTTTATCATTATCTAGGCATTCTGATAAAATTTCATCAGAATTGGACCACTATATCTTGACTATATCTATATATAATAGCTGCCATAGGAACAATCGGTTAAAAAATTAGTTTTGGCAAGCAAAATTTGTTTGTTTCTCAAGCTATTTCAACCAAACTCACACATTTTAAGTTTAAGTATGTTCTTGTCATTCTGACCAAATTTTTTCAAAATCGAACAACTATATCTTATAGTTCTCATTAGAACAATCGGTTGCTTGTGTATGAAAAACTTTTTTTTTCTCAAGTTATCCCAACAAAACTCACCTATTCTAAATTTTAGTATGTTTTTCTCATATCAATTAAATTTTATTAAAATCGGACAAATATATCTTATTGATTTCATTGGCACAATCGCTTGAAAAATTGGTTTTTGTATGAAAACTTTTTTTTTCTCGAGCTATTTCGATCATACTCATTAATTCGAAGTAATATGTTCTTGCCAAGCTCTTCAAATTTTCTCACAATCGGATGACTATATCTTAAAGCTGCCATAGGAACAATCGGTTTAAAAATGAGTTTTTGTATGAAAAACTTTTTTGTTTTTACAGATATTTCAACCAAACAGGCTGGTACGCAATATCCGCATATGCTGACTAGTTTTTGTTCAATATCGGGTGACTATATCTTATAGTTGTCATTGGAACAATGGGTGGATAATTAAGTTTTTATATGCAAAACTTTTTGGTACTCCGAAGATAACTTTTCTTTCATGTTTTCTATAAAAATATGACTAGGAACTCTAAAAATGCTGATATATGAGTTCTCTTAAGGATTTTTAAAGCTAGAGTTTGAAAAAACTGTATGTAGCTGTTGATATGCAAAAAACAGCTGCCAATTGTTTCAACTTAGGCATAGATATTGCAAAATTTCCAAAAATAGCTAAAACCAAATAAAATACACATTTCAAATACAGTCATAATATTATTTACTTATTTTGCTGCGCTACTTAAATAAATGCAACTTATTTGATATTATTATAAATTACACACACAAGTTCATAAGATGACCTTAATTTGTTTAAGTTTGGCCAAGACTAAGAAGGAAAGTAGGAAAGAAAAAATTGAAGTCAAGTGCAGATTTCCGCGCATTTGAATCCGACAATGAATTTTAATGAATGTGGCACTGCAGTTGTACTAAAAATAGTATACAACCAAATGCCGTTTGAGCAGCTGCTGCAGGAAATGTCGGTAAAAAACAAGAAAGCCGCATTTTCAATGGCTTACTAAATATGTAAATTAATGAAGGCAAACCAAAAATGTTGCCTGCGGCGCTGTATGCCACACAATTTCCTTTGCTTTGAACTATTTTCGTATGCATATTGAGTGCAGTTTTTATTCTTCTTATATTTACTTTTTATACACTTGCGAAGGGTATTCAAAGTTTTGCAGGAAGTGTGTTACGCTTGGAAAGTGTTGTTTTTGTAACTATAAAGTATATGTATTCATGATCATAAACAAGAGCTGCGTCGATCTGTTCGTTTGTCTGTTTGTTTCTATTTTAACTTGAGGAAACTTGATGCAGATGCTACTTATCGCTGCAAATAGTACGTATTTTGGAAACGGTCGAATCGAATCATTATAGCATATAGCAAACATAGGAACGATTGGTTAAAAAAATCTTAAATTTTCAAAATAATTCGACTAAGCTTAACAATTCTATGTTAAAGCCAGTTCTAGACGTTCTGACAAAATTTTTATAATTTAATGTTATCTGTTTTAATTTTAATTTTAGTTTTTTTTTTTTTTTTTTCAAAGTTCAAAGCTTAAATCATCCTCAGTTTATGCCTAGTGTCAATGCGCTCAGCGCAACTCAAAAAACGAAATTCTCATTTGATCTATACCTTTTTTTTATTAAAAATTATCTAAAATAAAATCATCCTAAGTCTTAGTGTCATCTTGTTATGGAACAATCTAACAAAAAATTAGTTTTTGTATGAAATTTTTGATTGTTTTTACAAAAAAGGAAAGTTTTATTTAATCTAATTTCATTTGATCTGTTAAAAATAAGTTTTTGTATGAGAAACTTTATTGTTTTATCAAAAGTTTCTTAACTAATATCGTCCTTAGTCTTGTTTAATTAAAACAAGGTACGAAACAGGAACAATCCAACAAAAAATGAGTTTGTTTGATTTTACAAATGGTTCAACCAATCTCAAAAACGTTTAGTTTTATTTGGCCAAATTTTATGAAAATCGGATGACTGTCAGGCCTGTTCTTTTTATTTCTATTCTGATTATATTATTATTATATATCCATATATATCTATATATCTTATAGCTGTCACTGCAACGATCGCTGAAAAGTTGAGCTTTTGTGTAAAGAACTATTTTGTACAGCAAGGGTAATAAATTTTCATTAGCGTGAAGATTGGTTTTCATTCATTTTTCTTGTTGAGCTGCAGGCAGCTGCAGGTAGGCGCTAACAAATGACATTGCTGCTGCAATTGTTGTTGTTGTTGTTGTTACCATTATCGTTAGGTGAAACAAGTGCAGCTAACAATGCACTCGAGCCTTGTCGCTGACACTTGACACAGCCGCAACAATAACAGGAACCGCAACTAATAACTAACAGGCTGCATGGCAGCTGAAAATAGTACAACAAACACTCCTCGAATAATGTCAAAGTGTGTGTGTGTGTGTGTTGCATTGTATTCTGTGTGTGCTTCGCGAGCATGTAACCCAATGCCAATAAAAACAACAGCAACAACCTCAACAGCAGCAATGATGGCAACAATAACTGTAACCACGTTGCGTATACGTCATATTGCGCCGCAACGAATAAAGTGCAGCCTTTTAATTTCCTCTGCAAATTTATTTTAATTGCAAACGACTAAAACACACACACACACACACACACATGCACATATTGATTTAATTTCTGTGTCATTTTTAATTAATTGTTAATGCATTTTGATGTAAATTAAATGTAACACAGCTCATTGAAACTGTACATTGCCTGTTGCCTCAAATTAACAAATAAATATGCAACCTATTTAAATTCTTTACTTTTTATTTATTTTTGTGCATTTTGTTGTTCTTGCACTTAATTTGTTTGTCTGGCTTTTAATTTAACTGTAAAATGTGCATTTTGGGTTTTTATTGCTAATTTGCTTTGTGTATTTAAGCGGAAAGCTCTTTTTTTTTCTAATTTTCTGCGGTTTATTTGACATTGTTAATTAGCTGCTAAAAGAGACTTTAAAAGCGCAGCTGTGAATTTTTGTCTGTAATGACAGTAGCTAATGATGACATTTAAATATTGGATTATTCTTGTCTTTTTTGTTAAGGATTAATTTTGTAATTTTTGTGATTGTTTTAATGTTGTTAATTAGCTTTTAAATGTGGCTAAAAGTTTCGAAATGACAATAGGCAAAGAAAAACTAAAAGGAGCTTTTACTTAACATCAACAATAGATCACATGCGAAAAAAGCTTTGAAAGTAAATTAAAGCTTTAACAAAATTTAACTCTAAGTTGACTCAAAACTTAAAGCACACCTTGTTCTGCGCTCACTCTAACTAAAAGTGAAAATAGTTGCTCAATCACTTAGACTTTAAGCTTTGAAAGCACATTAAAGCACAATTGTAAATTCAATGAAATAGATTTAAAGCGTAAAACGTACACTATTCTCCTCTCATACTAACTTTAAGTGGGAAAAGCTTCTCAACAACGTTGCCTTAAAGCTTAAATTTCTTTATAAATCCCTTCTAAAATGTTCACATAAAGCTGTTCATTTAAATCTGTTGATTATTTTAAATTCAGCAATAAATTAACATCTCCAAAAAAAGCTTTGAAAGCACATTTAAACTTTAATCAAAGTTCTACAACGTTGAATTTAAATATAAAGTAGATCTTGCTCTCCTTTCATTCTTTAAGTGAGAAAAGCTACTCAATCACTTCGACTTCAAGCTTTGAAAGCACATGAAAGCTTTAGTCACATTTAAGTGTATTTGATATAATGCAATCAAAGCCTTAAAATACACTTTTATGCTGTCAATCTTACTTTAAGTGCGGAAAGCTTCTAAACAGCTATGATTCAATGCTTTAAGCTGTTACTTAAGCACTTCTAAAGCTGCTTATTTTTTGAACGATTGAATAATCTGTTGAATCTTTTGCATTTGGCAACTTGCCACACAACAATATTATAATAATTTGGGTATTGTAATAAATGCGTTGAAATGTGTGTTATTATGCGATTTTATCTGATTGTCATTTATTTATATAATGGACAGGCGCTATCGCTGCCATCGCACGTCAATAATATATATATCATATAACGCATTAAGGCTCCCACACATATGTGAAGTAATAAAAAGAAAATGTTCGTGCCAGGCTAACAATACGCATAAATCAGTTAACATGGTCATAATCGAAGCGAGAATAAATGTTAGAAAAAAATTAAAATAATATAAAAAAGCGCCCACATCTTATAAGCAAATAAAACTAAGCCCACATCAATGCGCAGTTTAATTATTATTTGCTTAATACATATACTAAAAATTTACTAATTAACTAATATGCAAAGTAAACAAACGTAATTTTAATTACAACTGTTTGGTTTTCTATTTTTTACAATTTATTATGTCGCTAATTGTCTGCATATTAGCGTGTGTGTTTGTGTGCGTGTGTGTGTGTGTGGGTGTGGGCTTGCAAGTCTCAGCGGTATAAGCTGAAATTTATGGGTTTTGGCCAAGTTAGCTGACTGGCCAAAGGGCTAGTTTGTGTCAGGCTCAGCGCGAACTGCAGCCAAAGGCTAAAAACGTAAATTTCAATTTAGTTTTTTGCAGCCAGACACGCTGACTATCGATTCCTAACTATAGCACTGCAAAGAAGTAGAAGAAAAATATATATACTATATAAATACTATATAGTAAATATATATATATATATATATATAGTTATATGTGTCAGAGCTCGACACTGATTTGGCTTAAGCGATAAAGGGGAAAGGTCTTTTGTGCCGGGCCAGGCCAAGCATAACAGTTTAAATGCGAGGAGGGTCTATTAAAAAACAAAATGGAGTACATGCCAGTACACGCATACTTGCACACACACACACACAGACACACACATACCTATACATATACACATTCTAGGCACTTGCACACACAAAAGCCAACATGCAATTTATGAACAGGTTTTTTCTTCTATTTTTTTTTGCTAGCGGGCCAAAATGCTCGTTTGAACCTAACGAAATGTTTTGCAGCGAGCAGAAAGCCAACCTGCCACGTACACAGCGCAATCTGACAAAACCTAAAGGTATATCTTGGAAAAAAAAAAAAGAAAATATACTCTAAGTACTCGTAAGAAAGCTAAAACAAAGAAAAAAAAAAAAGTAACTCAGTTGAAGTAGCCTGGCCAGTTTCTAGTTAGTATGGGGCATTTGGTATTGGCCGTCTGTGTGTTCGTTTTGAAGCCGGCCAGCAAATTGCAAAGACTACTCCAGGGAGCTAGCGAAGTTGTTGCTACCAATGGCAGTTCTAATACCCAGTATTATATTGATTATATGGGGTATATTTCAAGTGTGTAGCAGGAAGAGCAAGTGAAAGTAAGGCTGCGAGTAAGTTAATTGAATGTTATATGCTTGGTTTGCTTTACTTGGAAAAGGTCAGAGTTGCAATTTAGATTGTTTTAGTTGCAAATAAACACAAGTACTCTTCTCTTTCTTCTAATAAACAAACATTTCCATTAAGTAAACTATAAGGCCTGTTCACATTTCTTTTCTCGATCAAAACATGCGAAATCTGCGAAAACAATGGAAAATTCGTTTGAAAAAGTTTTAGCTTTGAGACAGTTGAATGGAAAGTATTCGAACTTAGCTTTAAAAAGAGAGAGCAACTTTTATTTCTTTCGAACACTGGAATATGAAATCAAAATCGATTCGGAAAAAAAGTTATTGGAAACAGTAACATGCCTGTATACTATAATATATATTAGCGTATCTGGTTAAAAAGTCAAAAGCAAAGTCTTTGGCTTAAAAACACAAATATTATTTTGATATATATGCAAAATTAGTATCAATATTTTGAATATTTAAAAAATTACATAAAATCTAACCTAATAATCGGTTTTATATCAAACTTGATTCGAGCACTCGATACTCCAACTTTTTTCAGCCAACTTTTTCCAGCCAGTTCTCAAAATGGTTTGGATTAAGAAATATTTGTTGGCATAACCGTTTTCTTCATAAAAATGCGGTTTTTTTCTAATAAGCATTGTAAACAGTTAAGAAAATCACTAATTTTCAGAATTTTTTAAAATTTAAATTTTTAAGAATTAGGCGAAAAATATGTGCAAATTGATGAATTTTTCTCAAAAATATATAAATTGAAAACTGTTAAAGAACATTTCATATGGAATTGTATCTTTACAATTAGGAAATGGTTTGAAATACTGTTTAACATACTTATATAAACATGTTCTTTGTGTCGAGCTTTGGCCTGGTATAGAAGAGAGTATCTGGGAATTGTGTGTGTAACTCCTGCTCTGATTAAAACTGTCTCGGCAAGAGATCTTTTTCTTAGGCTACAAAAGATCCTTTAGGTGCTCCCATCCTGCTCTGCTGTTAGATTTCCTTTCTTTAAATTAATAAATAAATAAAGTATATTAATTTTAAATTAAATATTATTTTCAAACACGCTCACAATGAGTTGACATTCGTTTCTGTAAAAGTCTTTAAGACTGAAATGAAAATTCAATATAAAACATTTTTGAAAAAAAACCAATCACGTCAAAATTAGATGAGCTCTTTTGACTGAAATCAAATTTCAATTTTGAAGTAAAAAGAACTAATCACATTTATAAATATAGACATGTCTTTGGGATTGAATGAAAATTTCAATAAAAATGAGCAATTTTTGGTAATTCAATGCCTGAATGATTTACAGATTCATTCAAAAATGAATCTTTCTTTTACGACTCTGGCTCACTTATTGAAACAAGACATTCAATCAAGCAATGAAACGAAAATAATACTAATTTAAAACAACAGAATTTGATACTTCCTAAAATCCAGAATCCAAAAAAAGGACATCTCAAAGTCGAGTCAAAAAAAGGACGCATAGCTGTCAAGTTGACTGCTGCGTTTAATGCTGTTGTTTGCTATGGATTAAATTTATAGAAATTGAAAGTATGCGAAGCAAGTGGAGTAGTATAGACGCAGTCTATATGCATGTAAATAGTACACTGAGTACACGAAGTATGTATACGGCCAATGCGAACCATGAAACTTTTACATAGCATTCGTGCGCCATAAGCCGTGAAAGTTTTATGCAAATGTTTTATGCTAAAATATGTGCCAGGTCGCCACTTGGACGCGCTTGGACAGAGGACGAACGCAGGGATGTCGAAGGGATGTCAGTTACTATACACTTACCCCCCCCCCACCCCCCTTTAGCCACCACTCAAGGTCGTTGTGCAGCGGCATTTTGTGATATATTGGCACAGGAGGCGTCGAGTGCAATTTGCAGTGTAACATTTATTAGAAACTAAGACCCCCACCTGGCACCCCCCGCTTAATACCTATATAGAATCCAGCCATAAAAATCCAGCGAAAGTTATTTTGTGCAACTTTTTGTTGTTGTTTTTGTTTCAGTTTCAGATTTTATGGCTGCAGGCACAACAAAAGATGTGTGTGTGTGTGTGGCATTCTAGTTTTTGGCACCGCAATCCCAAACAATTTGAGCATGTTATGAATGTTATGATAATAGCACATTTTGTATGTTATATGTTATATGTTGTTGTTGTTGTTGTTGCAGTTGTTTCAATTACAGTCTCAGCTAAATGAAACAAAAATGTAATTACCAAAGTGTTGCACATTCGGACAAAGCTGCTTGCCAACTACAAATAACTTTTTCAATTTCATCATGAAAATGGAAAGCCAGACTTTGTTTTATTTTTTCCTTTTTTATTTATGTGTGTAAGTGTTGCATTTTGTAAATGTGAAGTGGAAAACAACAGCAACATAATAACAAACATTTATTTATGCTCTATCTGTGTGTTAATTGTTTGCTTTTAGTTTTTTGAGCTTGCAATTTATGTGCTTATATTTTAGCATATGAATTTGTTGTGTAGACTTTATTTGAGTACTGCTTTTTAAAGTGAAAAACTAAAATTCCTCTTATGGCAATTTATTTCTTGTTTTAGAATAGGTTTTTTCGTAATTTTAATAATTTTTTATTGTTGCTTTTTGCGAGTATAAACTTTCTAAATATTCAGATGCTTCAGTTTCGACATTTTAGTTAAAAATTATGAAAACTCTATATCTTGGCAAACTTATAATATATTATTCACAATCACTTTTAAGTTTAAATTTAGTATAGAACTTTACTTAAAATTGAATTCAGAATTGATATATGAAATGTATGTACAATTATATCCATTCTTAAACTTTTTTATACCCCTGTAGAGGGTATTATAATTTTGTCACGAGTCATGTCCGTCTGTCTGTCTGTTTATATGCAAACTGGTCCTTCAGTTTTTGAGCTATCTTGATGAAACTTGGCACAGAGGCTTATTTTTTCTGCAAGCAGTACATATGTCAGGATCGGACAGATCGAACCACTATAACATATAGCTGCCATAGGAACGATAGATTGAAAAATAAGTTTTTGTATGAAAAACTTTTTTGTTTTTCAAAATAGCTCGACCAAACTCACTTTGTCTAAGTTTAAACACTATCTACATATGTTGACAAAATTTCCTCGATATCGAACCACTATATATAGCTATAAGATAGCTGCCATAGGAATGATCGGTTGAAAATAAGTTTCTGTATGAAAAACTTTTTATAACTTCGGCACGCCGAAGATAACATTTCTTTCTTGTTTATTATTGTAAATCGTATTACTAAATAATCCTATAGGATCTTTTGTTTCCATGGTAAGTTTAAGAAGTTCTCATACTTAACTTAACTTTAATCCCAATTTGCTCTTCAGACAATTTTCTTGGTATTTATTTAAATCAAAGCAAAAGATAGGAATGTATTTGCTTATTACCATTTCTTAGTAAACCTGGTTTGTTCCTCAGACGATTTTCTTGGTATTCATTCAAACCAAAGCAAAGGATTTCAATTTGTTTACTTATTACCATGAGAAACACACTTATTAATATGAGAAACAAAACATGTGTTGGCCCAGTTTCATTTAACACTTTAACACTTGTATTTATGCTTCGCTAAAATGTCCCTATAAGGTCTTATAAAAAAGGTAGTTAAGAAATGTGTTGGCCCAGTTACATTTGGTATTAACAACAGTTGCATTTATTCCTGTTGATCTGTGCTTGAATGCCATCTGCCTAAGATAGATTCAAATGCATAGTTCTTAGTTTAAAAACTTAATTTTTTAAAATACTTTTGATATATTTAATTATAATTTATTTTGAATTAGTGCAATTTTTCATCATTATTTCAATTTTGATTCAAATCAATGTCGCATAAACCAATTATCATGGGAATCAAAAAATGTGTTGGCCCAGTTCCATTTGGGAATATTAGCACTCGCAGTTATGTCAGCCACGTTAACGTTTGCTTCTTGAATAATGGTAAAGTAATACTCGCAATGTGCCCAAAGGGGTTTCGTTTTCTTAATGGAGAAACGCAATCAAATGCCATGTGTCAACTGCTATTGAGTGTTACCCCGTTGTACATGTCAACTTTTGTATGATATATCCTCCAACCCCTTTCGAGTTCCCTTTCAATGTGACCTGCAACAACAGCAAATAATTTGTCGTATACTTCATATATATATATATATATTATATATATATGTGTTTTATTTTTTTTTGCTTGGGCTCGTAAAGTCAACAAGAACAAAAAAAGTTGGTGCAAAAGTGGAGCAAGCAGCGCCATTTCATGCTACAGGCCAATAAAAAGGACAACTTGTGGGGTGCTGGCTGTGTTAAGGACTTTTGTGGAGTGGGACGAACTTGCGACCCAATTCCAGACGTGTTTTATCGCAATAGGGCCTATATCAAAATACTACCTATGAAAATGTCAGGTGTGTGTATGTGTTCGTATGCGAACATTATAATTACGCGCACTAATTTAATAATAATATACGTTAAAGCAAAGGATATTTGGCATAGTTATTTGGGTCTGGGTTAGCATATATATTCATTTTGTTTCATATTTTTCTTTTCAAGGATTTCTGTGGCTCCGTTTTGTTTGCAAATTACGCGCAATTTCCGTGGCTGGCGCCTTTCGCACGCATATTTAATCAATTATACAAATGGCCAGCACTTAAATTGTAGTCCAACCAAAAATTTGTAGATACTTATCGAAACAAGGTTGGGGGCAAAGGGCAGTGTGCAGGGGGGCGTGCCATTTCATTTGCGTTTACCTCAAAAAGCCGGCGTCAATCTGATTAAATACAACATAAATTGTGTGTACGCGACGCTTATCAAGAAAAACGTATCACAAATGTGCGCAAATTTTTACAAACATGCCAAAAACACACACACACAGCATATAGACACACACACACATATACACACACACACATACACTAATACACAATGGCGCTGAACATTTTGCACGTAAATTAAAAATAAAAAGCAGGCGTGCATAATTTTCAATTTTCATGCTACGTTAAAAGCTCTGAAAAATGATATTGAAAAACGAAACTTAACGATGGCCCCAAAACGACAGCAACAGCAGCAGCTGCAAGAGGCAGTCAAGAGGGGTGTGTGGCAGTTATGGGGGACAGGAGTATAGGGGAACAGCGGTAATTGCAAACGAAAAGTTAAAAGTTTGCATGGATACACTCTAAAACTTTTGACTATGATTTTTATAAATTTTACCTTTAAGAATTATTGCGCTCGAAGACATAAAAAATTGCTGCAATAAGTAAATTATAGATAAATGTTGAAATAAATTTTAGAAAATTTATTTTACTTACATCTGAGCACTTTTAGGATTGAGCTTGAAAAGTAAATTTAGGTTAAGATTTAGGAACTTAAAGAAACAACTTCAAAATTGAAGGGAACTTGGCTAAAACTTTCTTTAAATTTTAGAATTTTTTTCAAGTAAACTTAAGAAAATTTTGATAACAAAAAAACAAAATTTTGCCTTTTATATTGGATTTAAATAGCAAATTTACTTAATTGAAATAGCAGATTTATTGAATGCCATAAAAATCTGAAATATTCCACATAAATAAATAATATAATTAATTGGATCAAAAATAAGCTTATTTAAATTTTAAAAAATTTCCACAATGTTTTTCATATTTGCAAATATTTTTTTCAATTAATCTTAGAAAAATTTTCTAAATGTTTTAAATAATTCAAGTATTTTTCATTTAATCTTAAATGTCGAAACGGCTTTAAATATTTTTAATTTTTTCTAAATTTTGAAACATTTAGAAGATAATGTTTTGTCTAAGTGAAAAAGTTGAATATCTGACAATTCTTGTTTTTTTCTTGTTGAAAAAACTGCTGCCAATCTTTTAAAAGCAATTTTCTAGAAATCTGTCAATTTCTGATGATAAGTGTATAACAAAGTAGTATATCATTGTGTACATACTTGTGTATATTCAAAATGCCATAGCTCAACTCTCAGGCAACCACCATAAAAAAAAGAGGTTTGGCCGCAAAAGCCGCAGGACTTGTCGCAGGGTTGGGGGCAGGGTCCTTCAAGACAGCGTCTTCAAAAAAGTTTTGTGCTTGAGAATAGCTTTGAAGTTGCGTCCAAAAGTTGGTCTAAACTAATAACTTCAGACAAATTAACTTATACAAAAGAGCGCGCACACACACACAGACATTCATTCAGACACACACAGCGACACACACAGCAACACTGACACACAGCGACACTCACACACACATACACACTTATAGATATGTATCTTTGTGTCTGTTTGAGCAGGCATGCAAATTGCTAAAATACCAAAGTGTTATTTGCTTGAGTGCCAACAACATTGGCAACGTCGTGACGTCATTGTCAATGGATTTATTACGCATACGCCGCATGTGCACCAACAATTTAGTTGGCCTCATTTACACAAGTTTTTTTTTTGTTGTTGTTGTCGCTCTTTTTTTTTGTATTTTCTTTTTCTTTTTCTTTGCTGCTGCTGTGGCCTGTCAACACAAAAAAAACTTTACATAGACTGTCGTTCAATTTGGCGTTCAGTTCAGTTCAGTTGTTGTTGTTGTTGTTGTTGCTGCTGCTGTTGTTGCTGCCATTGAATGTCATAAAAATGTGTTTGAGGCAAGGTAACAATAACAAATAAACAAATGTCTCTGTGTGTGTGTGTGATTGTAGAGTGAAGCTTCATAAAGTCACACATGCAAATGGCAAGACGAAACAGAAAAGACACAAAACTTTATATATTGACTAGGATATACCAGCACTTAGTTCTTAACTTAATTTTTGCTTCCGAAATTTGAAAAAAATCATATATTGGGTCTGTGAAATGTTCTTCTGTCTGTTGGTTCGTATGAACGCAATTTTTTCCCGAGTTTTGAAGCTAAAACAACCAAACTTGGCTAAAATATTCCGTATACCATAGGCAGACTCCGCAAGAGAAGAGTTAATGGCAGATGAAAGCATCCTACTACAACTTTCTTACTTGTTTTTATAAGTTATCAGTCGATTGAACTACAAATCTAATTAATTTTAAAGCTTTCACTTTACTTTGTATATCAAATACATGTAGATTTTTAAATTCTGTATGCAAATCATCTCAATGGAATCGTTTTAAGCATTTTTTACAATCGTCATAATTTTGAAACTGTCCAATGTCGTCATTATAGTCTTTGGTATGCTAACATTCCATCTGATCAGAAATAGTGCTCTGTATCTTATTCAATATCGAAGCTATAAATAACCAAACCAAAATAGAACAATTATAATATTATTATAGCATAGACAATCGCACGAGAATACTTGTGACACGTTTATTCCATTTATTATACACTAGCAGTGAGTATTATAATTTTCTCACAAAATGTGTAACGCATTGAAGAAGACGTCTCAGAAAAAAAGGATTATATTTTCTTGATCAGAATCAACAGCCGAGTCGAAATAACCATGTCCATCTGTCCTAGCTCTAGAGCTATCTTGATAAAACTTGGCACAGATGCTTCTGCTTTCTGCAGGAAGTACCTAGGGTCGATTTGGCCAGATCGTGCCGCTATAACATATAGCTGCCATAGGAACGATCGGTTCAAAAATACTTTTTTGTATGAACAACTTTTTTGTTTTCCAAAGTAACTCGACCAAATTCACTATATGCAAGTTTAAACACTTTTAAGATATGTTGACAAAATTTCATTGAAATCGGACGACTATATCTTATAGCTGCCATAGGAACGATCTGTTAAAAATAAGTTTTTGTATGAAAAACTTTTTTGATTTTCAAAATAAATCGACCAAACTCACTATATCCAAATTTAAGCACTATCCACATATGTTGACAAAATTTCATCAAAATCGGATGACTATATGTTATAGCTGCCACAGGAACAATCGGTTGAAAAATAAGTTTTTGTATGAAAAACTTTTCTGCAAGGGTATATTTCTTCGACACGTCGAAAATAACTTTTCGTTCTTGTTCCTTTAACACTTTAACATTCTTAATTTCTTTTATCATAAATGAAAAACAAAATTAGATCTCCAATCCATATTTCCGGAAAATAGTATGATACTTTAAGGAAAGTAATACTTTATCTTACCAAACACATTAATTTGGTAACAAAATAAACAAATTTAAGTTAAATATAAATTTCTTGTAATTGTTAAATGTTAATTTCATATTTAGAAATGTAACATACCTATATTATTATTATTAATTCCATAGAATTTCTTTTTTTTTTGTTATAATTTTCGTTGCAAATGCCTATACAATTACATATTGCTCAACTATTTGTTGTGCTTAATTGAATACTTAATTGAAATAATTGTGATGAAAATGTAATGATAATGAGCATAACTTAAATTTAATTAACTTAATGATATAAACTCTTTAAGCTAAACAAAGAAACACAAAATACATTTAAGAACTTTAGTCACATGTGTTTGACATTCTCAACCCGAAATAAAAACTTATGATGACCCTTTGCACTTTTTGGGTGCGGGTATAAAAAGCAAAAGAATAAAAAAAAAAAATAAACAAATGTAAAGTGTTGTGTTGGGGTTTGCCTGAATAAGTCGCTGTGTGTGTGTATGTATGTGTGTGTCTGAATGTGTGTGAGTGTGTGTGGTTGCTGTGCTTTTCAGTGCTATTCATTTACGAGAAGCTGGCAAAAAGTTGTGGCAATAAGCTGTGGCAACAGACGCAACCGACGCTCAGTAGGCGGTGGATAAAGTAAAGCAGGAGGCGACAAACAACAACAGCAAAAAAACTGAAGATGGAGGTGAAGCAGCAGCAGCAGCAGAAGAAGAAGAATGCGATGATGCCAACACGCTGGCAGCGATTTTTAAAGTCTAACGCGCTTATTTACACATTGTGCCATATGTGGCACTGCACCATTTACATATGTGTGTGTGTGTGTGTGTGTGTGAGAGTGTGAGTGTGAGTGTGTGTGTTTGAGTGTGCGTGTGTGCTGCTTATTGTGTCACAGCCTTACAACAGTTTTGTGCAAAATATTCAAGTTGCTACGTTTAATACTTTTGCCTCTGACGCCATTTTGTACACTTGGCTGCATTGCACACATCCTGAAACCAACAGCAACGACAATTAAAAGGACTCTCCCTTCCTGTGCGAGGCCCTAGCTACCCCCTGCCGCTGTAAAAGCCAGGGGCTTAGCACCGTTACAAGTCGCCAGTTGGTTAAACGTCTTAAACGCAATAGCAAAAAAAAAAATAAAAATATCATCATAATGCCATCACATGTGTGTGTGTGTGTGCGTGTGCGTGTGTGTGTTTGTAGGGGGTGGGGAGTGTGGCAGTCTTACGTACGTCTGTATTATATGCATAAGTAGGAGCTGTGCGTATTGCTTATAAGTCGCCGACACACACAAAAGGACGACAAGTCTATTTGTCCTGTGCTATTTTACTTCTTTCCTCTTTTTTTTTCTTCGTCCTTTCACTTTCCTGCTTAGTCTTACTTAGGAGTAAGTATATTTTTTTGTATAATTGACAGTGCCGTTAAATGCTTTATGTATGCTATAGTATATTCTCGTTACATCAACATTTAATACCCTATATACATAAAAATTAGTAGAATAAGGTATCATTACAATGTGTATAAAATTAATGTTATGAGCTAATAGCAGAAACGGAGACTGTTGATTATATAAATATCTATATTCTGGTACAAGCTAGGCATATCAAATATAGTTTATAAGTTCTGAGTTCAGCGTGAATCATGTTCTTTTTTTTAACCGGAAACCGATTCAATCGAAGAACTATTATAATCTTAAAGGTATACAAATGTTTTCTTAACAATCCAATAAAAACTGAATTCTAAATCGACAATTTTCTTAAGAAAATGTAGATTATTTTAAAGATGTTGAGTCGTTCGAATTTGTAAAGAGCAATATTTTGTTTTCTTCACTTTTTTTTTTTTTTAAATTTGCTTTAATTATGCTTTGAGTTGATGATTACTTCCTAATTAACTCAGCTATACATTTTTCAATGCTTTTAATCAGCAAGTAACTCTTATGGGTACAGTGAAAATCCTTACGAAAGGATCGGCCTAAAAAATGTTCAAGGACACCAAATAGTTCATAATGCTCACATATACTAAATTATGTAGTCAGCTTTTATTTTTTTGTGTAAATTACATTTAGGAAATGGAAAACAAGTAAGAATGCTCTAGTCGAGTGTGCCCGACTACGAGACTCCCTGCTCCCACTTTGCATTTCAAGCAGTTCAGCGGCAACTCAAGCAAGCAGGGCACTAAAGTGCCTGTCAAACTGTTGTTTCTGCCAGCTGAGACGGGGGTAATAGATTCTTCCGCAACTTTGGTGCTATTTATCCGATCGTGTTGAAATTTACACATCCGAAAGACATTGATTAAAATTAAAGCTTTATCTTTAAAATTGTGGCTGTGGGAGTCTTTTGCGATTTGCGGGGGTGCGGGGGGGTGCATCCGAAATTTGAAATAAACTTGATCTGCGTATGGTATACAAGAACCTGCATGCTAAGTTTGGTGTCTCTAGCTCTTATAGTCTCTGAGATCTGTGTGTTCATACGGACAGACAGACAGACGGACAGACAGACAGACGGACGGACATGGCTAGTTCGTCTTGGCTGTTGATCCTGATCAAGAATATATATAGTGTATATAGTCGAAAATGTCTCCTTCTGCCTGTTACACACATTTGCAGTACTTTATAACTCCCTTTTTCCCATTTTTAATGGAAACAGGGAGTAAAAATGAAATTCTTATGAACGCTTAGTTTTTAAAGATGCTTGAATAAAGATGAAATAATATCGACAATATTTTTGAAAACTGAGTTTAGTTGCGCAACTCAAAACAACTGAGCCTGAAATTCTCTTCTTTTTAGGCTTAGTTTTAGATAGAAGTTTATTTTGGTAACCTTATCGATAATAGAAACCCATTAATAGTATCAATTGTGCTAAAAAGTTTCATACTAAAGCTCAAACCAAAAACTAGCAGATCTGTTCCAATTTTCAGTTTCGGCAACATTTTGTCGAAATTCAAATTTGTAAATGAGTATAATTTCCAAAAAAATGGCAATGTGTATCAATAGAAACATAATTCAATCCTTAATAAAATACCATATGAATTGAATGCGCAAAATCTAGTCAGAAGTGTTAAAATAATTCCATTTTAAAATAGTTTGCCGCAAGTGGAAACCGGAAAAGTTTTAATGTATTTACAAAGCTAATTACGGGATATCTTTTAGTCAAGCATTTTGAAATCAAATCAATTTTTCGTTCTTTTTTTTTGTTTGAGGCATATTTCAGTTTAAAAAGGCCTAAAAACCGTTTAGCTTGGTGCTGCGACTGAGGCAGCGGCAGAGGTGGAGGCAGAGGCAGCGGCAGAGGTGGAGGCAGAGGCAGCGGCAGTAGCAGAGGCAGATGCCGCCTTCTGTTAAATGGCGCGTAAAATTTCACACTCAATTTGTGTGTGTGTGCTTAGATGTGTGTGTGGGTCATGTTTTATTTTTTTTTGAAGGAACTGCCATTTGGTTTTGCTGTTTAATATGCTCGTGGCTTAATAATATGAAATTTATGTACATATTTTTTTGTACTTTTCAAATTTATTGTTTGGCTCATTGATTTGCGGCCTTTTTTTTTAAATGTGTAATAAATAATTGAATATGCTTGTTGGAAACAAATTCAATTTCAAATGAATTGGCATACTCTTTGCATAATACATACAAAAACTGCTTTTATTTTCAACTAAAGAGGTTTCATTTTAAAGTTTTGAAAACATTTTGGTTTAGTTCTTGTTACACTATTCAAACTACAAACTAAAACTAATACAAAGACTTGTGAATAAGAGTTATTCTTTAGAATAAATGTACACAAACTGCGGGCGGACATTCAACAAAAGCATTTCTAGGTTTTTGCTTTGTGTTTGTTTTTTACCTTTGTACCTGTTTGTTTTTTTTTAGATATTTATTTAATTCCAGCAAAAGGATAAGCTGCCAACTTTATAGCACAGAATTCACCAAAAATACAATTTAAATTGTAATACAATTAGGATATAATTTATTCAACAACATTTTGCATAAATGGTAATTCGCAGCAAAGCTCTGCATATCAATTTATTACAATTAGTTTGAGTGGATTTCATTTAAAGCATTTTAAGCTACAATATTTGTGGCGTATTTATTTGAATTGTATGAGCTTGTGCTAAAATGTGTTTAATATAAAATAAATCAAGTGCTGAAATTGATTTTAAATAACGCATTTAATGGGAAAACCGAGAATTAGACTAAATACACAATTTTCAACTTTATTTTGTTAAATTGAAAAGTTCAAAAAGTGATTTACATAACAAGTCTTGTTCTGTTTTAAATAACTCAACGAAATGTCGTATTTTTCATTCCTTGATAAAATTAAAGTGAATTTAATCCGCAATAACTATCAGGCCTTTTCCGGTTTTCAATTTCGTCAACATTTTGCTAAACTGCAATTTCATCAAAGGTTCAATATTTCCTTATTGCTAATCTAGAAAATATAATATTTTCTTAATGGAAAATTAGTTCAATCTTTGAACAAAAGAAAGTAAATATAAATATAAATCCACAAAACATAAACATTTTAACATTTTCTGTAACATTTTGCGGAGTTGGAATTTTTTTAACATTTTAAAATTTTCAGAAAATTTTATTCGTATCTTAATGGCAATTATTTGGAATCCTTGGTCAAATAAAAATGAATTTAATCGTCAAAAGCTGGCTGACGTGTTCCGATTTCCACTTTCGTAAACATTTTGCGGAATTGGAATTTCTTCAAAGCCTAAAAATTTTCTTATTGCTTATTAATGGCAAGCTATTTATTATGTGATCAAATGAAAGTGAATATAATCCACAAAACTATCAGGACTGTTACTGCTTCCAAATTCGGCAAAATTTTCCGTAATTAGAATTTCTTTTATATATTTTTAAAATTTCTAGAAATTTTCATCGTGTCTGAATGGCAAGTATTTTGAATCCTTGCTCAAATAAAAATGAATCTAATCGTCTAATCGTCCGATTTCGACTTTCGGCAACATTTTGCGGAATTGGAATTTCTTTGAAGGTTCAAAATTTTCTTATTGCTTATTTAGAAAATATTATGTTTTCTTAATGGCAAGTTATTTCAATCTTTGATCAAATGAAAGTGAATTAAATCCGCAAAAACTATTAGGCCTGTTCCTGTTTCCAAAATTTTGCGTAATTGGAATTTCTTTTATATATTTTTAAAATTTCTAAATTTTAAATTTTGAATCCTTGCTTAAATCATAATGAGTCTAATCGTCAAAAGTTGTCTGACTTGTTCCGATTTCGACTTTCGGAAACATTTTGCGGAACTTTAATTTCTTCAAGAGCTCAAAATTTTCTTATTGCTCATTTCGAAAATATTATGTTTTCTTAATGGCAAGTTATTTCAATCTTTGATCAAATGTGAATTTAATCCGCAAAAACTATTAGGCCTGTTCCGCTTTCTAATTTCAGCAACATTTTGGTGAATTGGAACTTCTTTAAGAGTTCAAAGTTTCTTTATTGTTCATCTAAGGAATTGAATCTTATCTTAAAGGCCACTTAATTCAGTCCTTGATCAAATGAAAGTGAATTCAATCCACAAAAGCTAATAAATTGTGAAAATATGAGCATTTAAGGAATAATCACTTTCATAATATCTTATCGAAAATGAAAACTGAAACAGGCCTGTATATTTTATGGCTGGCAATTTGAAGAATCTGTTGAGAAATTAGTTGTATGAACTTGCTCTCTTTTCCAGATCTCAATCAAACTTCACCATTCTAGTTTTCATTTTGTTTTCTAGAATTTGACTATATTCTTATCAACATCGGATTACTATTCTTATCATACATTGAGTTTTTGTTTGAAACAAATTGAAATCGCAAAAGAAACTTGTTCTCTTTTGCACATATTGTTTAATTTTTTAACTGTTTATTAATTTGAAATCAAGTTTAAATCAATTTTAAAGCATGAAACACGTCTAATATTATAACACACGCCCACATGCCAAATTTAAGCTTTCTAATTCAAGTTTTTAATAACACCCCAAAGCGAATTTCAAATGCGAAGGTTATTTGCAGCATATGATTAACAAATTTGGCATGGCAACTAAGTAAATTTCATTATATGCAAATCCGCGTCATAATTTCATATGCGCAAAGGCACTCGAATGTTTGTTGTTGTCAAAGTTACACAAATCCCTCAAATAAGGCTGATTACATTTCATTTGCTTAGGTTAGTTCTCAGCCTTATATCAAATGTGTTATTTTAGAAAATTCGCGCTGTGAAAATGGTTGTTGTACTATAAAGCGAGTGGAAATAAGTAGAGATTACTTCTACTTGAACATCCTGTGGCAAATGGCAAATGGCTCCTGCTGTTAGCAATTTGTGTGTGTTTGAGAATTGTTGTGTGTGTGTGTGTGTGTGGGGAGATTAGCAACTGTTTGCACTCAGACACTCTACAAAACTCAATTTAACAGATCTGTCGACAAAAAGCACAGCTGGAAACTTATGCCAGGTGCATTACGTATACGTAAAACTATGCCATAAACTTTGCTATGTCCAAATACAAATGTTGTAATTGATTTACAAATGCAAATACCTTTGCATTTGTGTGTGTGTGTGTGTGTGTGTGTGTGTTTTGAAAATTTGACCAATCTCCCAAAAACACAATTCCCCAAACTACGCTAAAAACTGCCTTAATCCCCCTGACATCTCCTGAGAATAGTTACAGCTATACAATTTCAGGCACGTACCAAATTTGTCGCTTATCTTTAGAGCAGGCCTCTATATCAGTGGGGATTGGGCATTGGGGCTGGTTGGGGGCTTTAAATTAGTTTGTTTTTTGTTTGTGCTCTTTGTTGTTGTTATTATTGTTATAGTTGTTGCTATTCGGCGCTGCTGATGTTGTAATTATGCTCTTTAAATCAGTTAGGGTCGACACAATTTATGTTTTTGTATGAAAAATGTTATTACTTCAAGCACAGAAAATTTTGTTTCGATTTTTGTTGTTTTAAAAACTATAAATTTGTCATTTTCTTAACTGACAATTCAACTCTAAGCAAAATTTAAAAAAGTATGTCAAAAATCATTTAAAAGACTTAAGTTCGCTTTTAAAATCTGAACATCGAACTTTAAATACAAAATTAAAAAAAGCAAAAGACTGAAGTTCGAACCTTGATACTTTTCATCAATTTTTAGTCACAAAACATGAAAAAACCAAAACATTCGAATATTATATGAAAGTTATTTGGAAAGTACTTTTTAAGTCACTATTTGACTCATTGTGCGACTCATTGATTTGTGTTTTTTTAAAGTTTATCATTTCGAACCTTGGCTTTTGATTCAATTATCCGTGACAAAACGTGACAAAAATCAAAACATTCGAATATTATACTTAAATTATTTGGAAAGTAGTTTTAAACCGACTGTTTGACTCATTGATTTGTGGTTTTTAAAAATATAAGTTTTAAATAAATAAAGTGCAAAAAAGAAGTTGATTATTCAACAGTTTTTTTGTTGAAATAAATTTTGATATGTTTAATTGAATACAAAAAAAATATAGCAAATCTAATAAATGTTTAATATCAATTGTGTATTTACATTATTTATTGCTTGTTGTTACAAAACTATAACTTGACTAAGGTTTGAACCTTAGAAAGTAAACGTCAGGTAGCGAACACCTAAAAAGAATGAAATATTTGCTTTTGAAATGGGAATCAGTTTTATATTAAAGTGCAACTACTTCTTTATATATTGTATGTTTAGTTATAAAATATATATTATCAGAGCTGTTACGGCTTGCACTTTTATCAAACTATTGCGAAAATGCATTGAACTGATTTTAATTAAGGAATTGAATGCTATTTCTAAATCTAATCCTATTAACAAGTCAATTCCCATCAAAATCAAAGCCAAGTGAAATCAATTCACAAAAGTGAATATGCGAACACTGCAGGCAAACCGAAACATTGATAATATAGCAAGAGATATAACTACAAACATTCAATTTAGCGAGCTACACTTTTAACTATCATTTCATAACATGCCTTAATACATTCACTAGCTATAACCAGTTGGGAATTCTAAACAAAATATTGCATGCTTAAGAATGTTTCAAATTGTTGCGCGTCAGAGCAAATACTTAAAGTCGTTGTTATTGTCATTCCTCTCACATATTTTCGCACAGTAGTAGTTTTTTGAGTTGTATTTACTGTGGAAATTGGGTTGTCAGCAGCCGCTGAGCGATTTGAACTGAAAGTGGGAGGAAACCTGGGGAAAACTTGGCGCGTGTCTGGACGCTTTTCCGGGCTTGAAGTTGTCACAGCACGTTTTCTGTGATGGAAATGAGTTTGGGAAATGAAAAACTAGATGAATCCTTAACCCGTAAGCAGTACATAAATATTAGACGCTATCTCTATCTCTAACGCTGTCTCTGTCTATTTGAGTTTTGAGTTCAATTCACACGTTTTTGGACAGTTTATCAGCTGTGGCGCTAAATAACTTAGTTTGTTTTCCAAAATTTGTGTGTGTTTTTTTTTTGTTAACTCTTTGCGGCTTTTGTTTGATTTTTCATGTTTCTGCCATTTGTTTCTAGGCTATTTATTTATGTATGCGTGTTGTATTTGTGTTGTTGTTGGTGTTTTTGTTATTGTTTGTGTTTTTGTTGTTGTTGTTTGTGTTGTTGTTGCTGTTTGTGCTAGCGTGTTTGTTTGGCACCAACTTGCGCATTCTTACGAATCTTTAATGATTTCAGTTTATCTTTTTTTTTTTCTTGTTTTGCGCTCAATTCGATTATATATTTATAAAAGAATCGTTGTTATTGTGTATTGTTGTTGTTTTTGTTGTTATTGTTGTAATTGCTGTTGTTGTTTTTGTTGCTACTGGCTTAAACATGTGTTTTTTAGCTTGGCTGCTTAACACAAATGCTGCAGTTTGCTTTAACGAGCCGTTAACAACACACAAATATATTTAAATAAATTTCGAGCAGTTGTTGTTTTTGGCTCAGCTATATATCGCTTTATAGATAAGCATATGTATATAGTTATAGCTAGATATATATACACTAAAGAGCAAATATCTTGTTTTATTTATTTGCCATTTCGGCATGTCACGCATTCCACAGATTAACACAAATAAACACTTCATAATTATAGCAAATTCAATGGAAAAAAAAGAAATCATTTCATTTATTGCTGTATTCATTTTAATTCACACCTTTTTTCAATTTATTGAAATTAACGCACACAATTGAATTTTCAATTATTATAAGCTGCTTGCAAATAATTGAATGACATGTTTAAGCATTTATTCCATTTGTGTTTTCTTTTCTTGTTGTTTTTTATTGTGGAAAAGTCAGTCAAATATGCACTTTTATCTGGCATTTTCAGCTTTATACCACACTGATCTGCATTACAAATTTTAGCATATAAATTCAAATTCTGTGCAAGATATAGTTTTATGGTTAAGAGCAGAACAGAGCGTACATATTTGTATTTTTTGTTTTTTTTGTATACGAGTACTTTGTTTTGAGCATCATTCATGACCTTCTAGTCTATGTTTTGTTAAACTATTATTCAGACTTGTTCCAAATTTACATAAGCTTTCATTCCGAACCAATTTCGATTTTGTGTTTCGGCTTACAAAAGAAGTAGCAATCGTTTTGCCCTAAGTTTGAATACTAAGTTTGAATACTTCTTATTCAACGGCCTAAAAATCACAACTTCTTAAACCAAATTTTCCATTGATATGCGGATTGCAAAACCGCTTGTAATTTCAATTCCGATTCCGACAGTTACATGGGAATCGGAAATGGAAACAGATAATAATTCCAACATTTTTTTAAAATTAAGTTTGCTTGAACTATTTTACCGACGATTACTTCAGTATGCAAAGTTCTTAGCTTATAGAAAACCAATTTCCAGTAAGAATTTGTTGACTTTTAAATTTTTTCAAAAATTTTCGAAGTATATTGATAAGATCAAAGAGCTTTTCACTCATGTTTCTCAGCGAAAAATATGTCTGTAAATGTCTGAAAATGTCTGAAAATGTCTGGGAATAACAAATGATACTAGCAATATGTACCTTAGGGTGCATCGATTGATTTTTAAAAAAATGGTACCACAAATCCGTAATCTGTGTTTAATTCTAAGATATTTTCACCATAGAACCATAGTTCTAAAATCAATTCCTGGTCCCCGCATTTTGAGTTGAAAAATGTATTTTGTTTACATTTTCTGTTATCAACATTAGGTATAAAAAAAAAACAATATATTACCCCAAATTCGTAATCAGTGTTTAATTCTAAGATATTTTCACCAAGGAACCAAAGTTTTCAAATCAATTCCTGGTGCCCGCTTTTTGAGTTGAAAAATGTTGTTTGCGTTCATTTTCTGTTATCTTAAATTTCACTCATGTGCCTCGGCGATAAAAATGTCCGTAAATGTCGGAAAATGTCTGTAAATGTCTGTAAATGTTTAGGAATAACAATTAACACTAGAAATATGCATATCCAATTTAAAATCTGGGAACTATGTTTAACCAATGAGAACAATTCTTAAATTCGAATTATGAAGGCCTGTTCCAGTTTCCGCTTACTTTTAAGTTTGCGTTGTTTTCCGATTCGACTTTGGTATTTTCGAATGTATTTCCAAACAGTTTTGCCTTTCGAATTTGTATTTAAAAGTTTTCATTCCATTTATTCCTAAGGGAAAAACTTTTTAAAACGCATATTTATTTACTTTCTCCGAATTCGGATGAGTTTCAATATTTGATTTCGAATAAATATATGTGAAATATTTCTAATATCTGGTAAAACGCATGCATATCATTGCTATTTGTTAAAATTAGCTTATTTTCAGTTCAGTTTTCAAACTTGTTCCAGAATTTCTTTAAATTCAACGATTTTGCTTAAGTTTACAATTATATTATGGATTCTTTAGATCTTTAGATCTTTAGGTCTCAAAACTTGTGCTTTAGTGTCGAAAGTGTGTGCAGATGTCTGAGTATATATGTATATATATTTATGTATATATATGCATACATATTCATTCAAAATCAGACGATTATTTCCGCCGTCAATGAGAAAGAGATTTTCTTTTTTTGTATTTGGAAAATTTGTAGACGCGCAAACAAAAATGTTTAATTATATTATGCATATTTGTGCTGAGTTTGCAGTTAATATTAATATTAATTATAATTATAATTGAACTGAAAGCTAAAATGCATAAAACTGTTGTTTTTAATAAATTTGTAAATTGTCGCACCTTTCTGGCTGAGCTGCTAACAATATCAGCAAAAAAATTGTTGTTTTTTTTGGATTCTTTTTTTTTTGCTTTTTTTATGATGATTATTTAGCGTCTTTTGCGCCGGTTTTTGTTGTTGTTGCTGTTGCTGATTGTACGCTTTGGTTAAAGCCAATTTAAGCTTTTAATCAGCACTTTTATTATATTTTTCTTCTTTTTTGTTGTTGCTTTTTACACTCACACACACATAAAACACACACACGCATGCGGCATTTGCATTTGTTTTGTATTTATTGCTCAATTTGTTGCTTTTGCGCGCTTTTACGCGCTTTAATCCCAACGCGTGCCCAAAATAATTGAACTTGAGATACTTTTTTGTTGTATTTCTTCTTTTTTTTTTTTTAGATACGCGCGCCGCGAACTTACGTACAGCAGCAGCAGCAGCGTTTGCCGAGCGTGTTGTGAACAGAACAGCGCGTCGTCTGCGATACTTGTGTGCGAAATTTTGCGCTACAAAAGATGCCGCCAATACTTTTTGCTTTGCGCTCAAACTTCACATCAAACACGCACACACTCGAACGTGTTCTGACCTGTGTTTGGTTTGAGTCGAAAGTGGTTGTTGTTGTTGTTGCTTGTGGGTGGACTCATACGTCATCGATCATGTTCGAAGCGAGCATGTTGCGTGCACGTTGCGCTCAAACTGTTGTATTTCTGACTCACTCTCGCTCTCGTTGGCTGCTGCTGTTGGGCGCTCTCGCTAACTGTTGCGTGTGTGTGTGTGTGTGAGTATGCATGTGTGTTTGCTTGTGTGCGTGTTTTGGGGCGGCATGCATTTGATATTTGCCTTGGTTTCAGTTTTCGTGCATGGCATGCCAAAAGCAACGTAAATTGCTTGAGTAGGTTGGTAGGTCACTGCCTCGTCTATGCATGTGTGTGTGTGTATGTGTGTGTGTGTGTGTGTGTTGCTCCTTTGCTCTGCCACACTCTCTCGCTCTTTTGCTTGTCTATGCCTGAGCTTAAGTTCATTAACGACAGCCGCCGCGTCGTTTCGCGCAACAGTTCACGGCACTTCGCTGCCGACAGCGCGACAACAAGCACACACGCATAGACACACACATAGATACACACACACATTTACATATGCACATATAACGCTACACATGGAACGTTAGTTAGTTTGCAAAAGATACTTCTGCTCACTTTTAGGCACTGATTGTATGCTATACATCTAGTTCTATTTTGAACTGAGCTGCATGAATCGAGCGCTCAACTTTGTACAAATGTTTTTCAGCCATTTTCCTTTTCCTTTGGGGTGCGGTTTTTCCCATCCGTATGAACTTGATAGATATTATTTGCACGTGCTTGTATGCAGATTGTATTTGATGCGAAATAGTAATACAAATAAAACCCCGTCTTTAACCTACAAAAAAGGGTTTATTTGTACTCAAGTAAAATTCACAATAGAAAAAGGATCAACTTTGTTTAATAACAATAACATTATTGTAGGAAGGCGTGTGTATTATTTGTTTTTATCAAACTTTGCTTGAAAATTGAAACAAGTTGTATTTGTGTAATGCATATAAAAACTCTGCTTACCAAATATAATACAAATATTATAGCTCAATTTCTTCTAAATTGTTTGCTTCCAAAGTAAGTGATACCTGAAAAAGGAATTTACAATGAAAGGACCTAATTTGAATACAAAAAGTTAATTATTTAAGATTATTTTAAAAATATTTAAAAAAAAATATCTAAAAATAGAGTTTTATTTCAAATCTGAAAAAAGTTTTGTATAAATTTAATAGCTCTAGCTTTTATATTCCCTGATATTAATCAGAGATTAAGAACTATATAAAAATCTTATGAAGCCTGTTCCAATTTCCTCTTTTGAACAGTTTTAGTAGAAGGTGTCTCCTTTAAAAGTCTCTATTTTCTTAATATTTATTTACATTGACATTTATCCTATCTGTATCGATTTTTTTCCTGTGTCTTCTTTAAAATTGTCTTGAAATGAATCCTCTCTGTATCACTTTTGAACAGTTTTAAGGGAAGGTGTTTTCTTTAAAAGTGTCTTATTTCATTATATTCCATTATTTTGAAATCAATCCTATCTGTATCGGGTTTTTTCCACTTTTGGACAGTTTTAGTGGAAGGTGTTTTCTTTAAAAATGTATATTTTCATTATATTTATTGCTGTTGAAATAAATCGTATTTGTATCGTTTTTTTCGACTTTTGACACAGTTTTAGTAGAAGGTGTTTTCTTAGAAAGTGACGATTTTCATTATTTTTATGTCTATTGCAATGAATCCACTTTTCGACAGTTTTAGTGGAAGGTGTCTTCTTTAAAAGAGTCTATTTTCTTTATTCGTAAGTGCAAGCAATCCTTTATCAAAGGCACGTGATTTTAATCCGCAAAATGTTGGCAAAAGTGAAAATATAAACATTTGAGAAAAACGCACTTTGCCAAAATCAAACCAAAAAAGACCTGTAAAATATTATCCATATTTCATTTCGATAAAAAGATTATCTAGTCAATGTCAATTTCGTAACTCAAAAACTAATTATATTTAAAATTTAATGAGATTTTAGGATATAAATTAAAGTTTTGTGGTAAGGTCAATCAACGATAATTTATTAATGCAAAGCATATGGAAATAATTCTTGTCAATTGTGGTGCAGCTTAAAAACTATGTGGTTTTCTGTAGTTGCATGGCTGTGTGTGTGTGTGTGTGTAATTGTCTATTTGACTATGTGTATGACTAACTGTTGGCCTGGCCAATAGCCAGTTGGGCGCTAATTAAGTGCGTTTTCAAATTGGTCCACACGCACATTTGGCCAACTCGCCTGGGAGACTCATTAACCAGCAAATCCCAAATTAATTGGGTATTAGACACAATGCATTACGAGGCTAAGAGAAAAGTGTTGTTGTTGTTGTTATTATTGTTGTTGTTGTTGTTGTCCTAGGCCCAGTCAGCTATAAAATGTGGCAATGGGGCGTATGAGAAACAGAGCCTCCCCCCTATAAAAGTAAGCAAATAATAAAGAACCAGGCTGAAAACGACTTCGTCAGCTGCTTATTGATTCTCTGGCTCTCTGCAAATTAGCCAACGATCCTGGACTCCAAGGACTCAACTTCACCCCTGGGTCATTGGCTCGTAAAAATATTTATGCTGTAAAAACAGTAATATTTTCTTCTTTTTTTTTTGTAGTGGCATATTAAATATTTATATATATATATTGCAGAATATGCAGACAGAGCTCTATATTTGAGTTGAGGCACATTTCTTTTTGTTGCTAGCCTTATTTTATGCATAAAAGTCAGCAAATTTGAGTTTGACTACTTTTCTGTTTGCATTTCAAAAACTGCAGACACCAAAACAAACAAAGAAATTCTGCTCCCAAAACCCTCAAACCCCAATACACACACACACACACATACACACACACACACATAGCTAGCTAGAGAGACATAAATTGGCATTTTGTCCAGTCGAGGCAGAAAATATTTTTTGTTTATTATAGGGTCGCATCTATTTGTCAGCGCACAAAGCACAATTTATGACTTTAAAAATAGTTTAAACAAACAATTTGTATGCTCTTTGCAATATATACTACTTTTTTGTACATTTCTGTAATTTAGTAAGTGCTATTTTTGAGAAACCAATATTTAACCAAGTTTGCAGGAACTAGTTGTTCTAGATACAGCTATTTTTTAAATATATCTTTAATTTATGTTTTTGTTTTTAAATTTATTTAATGTCAAAAATTCAAAAAAATATCAAATTTACAGTATTTAAAATTCAAATATAAAAGATTTTTAAATGAATTTAGCACAAATCAAAAAATTTAATATTAAAACTAGTTGGAAAGGTTTATGTTAAAAAAAATAAAAGAAAAGAATATGTTTACAACATTTAGTTTTAATTAAAAATAAATAACACCTTTCATAAAATAAATAATAAAAAAAAAATAAGTTAATATTTTCTTTTTAATTTTTAAAAATTTTATTTTTTTAAATTCTCAAAATATTTTTATAATTCAATTTTTTTAAATTTTTATAATTTTTTAATAATAAATAGCAAAAAAATTTTTGCCTATGAATTAATTTTTAATATGAAATTTATAAAAATTAAATGTTTTCTTTTTGGTTTTTTGTGGAATTGCTTAGGCTCGAAAGTTTCAATATTTTTAATTTAAATTTTAAAAAGCTTTTAATGTATGCTCATTAAAGCTATTGTTCAACGCGCTTCTATTTTCTAATTAATATTTTAAGTAATTATTAGAAAATTTAAAAAAAAATTTATAGAATGGATATCGTTTCAAAGTTTGTTTTTAGATAGTTAGGCCTTTCCAACCTTATGGCTTTAATGTAATTTCTTAAATTAGACTCAATTTTCTTTTCTACTTTCAATCATAACCTACTTACCAACTAATATGCTGCAATATTGAAAGTTTTGCGCTAGAATATATATGCACATATTTTGTATTTGAATAACCGGCATACTTATAAGTAAACAATACGTAGTCGCAGGGAGTAGTTTATTCAAGTTTCCTCCCCCTTCTTCTTACACTATATGCCATTATCCTGCTGTGTTTTCATTGTTATGCTTGGTATGCACATTTTTGTGTACAAGTAAATGTACTTACGACATGCCTGCGATTTATTTGACTTCTTTTCAGACAAAACAAAACACACATGCTGACACCCTGACAGAATTCTTAAATGTGTGTGTGTGTGTATGTGAGTGTGTGTGTGTTTGAGTGTGTATAAGTGTGTGTGTGGTGCAAATTAACCCAGTCACGTAGCTCGCTTAGCCGGGCCTAATCAAATAAACGCACCAAAATTAAACAACAGCCGCAAAAGCAAAAACAACAAAAACAAGACTGAAGTAAATATATGAGTTTGACACCTCGACACCAGATTGCCTAGACATATATACGCCTACATACAAACAAAACAGAAAGAGACGAAGACATAGAGATACAGCGAGAGCGAGAGAGAGAGAGACTTACGTACATATTTATTTACAATACAACTACTTGAGGCTACGCTTAAGAGTATGCTAGGATTTGTGCTTTAAATATACCCTGTAAATGCAAAATGGGTTTATAAAAGTTAAAAATAAACAAGGCAAGAAAAAAAAAGTATTGAAAACTGCAAACGAGCTTAGAGATGAACAAAATTGATCGATTTGGCAATAATATCGATATTTTGGTGCAAAATATACCTGTGCCCGATTTGATATTGCTTTTAATATATTGCCTGCCTATCGCTATATTAATTTTTAATCGTTATATCAAGTGTTATCGATATGGCTTCTGCGATATATTTTTCAAGGCAATATCGATATAAAGCTGACGATTTACATCCTTAATCGAGCTACCTTGTGTGGCATGCCTTGTTTTGAAGCGAGCTTTTCATTTCGGAAGCATTTCATTTGAAGTGAATACCAAGTGAATATAGGCCTTAAAAACCAAAAAGTTTTAAGAATGTATTGTAATTTTAATTTAAAGAAGGCGAAAGAAGAAGAAAAAGTTCGTTATGCTTAAATATAAGATTCTTAACTAATTATATAACAAATTTTACAATGAATTTTCAATGTACGTTTCATGAATTCAATAAGGTATTATTATATATTAGGGCTTTCTAATAAGTAAGCACTGAAGTTGGTATCAAATGCACAGCTATTTTAATCATATTGTTATGCTTTTATGTACTCTGTATTAAAAGTTCAAATATAAGAAAACTCTAGCTCTGTAAGGTGTAGAGCAGAAAACTGGATTTCATGTTTGATTTGCCTATAAAGAACGTATTTTAGAACCATGTTTCTTCGTAAAAATGAAGCAAATGTAACTATCGATACATCGAACAAAGCATCGATAATGAAGAGAACTTAAAACTATCGATGCAATCGATGTTTTGCCACCTCTAGTATATTGTATACCCGTAAACACCATCTGAGTCTGTCTTTCTGAAATAGTTCTTCTACAAAACTTTAAAAGTTATAGCCACCAAATTTGTTGGCTTATTTTTCAGAATATTGTGTTGAAATTTAGTATACATATATTTAAGTATTTAAAAGAATCATATATAAAATTTCATAATGATTGTTTGAGTTGAAAAAAAACGCTTCCAATCGAGCAAGCTTTAACATAAGGTTCAATGCGACTATCTGAAGTAATCAAACGCATAAATCATAACACATAAATCAAATTGCAATTTCCTTTACATAATTAAAAAGATCAAGAGTTGAAATTAAGCACACATATATTAAGGCATATTAACTAATCATATGCAAAAGTTGATTATGTTTTATTAATAAACGCAGCAGCTAATCAAAAAGTCATTCGAGTATCTAAAAAATGCTCAGACTTGTTACAGGTAATCATTTACAGTCGAGCAAGCTTTTAGACTCGTTTAAGGAGCTTTGCTAATTGTTTATGTTTTTTGTTGTTGTTGTTGCTGTTGCTGTGCTTCTTTAACAAGCTGTTGTAGACGCTGACGTCATATTAATTATACGCCACGTTGTGCGATTGGCTTGAGATTCAATCGGAATTGAAAGGCAACTCAAATTGAGTGGCACTGCTTGAGTGGGTTTCTTTCTTTGCTGTTCGAGTGGTTGTCTGTGCTTGCCTGTGCCTGTCTGTGCTTGCTGGTGCTTGCCTGTGCTTGTCTTGAGTGCGTCTGCCCAAATATGAGGCATCAACAGCTGCCACTCAGTTGCGCCTCAGCGCTGTAAGCAACGTGCGTTTGCCAAGTTGTTTACATTTTTGTTGTTGTTTTGTGTTGTTTTTTTTTATATTTTTTTTATTATACTTTGCTTTGTTTTTAACATTGATGTTCTGTTTACTAGACGGACCAAAGCAGCACGTGCTGACAGAGCCCCCCTTCCGTTTGTTGTGTCGCCCCCAACCCCTTTTGTTTGCTGTTGTGGCATGGTTATTGTTGCTCTTTGGTTGGTGCTTTGGGTATGCGCCTGTTTTGTTGCCTGTGTTGCCTGTGTGGCATGCATATTTCATATGGCCATAAGCTGAAGATGTCTTAGCGTATCTCTCAAGTCGCTGTCTAATCGCAAAATTGTTGAAAGCAGCAACGCAACGCACATCATTATTTTTAGCTTGTCTTTTTAGTTGTTTGTTTTTGTTGTTACTGTTGTTATCTTAGTTACTTATTTATTTATTTATATTGCCTTGGCTTTATTCCCAAACTGCTGCAAAGTTAATTTCAATTGTGTTCAGCAAAAGGCAAATAATACTTCAAGATTTGCAATTTTCAATTTGTGTTGCCCCTTTGTGTGTGTGCTGGGTTGTAAAAGTGAAAGTGAAAAGGATGTGGATGTGGAAGTGGATGTGGAAGTGGATGTGGAAGTGGTTGAGGAAGTGTAAGTGGATGTGGCATAATCAACAAGTCTGTTTAACAAAGTCAGCTACACTTTTTTGGGCTCAAGTGCTCACTTTGCCTCTTCCTTGCGCTGTGCTCTCTAAACTGTGTCAAATGCTTTTTCGTTCTTGCCACATTTGCCACAAACGCAAACACACACACACATTAAGCATTTGAAATTGCCAAGATATATAAGAATTTTGATGATATATTAACTTTATTAAAACAGTTTATAATGAAGGATTTCGATTTGAAGCGGAGCTTTGAAAATAAGCATTGCATAATTTTAGGTTGTGCTCAAGCATCAATTATAAACTGTTTTTATTGGACCTTCGTTCAAGCTTAAACTCTGTTATCCCATTAATCAACAGATAGAACATACTTCTTTTATTGCTTTTACAAAACAAACCTCTTTTCTATAGATTTATGAACTGAATGGAAGCATAACTCACATTCAATTTATATATAAAACGCAAGTGTTTGAGGTTCATAAATCAGAAAGTGCTTGACTTATCTTGATTCAACATGGTATGTAGCTTGGTTTTTACAATTCGTTGGTATTTTCATTTTATAAACGATGTAAGGGATATATAAAACTGTTGCTTCTCATAAATGAGAAACTAAAAGAGTTGTGTTTAGTTTTGAGTTGTGTTATAACAAGTATGCCATTTTAGAGTTGAGAAAGTATTGAACGAAATGTGATATGTATTTTGGTACATATGACAGTTTTCCATTTGAAATCAGTTTCAAGTTTCTTCAAAACGACTTCTAAGCTAAGAAAATGTTTAAGCTATTCTGATGAACTTTAAAACGTAGTCAAATATTTCGTCTTGAATCAATTTAATCTAACTCAAAACTGTCTGAAAAGGGCTTGAATATAATTTGACAAATTGACTTAATTAAAGCTGACATTCCAAAATAAACCATTTATGTGCGCTTCAACTCTTGCTCAATTCTCCTAACCCCTACCAAAGCATCATCCTCTTTAAAATTCATAAAATATTGCCTTTAAAATGTATGCTTAAATATAAAATTTATTTATTTTTAATTATTGCACAGAAAAGTTACGCTTAATATCTAAAAAAAACAGTGACAAATCACACCCAGATTTGTGAGTCTGTCATTTCATTCAATCATTATTTTGGTTTATATATTCTGTGGTTGTGTGTGTGTGTGTTTGCCACACGCCCACTTTGAGCCACGCCTTCACACGCCTTAGACAAAAGGATGCCGCGTGCGTCGCTTGGCTTTGACAACAGGATATTCGTAACCCTCGAAGTCATCATCAAGCTCATCCTGGTCGCGATAATGATGACTGTGACTGCTGCGATGATGCTTCTTTGGCTCCTTGTGCTCCTTGTGCTCCTTGACCGGCACTGGTATGGGCAGAGGCACTTTCTTTATGACCGTCTTGGTGTGCACATGCGTGTGATGTTTCACCGGTACGTGTATGCGTATCCTGCCAAACAAACAAACAACAGCAACAAAAACATGTCAATGTGTACGTGAATGTGAATGTAAATGTGAATGGCATTGTGAATGAGCTTGAGATTGAATATGTGAATGTGAATGTCAATGTCAATGTGAATGTGAATGTGAATGGTACTCGCAGTCATACTCTTACATGGTCATGTCGTTAAAGGCGTGGCCGTTACACTTACTTAAGCTTGTCGTTTGATGGATGGCCGCTTGTCAGGCCAAACATCAACATCATGCATGTGATAAACACCAAACTTAATGCCTGTAAAAGAAACAACAACAAAAAACACACACAAAAATGTTAGCATCAAATAAAACAAAGCAGCTAGAGTGTCCAGAAAACAAAATACAGTAAAAAGTGCAGGACTAGCTATTATGCTGTAGTTCATTGATAGGAAAATATTGAAATTCATATATTAAATTATTATACACAAAAATGCCATAACTTAACGGAAATTTTTTTAAATTAAAAAAATAAAATAAAAAAAATTGTTTTTAAAAAATTAATATAACTTAAGTGCAAAAGTGCATCTTAAGGTTAAAATAAGGCCAAAAAGACATTCCGAATTGAAAACAAAAATTATGGTATTTGAAAATTGAGCAAAAAGTTTTAAATACTTATTTTGGTATTCGCAATTAAAAGTAAAATTTCAAGATTTTAATTTTTTCAATTTTTTTTATTTTTTTTTCTAAAATGTATAAGAGTGGATTCATTTTTTTCCATCAGAATAAGTTTTGTAAAAGTTTTTTATACTTATTTTGGTAACCGCAATTGATTAAAAGAATAATTTCGAGACTTTTTTTTACGAAAATGTAATCTTTTTTTTTTAAAAAAAAAAAACAAAATTATGGAATTTGAAAATCGAGGAAAATCCATTTCTATGAGAGCCTTACAATCCTAAATTTTTTTTGACTTTGATATTTTGACATGATTTTTGGCTGATTTTTGAACTATCTCAGAAAAAGTTTTGAAAAAGCTTTTTATACTAATTTTTGTTTCAATCGGTTAAAAGTAAAATTTGAACATTTAATTTTTTAGAAATTTATTTATTATTTTCGAAAATGTATAAGGTGTATTGTATGTAAGGTATATTTTCGAAAAAAAATAGTGCAAAAATTGTATTTGGAAATCAATAAAATTTTAACGCAAAATCAATTTAGCTGTTAAGATGTGACAGACATGAAAAGACATTCCGAAACTTAATCGAACGATGTTTGACAAAGTTATGGGAGTTCTGTTTTAAAAATTCGAGCCCCACTAGAGGGAAGTGATGCTCCAGATCGAAGAATGGTGGGTTTTACCAGCTGGATTATAATATACATGGATACTTCCATGATTGTTTTCCTTAAGAAAAGGATGCTTCATTTGGTTAAGTGTGATAGTTCTTAGTCATAATTTTACCAGTCAATGAATGAATTTTATGTTTTTAAACGAAACAAATTACTTTTAGTGTTTATAATTTGTTTGTGTTCTGAAAACAGAGTATATCGATAGTTTAAACTATTAGAATAGCAACATTTGAGTGACAGCTCAATTGATGGCTTAACAAAATTTCTATTTCTGACACAACTTTAATATACCCAACTTAATCATTTCAATGGCTACAGAGTATTATGATATAACATGTTTATTTTGTTTCCATACTTAGTCAATGTGTCTATAAACAATATAATTAACCTTTTTTATGTTAAAGCCTATAGCGCGTATTAGCCAGCAAATCTGATTTTGATTGCATTTGCCTCTGGGCAGATCTCTGCTTGATGTGGGCGTGGCACAACGCACAACAACAAAATTCTAGCCAAGAAGCAGCTTAAAGCCCGTAACCGTAATAATGGACAAAAAATTTGCTACTTGGCCAAAAAACGACAACTTTAAATGACAGCTAATAGAAAATCGATTGTGGGCGAAAACTTTTAAGAAAATTCAGTTGTGAGTTTTTGTTGTTGGTAAGACTTGCGCCCCTAAAGCAGATTCAATTAGTTTGAGTTGAGAAAAAAAGAATAGAAAAAACAAAACAGCAAACTGAAATTGAAATTGAGAAAATTTGAAAATTGCTTTTGAATGTTTTGCTCATCACTTTCCAACTCATTAAACTGTTAGGCCATGTGGTCAAAGTTTTTCTACTGGGACGGCTAAAATACAGTAGCAACAGCTGCCAGTATATATATTTGTTTTAATAGATTAGTTTTACTAATACTATAAATATTTCAAAAACATTGTTATTTGCAAATGAAACAAAGATGCGCTGCATGAATATTGTAATGAGCATAAATAGTGAATGATTTGAATGAGATTTAAGTGAGTGTTTGAGTTTGCGACAAGTTAAATTAAAAGAATACTGTTTTAAGAATGAAAATAAGGCATTTGTTGCTTAAAGTGTCCATGGAGAACGTATAGATTGTTGACTGATATTAGAAAACTGATATGGCATAGATGGTAAGTGGATGTTAGACTGCAAAACATGGAAAACTAAACAAGACAAAGCCGACTAGTACTTATGTGACCATGGAGGACATATGCATTTTTGGCTAGGAATGAAAGGACTATTGAAAACGAATGTGACATGGAATAAGGGAATGAGAAAACATGATGTAACTGAAAAATAAATGCTTATGTGACCATGGAGGACAGTTGTTGATTAATACTAGATTAAAGGAAGAAACTATAATTCAAACGTTTTTGTGTAAAAGTTAGAAGAAGTTGAAGATTATATCAATATTCGCAGGGTTGTAAGAAAATTAAAGCTATTAAAGTGACCATGGAGGGCTGATAAGTCAAGAACTAAGTAGTCAATATAATACTAATACGTATTTAGCCAATATTTAAATAAGCAATCATGGTGTTTGTTAGATAAGAAACAGAGGATAATGAAAGTGACCATGGAGGACAGAGATTAATATGAGCACGATTGCGAAAAGAAACATTATTCAACAAGTTTATAAAGTTTAGAGATTATTGCACTTTACCATAGAAATTTATGCAAATTAAAATTTATGATTTTTAGAATTGACCAAAAAAAAAGGCAATTATAAAAAATATAAATTTAAAAGCGAAAAAAATCTCTGGAGAACACTTGCTGAACATTTGAAACAAGCTCTAATTAAAAAAGTGAAATGTCTGCTTGTCACTTTGGAGCCCTTTGGGGAGCTGCATGATTAACGCTTGATTAAATATTGAAAGAAACAAAAAAATCTGTACAAATTGTGTATAACAAATAAAGTGTCTAATTTTTGCACAACATTTGAAATCAACGTTCACCAAAAGTTTTATTCATTACACGCGCGATTAAAGTCAATGAATTTTGTTGCGACAAAAAAAGGTTGAATTGAAATATTTGAAATTTGTTTTTATTAATTGTTGTTTTTGCGGTTTTGCTTGTGTGTGTATTTGTGTGTGTACTTTCTAAACTGATTTTTAAATTTATTTATTTGTTGTTGAAATGTGCTTTTAATTTATGCATAATTCGTGCGACGAACTCTCTACTTTTTGTTTTTATTGCTGTTTTGGCAGCAATATTAAAAACTGCAACTAGGGAAAAATGATATTTTTAATTGGCACAAAAAAGGATGCTTGTTTTTTATAATTTTGTTTGCATTTTGTTTTCGTTTGCACTTTTTGTATTTGCATTTAATTTTAATTAACACTTACTCCTTGGGGCAAGTGCATTTTTCTGTTATGCTGAACTTAACACGTTGTCGCCAGACTTTAATTAGTTTTTTTTTTTTTTTTTTTTTATATATATTGTTAGTCTTTTTCGATTTGTGTTTTACGTTTAATATATATTGTTTTCAGCGCGTTTTTCTCGCAGCGTTGCAGCAGCGTCTAACGTAGAAATGAAATTGCATTGGGAACTGACTTCGCATGCCGTTTAAATATCAAAAAAAAATCAAAGAAAAAATTAAATTGTTGCTACAGTGAAACGTGCCACAACTCGAAATGAAAAACTTTTCGCAACAAGTGTGAGTGCAACAGAGCGAGCTTGTCTAAGTGCGAGTGAGCTGGCATTAGACTAAGTAATGACATGAAAAAGCCAAGTTGGAAGTAAGTAAAACAAAACAACAAAAAAAAAAACATAATCAACAAACACACACCGGCTGCAAAAAAACACAAAACTTGACCAGTTTTTTTGGCTGGGGGTAGTAGAAAGGTAGGCTGAATGGGGGGCTTGCGGCGGGCTAAGTAAAAGGGGCACAACTCAGCTTGTGGTTTTGTATACTATTTGCAGAGTGCGACAACAAGCATCGCAACGAAACGAATGCTGCCGGGGCAAGTGCTTCAAAGCGTGGCAAACAAATTGAAGTAGCTGCGTTTTGAGCTGACTCTCAAAGGCGCTACAAATAGTCCAAATTCTGAAAGGGGATGGTTATTTTTATACACTGTATATATTGTAAATGAGTGAGAAAAGTATCTTAAATAGAGTGCAAAAAGTTGTGCTATGAATGAGCTTAATGCGGTATATGAAATAAAGTTTGCTTGCTATAATTCAAGTGCTTTACAATTTTCTAAAAATTTTTAAAAAATGTAAAGGTGCGAAAACGAATTTTTTAAAATTTTGTTAAATATTTTAAAAATCTATTCAATTTGTGGCTTGAAATTCGGGTTGTGGACGCATGACACCTAGTGAAAAGGCCTTGACACTCAAAGCACCGGGTTCGAGTTCCAGTCAAGAAAATTGTTTTATATTTACATGGTACGATTGTCAATGTTTAAAAGTGAAACCAGTTGTTGTCCAGGGAACAGTGACCACATTTCATTAAACATTATATACATTACATTATACATTTATCGATAAAAAATATTTAAAAAAAAAATAATAAAAGAAAATATTTGAAATCTCCAAATAACATTTCTTCTGCAGTTAGGAATTGTAAAAGTCAAAGATTCTTGGGCTTTTCATTTTTGAATCATAAAAATTTGTCTGCCTGTGTCTTAAAACTGTGAAAATTGTGTTCATACGGACGGATAGTCGGATTTACAGACAGACATTTCAAAACCCATTATAAATAAAATATTCTGCAAAATGTTTTGCATAGCGTCTTTAACAAATTTAAATGCCAGTCAACTATTACAATGAAATGTTAAGACTAGCAGTTTTTTCCTTTTGGAAAAATAGTTCAATTTTTTTTAGAAAAATTTAAGAAATTTGTATTATTGAAAATTTATAAAAATTGGAAGCAAAATCAGTCTAGAAGAAAGCATGGAAACAAATATTGTGACTTTTGGGCATACTTTTCATTTATTTACATTTCTGAGATTTCTGAGATTTCTTAAATTCATAGCTTTCTTAGACTTCTTAAAAAATTGTTTATATCTTCAAATGTCTACAGCATATGTATGACTTATATGATTGCCAATAAGCCACAGCGGATACTACAAAGTAGTGTGCCTAACTCATGACTGTGATAGTGAAAATACAACTCGTATAACAGCAACAACAACAAAACTAACAAAAGCAACAACAACAAAAGCAACAAAAGCAACAATAACAACAGAGTAAAACGCACAGCAGCAATCACATTAGCAATACAATCTCGAGTATGCTCACACAATGTGTAAGAGGAGGCATGAGGCAGGAGGCACATGGAGCGATGGGAACCGCCTCAAATGCATGCCAACCACATTGTGAAAAGCCGCCAAACATGTGGCCACAATGGCGCAGAGGGGAACGGACTGAAGTAGGGGAAGCGGGGCATGTGCAAGAGGGGCCAAAGTCAAAAGCGTAATTGAAGCTTGTGCCTCAGTTAAACGCAGGCGATTATGTCTACTGGCTTTTCATGGTGAGCCGCGACGGCCGCAGACAAGAGACACCCAACAACAACAATAGCAACAACAGCAGCAGCAACAGCAACAACAATTGGCAGCAGGTTCAACTTGCCACAAGGATTATGCAGCCGCAGCCTGTAGCTGCTTCCTGGTTGCCTAAAAGACCCGCAATCGAAACTGTAACCGTAACGTTCAACCAAATACTGAAAATGAAACTGAAACTGTACAAAACATTTGATTTTACCATTTGGCGCTCTCTAACGAAGTCATCCACAAATTGAGTTTGCCTGGCACGCTGAAATATGTCGCCATTATAGGAATCCTCCTCCTCCTCCTCGCCCCCCCCTGCACTTCATTTGGTTATTGACAGATTTTGACTGTTTGCAATTTAAATGTGCAACGAGGCAGCGACAACGACAACGTCATGAAATTGCAATTGAGTTGATTGGCATTGCCATTCTGGCCAGCGGGTATTTCATCTAATGGCTTATCCATCTAATGCAGGAAGCGTCAACAAATATGCCAAATGGCCTAATCACATTGGTCGAAAAACTGCAGGCATTATCAGTTGATTAATCCAGTCAACGCTTGCATTGCTTTGTAGCTAGTTTGAAAGCACATTAAAGCTTAAGGCGTGCTTGAATTGGAAATTGAATTGAGAAAGTAAAAAGAATACATGGAAATTTAAGCCTCTATTCATTACAAATAAAAGTTTAGTATGTGGATTTTAACCCGTAGAATAATCCATTAAAATAAGAGTTTTAAAAACAAATTAAAACTTTAAATGAGGTAGGTCTAACTACATTAAGCTCTAATTGTTTGCTGCACAAATATAACATAGAGTTTGGTTCAAATAATACAAGCTGAACAAGTAAGAACGTTGCAGTCGGATGGACCCGACTGCGATATACTCTTTTTTTCTCCTCTTTGCGGAGCCAGAAGTGGGCGTGGCAATTATATTTTTGCTCAAATCTTTCAAGTTTTGCCATCAATTAAAATTTGGTTGGGCCTGTTCTACAGGTTTGGGAGAAACAAACATTGCTTGATTGCAAGGGCGGGGGTGGGCGTGGCAAAAATATTTTTATCCAATCTATTTAATAGGACAATAGAAGTCAACCTGCAAAATTTGGGGACTCTAGCTAAAGGGGTGGGGGAGATACAGACTTTGCTTATTTGTGGGGGCGGGGGTGGGCGTGGCCGAATTTTTTTTTGTCAGATCAATCAATGTGATAAGTAGCCCTTGTGCCAAATTTGGTTACTCTAGCTATAAAACTGTGGAAAATATAGCTTTTTGCGGTTTGTGGGGGAAGGGGTGGGGGTGGGGGGGAAATCTTGACACTTTGTCTGCCTATGGTATATACCAACATGTATACCAAGTTTGGTTGCTCTAGCTTCAAAACTGTGGAAAAAACCTGCGTTCATACAGACGGACAGACGGACAGACAGACGGACAGACGGACGGACACAAACCCAATATACTCTTTTTTCCTTTTTTTTCAAAAAAATTAAAAAAAGAGTATAAAAAGGGACTTTTGTTTTGTTAAAGTAATTCAAAGACAACTTAATGAAAGCACATTGAAAGCACACATTTGATACATTTGAATGAGTGAATGCAATTAAGCTAACTTTAAGCTGAAAGCTCTATGCGTATGTAGTATTGAGCTACTTATTCAACAAAGTTTGTTTAAGATCCAAGCTAGATTTGAAAACTAATTTAGAGCAAATCATTAAAAGCACATTAAAGCTTTAACTATATTTAAATACTTACATTAAATGTATGTACTTTAATTATAAGATTAATCAAGCGAAAGCTTCTTTAGTTTAGTTAAAGGTGCTTTTTGAAAGTACATAACATCATAAAGCTTTCTTAAATGTATCAAGTAAATGCAATTAAGCTTTCGCTACACGGTTTACGCTACAAGCGGAAGTAGTTTTAGCTGCTGTTGCAACGAGGCTTGCTGTAGACTCCCGCTACGGTAAAATAAAGAGACTTTTAAGCTTGAAAGCTTGAAGCATGCTTAAATATATTAAATGAATGTATTTTTACTATAAGATTTATTAAGCGAAAGCTTCACAAAGGTTGTTTTGAAAGCACTTCGTATAATAAAGCTTTCTTATATGCTTAAAAGCTTAAAACTCTAAGAAGATGTAGTATTTATCAGCTGTTGCAGCATGGCTTTCTTAAGACCCAACTTACATTTTAAAACTAATTTAAAGACAATTATTGAAAAGCTCATGAAAGCTTTAAGCATGCTTATATAAATTAAGCTGACCTTAATATCAATTCTTCAGTCAGTTGTCATGCTATGGTGTTAAAATTTAAATAAGCTTAAGTTCAAGTGCAGCTGTCAAATCATTACCATATCAAAATAAATAGAGCATTTAAAACTACAGCCATAATTTTGGCCAGCAAATTGCATAACAGCAATAACAATAATGGCCAAAACGACACTTAGAGTTGGTCAGCAGCTCATCCAGTTGTTAACTCGACTGCAATAACAACAATTTTCCGCACAAATTAGCAGCAGGCAACAAAGATAGCGTTTTCACTTTTCTATGTTTATGATATAACATTTGTTAACAATATATGTATAACTATATATACATATATATTATAATGATTTATAGCCCCAACCAATTGGTCTGCAATTGCAGAAAATGTTTCTTTTTTTTTTTTGGCTTTTTTGTATGTTTATTTTTGGTATTTGTTGGCAATTAAATTTGGATGATATAATCCAACTTGTACTCATAATAAAGTCAAAATCCCAGTGCTTGAGTAAACAAACTTTCGACCGGTAACCGGGCCTGGGACTGGGTCTGGACACGGTCTGGGACCGGTATATCGGTACAGCTTTGGGTCCGGTTACGCTACGAACACATTTGCCAAAGTGTCAAAATAAAAATTCATATTATTAATTGAACATCGCACAGCAGCGAGCCAAGAGCATTGCACCAAAATCGTTGCTTGCCCGGGTCATTAGCAGCAAATTAAGTGAATGTGACAATGACGGCAACAACAATTACAATAACAATTACAGCAACAACAATTATAACAACAACGGAAACAAAACAACAACGAGCGTACAATGAAAGCAACAACTCAATTGAAAGCCTTTCAATCAATCGCGTCCCCGTCAATATTTGTGCAATAAAAACTGGCGCAAGGCCAAAAGGGACTCTCCGTTCGCTCAATCAATTTGGCCCATTCGATAAAGGCCACATTTGGCTAACCTGTTGGCCAAGCGGCGCCACAATGCCATAATCAAAGAAGCATAAAAGAAAGAAAAACCTTTTGCTAACTAGCGAGAGTTGCCATAAGAGTCCCTACTTTTTTTCAATCCAAACTTTTGATTTTATATTTCTCCAAATAAGTCATCTAAGTTGAGTTTTCAAGTTCATCTTTGCTTTGCATCCTTAATCGTTATGGTTAAAGAGCGTTATATAAGACTCGGTTCATTACTACATTTTTACACGTAAAATTTTGATTTGGCACATTGCAAATGAAAATACGATTCTAATGAAAATTTCGCAATTTTATATTTTTTTAATTTTTTTCGAAAATATGTAGAGGGAAGTAAAGTAAATTTTTAAAAAAAAGTCAACCGAAAATAGTTTTTGAAATCAACAAAATTGAAGTGCAAACTCAATTTAAAGGTTAAAATATGACCAAAAAGTCATTCCGCATTGAAATCGGCTCAATTTTTGGTAAAGTTATGGTATTTGAAAATTAAAGAAATATCACTTTCTATGGGAGCCTAAAAATTCAAAATAGTTTGCCATTTTGACATGATTGTTGACCGATTTTTGAACTACCTCCGAAAAAGTTTAGAAATTGTTTTCTACACTTATTTTCGAATCCGCAATCGATTAAAAATAAATTTCGAATTTTGTTTTTTTCCAATTTCTTTTTTCGAAAATATATAAGGGAAAATTCGGCTAATTTTTTGAAAAAAATCGGAGAAAAATATTTTTTAAAATTAATTAAATTTAAAAGAAAAGATAAGTCAATCTAAAGGGTAAAATGTGAACAAGACATTCCGCATTAAAATCGGTCAAGTTTTGACAAAGTGAAAATTTTGGAAATTTTACAATTTACAAATTTTCTTGACAAACTGTCATGATTTTCTGCTCCTTAAAAGTATTCACTAACGGGAAAAATCAAATACGTTATTAAATCAATAGTTAACTTTATGCTTAACTCACTGAACAGCCCTCGCGCTTACACACGCAGCGCAATGAGCAATGAGCGTGGCAAAAAAGGATTATCGAATTGTAAGCCCCGGAAACCAATACATCAGACCGTTGTCTTCATTTCCTTTACCAATAAATTTTCACTTAACTATGTCGGTCGAGCGGGGCATGCAACATTGAATAGCTGCCGCTACTGCTGTTGCCACTGTTGCTGTTGCCCGTTGTTGCTGCTACATGGGACAACAATATGTGTTGTCCATGTTCATGTCGCATCCAATCCGAGCCGTACATTGTTTGCTCTGTGGCTCTGTGTGACACAATTTTCCCGTTTGCATCGTAAATTCAATTGACGGAAGCGCGTTAAAGTTGCAACAGCTGCCTCAAATAAGAGTTGCATGTTCCAAAACAAAAAAAAATGTCATCGCAAATTTATATATATTATGTATTTTGCATATCGAAGAGTAAAGCCAATCCCGGACACATTTTGTTTTGTAATTTATGTTGGATGTAGCATTAAAGACGCATTCGTGTCCTGGCCCCAAAAACTTGACTCCATGCGGCTGGTTATTGCTGAGCCAAGTGGCAAGTATGAAAGTGGCAAGAGGCAACTGGCAAGAGGCAACTGTTAAGACATTTGCCAAGTTCAGCAAACTTTTGCCTATTGCCACAATAACAACAACATCAGCCACTTGCCTTGATGGCCATAAATTCCAAGCTGGCTTGGACCATAAAACGTGCTGCAAACAGCACAAAATCTTATGCCACCCAACAAAGCAACCCCAATCCCCACTACCCCAACCCATGCAACATCGACACCTGCAAAACTAAACTGAAACTAAACATTTTTGTTTTTTTTTTTTTTGCGTTTTCTGTCTGAAATAAACACCAATACTCTTGGCCACAAGTGAACTCAATGCCACTTAGATTTATGGCCAGTCTCCGGTCTATATCTGTATGTGTTAGTGTGCGTGTGTGTTATTGTTGTGGTTTTGCTGCGTATGTCCATTTGCGGCTATGTCTCTGTGGCAAGGTCATTCTTATGTAGTCCGCTAGCAATAGTTTTATGCTCACTTGTTTACCTTTAAGCCACAACGCAACCAATTGCTAAATAAACTTTGCTTTTGCTTTTGCTTTTTGTCGTTTGGCACTTACTATGACTAACTGGGGCATGCGGCATGGGGCACAGCCCCACCAAAGTGTCAGCTTAGCAAGCTTATAATGCTATAAAAAGATAAAGATGCATTGACTTACTTTCGAGTTAAAAGTGCTATAAGCAAACTGCTTTAAGCAAACGGCTTTAAGCAAACTGCTTTAAACAAACTGCTTTTAACATTAATTAGTTCAATTTTACTTTGGTTAATGCCTCCTAAACATTTCATAACTTTGGTATAGCAAGTTTATGGAAATATTTGTATACATTTTAATACAACTTTTGCTTTTTATAATAAATGTGCAAAAAGAAGTGCAAATGCGTGTTTTGAATTGGTCTACATCAAAGTTTTTAAATGTCTTTTAATACTGTGAACTCATTTTAAAAGTTTCAACAAACAGCTTGGAAAGCACATTAAAGCTTTGAGCCGTAAATATTATATTGTATTGTCTAAATGCAATTAAGCTCAACTTTAGCAATAAAGCTTTAAACTGCTTTTTCTTAATCGCTCATAATGAGTTTGGCTTCAATTGAGCCTATTTCAATCCATTCAATCAGGGTAGTACACATTTTGGAAACTGCTGCAACGAATTAGGAATTTACAGTTTTGAATAGGTTTTTTTTTGGCAGAGAAGCTTTTTTGTTTTTGCAAAATAAATCAAACAAACGAAGTTTTATAATGCATACATAGTACGATACTACAGGTTGAATCTTATTAAAATGGGAACATAATAGAATAGATAGAAAGTTAATGTAGGAAACACTGATATTCTTTAAAGTTATATAGTTGTCTACTTCATATAGCTGCCATGCATACAATCAATCAAAAATCTATATACTTTTTTTTGTTGAAAAACTTTTTTGTTCTAATGTTCAAGTAAATTTGCTAAGGAACTCTGCAGTATTAACAAACATCTTAGGCAGCCTGTAAACATGTTCTCTAATTCTCTTTAATTAGTCTTAAAAAATTGTTTCTGCTTCTCTTTCTCCAACTTTATAATTAGTGATTAATTTTGATTTTAATTTCTTACATCTTTGGCAGACAGAAAATATAATTTCTTACCTTTTTTCAATTAGTCTCAAATGTTTGCCAACTTTATAATTAGTGTCTCAGTTTCAAAGCTATCTTGATGAAACTTGACACAGAAACGTCTTTTTGCTGCAAACAGTACATATGTCGGAGTCGGCCGGAACAGACTACTATAACATATAGCTGCCAAGGAAACAATCGGTCGAAAACTTGGTCTTTCATTCCAACTCAATCAAACTTACCAATTCTGAGCTTAATCATCATCAAACCATTTTTACAAAATTTTATTAAAATCGGAAATCGGAAGAAAAGCCACCATTTTTGTACAAGAATCTTTCTTGTTTCTCAAACTATCTTACCACTATTTACCTATACTGCGTTTTAGTAAGTCATGCTGACCAAATTTGATCAAAATCAGGCGACTTTATCTGATAGCTGTCATAGGAATAATCGGTCGAAAATAGCGTTTTCATATGAACAGCTTTTCTGCAAGTCATGTTCTGTTTCCATACGCAGCTACTAAGTCAACTGGAAAAGGACTTTATTATCAAAATTAATTAATTAAAATAACCAAAGGCTATTTGGCAACATTTCGATTTTGACATCAATTTCAGTTGGTGTGGCTTTTCATTTCCTGATTTCCTGCCACTCAATTATGTGTGTCTCCAAGCAGTTGCAGTTGTTACACAGTAGTATATAAACTATATTTAAGTACATATTGCAACGACGAGCACAGCCAATAATAATAATGATATAATATATGAAAGAGAAACACAACACACACACATTAAACAATGCCGTTTTCATTGGCATAGTTCACTGGCAGCACAAACATTAATGCCATTATTAAATAATAATGGAAATTGTGGAAACAAAAGCAGAAAAGCGTTTTATTGCATTTCTCTGATAGGTTTCTACCCCTACCCACTTCTGCTCCTCCTACCTTTAAATCAGCTGTAAAAGAGTGCATAATTGAAACTTATTAAAGCAAGCAGAAAAGCGAGTGAAAAAAACTTATTTGAAATCTTCGAGCGATATTTGTGTTTTCTTTTTTTTGTTTTTATAATTCAGATTACACTTTATTGTTTAAGAATGAATTGAATTATTTAGTTTTGTTGTTCATTTTTCTCTTTAGTTGCTTGTGTTTTTTTATCATTTTGAATTGTTGTTGTTGTGTGTTGTGATTGTTTTTTGTTTTTTGTTTTTGTTGTTAATCATAATTTATAATCGTAATAATAATAATCGTAATAATGCAGTATGACATAATATATGCATGTTTTTTGTTCTTGTTGTTGGTTTTTTGTTGCATATACATACATATATACTATATATATATATATGTTTCAGAGACACAGTTATGTATATATATATATATATAATTCGATTTACCTAAAAAACAATTTACAAATATATAAAAAACGAATTCATCTAGTTTAACTAAATTATGTAAGCATATAAAAAACGATTTATACGTTATGTACTCGTATATACCTAAATATATATATATTTATATATATATTTTTCTTTTTTTTTAATCATTTTCTTTTATTGTTAATCTTCTTACATGTTTTTTGCTTTCCTTTTTACTTTCTTTTGAGTTTTGAGTTTTTTTTTTGGGCTTTTTACTATGCAATTTGGGAAACTTTTGTATTTTTGCTGCGTATGTTAGCTCTTTTCTTTTTATATAATTTATAAGAAAGCAGAACGAAATTGTTTACAACTGCGCAATAAATATTAAATTGTATTTATGTGCTTGATGTATCTCTGTGTGTTATTTTTTATTTATGTTTCGCGTCTAAAAAGCATTTAAGAAAACATTAAAAAACATTTAAAAAACCCGAAAAGCATTTAAAAACAAAACAATTTCGAAATTAAAACGAATCATGCAGCTAAGATAAAAAAAAAAAACCAAAAATAGACAGCAACAAAAATGCTCAACCAAAACGCCAAACAAACAGCAAATATTGCGCATACGCCGCGTTGTGCAGGAAACACACATTGACCTTTTACATTTTTTCAATGTGTGATTTGTTAGCGTGTAAAGAAATGCACGGATATTTTTTGTTTTATTTTTTAGAAACGTGCTTAATGAACAGCAAACACTGCCTAAAGTAGAACTAAAACTTTCAACAGATTTTTCATAATTATTGCTGTTTTCTCAACTTTTGAGGTTTGACTTAAGGTTTCTATTTACAGAACCTAACTTTATGTTTTTATCGATGTCTGCGTTTATATAGTTTTGAGCTTCTGTAAGAAACTGATAAATGTGTGATTGATAAAAACTTCATCTTGTTTTCCACCTATACATCAAAGACGTCACCAGTCCCCCCTGCCTACACCCTTGCCCTGAGCTGCTTTGATGCTCAAAATTGAGTATGAACTGAACTGTAAGGAAAAAAAGTACGCCAAAAACATAAAATTGAAAATTTTTCCTGACTCTAAAAAACATAGTTTGTTATCTTTTTCTGACTGTGGAAAAAAGTTGAGAAAACAATTTGTTCTTTAACGAAAGACTTTATCGAAGGGAATAACTTAACAGGAGCATTGTGAAAGTAGCGCTTAGAGATGTTTGCATTAGCTCTTGCTGTCAACTTAGGCAGTGTACACTGTAGCTGTATCCTTTTTGCCTTTCTTAGAAACATGTTTAATGTTCGGAAAGCACTGCCTAAAGTAAAGCTGTCAACAGTTTTTTCATAATTTTGTTGAAAATCAAGACTTTTTGAGATTTTTTCATTAGTCCACTTAGGCAGTGTACACTGTAGCTAAAGCCTTTTTCAAACATGTTTAATATGCAGTAGACTCTGCTCAAAATAAAACTTTCAACAGATTTTTCAGAATTTTGTTGTAAATTAAGGCTTTTAGAGATCTTTTTCATTAGTTCCTGCTGTCAACTTAGGCAGTGCACACTGTAGCTATAGCTGTAGCCTTTTTGCCTTTTTTTATATATATTGCTTTTGGGCTGTGTATTAAAAACTAATAATGTCGCATGCTTTGCATCATTTATAACTGCCATTTGCAGGACACGTTTCTGGGGCTGCCTCTATGAGTGTGTGTGTGTGTTGTGGTGTGTGTGTGTGTGTGTGTGTTGTGATGTGTGTGTATGGTTGTATGTGTGTACATATGCAATGTGCAACAGTCGTACTACAACTACCACTTAAACATATATCATTATGAATATGAATTTATTCAGCTGCTCTCTCATATATAAGTTTTGTTTTTGTTTTTGTTTTTTTCTTGTATATAATTAATATTCAGTTGTTGTTTTTTCTTTATTTAAAGTAAGTTTTTTGTGTGTGTTTATAGGGGGAGTTGTTGTTGTTTTTTGTTTTTATATTGTAAATATTGTAACATAATTAATATGCCATTATATGCTAAATTTAAATTTAGGTTTTACTCGTGTTTTGTGTTTTTTGTTGTTGTTTGTTTTGTTTTTGTTTTTGTTTTTGTTTTTTTTGTTGTTTATTAAAGATTTAACCATTTTTTTCTTTGCACTAAAAACTTAGCATAAAAATTTAACAATATATATATATATATATTTATTTCTTGTATGTATATTATATATAGATAATTTTTGTTGTTACTCAACTCAACTGCACTGTATAATTATTATTAATTTAATTTTGTTTTATAACTTTTGCTGTTGTTCTTGTTGTTGTTGTTGTTGTTGCTGTTTCTGCTGCTTCTTGTTTTTTGCTGCTTTTTATTTTTTTTTAACAATTTTTGCCAGTTTATCGCATAAAGTTTGCCATTTGAAAGCTGCTCCCTTGCTTTTGTATAAATTATAACTAATTTATATATATATATGTATAATATATATATATATATATATGTATTGTATATTTGTGTTGTATATATATAAAGTTTATGTTTTTTGTTGTATTTTTTGTTTAAGGCCGAAAAATGTTCAACTCAAATTGTTGTTAATATGTTTTTTTTTGGTTGCAGTTGCTGTAAAAATTGTTTTGAAAGCGAAAACGAAATTGTTTAAACAAAATGTTTGCAGCCAAAAAAAGTAAAAGTTAGTTAGTTATAGTTAGTACCTGGTTTTGAAAAGTTTAGATATAACAGAAATAAATTTGTTTTGAATTGCAATTGGTAATTTATTATGTATTTTTGTTTAATGTTTGTTTGTTTGTTGTTGTTGTTGTTGTTGTTTGTTTGTTGCTGAATGCACAATACAATTTAATTATAGTAATATGTATATAATTAGTTTCATTTAATAATATGCCTGCCTGTTGGGGTTTTGCATTTTGTTTTTGTTTTCCTGTCTACCAAAAATTGTATTTGCTTTTTTTGAATTTAGGTAAAAAAGTTGTGTTGTTGCTTTTTGTCTAAGAGGGGGTAGGAAGCGGGGAGCATTTAAGACACACCAATTATCACCTACTATCCAATGTGTTGTTTGTTTGTTTAACGCTAGTTTAACTAATGTAATGTATGTGTGTGTGTATGTGTGTGTAGTGTGTGTATATGTGTGTATGTGTGTGTGTGTGTGTGTGGGTTATGTAACGTCTTTGTGTCGTTCAGTCGTTTATTTTGAAAACAAAACTTATAAAAAGAACCGAAAATTATAAAAACCAATTTTTTTGTTTTTCTTTTTTGTCTTTAAATGTTAACTGGCCTGTTCCGGTTTTCACTTGCGTTAATACATTGCGAAAGTGATTTTCACTTCAATTTTTACATTTGCACTTTTTGTACAATTTTGCGGTTTGAAATCACCTTCATTTAAACATCATATCATCGATTTCATATCATAGGTTTCAATTCACTAAATCCACAGCAATAAGCACATTTTGAAACTTTAAGTGAATTTCAATTCCGCAAAATGTTGCCGCAAGTGATAATCAGAACAGGCCTGTTTTGTGTTTTTTTTTTCCGGGAAGGTGAGGAAAGGGTTTGCTGAGGGGGTGGCTGTCCGGGTTGTGGCGTGCGGTCCATCAGTCTGTTTGGTTTTTATATTATTTTTTTTCATATTTTTTTTTTTTATTTTCATATATATATTTTTATTTTTTATTTTTATTGTAAGTTTTTCGCTTAAAACAATAAACTTGTAACTTTTGATATTACGAGTAGGTTCATCGTATATAGATTTTTTTTTCTTTTGTTGTTGTTGTTGTTGTATATATACTTTATCATTTAATTACAATTTTTTGTTTCGCATTTATAATTGTATTGTATATCAAAAAGTATTGTGTTAGCTAATATATAAACTATTAAAGTCTGTTAATGCTTTTTGTTTTTTGTTGTTTTTGTTTTTTTATTAAATCTACTAAACCTTGGAACCGGAATTTGGGATTTGCTAACATGCTTAAAAAACAAACATATCGAAAGCAAAGACTTTTTTTTAACAGATAGTTTTTTTTGCATAGTTTTGTTGTTGTTTTCTGTGCTGTTCTTAAAAGTTGTTTGCTTTTTTTTTTTTTAATTTTAAATGTTAAACGTAAATGTAATTGTAATTATTTGTAATTGCATTAATCATAATTATATAAGAACACATTTTTCCGAGATATTCGATTTTTTGTTTTTTTTTGTTTTTGTTTTTTTGTTTACAAAAATTTGCATTATATTTAAAAACTGATAATATATATAAGTATATATATATATATATATAAATATATATATATATATAAAAATTGTATATATAATACACATTGTTTAGTTTACAACAAAAGGCAGAGACAACCTAGAGGGTTAGCGGTGTAGTGTGGGAGCAGGGGAGGTGTTGGGGGCAGTTGTACATACAATAAAATCAAGCTGAGCTCAGTTTCAAAACGAAAGTTCTGTAAAAATTTTGGTATATATAGAAACAAGAACACTTTTTCTTTCTTTTTTAAGTACTTGGCTAAGGGGCGTGGCTCGAACTGAAATATGTTTTTTGTTTGTTTTTGATTTTATACTTTTGTTGTTGTTGTTGTTGCTTGAAAACTTTGTTTGCTAAAATGCATTTCTTGACGTTTTTTTGTGTGTTTATTTTTTTTGTTTGTCTATGAAGCGAAAGATTAACTGAGTTTTACATTGTATTTTTTTACTTTTATTTGATTTTGTTTTTGTTTTGTGTTATTTAGCCTGTTTTGTGTGTTTTTTTTTTTAGTTTCTTGTCTAGAAAAAAGTATATATAATATTTTTGAAATATTTGTTGCTTTTGTTTTTGTTTTTTTGTTTGTAGCTTGCTTGCTTTATGTAATTTTAAGTGAGTCCTCGGCCAGGATCACATCCTTGGTTGTATGCTAGCTTAAATGATGATAAAGTTGGTGTTTTTTGTTTTTCGTTTTAATGTTATGTTTGCTTTTGTTTGTTGTTTTTGCTTGATTTGTTTTTTTTTTTTTGTTATTTATTTATATTTAGATTTATTTAATTGTTGCCGCTTTCAGTCCTCCAGCTGCAATTGTTGCTCGGGTGATGTTGCTGCCGTTGCTGTTGCCGCTGTTGCAGTTGCCGTTGCAACAGTTGTTGCTGTTGCAAGTATTTGCAGCGGACAGCCGGCGGCAACATCTGCGACAGAACCGGTGGACGTATCCATGAAAAGCGGTTCTGGTTATGTCAGATCCTGCTGTGAATCTATTGAGAATAGCTCCTTGTATAGCGCTGGGAAAACAACATTCGGATGTTGTTGCTTAAATTTGCTCAGCGCTTCCATGTGCAAAATCGAAATATCGCTGTTTGGATAAGAAAATTTAAAGTTTATTAGATTTGTGTGGGTTAAAGTTATGCGCATAGCTAACCGGAAATTGGGTATGTTATTGAGGAGCGTGTCCAGCACGGTAACATCGCCCTTGAGCGGCGCATGATTCGTTTCCAGCTCCTGCCGTATTGCATTCATGCTCAGATTGAAAAGCCTCTGTATTTCCGTATTGCCGCGCACTCCATTGCGTTCTATATTTGAAAAGATTATGTTGTTTAGTTAAACTTTTCATCATTAGTTTGTAGCTGATACTCACCTGGCCAGAGCAGCACTAAGCTCTGATATAGCGCCAGTTCGGTTTCAGTCAGTTTGAGTTCGGCTATTGATTTAGCCGTTTGGAAAATGCGCGACACCAGACGCATCTCATCCGAATCGGATGTATAGAATGCCTCCTGTGGCAGCATTACATCGCCATACAGCACAGCATTCTGTGAGAGATCTAGCAATCTGGACATGCGAACAATCGCCAGCTCAAATGAGCCCGTCTTCAGCAACAATATCTGTTGAGGTGAATGTAAATCAATTAGTTGAAGTTCATTCTCTTTTCTATAATATCAACTTACCTGATCATCCTGACTGAGCCGCATAAAGCCTGGTATTAGCTTTGCAAATTCGATTATGTTTTGTATCATTTGTGTCAGCTTTTCGGCACAGTCCAGCCAGAGCTCCTCTTGGCCCAGATTTTTGTAATAGAGTATGCGTGATAGATCCTGTAATCGAAAAATATAATAGCGTATTAAGCATGTGATGTAGGAAATTTGACTGCGAAAGACTAGAAGACATATTAAAAAAAACTTTCCAAAAGACTTATTTTTTGAATAGTTGTTTGATTTTAAAGTCTGGAAATAGTTATGGTTTGGCTCTCTTTCAAAAGTATTGAAAGTTTCCAAGCCAAATTAATTCTTCAAGAATTAGGTATTTCGGCATCATTCTTTTGCTTTTGCAAATGAATTGAATTGAAATTAGTATTAATTCTTTTAGAATTAGGAATATTGGGAATCATTCTTTTGCTTTTGAAAATGAATTGAAATTAGAACTAATTTTTCGAGAACTAAATAAGCTCAAAAAGACACCGCTTTAGATATTCCGGGCCTTTCCCATTTCCAATTCTAATCTAAACAATCGGAATCTGAATTGTTATTAGCTGATCTGAATTTGAATAAAAAATTCAGCTTTAAAAGTTTTGCTTGAAAAGTATTCGAACTTATTTTTAAAAAGAACGAATGATATTTCAATCGAAAAAAGAAAAAGAAAATCAAAACAGTTCGGAATGAAAAGTTATTAGAAATGGAAACAGTCCTCATTAGCTAATCTTATGCAACTCACAAATATAAAGCGATTGTACCTTTTCACTATTCATGAAAAGTTGTGTCAAAATTTTGGATAATTTTTAGCTTTTCAGCTTGAAAGTAGCTGAAAGTAGCTAAAACCTGCATTTTTTGCCCTTATACTGCGATAATCCACTTTAACTGAAGTTGTATTATTAGGAATAAAATGGAAAAAATTTCGACAATTTCTCTTAGTCTGATTTGAGGTATGTGAAAGAAGTAATATTCTGGATAACGCCCCCTTATATGGGAATAATTATATTCTTATGAAATTTTTATTCTTAGGTGTTATTTAAACAAATTTCTGATAGTTTTTGAACTAAAGTCTGCACAAATTCATTAAGCATTTACTTTTCTATTGCATTAATGAAGTTTTCTTAATATTTCAGCTGATTTTCAGCTATCCTGTTAGCCTGATAACTCACCTGCGGCTTTCGGAACATGTCATGCACAGATTCCAGTTTGGTATTTGTATTTGCATGCGCTTCCGCCAGGGTTTTGATCAGCACATCGTTGATATCGCCATCCGCTAGAAAAGTGAGAATAAATTGAGTAAATATGGATATTGAATAAAGGCATCCCTTTAATACTTCCAAAATAAATATAGATATAAGCAACGGATTAGAAAATTGAACTAAAAACACTCTCAACAACTGAAGTTGATAAAAGTCGATCTAAAATTGTAAAATATCGAAATCTTATCTTATTCTTTCAGCTCTATTCCAGAGCAAGAGTTCAAGAATAAGGATACTATCGATATTTGACTATTTTGAGAAGTGATTTTAGTTATATTTTCTTATGCCTTGACTATATCGTTATTTCCTTCGATAAATAACTAACCATGACTAATAAATTCGGGATCAATCATTGTACTGCGCGGCTCGTATGTAGTACTATCCACATAATCGGCCGATATATCATATTGCATTGTCTGCTGAGGCGTCACCGATGCCGAATAGCCATAGGGACTGCCATAGCCGACCTCATTGTTGGAGTAGCCACCGCTGTAGCTGTTCAAAAGGGATGACGAACCATTAATACGAGTAGAGTATGCAAAGTGTTTGTTGTAATTGAAACATTTGTTCAATACTGCACCTGTTGTTGTAGCTGTTGTGCTGCAGCTGATCGCTGCTCGAGGGTGTTTGTGTATCATATACAGAGCTATCGGGTGCCGCATCGCTTTGGGCACGCATCTGGGCACGATGGAAACGCACCTCATCTTCAACCTTTTCACGCTGCTTCTTTGACATTCTGCCAAATTTTACAGCTGCAAGAAATATTTAGTTATTAATTAATATTGTAATTTAAAGTTAGAGTTTTGTTATCTGTTTTGTGGTCTGCATGCATCATACCATCACGACTCATTCCCAATTTTAGGCACTTTTGCAGTCTACAGTATTGACAGCGATTCCGATTCACCCGATCCACAACGCATTGCTTATTGCGCGGACACTGATAATTCACCACGGAGCTCTGCGATCGCCGAAAGAAACCTTTACAGCCCTCACAGGTGATAACGCCGTAATGCACTCCCGATGATTTGTCGCCACAGACTTTGCATGGAATTATTTCAATTTGAGCTGTAAGTACAAGAAGAATTTTATTAATTAGTTATCAGTTTATAATGAGTTTTTGCAAATATCTTAGATTTACTATTTATTAATATTATTAGATTTATCTCAAAGTAATAAACGAAAAACGAGCTGAAAAGCCAGCCAAAAAGGCAACTTAAAAGCCAGCTGAATAGCCAGCTGATAAGCCAGTCTAAAAGTTCTGGTTCTCATTCAAGTGCATGCAGGTTATGCATCTTATTATTTATAAGATCTTTGGTCAGCTGGTTAAGAATCGTGCTATTTCAGCAAAAATTTGTGTTAGAGTGATGAAATTTCGTTTTGTATGGTGTTGCTATAAAATTTGCTAAAACAAAGTCAAGTAAGAGTTCAGATATAGTTTAAGGTCAATTAAGGAAGATCCAGTTAAAAAAAAAATGTTGAAACACTTAAGCTTAATAAATAATAAGAAATTTTACAAACATTTTTCTAATATTACTTTTAACTGAAGGCTTTGACAGAGCTCTTTCAGCAGTTGTGTAGGTTATATTCCTTTTTCATGTTAAGAACCGTTATGGTTAATACAGAACCTTGTTTTAAGATGATGTTACAACTATCTCCAGCAAAGTTTAGATGTGGGTTAAAGTCAATTTAAGACTTATTTTTCCACTGGGGTCTTACTTTAATATACATAATGTATAAGAAAAGGTTCATAACACAACTTCATAATGTAAGTCTTTAAAAGTTTAAAAAAAGTGAAATTTTTCGCTTTTCAGTTGAACCGGAGTACTGAGACTTGTTAAGTAGATTGTTGAGATGTTTCTTTTTTGGGACAATTTAGAATCCAACTGAAGCACAGTTCAGAAACGATTAAGATCAATGAAAAAGATTGTGTAGCTGCAGAGAAATTATAAATCAGTTCAATATAAAGAAAATCATCTTTAAATACAGCTGAGATATTTAAATCAAACTTGTAAAGAAAGTTCTATAGTTCTTAAATCATTTCATTCATTCACAATACTCGAAAACGTAGCAAGAATTTCAAACATTCAACTAGTTTTTCAAAAAAACATTATCATTATGGAAACTGGATATCAGCAAAACGCCGTTAGCTGTGGAGTAAGTCTTAAAATATACGTTCTATGTTTATTTTTGTATTGAAATTTGTCAACTTAGACCACAATTATGGCACTTGAATTCAAAGATGGTGTTGTAATTGCTGCAGATTCGCGTACTAGCTGTGGCAAATATGTGGCCAATCGATCGGCCGATAAGCTAACACGCATTACTGATAAAATATTCTGCTGTCGCAGTGGCTCAGCATCCGCAACTCAAAGTTTGTCCGATCTGGTAATAGATACAATGAACAGTCTTGAGATACAACTGGGTGAACCGCCCTATGTCAAGGATGCAGCTGTCACATTTCGTAATGAGATCTATAATCAACGTCATAAAATGATTGCCAGCGTCATTGTGGCCGGTTGGGATCGTTATAGAGGTGGTCAGGTATTCAGTATTCCCATCAGTGGTTTCATGATACGCGAACCCTGCTCCGTTTCCGGTTCTGGTTCGACCTATATACAAGGTTATATGGCTGCCAACTTTAAGCTTGGCATGGAGCGGGAGGAGTGTATAGAATTGGCTAAGACTGCTGTGCGTCTTGCCATACAGCATGATAGTTGTTCGGGGGGCGTTGTTAGAATTGGGGTTATAACAAAGGATGGCTTTGAGGCTGAAGTGTTTCCAGGACAGGAACCGGAGGCGGTACCGCTTACCAACAAAATGTTATGGAATTTAGAATTTGGCAAATGGTGAATCATTTTTAAATTTTTAATTGTTTTTTATATATTTTTGTTACGGAATTAAAAGGAAACTTAAATGAACTTCTTACTACTTAATAACTAAAACCCTACTTAGGTTTTGAAATATTAAATCTGGCCAGTTTAAGAATTTTCATATTTTTCAAATGTTTCTTTAATTATTCCTTAACTTTGAGACGTTGAGTTTGCTAAAATAATAATTATTTACAATTCCACCAACACCCAATTTCATAAGAACAAACCCGAATAGACCTTCATATTGTATGTAACCCATAGACCAATTGGGTTCTTAGTTGATTTCAAAGTTCAAAGCGTAGAGAATGAAAAGTCCATTAAGATTTTTCAGACTTTATTCAGTTATACAAGCAATATTCAAATAACAGAAACTTAACAATCTGCAAAATTTCTAAAGCTATGTTAAGCTCTTTGTAAGAACTTTTCAAAATAACTAAGGTTAGTACAGTTGCTACCTTTTAATATAGTTCATATACAATTGGATTACTATATTGCAAAATGCAGTTATTATATTAACCGATTAGCTAAAAAACGTTTGCTTTCAGAGTTAGTTTCTTAATTTAGAGCTCCAGACTCAGTGAAAAAGCAATGCTTAAGAAATTAGGTACAGTTGCTACCCTTTAGTACAGTTGCTACCCTTTAATATAGTTCATATATAATCAGAATACACGATTGCTTTTAGAGCTGGCTAAATTTATAGTTAAGAACTCTTTACTCAACAATAAAGAAATGTTTAAGAAATTTGGTACAGTTGCTACCTCTAGTACAGTTGCTACCCTTTAGTATAGCATATGAACTTATATATACAAATTAAAGTCGACCGAATTGCACTACTATTGACATATAAAAGATTGATCGTAAAGTAAGTTATTATGTGTGTAAACTACAGAAAAATTCGCTTTGTAACATTTACACAGACAATTAAATTGTTATAGAGTTGTTGTTGTGGCTCTACAATTTGTTCTGCCTGCCTAATTCCTAAAATGTAGGTCTAAGTGACTCTCTGCAAAAAGTAGAATTATTCAAAGCCCATTAACTGTAACCATATGGCCTCTGGCCCGGTAGATGCTACTCTCTCTCGTACAAAGTAATGCAAATTGAAGTTCTCGTGGCAGACAATTTGCTACAATGAGCCATTAGGATTATTAGTTGGGGTTTTAGTAGGTTGCCCCATTGTCGTAGCTTAACAATGCTCGCAGTTCGCTGAAGAACTAAGTACTTATTACGCAATAAGAATGTGTACACTGACAAAAAAAAAAGTGATTGTTTAACAGAGCTAAGATCTTTAATAATATCATAATTTTAGCTGAATTTTAGACTTTATACTTGGCTATCTTTGTTTTATCAAATAAGATTGTACAAAAACCTAAATTAACTTTGAATTTTGTGAGTTTTTATGAGTTATCATTAAATGTTAGTGCCTTTTTGTTTGTGAAGAGTGAATACTGGGACAGGGGAATAGTTAATGCATAAAAATCTTGATAATTCAAGATCCCACTTTCCAAAGAATTGCATTTAAGTTTTTAAAGTGGACCCTGATCTTTCAATTCTATAAGCATTTCACTTGAAGCCTAGTTTATGGGAAGTTCGTATATTATTGTATAAAGTGAGGTAATTCGACCTGTTCTGAATTTCACATCTGAATCAATTTCACAGAAAATGTAAACTTGTTCTATAAAATTGATTAGAAAGTGAAATACCGAACAGGCCTGAAAAATAATTGTTTTTCTAAGTTAAAGTAGTACCTTTCGATCGATATATAATTCGATCTGATTGGTCTGTCATAGCAAGTGTTCCATGCTTCCTGCACATATTGCTAGTCGCCTTTGGCACCGTTTGTGATGCTTCGTCACTAGCGTGGACTGCTGTCCACAGTAATATGCATAATATTTGACATAATTTGTATGGAAAAGCAACTCGTTAACTATTTTGAAGAGATTCAGTTATATTTTTAAAATATTTTTGAAGTGCTTAGCAATACAAGTTAGTAGTTTATTTGAAAGTTATTTAATTTTGTAAATCTGAATACGAATTTTGGGTTTTGGAAATAAAAGCATTTCTGAGAAAATTTACATTAAAAAACAAAAAAAATACACGCCTGTTTCTGAATTTTGAGAACTTTTTAGTCCGACTCGGTTTCAATTTTGTATTTCACTTTTCGAATAAAATAATCGTTTTTTCTTTTTAAAGAAAAGTTTGAATTCTGCTTAATCGACTGTTTCAAAACATTGCTTTTAAAATGGAATTTTTCATTGATTTTCAATATTCAGAACAGCAAAGAATTCAGCTTTGGAATGTTTTGATCAGAATCGAAATTGAGAACAGCCATAAATATTTTTTTCATTTTCAAAATGTTTTCAAAACAGCATAGTTTTTCGCGCAGTGTAGCTATAGCCCAAAGCAAGTAAAGTACCTTAAGCCACTTGTTTGCCTAGACAATAGGACAAGCTGCTTCAGCGCCAGCTTCAGTTCAAGTGAACTGCGAGGGTGTATCTATGTGTGTGTGACAGACAGCGACAGCTGTTGGGATTCCCTCACAGCATGCAACAATCCTTTTCAATGATGATGTAATTTCAGCGCGGCATAAAAAGAGAGCAGCAACAAAAACAACAACAGCAGCAGCAGAAGCAGCGGCAGCAACAGACGCACATCAACTGACGATCAACTGCAGTCGTACACACACACACACACAAATACACACACACGAAAAGAGTAGAACTGGTTCTAGGCAGCGCTTTGATGCTGGGACTGGGCCATGCTGAGTTGATTAAAGCCTGCCCTCCCGCAACCCCCCCGCTCCCCCCCACACAATTGCTGCCGCACAAATCCGCATTCATTTACTTCTGCTGCTGTCTCGAACTGCGAGTATTGTGTAATCTAGCGCTTTGCGTATTTACCCACGAGGATGAAAGATGCGCGCTGAACCGAAAGCAGACAAACACAGACGATGCCAACAGCGACGACAGTGACAGCGACAGCGACAGCGACAGCGCAGCAGCAGCGCTGAGCAGCGCAGTACGAAAATGTGCCAAGCCGCTGACGTAGCTTTGTTGTTGCTTGCTGCTGCTGCTGCTGCTCTGCTGCTGCACTGGGAGAAATGTGTGACAGTTGATGAGTGTCAGAGCGAATGAGTAAGTGACGCCTGTGTATGTGTGTGTGTGTGTGTGTAACTGACTGAAATGTTTTTCAAGTGTCAATGAACTTTTCAAACACGGCAGTATCACACACCATAATACAAATCATACAACACTCACACACACACAAACACATATACACATCATTCTCATTCCCCATTCCCCCAATTCCCATTCTCGTGAGTGAGTGCGATGCGAATGAACAAATAAAAACATATTGAAAAGAAAGTTCATGCTGCCTCTTTAGCTCGCTCGCTCTCTTTATTCTTTGGCGCTCTTGCGTCACGCTCTTAACAAGCGCTCTCTTAAGCGCATTGCATTGGCAAACTTAAGAGCGAGTGCAACAGACAGTTTGTGTGTTATTTTGAAATGTGTGTCGTCACCAGCGGGCTGACTGCGTCTGCCGACGGTGGGGGTGTGCTGGGTTTGTTGTTGGTTGACTTTTTGTGCGGCTGTTGTTGTTGTTGTCTTTGTGTTATTGTTGTTGTTGTTTTTTAGTTGTTGGAGCATCGCTTAAAGCGCTTTAAAGTTGTAACGTTCTCAGGCATTACGAAATGTTTTAAGCATGCACTGCGAGTGCAAAGCTTTGCGAGACGTTAACCAAAAACTGAACACACACACACACACATACTCTGACACATTCGTGTATATGTCAGTAAATCTTTATCTTTATCGGCTTAGCTTTAGCTGTAAATGTGCGTGCGTGCTTTTGAAGGCGGATAAGAACGCGCTTACACACATACATACACATGCACATACATACATATGTATTTATGTTTTCTTTTGTGCACTTTCAAACATACACGTTGACAACTTTACCGTTATGCAGCCGCATAAATATTCATACTTGTTTTTTAATTGAGTCGCGTTTCATTTTTATGATAAACTGTTAATTTGTTGAGCTTTAAAAGCTTTAAAGTTTTACTTCAAAGAGTTTTGTACTGTTAATTAGGCATGTTAATAAACATGAAATAGTCATTTAGTAAGTTTATCGATTTTGCAGAAATGTTATCGATGGTGTTTCAATTAGGCGTATAGCATAAATAGAGTAACGGATGTTTCACTGATAAAAATGGTCAATTTTGTTTATTTATGCAGAAATTTTTAATTATAAGTAAGCATTAAATATTTGATTTTTATATATTTAAAAAAAAATCAAAACAAGGATTTCTTGGTCAAAAAGCACAGTTTATCAAACTGTTTAGCTTTGATTTTCAACTTTTATTTCAATTTTTATTTCAAATGATTTTAAAGATGATCATTAATCGCTATCATTTTACAAAAAAATATTAAGAATGTTTTAAGTCGAAAGCTCCCGAATGCTACATAATCTGTTCACACTTCCAGTTGCTGATGTGGGCTATGTATGGAAAGTATAGAGTCGTATGAATTTCGAATCTAATGACTAATTTTTGTTTAAAGTTGTGGAAGATAGTTTTTTTTGCTAAGGTGCGGGGGTGCACAGCTATCTTAACACTTGTACTGTCTGTATTTACACATTGTACATACGCCAAAAATTTGTGTCAAACTTGTTTGCTCTAGCTTTAATTTTGCCGAAGAAAAAAATAGGTCATTGGAAACAGACTTTGAAAAAGGTATTTAGTCACAGTAAAAGCGCTTTTAACAAACGGTTTTTCAACTTATTAACTTATTAAATCCTAAAACTTTAATAGATGAAAAAAACAACGCTTTCTTACAAATAAAACATGGTGCAAGACTTATGTAAAGGTTTATGATACACCCATTCAGCCTCAAATGGTATGTTAAGTCAAAACATCATGAAATAATTGCTGAAAATGATAGTTTGTATAGAAACTTTGCTCAACGTATTCCCTAAAAGATTCACTTGTTCGTTATAGAGAGCTTTAACTGTACAAGTTATGTTTGACTACTTCACACACTTCAAAATACTATATAAATTTATAGCCCTATCAGGACACAATGAATAATAATGTTGCCAAATATTGATTCAATTAAATGAGTACTCGTGCTCGGTATTCGTTATTGTTTTACAAAATGCTATTTGCTAAAGAACAATGAAAAGCAAATAACTCAAATGACATACTTTCCAAATGTGACAAATATTTGCCAAAAATTATTTATCAACATGATGTAGTGTATAGTACTTATACACTGTAGACATACGTAGAAACACGCCCATACATGATACTATCTCAAAATTTCACATGTAATCCATACTATATCGGGAGTGGACTATTTAAAAGTACAGCCTTTACAGAGGCGGAACCTGCCGGTTCGCAAAACTGGAGGATGATGTCTATAAAAACTTTTTTTTTACAATTTATATACAAAATGATGTATTTTAGAATTGTGGCATAAAGAAATTGTTTATTCCAAATATTGTGACAAACTTGACATAGTTCTTATTATGGCTTATCTGCTGATAAGCCAAAAACTCGTATAAGAAGTGGTTTAAAAACAACAGATTTTCAATTGATAAGCTGCTTTCTTTCTTTAAAGAAAGTATTCTTTTTCGGCATTGACTATATAAAACTGACAAAGTAAGATCAGCACGCAAGCAGTTAAAATATCCATTATCAATGTCGAAAAGAATTTCCTTTTTTTAATTGAATAAACTCTTTTTTTAAATCTGTGAATTTACAGTTTCGATCTACAGAAGTCATTAATCAAAATGACATCAAAAATATATTTTCAGTAATAAATATTTGTATAATGTTCTTTTAACGCATATCGTTATTTGTCTTCCACACCTCGCAAAATTTTTAACATGCACAGAATATCAAAATTTCACTCGCATGTTTTTCACAATGAAATTAACGCATAAATTAATAAAAAATGCGCGAGTGTAAAAATAAAATAACGCATACGCACCATATGCACTGGCAGCGAAATAAGTAACTGTTAATTAAGTGCTGCTGTTGCTGTACATAAAAGAAACAACAACAACAATATAGTAGAAGAAGAAGAAGTTGAAAACCGCAATTTGCCAACAAGTTTTCCACACAAGCTGCACAAACGATAATTTAAACGCTGTGCAAAAATGCACAATAAAATAAAATTCTGAATGGGCCACAACAAAAAAAAAGTGCAAAAAGAAAGCAAATGAAAAAACACACACACACACACACATATTAAGAAACGCAGAAAAACCAGAAAACGCGAAAATATTTTTGCATATGCAATTTATTTTGCATGCCTGCGGGATTTCTGCTGCTGCTGCTGCTGCTGCTTCTTCTTTCTCCCGCTGGGTGCAGCAATAACCAGAAGTCAAAATTAATATGTTCTTCTTTATTGCAAATGCAGGCACGAAAAAAAACGAAAACAACAAAAAGCGTACAACGAAAATTAATATGCAGCGACATGTGCGAAAAAAAAGTGCGCAGCAAAAGAGATAAAAAAAAAACAGAAACGAAATACAGAGTAGAACTGCATATGATTTGCAGTTTTGGTTGGAAAACAAAAATAAAAGCGCTGCAACGAGTGCGCCATCAAATAAAATAATAATAATAATAATAATAATAAAAACAACGGCAGCAGCAGCAGCAAAACAAACAACAACAAGCAACATAATAGCAGTACCTCCAAAGCTAACGAGACAGACCACAGCGCAGAGGAGGCAGGAAGAGCGCAACAGCGCAGCAGCAGCGCCAAAATGAAGTCGCAGGCGGCGTCGCTGCGTTGCTGTATGCTGTTGTTTTTGTTGTTATTGCCTGCTGCTATTGCTGTTTGTTGCCTATTGCACAAGTTGTCACGAAGCCCGAATGTGCTTCGGTATGTTCGGGCCACACGGCACGAGCGCAACATTCGCATTCGCAAAAGCAACTTCGTAAGTGGGTCAGCGAGCTGTGGGGTCAATGCACCGCCTGCCGCTGCCTGCTGTGCTGGCCTGAACTGCGCTGCGCTGCTGCGAGAGCGTTTGGGGCGAATGGGGAGAGTGAGCTCATAATAATAATAAAACAGCGCCAACTCACAACTTTATAAACACACACACACATACACACGCACACAGACACAGCAGACAGACAAAAACAGCTTTTTTTTATAGCTGCTCTTTGCTTTAACTTCAAATTGCGCGCGCTCTTTTGCATGCTAGCAACAAAGAGAGCGAGAGAGCTGGCGCGAGTGAGTTAAGCTTGCGCTCTGTCGCTTTTGGTGCTTGGTTCTTTTGCGCCCAAGTTAACGTGCACACGTTAAAAAAGCAAAAAAAAAAAAAACAAAAAAACAAAAAAAAAACACAAACTCGTTTGCCAGCAGCTTTCACAAGTGAAAAGGGCAGGGACAGCGGCAGGGGCAGGAGTTGGGGGCTCTGGCAAGCCGGCTGACGGAAAGAAATACATATATACAAATGCCGTTAGAGAGCGGCGGCATTAGCATGTTTGTTGTTGCTATTGTTGTAGTTGTTGCCGTTGTTGTTGTTGTTGTTGGCATGACTACGTAATGTTGGCGCTTTCTTTTTGCTCACGCGCATTTGCATATGTGTGTGCAAGTATTTTGTATCTGTGTGTTTGAGGAAGACGCCGTTAGAATTTGTAAAAAAGCAAAAACAAAAAAAGAGCATCAAATTCATTCACGCTGCTCGCCGCGCTGCTCATTCTTAATACAGTAATAATAATCAGCAGTATCATTATAATAATATAATTTTAATTTACGCGCAGTTATGCCAAAGTCACAAGCCTAACGGTGCTTCGCAGTCAATGGCCTTTTTTTTTCTTTTTGGTTTCTTTAGCTTTTTTTTTTTTGGTCTTTTTTGATTATTTTTTTTTTTTTGCTGGTTTTGGCAGCAGCTACGTCGATGACCAACGCAGGCATTTTTTTGTAATGTTTACATTTCGCACTGTTCTCCTTCTCGCTGTGTGTGTGTGTGTGTGCGTATGTGTGTGCGTGTGTGTATTGCCTGCTACGTGCCATTGGAGGTTTGCTTTTGTTGCCAACAAAGATCTGGCTCATACTCCCCATACACACAGAATTATTATGTTCCTTTTGACCAAAAGTTGATTGACCCACGAAATTCTCGCAACAGCCGTTAAAGCCAAATGAAAACGAAGAACGGGCCACATATTTCATACAATGATGTAATTTGTAATATGTTTAATCTTAAGTGCATGTTGTATACAAATATGTATTTAGAATAAACATAAGTAAGTGCTGTGAAACTATCGATAGTTTGGATAGTCGGCACTTTAATAGTTTCAAATACTTCTTATAGGGGTGTTTCTTACATTAGTCTTAGCTTGAGAATATGAAATAAGTTTAACAATTAAGTCATATTTTAAATGCTGTAAACAGACATGTTTCCATTTCCGATTACTTTGCAATCCGAAGCGTTTCCGTTTTATGTAGCCATTTTCAAGCTGAGTATTCTATCGTTTTTCTGAATTTCAAACAGCTAACAATTTCAGAAACGAAAACAAGAATTAAAAACAAATATTTTTAATTTTACTCAAATTTTTTAAAGTTCACTCAATAAATTCAAAGTTGAATCTTTTTCCAATCTTAGAAAATTCAAAAATATGTCAAAATGCAGTGTAGGAAAACAAGCAATCGATATTGATAACCAACAAAACTATCGATAGTGGCAGCGATAGTTTTACAATACATAAGTTTTGTAAGCAACTATGTACATACATTCTACTTGTAACAATTTAACTAATTTTCTTTCAACTGTTTCAACTTTTTCTCACAGTGTACATTTATAGGCACACTGAACAATTTTTGCAAATTTTTGTGTTATTTTTTTTGTGCAATTTAGAATTGAACAGTTATAATGTTGATTGAGCATGTCGAGGCTTTTAAATATACTTTACTTATTTATATATGTATTTGCATATTTGCGTTTAAGATGAGTGTACACATGACGTATGCGCAATATTGTTATATTGCTGCTTGAGCTAAAATCACGTATACGCCACACGTGACAGTGAAAACTTAGCAAAGTGCTTGATATATGTACATATCATTGTGTCGATGTATCGTTGTGTTTGTGCATGTCTGTGTGTTTGAGAGTTAAGATACATTTTCGCCAAATGATTCATATGAATGAAATTTCTTTGTAATATTGCATATAAAGCGAACTTTTTAACTTTGTTTTGTGCGGCTTCAAGTGGCATTTTTGGCAAAAATTTAATAAATATTCATTTAATATGAATAACATTCATTAACATTGTGTTGCAAACAGCTGAAGAAAGTTGCTTTGTATGCCTGACGCTTTTCATCAAAGTCGCTTCATATAAGTGAGTTTTTTAAATGTTTCCATTTATCAACTTTTTGTTGACGCGCTTTCTGCTCAATTTGTGTAATTGGCATTTATTCATAATTATCAATTCGATGTAAGTTCTCTTTGTCTACTTTAGGCGGTTAACATGGTAACTTCTAAATGTCCTCCATGTTTACTTTAAGCGGCCTTCATGCTCTCTCAAAATTTCATAAGCTTTCCAGTTTCTATCACAAAATTCGTCCTTTATCTACCCAAGTCTCATTTATTCTTAGACTTTAGTCAAGTTTCAAAGTTTCTTTATTTGTTTGTTTACTTTTTTACTTTTACTACCATTATCACTTCGATTTAATTGTAAAAGTCTCTGTTCTAAAAGTTCTGCTTACTTAAGCATCCAAAGCTATTCTCAAAACATGCTTAAATTAGTTTTCTCTATAAACAACTCAATCTCATTCACTTCTTCTCACACATTCATACACTTATCTTTAGTTATTTAAGTCTTCTTTATTCACATTCATTCACCATTTCCCGTTGGCTTCTATTAATTATAAATCTTACAGCATCACAAGTTAATTATTATCTCAAAATGCACAACTATAAAAATTTCTGATCATTTTTGTCGTTGCACAAACAAAATTCTAAAATGCTTGCAACATATTTGCGGCTTTATGACATCATTGTAAAGAATGTTAGAATTAAGCAAAAACTAAAAAACAAAAAAAAAACCCTAAAACAAATGAGAAATATGTTGTTGCTATTCTAATGCATACAAAGCCACAGAACAATGGCAGCTAGCATAGTACAAAGTGCAGAAGTCTATAGATATTGTTTATGCATGTTTGCTCCCCCCCCCTTGCTGCTGCTATCCAACATGTATAAAAAAAGTAGGCCTATGCATTATTTATGCACGGCTTCAAATGCAACAGCGTCGACATAAATGAAACTCAACTCAAAAATACAAAAACAAACCGAAAAAAAAAAAAACTACCTTGACAACCTCAAAAGCCACACACAAAGCCGCGTAAGTTGACTCTTTTAGCGTTTCTTTTGCGCAACATGCAACAACAACAACAACGACAACAACAACAACAACAACAATCAAACAACAAACAACATTTGCACTTAAATAGCCAATTATTTATGGTATTTAAGCGCATTTTTCTAGCCACATAGAACTCTACACAAATTGCCCAAAAACAAAACTTGCTTTTTTTTTTCAAGTTGAACAACGAACTTTGGCCAGAAACTGAGTAACTAACTAACCAACTAAGTAACTTGTTGTTTTCTTGCTTGCTTTTCTTAACAAAGCGCTAAAAATTCTTTTAAGAAAATGCAACATACCGGTGGCTTAAGAGTTGAAAAACTCGTTTTTCCAGCCAGCGCCTAATTGATAGTTTTGTTTTTCGTTTTTTTTTTTTTTTTTTTTTTTTCAACTTTTGCGAATAGAAACAAACAGACAGAACGAATGAAGGCACACAACGCGGCGTATGCGCAATTTTTTTTTTTTCGGTTTGCAGCCATAACAATGTAGCAACAAGAACAACAACAATTGATGCTGCCACAGCTGCAACAAAACAACAATATTCTGCTGTCATCCGCCCCGTTGGCCCAAGCAAACAACAACAAAAAACACAAAACTCATTGCATGCAAATTGTAATCACAAAAATCGAGTCGCAAAGCCCAAAAACCACACAAATACATATAGATGCAATGTATATAAGTATATGTATATATATATGCTATATACTTCAGTCGCCACTAACAACAACAACAACAATAACAATAACAACTGCAGCGTCTATAAAATACACCAACTAAAAGGCATTCATTTTGTTTTTGCAATGTTGTTGCTGTTGTTTTTATTACTGTTGCTGCTGCTGTTGCTGTTGTTGTTGTTGTTGTTGTTGTTGCTATTATTGTTGTTGTTGTTGTTTTTGACGTCGCCGTCGCTTCCATCATGCAACTGTGCGCACTAATATCCGTCCTTGGCTCGTCTGTTCAACTTTGTCCCAGTTTTTTCGCATTTGTTGGCGGCGCTCGCTCGTTCGCCTCTAACTTGTCGGCGAGTTGCATTTTTGTGTGTGCAGCACACACATACACACACACTAACACAAACACACACACACACACACACATACACACACTTTATACTCGCAGCTCTAACAAATATATTCGTCTATTCATTTGGCTCTAGACTCGCTTTACCCAACAGGAACTAAAACTCTTGTGCACATCTTTTTATTGAGACACATTTAATTAGGCATTAAAATGATCTACTTTTATTTGTGGTCGTCTATAAAGCTGCTTTAATAAAAAAGTATAGTTTTTTAGCTATTTAAGTTGATGAAAATGCATTTTTTTTGCATGCCAAATCTTTAAAGGAAACAAATCTTGTTTAACAGCCAGATACTCTCATCAAAACATGGACAAGCTTACATTTTCTGCTACGCACGCATGCTGCATGCATTCTCTCGTCATGTATGCATGCAAAGAATGGTTTTTTTCATGTTATTCAAAATGCATTAAAAAAAAGTACTTTCTTCTTAAGTTTTATGGCTTTTAAATAACTTAGCTATGTTTACTTATTTGCTCAGCAGAAACAAAACTGTTAGAACTACTTTTTTATGGTCACACTGAGAATACGCTTCACAAATGCATTCTTTTTATGCTTTTAAAGCCTTAAAGACAAAATAATCTTTGATTAATAGCAACATTCTCTTGTAAGAACATTAAAAAAAACTAAGTCAAATTAGTCTTATCCTTTTTATCAAACTACAGTACTTTCTTCAATATTTTTATGACTTCAAAAAGCACACTTGTGACTGTTAAGAAGGCTGTGAGAACTGTTGTACGAGAATATTGACAAAAGGTTTTGAAGTGTAGATTATATATAAGTAGATTTCCACTTTTGTGATGTACTGCTCGTTTAAAAACATAATCAAAATCAGTTTTTATGTTCAACTTTTAAAATTAAAAATAGATAAATACCATTTTTTTAAAATTAAAATTTAAAATTTTTTATTATCAACTATTATTATTTTCATTACTAAAATTGAAACAAAGATAAGAAAATGCGAAATTCAAAAAAATTTTATTGTCAACTTTTATTATAAAAATTTAAAATAAGATAACTCTAACTATTTTTGAAAAAAAACTTGAAATTTAATTATTATGTAATTATTTAGTTTTTAGGTCGAAAAATAAGACTAAAACTGAATCTATTTTAATAAATTGAAAGTATAAGTTTATCCCTATTTTTGAGTGTTTTCACATTGATCTCGGAAGTTTTTCCCGCTTTGATATTTTTCAAACTCATAAGTCTTCTTTACGATTCCTGGCATATACATCTCAAGAGCTTTCTGAACTAATCTTTGATTTAACGATACACTAGTTGAGTAGATATACTCTTTTCAGTCTACTAAACTCCAACCTCTACGATAGAACGTGTGTGGCATGCATGCTCTCGTAATGCGCATATTAAAAATAATAGCCTATTTCATGTTTTTCTTTTAACTATATTAACAAATTAGCTTCTTCCAGCGTTTTCTAGCTGTAAAATAATACAGTTAATTTAGTCTTATAAATAAACAAGGCTGTGAGAACTAATCCTAATTCTGCTGCTGTAGAAACCAGGTCCAGCTGGGTGTTTGTGCTTTTGTGCCCGTAGAGCTCGTAGCGCTGCATTGTGGGGCAAATGCAATCTTTTATTTGCTACACACACACATACACACACATTGATAGGTATGTGTGTGTGTGTGTGTGTGTGTGACAAAACTCACGCACAGCTAAATACTATGCGAGAGTTGCATAGATAAGATACGCAGCAGCAGCTGCTGCCGCTGACTCTGCTGCTGCCTCTGTTGCTGCCTCTGCTGCTGCCTGACTCTGTGGTTACTCTGTGGCGGCTCTGTGGTGCGTTGTTGTTGCACTGTATTATCGTTGTTGTTGTTGTTGCACTGTATGTGCGTTGTTGTATCTGCGGCCCCGTGGGGGCCACTGATGCATTGCATTTTGTCTGGCCAGATAATTGCTAGAATAACATTTTTTTTTTGCATATATGAAAACTTGTTGTTGTTGTTTTTCTCGCACTATTTTCAACCAAAATTTGTTTACAAATTTACAAATTTTATGACTGCACAATGTGTTATGATTATTTTGAAGAGGCCTATATAGCTGTTGTATACTGGGAATTGGGAATATTGGGAGCAGTCTAACAAGTTGTTAGTGCTAAAATTTAAGCCGAAATTTGAAAATTGGCTATAATTTTTGCTAAGAATGAAGTTTCGGCTTTAAACTGTAGAAAAGCATATTACATTTTGAATATAACTATTGAAATTGTGGTTAAAAGTAGCTTATTTAAAAGCCTTTTCAATCATTTAAGCGGTTGTAAAAGTAATTTTCTTCGAAATTGAAATGTGTTGCACTTTTGAAGAACGAAGTTTAATATATAAATTTCTTTATTTTTAATGAAAGGCAAATCTATTTCTTTTCAATTATTTTATTGTTTATTTCTTTTCGATATTCTGGAGTATCTTTAACTCTTGTAAAATGAAGTTTAATATATAAATTTTTATATTTTTTATAAAATTCAAATCTATTTATTTTCCATCAACTTATCGTAAATTGCTTTCCGATGTCATGTAGTATCTTTAACTCTTGTAAAATGAAGTTTAATATATCAATTTCTACACTTTTTATTAAAAAGCAAATCTATATTAAAAAACAACTGTTTAAAGGTCGACTTTGCAGCTTATTCAATAGCTTTGTAATAAGTTGTAACCAGTTGTAATCTTTTTCTACTTCATTTCTTTTTTTCTTGTCTGAGCAATAGCATTGAAGTTGTGGCCTTATGACACACATTTGTGGTTAGCTTATCTCCTAAAGCTAACTTATACATTCTTAATACGCATTCTATATAAATAACAACTTCTATATAAGAAAAATAAATAAAACTATTGAAATAGTTACTACAGATAGCTGCAATTGACAATAATCCTTCAGTCTGTATTTCTATCTATCTTTAAACAAAGACTGAAAATACTCAACAGAAGGCGCCAATTCAATGAAAATACACACAACAAATATCATTGATATTTATCAACATTTTGTGGTGTTGTGTTTCTAATTATGTATCCCAAATGAGTTCGTTTCAATTGCAACTGCAAAACTCATATTATTTATGTTTTCTATCTGTTTTTCAATCATATTTTGTAGACTAAAGTCTATGCAATATGTGACTAATACAGATAATACTAGCTTATGGTATGGGTGTGCTTAACTAAGTATATATGCACAACAAAAAAAGTAACAATGTCTATGGCTTATCTTTATGACAAGTGCTTCGAAACATTAGAAACATATTTCAAATAAGTTCAATGACCTTTTCACATAGAAATCTAAACGTATTTATAGCGTATTTGAATAGGGTATTATTATGTTCTAGCTTGATGTGTAAGGAATAAAGGTGTTCTTGAGGTGTTCAGCAGATTTTTCGTATTGATATTTAAAGAATTTTTATTTTAAGACATGTTTTTAACATATTGAAATCGTTTTTTGAGAATATTCTTAAATGCTGTAACATAGCTTATATCATTTATTCAGATTGGAAAACTTTATATTAAGCTTGCTTTGGTTTCTTCTTTTGGAAAGAGTTTTTAGAAGTGAATTAGCTTTAAGTTCTCATTTTCACTTTTGCTAAGATTTTGTGGTTTCATTTCACTTGTCTTTGAACTTTGTTGGGATGAGTTAGGATTTAGTTAAGTAGCTCATTTGGAGTTATGAAAATCGACGCTTTTTCCAAAAATTTACTTGTGAAATATTCTGCCAAAAGTGGATACCGGAACGTTTACCTAAGAAAAATGTACTCTTTTCATCAAATTTCTGTCGTTTAAAGAAATAAATTACTTTATAGGGTATTTAAAATTGAGTTGCTTTAAAAAAGAAAACTGTTCCTTGCTCGTTTTATGTTTAATTGTAATTACCCATTTGTAATGTCTAGCCGCAAACCTAATGCAAATTTTCACAACTATCATGAAAACCATAATAAAAAAACACTTATGTGGTTTCTGCATTGTTTCTGGGACAAAAGCGAATGAACCCGCCCAAAAAAATAATGGAAATAAGAACGAAAAAAAAAACACACGAAAATCGCTCTATTTGTTTGCAAAACAACTCAGACTTTTAAAAAAATATTTGCATGTGCCATATATCAATTGGAATTTCCATGCCAAAAAGGAAAGAAATATGATGTTTTATGGGGGCTGAGAGGGTGGAGTGGTCGCAGAGAACTGCCCAGAGTTTTTCCCAGTGGAATAGCAAACACATTACACACAGCTGTTTGAGTAATGGAAATATTCACTTGTTCCATGTGTGCATGTGTGTGTGTGTGTGTGTGTGTTCTTTTGTTGACCCCCACCCTCTATTCTTACATAGTATTTAAGGCGTTTGCTTAACATGCGTATGACGTGTAAATAAAAAGCAAATTAGCCGCTTAACGGCCAAAAATTGTTGGCTTAAAGGCAAACAGGCAAAAAGCTAAAGACAAGTGGCTTCTAGAGCCTTTTGTTAAACAATTAAAAGCGCAACAACAATCAACGACAAATGGAAATTCACGCAATAATTGTCATAAGCCAAAGCACAAACAATAGGCCGAGTACACAGTGAGAAATTTAGGTGTTTAGTTGAAGAACATTTGTGAGAATTTGAGATTTAGGTTTATTGCAGTTGAAAAGAGCTTAGAACAACTGAAAATAAACTGAAAATCTTAATCTTAGAATAAATTTTCTCAGTGTAATTATTTGAGATCTAAAGTTTAACTTGAGCGATAAAAATGAGCTAATTTTGTGAAATAAAATGAAGAAAAAAGAGATTTTGGGTAAATTTTAAGCACGTAAGAAGCTTAAAATTTTAATAACTGAATTAATTTTAAGTTCTTTAGCTTTCAATATGAAATTGTCTGGAATTTTTCCAACATTAAGAGTTAAGACACAAAATTAAGCGATTGAATATTTATGAAAAACATATGCAAAGAGAATTTGTTTATTATGATTTTGAATTAGGTATAATGAAGGAGAAAGGGATTTTTGGGAAAATTAACATTATTATGCTAATTTCTAATATAGTATGCAAAACATTAAACATTCCAAAATTATAATTAAATTTTAAGCTCTTTATTTTGATCGTTTTTAGATTGGATTAATTGAGGAGAAAGGAATTTTAAGGAATTTTTACTTTGTTTTAATTCAAGTCTTTGAAATAGTATGCAAATCCAAAAACATTCCAAAATTATAATTAAATTTTAAGCTCTCAGTTTTGATCGTTTTTAGATTGGTATAATAAAGGAGAAAGGGATTATAGGAATATTAATTATATTTAAATCAGAATCTTTAAAATAGCATGGCAAACATTAAATATTCAAAACTCATACATAAATTTTAAGCTCTCAATATTTTTTGCACAGTGTAGATCGGAGGCCTGCGGTTCTGTTGTTGTAGCAGGCGTGCAAACTAATAACAAAGCTAACGCAACTCTCGCTCGCTCTCACTCTCGCTCTTTGGCGCTGAGCGGCAGCGCTTGCTACCTCACTCGCTCTCTCCATAACATTTATGCGTAAATAATAATTTAAGTTGAGCTGCTGCTGCTGCGCTGCTGTCGCTGGAGGCGGAGGCGTCAACGGAGGCGTCAGCGTCAGCGGCAGCGGCAGCGTCTCCGTCGTCAAGCCATAGAAAGCATCGCATTGTATTGTGTAAGTGTGTGCGTCTGTGTGTTTGTGTGTGAAAGCGAATTCGAGTGGCCCCCCCTTTCGCCCTGGCCTTTGCACAGTCTGGCAACCTCGGCATGTTGTAATGTGCGTTGCGATGACGTCGACGCGTCAACGCTCCCGCATAACAACGCGCGCGAAAGAGAGAGAGAGGGAGAGCGAGAGGCAGAACACGCAACGCAACGCACGCACTCAACGCTGAGCTGAGCGAAGCGTCCGCCTGTGCTTTCTTCTATGTGTGTGTGTTGATGTCTATGTGCGTGTGGATCTGCTCGGGTGAATGACCGCCGAAAATTAAATTTTTTGTCGATTTTAGACTTTTACTATGTTGACGCGTTGATGATGATTGTGCTTTGCTTTTGCTTTTGCCTTTGGCTTTGCCTTGCGACGAAGCTCACACATACACACACGCACACCTACTAAGGCAGAGAGAGATACAGCTAGACTGCGCTGCTTGATAGTTCTTGTGAGCGGTCTGCTGAGCAGTCAACGTTTGTTCGCACTATCGCGCGTACTTTTTGGTTGTGTTAGGGGGGCTGCGGGGGTGGGTGGCATATGGGCAGCAGGGAACGACCTGCAGGCATTTGAATGTGCGTGTGTATGCGTATGTGTGTGTGTGCCTAGACTACACAATCAGCGACAGCAGCAGCAAACGCAGCGCAGGCATTTCACTCAGCAACAACAGCAACATCTTTTTTTCTTCGTGCGCTCTTTTTTGACAGTTTTCGCTGCAAGGGCCCGCCTGCGTAAGGGGGTGGCGTGAGGGGGAACAAACGATCGCCAGCGACTTTCGACAGCGAGTCTTTCGTTTTTTTTTGTAAATTTATGTTTTTTTTTTTCGCCGCTTTCTGTTTACGCCGCATTTCTTTCACTTTGTACCGTACTATCTGTTTGCTGTTTCACATTTTTATTGTAGTCGCTCTTTTTTTGTATTTTTATGAAGTACCGAGTGCCAAAAGACGAGCTGGGGGAGGGGGCGAGGGGCGAGTGACGAGTTGACTGTTGCCTGCTTTTTTTTTATTTTGGCAAAACTTAAGACAACTCAAAGTGAAAATTTCAATAAAAACAAAGTTGCCAGCGTTTTCTGTTGTTGTTGTTGTTGCTGTTGTCGCGGAAGTCATAAAGGCAAATTGCATGCATATTTGGTTGAGTTTTGCGGCTGTAGGGCCAGGCAGACACACTCTTACGCTTACCCCCAAACCAGCCAACCCCCAATCTGAACTCCACCCAAATACCCAACCCTGCCTTGACTACCCCCTGCAGCCCAATTTGTGTGTGCACACGCAACGCACGCAGCAGCTAAAAACTGTTTTAGTAGCTGCTTTTGGTGGCTTTTAATTGCTCGACTTTGGGAAAAACATAGTGAAAACAAGTCACAAAAAAAAGAAAATAGGAAAAGCTCTAATGAAAGCAAAATACGCTACTTTTATGTGTATTACATGACATGGCAACCAGACATAAAAGATATATGTATTCATGAATTTGTATTCGGTTTGTTATAATTTAGATCTTAAGATGACTTTTAAAATGTATTACACATTCCTGTTTCTTAAAATGTTGCTATATGAATCATTTTCATTCCGAAAAGTTTTATGATATTGTCTTCTCGTTTTCTTGTGAAATAGTTTTTTCTTTTTGAATTGACACATGTTAGAACACTTTTTAGCCCAATCTAAAGCAAAAACTTTTCAAACCTCAAAAGCTCATTTTTACAGAATTCAGATGAACTTAAGATATAGATTAACGAAGATTTGATCGGAATTGGAAACAAAAACAGTCCGACAATAGCTAAATTACATAGATGAAATGATATTGAAAACAAACTCAAATTATAATTACTTTTGAATATGAAGAATTGGTCAAAATCAAAGGGAGCATTCCGTATATGGTAAGTTTGTTCAATTTTCTAGTTCTACAAGTATAAAGTTAACTTTTCGGAATTTAGAAAAGCTAAAGATATCAACAAATTTCAGAAATTTTAGCAGAACTGTATCTGAAAACAAAATTTCAAAAACACATTTTTGAAAGTACTTATGAAATTTAAAGTCCTTTCAATCTTTTATGTCCAGGAAAATGAAAAATCTCAAAAATAAACTCGAAAATGGATAACTTTGAAATTTGAAGGATTGCCCAGAAACTAAGCAAGGATTTCAAAAACGGTGAGTTTTATAATACGACATAAAAGCTCTAGATATTATAGTAGATAAGAGTTACTGTAATTTACAGTTAGTTATATAATAGTTATTATACACTCTATAAGGGCAATATAATAGCAGATATTAAGTTTTAGGGTCAGCACACGCAACATTTACGCTTTGATTGACTTATGCTTAGTAGTTTGGGGTTTTAGTTTTGTGGGAGGGTTAATTTCTTGGCCATTTGCCTGTAGAGAAAGGCTTTCAGCCCCCAAAACACAGATTGAGGTCTAACGATTAAGATTTATGACTGGCGTCCTGCGTACCAAAAATACACACAAACATTAAGAACATAAAAAGGCAAAAAGCCTGACAAATGCTCATTATTCATTTGGGCCGCTGACCCCATCCAAGAGGTCAAAGAACGCAAAGTTCTTCCCCCAACCTCCCCGCCCACATTGCTGATAAGCGCGACATTTGTGGGCAATAGTTGCTGCAATTCTTGATTACAGCTATATTTACACAAAACCAATCTAAATACACTATAACTGTATATATAAATTGATTATTAAGTGTGTAATTATATGTATTGTAGATATGGCGAGCATATTGAGCCAAAAATAAACTCAATTTGTTAACGCAATGCGAAAGCATCGTGTAAAAAGAAAAATACAATACAAGAAAAAATCATAAAAATGAAGCAAAAAAAGAAACAAATATAAAAATTGGCAACAATTTTGTTGTGCACATACGTAGCCATAAAGATATAGCTATATAGCTTTTACATATGTATAAGCCATATGTATATATATTTATATAAATTTCAAAAAAAGAAAACAACAACAACATAAATTGTTGGCATTACAATATCGCTTTTTATTGCTTGCGCGCGAATTTTAATTTGCAAAAGTTTCTTTGTGTGTAGCTTGCACCTATTGCAAATGTATGCGTGTGTGTGTATTTGTGTGTGTGTGTGTGTGTAAGTTAATTTTGATAAAAAGGGTCTCTTTTATAAAGGCTTAAAGTCAGCAAACTGATTGCCATGTCGAATTAGTTTAATTGTTAAGCCAAACACAAACACACACACAAAATACAAAAGGTAGCAAGAGTTGAAAAGAGACAACAACAAGTGTGTGTATTTGTGTGTGTGTGTGTGTGCAATATTGTTTCGTAATGTTGTTGCTTTTGCTGTTACTGTTGTGTTGCGTCTTTCTTCATTTACGAATTTCATGGATTTCCCTACAATAATTCCGCTTGCCGTTGAGAAACTAAAACTCAAAAATTCAACTCTCAAGTGACTTTCACTGCCAACGTCAGCGTCTGCGTCGACGTCGACTTCGACGCTGGCCAACTCAGCTAACCAACTAACCAAGCGACCAGCTAACTGATTGACTGACTCTGATTTTGACTTAGTAACTAAGCAACATATATATAAAAACTATCAGGAAGTTAAACACGATATGATCTTAATGCATTTTAAGTATCTCATATCATAAATGTATCTTTATAGCTTGTAATGCGTTGATAGCTATTTGCGGCTTGAGTGTAGAGCTGAGGTTAAATAAGAAACAATTTTCATTTGCATTGGGCATACGAGAGTTCAACTACCAAATTTGATAAGGCTAACTAACAAAGTCTTTGATTTAAAAGCTTTTTTTTAAGATTGTAATAAATAAGGTGTTTTGGGGTATAAAAAGTTTAAATTTTCGACTAGAACTACCTTCATTCTAACAAGTACTAAGTATGAGCTGATATTTTAAATAGATTTGATCTTATTTTCATTGAATATGTCAATTAAACTGGTTCTAGCTTCCAAATGCTCTAAGAAGAACTGTTTAATATTAAGAAATAGCTAAGTTTAGAGAATAGAGATAATTCATTTTTCCTGGATTATACATTATACATTTCAGGGTAACTATTTCTCCAAAATTTTAGTACAAGAAATCTTTTTCTGTAATATGTGTTATATTTATTAATATCAATTTGTTGATTCTATTTATAAAATTATCTAAGAACATTATTCAAAATACATATTCCTAGTAAATGATAGGAAAGTGCTTCTGAGATTCTTGAATTCATTAAATTTTAATATAAACTTTATTATTTTAAGTCCATAAACGAGAAGTTTGCTAGGATTGCAGACTTTACTTTACTTCGCCCAGCTTCCAATGTTCAGATCTGTTCTGTTTCCAATTTTAGTAAGATATTACGAGGGGAAATTTCCCTTTTAGTAAATTTTTTGGAATAAATTCACTTGGATTTCATCAAGGATTGAATAAGTGAAATTGTGAAAGGATTCAATATTGTGGATAAGCAGCAAAAAGAAAATTTTCAACATTAAAATGAAATTCAATTCAGCAAAATGTTGTCGAAAGTAAAAAACGGAACTAGCCTGATTATCTCAAATATAAGGTTTCTACATTTCTAAGCTGATCTAAAGCAATAAATATAAGGTATATATATACATATATATGTATTTTCATGCTATCTACAATCTGTTTTTTTGATAATCTTAAATTGACAGCAGAGATTGAAAAACTAACTTCGCTGATCTACTGAAACTTAAGATTTCACAACATGAACTTCGACTTACATAATTCTTGCATATTTGCAAAGTTTAGTTTATATAAAAACAACTCTTAAAAACTAAACTTTAGTTTGCCGTAGATACTTGACTTAAGTTTATAACTTGAAGTTGTATTTGTAGTTTTGAAAACTGTTGAAGTTTTGAAGTTTTACCTTTAATTGAACCGCTTGAATTGTTTTGTCCCGCTGGCGATTGGACGTTGCTTTGACCCAGGTTATTTGCGTGTGCTTCCAGTTTTGAAGTGACGCTGCTCCACATGTCAAACATACGTTGCGTATACATAATTAAAAGAAAACGTCTAAGCGCTTGCCACACAAAACCTTTTTAACTATTGTTGTTTTTCTTTATGTTTTTCTTGCTTATATATTGATTATATGTGTATCAAAAAGGTAGAAGTAACAAATTTTCACAGCAGCACACACACAGCTACATATGTGTGTGTGTGTGTGTGTACTTTACAATTGTTGCAACAATTTCTTTTATATTTTTATATGCTTGAATTCACAAAATTTGTGTTTTTATGTAATTAGTTTAAAGTAAACGCTTTTTGAATTCCAATTTGTGTTTGTTTTTTGTTTAGCTGCACTTTTGAATTTGAATCCAGATTTAGGTTTTTGGGAATTTTTTTATAAAATTTGTTTGCTTGTTTTTTTTATTGCACTTTATTGAGTTTTTGTTTTAATATATGTGAAATTACTAATATCACAGTGGGGGGGGGCAGGGGGCGTGTTTTTAGCGCTGCGTTTTTTTAACTTTTCTTTTGAATATATTCCTTTTTCTAACTGCTGCTTACTTTTTGCTTGCCAATCTATATAAAGTTTTTTTTTATATATATATATATATATGTATATATTGTGTATATATTATGTATGTATGTATATATATCTATAGCTATATATGGTTTGTGTGTATATATAGTTCTAACGTTCTTTTTTTTTTTTGTCTTCAGGCCTGTAGGTACTAGAACTTTATTTTGTTTTTTAATCTGTTTTTTTAAATCTGATTAATGCTTAAGATCTTTACTTTTGTTGTTGGTTGTATACTATTTAACTATTTAATAAGACACTTGTTCGCGTATATATTTAGATAGAAATGTTGTTGTTTTTTTTTAGCAATTTTGAATTATATTTTCTTTTCAAAATTTGTTGCTTTCAAGTTTTGTTTGCTTTTCTTTCAGCCCTTTTGCAGCACATGCAAATTTTTGTGGCTGTGCAATTTTAAATTGCTTTTTGAAGTTTTGGGCAGCTGTTGTTGTTGTTGTAGTTGTTGTTGTTGCTGCTGCTGCTGTTGTTGTTGTTTTTGATTTTTAAGCACTTTCACTGCGATTTTGTTATTGTTGTTGTTGCTGCGTTTGCTGTGATTTTTATGATGTTGCTGTTGTTTGTTGCTGCTGTTGTTATTGCTGCTGCTGTTGCTGTTGTTGCTGCTGCTGCTGTTGTTGCTGTTGCTGTTGCTGCCGCTGTTGTTGTTATGCTCATTGTTTTGTCGATTTCTCTGTTTTGCTTGATTCCAAATCAAAATTTCCAAAAATACGAAAATTTCACGACAATTAATTCCGGAAGACATTTAGGCGCATTCTTCAAAACAGCATTTTAAATTGAATTTGTTGTTGTTGTTGTGTGTTTGTTGTATTGTTGCATCTATTATTGATTATTATTATTATTATTATTATTGTTTATTTAAACACTTTGATATATAAAATGGTTTGGCCCGTTATATAAATGCTTTTGCTACGCGTTTTTAGCCATGGCCAATGCATGGCATTCAGCATATTGTTAATTTAGTGGGCGTGGCAACTGGCCTGCGAGAATATTGCAACAAATTAGTAACCAAAATGTATATAAATGTGTATGTGTGTGTGTGTACGCGTGTGTATGTGTATGTGTGTGCCTGTTTTGTGAATGAACTTTTCCAATAATTCAATTTGCCTTTAAACATCAAACAAAGCAATAAAGGACATGAAAACTGTGCCACCCACAACCCCAATTCCAACCCAACTCCCCCCAACCACAAAATAAAAAGAAACAACAACAACAACAGGAAGCACATCAATGTAGCCAAATGCATGAGAATGTAATATGAACATGAAAAATCGATATAGAAATGAGATTTAAGGGTGCTAGACAGGCCAAAACAGCGACTAGGGGGCAGCAGCGACTAGTCATAATAACGGGTGTGGGGGTGTGAACTGCGGGAGGGCCTGCGGGCGGCACAACTCTGTCAGACAGGCGCGGCAACGGCGACGACGATGACGACGGCGACGACTGCAGAAACGAGCATGAAAATGCAGTTTACGAAGCAGCAGCAGCGACGTCGACGTCATCAACACATAAATCTCAAAACGAAAGCTCAGTTTCTATCTATGTGTGTGTGTGTGTGTGTAAGAGAGTGGGAGAGCAAAACTATTCATATGCCTGTATGTGTGTGTGTGCTTGTAAACACTGAAAAAAGTTCTATGACCCAAAGCTTCAGCACAAATGCCGGCAAACACGAGCAAAAGCAAAAAGCAAAAAAAAAAGAAAAGAAAAGCAATGAATATAAAACATGCTTTTTTTTGTGAGGGTGCGCTGCTTAGGGGGTGGGGGCTGGTTGCTTAGAGGCAGGGGGTTGGAGCGCATGTGGGGTGTAGTTTATTGGAACTCCAAATGCGGAAGCCAGCAAAAGACATGCAAATGCAAACATACACACGTCAGCAACTGTTGTTGTTGTAGTTGTTGTTGTTGCTATTGTTGCCGTCGTCACCAAAGCGACAACAACAGAAATTGTGCCAGCAGCGACAACAACAAGAACAACAACAACAACAATAGCAACAACAACTAAAACTAAAGCAGCGCCAGCAGTTTTGTAATGTTTTATTGTTGTAATGGAGAAATTTACATATAGAAACGAAGCGGGCAGAACGCGTCAACGTCGCCGTCGCTGTCGGAAACAGTGGGAAGCGCAGCAAACGAGCAGCGGCAGCGACAGCGACAGCGTCAAATAAACTGAAAAGAAAATGAAAATGAATAGCAATAAAAACAAAAGCAGCAACAACAATTTCGAAAATTCTCTCGCTGCGAGCAGAACACGAACGCCAACGAACTTACTAACGGTACTAAGCCGGTCAAGCCCGAAAAAGGGAGGCGGCAAAGCAGAGCAGAGCCAGAACAGAACAGAACAGAACAGAACAGCGGCGCTGGCAGAGCAAAGCTCCAACAAGAACAACAACAACAAGAAAGCTGACGACAAAGTTACATGCTGACTGCCAGCGTCGCTGCTCGCGTCGCTGCCCCGCTGTCGCAGTACGTTGACGCCGAAAAAGACCAATGACCTATGCTAGAGCTATACAAACACACACACACACAGAGGCATACCACATTGGCGCTGCCTCTGTCTCTGCCGGTGTCGCTGTCGCTGCTAGGCTTTTTCATTTTTTTTTTTCTTTTTTTCTTCCCCCCATTGGGTCGGTCTGGGGTGGCTGGCACACTTATAGACGACACATAGAGTGTGTGCTTAGCAATGTTGTTCTACTAACGGTAATGCAAACAGTTGACGCTGACTGCCCGCCTGGGCAGAGCCCAAAGACAGCGCACTGTGGGTCAATTTGAACCTTTTTGTGAATTTCAAAAAGGAAAAAAAGGACTTATTTTAGTTTTAAATCGAAAATCTAAAACGTTTAGAAAAGTCGATTAAAAAAGTTTTGACTAAGATACAGTGGAATAAAAACTATTTGAACATGGTCCAAAAATGAAAAAGCGTTTAATATTTAAACCAAATTAGGAATACAATAAACAAAATTATACGAAACTAAGAAAGTTCATAAAACGTTTGATATTTAAAGCGAATTGGGAATATAAAATCAAACTTTATTCGAAATTAAGAGAATTCAGAAAAATTGCAACAGTTTTAAAATATTCTAAGATTAAACTTTATTTGAAATTAAGAGAACTCAGAGAAAGGGAACAGGTTTGAAATATTCTAATATCTAACTTTATTCGAAATTAGGAGAATTCAGAAAAAGGGGAAAGGTTTGAAATATTCCAACTTTATTCGAAATGAGGAGAATTCTAAAAAAGAGGAACAGGTTTGGAATATTCCAGGATAATATATTGATTGTTGAATATATAGTTTTTTCCAAGTAAGAGAAGTTATAAAAACCCTTTCAAAGTATGGTAATTTTAGGCAAAGCTTTTTTTTATGTTTTTAAATGGTTTTTTTTCCGATAACAGCAAATTAAATTTCTGCAAGTAATATCTATTAATCCATAGATCAGATTCTAACACAAATCTAAAATCTTATCTTAAAGCCCACCTTAAAAATGCTCAAAAAAGCTTTTCTAATCATTTTCTCGTAACAGTGAAGTTTAACAAACTTATCTCAACCGTTTTTTAAAAACTAAAGTTTTGTTACTTGAAATACCATTAAAAACGGTCTTTATGTCACAAAAAGTAAAAATTTAGTCCACAGTGCAGTGTTTAGCGAGTATGAGGGAGTATAGAAGATGTAGGTGGAGATAGAGAGTGGAGCCAAATGTGGGGGAGTGGGCGTAGACCTAGCATAGCATAGCAAAGCACAGACATCGGCTGCTTTAGGTACTCTGAACTCAACTGAACTGAACTCAACTGAACTGAACTAAACTGAACTAACCAAGCAACGAACCAACTTGGGTGACTTACTGGGGAGTTGACTCTGAGTTTACTGTTAACTGTTAAATGCTGACTGGATGGTTGGCAGTTTTCTTAGCTTTTAGCAAAGAAACTGTCTAGTTTTATAATGACAGCCAAAAACAAAAACAGCAACAACAACTACAACTACAACTACAACAATAACAACTACACTAACAACTACAATGCCTGATAATCATAACTGGGCACAATGGGCAACAATTTGCATTGTGTGTTTTTTTTTTGTTGCTTCTTTCTTTCTTTGATGAGGGCGGAGGGGTGGCTTGAAAAACAATGTGGCTACATTATGAAAGATTATTACTGTGAACTCTTAACTGTCAGTTTTTGGTTAATGTTGTTGGTATGAGAAGTTTTGCATACGGCTAAAATCAGAGAGGTTAATAGCCCTCTGCAGTCCAACTATATCATTAATTGGTATATACTTAAGAGAAAACACAAAGTAGGACTATTAATATGCATTGTTTTATATTTCTGAGTTTTGAAATAATGAAGAAGAAAGTTAAATTTTCTAACTTATATTTGATATAAAGTTATACCATTAAAGGTTAAACTGTATCATGACTCTTAGTTTTAAAACTTGAACTTAAATATCTTCATGATATATACTAGTTTATTTTTCTAATCAAACTTGCATTTATCTCAACTTTTCAAACGAATCAGACCATTAAGTTATGATACAGTTATGCGTTCGTATCTGTAAAAGAGCAATTAAATGATAGGGGTTTGCCTTAATTACTTTAATATTGACGCAATGAAAGATTGAAGAATTCTATTTCTAACAAGTGCTCAAGAACTATATATGTATAGTTCTATAAAAAAACTGAAATACTGAAGAATTTACATACTCATAAACAATTGCTCAAGAAGTATAGAAAACCCCAAACTGACTTTAAGATAATGCCAAGAGACCTTTTAGTTCCAAGTTCCGGACTAGTATAGCTTAAATATATGCTTTGAAAACATCTTCAACTAGCATATTTCTAAGAAAAAAGTACTATAAGTCAAGATAATTGATGGGATGGTTTAAAAACATGACGTGTTCTTTTTAAGAACAGTTCTGTTTCGTTAGAAGATTATTGAAAGAAAACTTTCATTTCCAAATAATGTTCATCCAACAAAGGTTTTATAGTGAATATTTGGAAACGATTTTGATCAAAACAAAGTGAAATTTCAAAGATTAGTTGCAAAGTGAAATTTCAAAGATAAGTTGACTGTTTTGATTAAAGATATTAAAATTCTGAAAGCTCATCATGTGCAGTAAAAAGACAAATACAAGTAATTGGACAGATCAATAATAACTTCTCAAATTTCATAATAAGCTATCTTTTGAAAAGATACTGAAATTCTGATGTAAAATGATGGACATATCAATAATAATTTCTCAACTTTCAAAATAAGCTTTTAAATGCAAATATTTACAATATGATGATAGCAAATGCATCAAATCTTTCTTAAAATAAGCAAAATATCCATTGTTTTCTGTGACAGTTGAGAAATATCCAAATAGATTATCCAATTTGTGTGGCAGTTTTCAAATAAATGTTGAATAATCCAAAGAAATTTGTTTAATCAAAATGATCCTTTTTGGCTTGAACAGACACACACACATATACACACGCACACACACTTAGTTGCATTACACAATCTAAATAATTGTGGGTGTGTGGGTGGTTGTTGGGAGTTAGGGGCGTTTTGCATTCTCAGCTGCTCCAAAAGTGTTTACATTTGTTGTATTTTTGGAGTCTGTACCAAATAAATTACGTCACTTGCACTTCCGTTTTTGTTGTGTTGTCGCATCACGTTGCAGTTGCAGTTGCAGTTGCAGTTGCATTTGCAGTTAGGCACGATTTGGAATTTGAATGCACACTAATTTTTTGTTTTGTTTTAATTATTATTTGTTGTATTTAGCTTTAAGCTGATTTATTTTGGGTTGTAGTTGAAACCGAAACAACTTCACACAGATGCCAGGCAACAAATTAGCCAGCCATGTTGCAATATATATTTGAATTATGTTGCTGTTGTTGTTGTTGTTGCTGCTGTTGTTGCATTTGAATATTATTTCTATTGCTGCTGCTGCTGCTGCACACGCACCAACGCACAAAATGACATAGACGACGTCGACGACGAAATGCCGCACAACAAGAGACACACACAAAACACACACACACACAACAAGAAGAGGCGAGAGACGCGCGCGTAACAGTTGGAAAGAAACGCATACACAGAGAGAGAAAATCATACACAATATTATATATATATATATATATATATATACATATATATAAACAACAACAACAAATAATTAATAATAAAGATACAACGCGCAACGCATCGTAACCGCCGCCGCGATACGCTCAATACGAAGTGTAGCTGAAGACTGCCTCAAAATGTTATCGAGTTCGTTGTCCAAGTGGCGCGCCGCATTGCGGCCTCAACTGCTGTGGCAGCAACTCAGCAACACACACAGATACTAACACCACCACACACACACACACAGATACACTCAACGTAACTCAAAAGAGAGCGCGCGCCAAAAGAGCGTAGTAGTGGCCACGTCGCCCCCCTCTTCACAATCAACCTCCAACAAAGCACTGCTGCTGACGTCGACGCTAGCAGCGCTGCTTGCTGAGTGGGTATATGTGTCTCTGTGCCGATGACTTCTTCAATTTTTTTCAGCATTATGCTTTGTGCCGTTCATTCGCTATGGCAACCGCTACACTGGCGCTTTTCTAGCGGGCTGTGTGGGGCAGCATAACACATGTGTGTGCGTGTGCGTGTGTGTGTGTGTGAAGAGAGCGCAGCGCGCGCTTTTTAGCTAATCAGCTGTTATGCTCGCTCTTAAAAAGAGATAGGTAAAGTGAGAGAGCGAGCGAGTTGCTCTTTGGAACAAACCAAAGCTTTGCTGCAGGCTATAAAAGCTGTGTGCCATATAACTATTACAGCATTTGTTTTTGTTGTTTTTGCTGCTTTTCTGCTTTTCTGCTTTTTTGTTTTCCTTTTGTTTGATTTCCTTTTTGGGCGGCGCTTCTCCAGAGCTACTGTCATTTCCATTTGAAATTCCCAATTAACAGGTCAATTGCTTTTTAGGCCAAACTGTGTGCATTGCAGTTGACTTTGTTCTCTTTCTAGTTTGTTTCTCTCTCTCTCCCTCTCTATCTCTCTCTGTCTCCCGCTTGCACTTCTGTCTGTCTGGACTAGTCTGCGCCTCACTGCGTTTTTTGTGTGTCCCTTTGTTCCTTTTGCCTTCTGTGCGGCATCCTGTGCGGCATTTAATTACACTTTTAGCTTACTTTTTGCAAAACGACTCACTTAGGCATGAAAATTGTTTCTAATGGCTTTTCACAAATTGCGCATAAATACATTTTTTATGCATAAATACTCACAACATATGCGACTATTCTCAACAGGAATTAGTCTAAGAGCTATGCTTTAGCATACATAAGTAGCACTGGTCATAAATATGCTTTATTCTTTAATAAGCAGTCGACTTTTATTACAATCATATATTACAGTCTAGTGGAAAACTACAGTGACAATTGTTATTTCTTAGCTTTGACTTTTAGTTAAATTTTGATTAAGCTATGGGAAATGTTATAGAATAGTGAAATTTTTACACTTTTCACAAATCATTTCTGAAATCATAAGAAGATCGTGTCAGAAAAAGTTTTGATAATGTCAAAAGTCTGAAAAATATATACCTATATATAAATAAATTATACAAATCAACTTGACTAGATCACAAAAAATAAGATTAATTTTTAAAATTTTTGCCAAAGCTATTTGACTACTTCTACTTATGTAGAAATTTTTAAGAAAATTTTTAAAATTATTGTTTTGATATAAAGTCAATATAGAAAAAAAGCCAATTTTGAAAAGAAATGAAAATCGAAAGCATTTTCCTTGAAAAGAATAGAAGTGAAGCCAAGCTTAGAAAGACATAAAAATCGTTTAAGCTGTGTTGTTTCAGTTTCAGTTGGAAATTTTCAAAATTATATAAACTGTTATCTTAAAACATATCTCTATCAATTTATTTAACACTAATAGCTTATAATTACTTTCAAAAAGCAATTAATAACTTTAAGTGGCTATGATGAACCTCTTTTAGGACACGTTTTACCATCGTTGAAGACTTAATTTTTCAAAGCCATGCTAAAAAAAAACCCCCCATAATCCCAAAATACCTTTATTAAAAGTAATATATAACCGTAATCAGTTGCACCTGCCAAGGTAAACCGCAGTCAAAGTTCAACGAAACACAGTCAAAATGTTAATGCTAAAAAATCAATAAATATATTAAAAATTTTGTTAAAAAAGAGACAAAATGTTCAAAACACAATATCAAATTAAGTCAACTTAAGTATCTGAGCCAAAACAAAAAAAAAAAAATAAAATAAAAAACAAAAACGAAAATGTTGCAATCTCAACTTTCGGTTTGCAAAATTCGCAAAATAAAAAAGTTTCGTTGCTTAAAGTTAATAAATTAATATTTTGCTTAAGCTAATTTTATGTATTGTTATTGTTGTAATGCATACAATTAAGTCTAACGCAACACGCACACACACACACACACACACACACACACATCATAAGTATATAAGATACAAATGTATCTGTAGCTGTGTCTTTGCCTATTATTGAACAGCATAAACTTTGCATAAACGAAACAAACACATAAATACACAAAAAAACGTAAAATCGAAAAAAAACAACATAAAACTCAATATTACGAAATCAACAACGATTGGCAAAAAAAAAAAATTGTAAAAAAACTTAAATATGATAATGAAACTGCTACGCTCGATTGGAAAGAAATCTCATGTGGCGCTGGCTAATGGACAAAGTAATAGGGTCTTTTTAAAGAGGGGGAGTGTGAAGGGTGAGGGGATCGCCTCGGCAGATTCATGCATGAAATGCAAACGTTGTTAAGCTAAAAATTATAATGAACCTTTAGCCAAAATTCATATATGAGCTATGTAATGCCAACAAGCGGATAGGGGACAACTTATACATAAAGTATATAGTATATATATATAGTATATATATATATTTGCAAAAAAAGTGATAGTGCCTTCTCTCGAAACTCTCGTAATTCGTAATCTTTAACGCGTCATGAGTTTTGTCTTGTGTAATGCCACTTTTGCCAGCCAAAATCCCAAAACTTCAGGGTCGCATCTTTTGGCGAAACAAGCAACTTTAGTTAGTGATCGTTAGCTACTAAATTAGTTAGTTATATGCATGTATTTTGCACGACATGTGTATATAATTTGATAACTTATTTATTGCTTTTCTATATGTCAAACACAAACAAAAATGTTTATTAATGCGTCTGCTGAGCTACATTTGAATGCAAATCTATATTTTATACTTATGTGTGTGGTTAGCAAACGTGCTTAGCTTTGATTTACTTTATTAACTTTAACAAAGTGGAATAATGATATAATATAGTATATATAACGATATAATATCTTTTCATATCAGCAAATTTAAAAGAGACTTTGGGAGGAACTTTTAGCCGTCGCATTCATCTGTAACAAAATCTGTAGTTGTGTGTTTATGTAATCTGTAGATCGTTTATTATTCGAACGGTTTCAAACTCTTTTTCAAAGATCTATTCCTGAAATCATTCAAAACATATTTAACCGATATCGGAAAAATAACACACTCTCTCAGTTTGATCAGCTCTTAACTCAATTTTTAAAGTTTTTTACTCCCTCTTCCTATTAAAAATAAAGTACTGCAGAACAAAACATTTCCGACTATATATACTATTATCAGCATCAAAAGACATGTCCGTCTATCTAAGAAAAGCTAGAGACACCAAACTTGGCATGCAGGTTCCTGTATACCAGATCAATTTCGGATACATCCCACCACCCCCCAACCCTCCCGCATCACCGCAAATCGAAAAAAAAAAACTCCCACAGCCACAATTTTGAAGATAAAGCTGTTGGTCGGAAGCTTAAATTTCATAACGATCGGATAAATAGCACCAAAGTTATGGAAGAATCTATTTCCCCCGTCTCAGCAGGCAGAAACAACAGTTTGACAGGTACTGGACAAGTGAAGTGCGCTGCCTGCTTGTGTTGCCGCTGAGCTGCTTGAAATGCAAGTTGGAAGCACAATCGACCAGAGCATTCTTACTTGTTTTTGTAAAGAAATACTAATTTAAAAAAACAAACAATCTCAGCTAAAGTTATATATGCGATATGCTATCTGATAGCTAAGAAAAATAATGCTTACTTGTCTAAAAAAGGTATTCTTAAATCATCCACCCAACTTTTACCTATTACTTTCTTTCCTTCTTTTTCTAAAAATATTTCAACTGCAACTAAATGCAATCAATTTTAACTTCTTTAACCCTAAGTTATCATTAACATTTGCTGAGTTAGTCCAGTTATACGCAGATCAGTAAGAAATTCAGCTAATCAATCAACAAAAAATGACATAAGTGTTCAGTTCAACATGTAGTTTAAAGGCTAATGAGCCATGGCTAACGCCTTAAGGCCAAGTGTATCAACAAAAGCTACGCGCATATAAAATATAGATCAATCTTTGTTTTTCGTTTTTTTTTTTTTGTGAAATTTGTAAGAATGAAACCCTTTTTAGTCAGCGTTAAGAACTCCGCCCATGTGCCTGAAGGCAGCTTCAACTCATTTGTAGACATCGAAAACTGACAACTGGCGGCCGCTTCAAGCGACCAAATCAATTTCAAGCTTAGCCAGATTATAAAAAGAGTGGCAGCCCCTCCCCTCCCATAACACTGCCCAACCCCATTTCGTGGGCCAAGTCATTACCATTGTGAAGAATTGCGCGCAGAGCTGTCTGTTCTATTGTAATCGACTCAGGCAGGCTTTTGAATGTATCTATGTAAACTATGTATCTGTGTGTATCTGTGTTTGTATTTGTGCATAGCTGCTCAGACTTCATTCAGCTAACTGTATAGTTTGTAGCTGCGGCTTTTACCGCTAAGGTTCGTGCTACGGTAAAAACTATGAGCCAAGAATGTTGTGTGGCGATGAACAAGTGCCCAGAGCTGTGACTTGACTGTCTAAGCAGTAATGGCTAAGAAGGGGTAGTGCAAGGGGAGGAATGGGTGCTATGTGTTGGTATATGTATGTGTGTTGGCTCATTTGTGCCGCAAGTGAGTCAAAGAGCCGTAAAGCGAATGTGTCGAAGCAGCAAGAATCGCACAAACTAACAGAACCTAATGATAAAGAACACCTCGCAGCTCAACTTTTGCGGCTTATTTAGTATGTCAAAACATGTTTTTTTTTTTTTCTTCTGTAGTAGTTAGCTGGTTTTTCTTTGCTTTTTGTTGTTTTTGTAGTTTACTGCAACGCGACGTTGTCTATGGAAAGTGGGACACAGCCGCAGCCGCAGCCGCAGCTGAGCTGAGCTGAGCTCTGCCTGCCTGCCTGCCACAAAGGTGAATAGCCAATAAATCGACGCTTGTAAATTGAAAATTCTTTAGCATATGAGCAGTGTATGCATGTGTGTGTGTGTTTGAGTGTGTACCTAGACGCACATACACCTGTTGTTGTTTGCTTATTGTCAATGTTGTTGTTGTTGCTGGCAGAAGACGTGGAAGTGTCAGGCTGTTAATTGTGGCCAAGAGACGACGCTGACGCAATGCATGCTGGCTGCTGCCATCATTTGCATGCCTCAGATGTTTGTTTTTTCTTCTTTTTTTGAGATAGTACAGTCAAAACTGTAAAGATAAACTCTTTTTCAAAGGGTTGTGATTTGTGAAAATAACTGCAAAGTTGTAGGTGGAAAAAACTTTGGAGTTCTTTTTGAATTAAAAACTGTCTAGCTGAACTTTAACAGCAGAGACAAATAGTTTTGAGCTTTGAACTCTTTGCTTACAAAGTAGATTACATTAAGTCAAAGTTCCTTGTTCTCTCTTTAATTACGTTTACAGCTCTTTTCATTAAAAATGTTTCCCGTAAAACAGTTTTTAAACAGCCCTGTTAAGTTCAACTTACAACAATATATTCTTTTAAATACAATTTTTTGATAAAGTTTACGGAACTTTGCTAAAAAATTGCAGATTTTTTTTTAAATCCTTGTGTAGTCTGACAGTTACTTTGCATTCCACAGGCAAAGAAGTAGAACTTTTAAAAACGTAAATGTTTGACGTTTTAAGTACTGGAGAATAGCAAGAAATTCCGTTTCCACAAATTTCGAACGGATTTCGAATTCGGAACAGGCCTGATAGAAACTTTCGACTTTTAAATCTCTTAAAAAACTTTTCATCGAAATAAAAAGTGTAAAGTCTTTATTAAAGCTAAAAATATATTCTTTATTAACGAACTTGATCAGTATCATACGATCTTCGCTGCATATAGATATCGTGCTTAATACGTTACTTTGTTAATAATAGTTTAAGCTTTTTGTACACATCAAAATGTGTTTACTTTATAAATGAAACAATTCATAATATTTAAAAGCAATCACTAAGATATCCGACTTGAAATCAAAGTTTTCTTAGATTTGCAAAATCATGTGCAAAGAACACACTTAAGATGTAGAACAAAAGCGCAATCAATCAATCAATCAAACACATTTTCTCAAGGCTAAAAGTAAAGTGTTTACTAAATACAACACTTTTCAATATTACCACATTAAACAGCTTCTATTAGCTGTTTTCAATTCATATTGAAAACTTAAGCTTAACTCAATTTAGAAACAATTTACGACTCGCTTATAAATGTCACATAACATTTGTTAACAACAATCAAAGCATTGTTAAAGCTAAGCACGCTTCACTGTACTTATATATATATATGAATATGATTACTGACCTGTCATAGCTCCATTGCTGCTGCTGCTATCTCTGTCTCTATCTCTATCTCTGTCTCTATCGCGGGTTGCTGTGACCGTTGCCACCGCGGCAACAGTTGTGGTTGCTGTGTTTGTTGCTGTTGTGGCTGTTGTTGTTGCAGTTGTTGCTGTTGCTGTGGTTGCTGCTGTTGCTGTTGCTGTTGTGGCTGTTGCTGTTGCTGCCTTATGTGTTAGCAGCAATGGCGGTGGCGTTCTGTGTTCTCTGTGCCTTTGCCTATCTGTGGGTGTGGCTGCCTTGCGATTGTTGCTGCTGTTGTTGTTGCTATTGTTGTTGCTGTTGTTGCTATTGGCAATATGTTTGCTTATGTTGCTCAGGCCGCTGAAGTTGCTCAGACAGCTAAAGCTGCCAGCACGAGCCAACGCCGGTGGCTCTGACATGAATTTGACCTGTTGTTGTTGCTGCTGTTGTTGCTGTTGTTGTTGCTGCTGCTGTGATTGCTGCTGGTTTGCTGCTAGCGTTAAAGCCAAACGCTTGGGCGCCGGCTCTAATAGCTGCACCTCTTGCTCCTCATCCAGCTCCAGCTTGACTGCCTCTGGCGATACACTGGCTATTATGGTGGCACCCTCCTGCTCCTCATCCGTTGCTGTCTCAAAGCAAACATCCAGCAATGTGGTGCCACCGTCCGTTTGCAAGCCAGCAATATCCTTTAGATCAATCCAGCTGGCGCCCAGCTTATCGGCATCACTCAGCGGCAAGCTGAGCACACGAGTATCGCCCTCGTCGACAATGTGAAAGGCCTGCGTGGGTTCAATTTTAACAATGATGGGTTGACTGGAAAGTATTTGGGATCTATTGTTGCTGTTGTTGTTGCTGCTGCTGTTGCCGTTATTGCTGCTGCTGCTGCTGCTGCTAGCCAACAGATTGGCCATATTCTCATCATCGTCCTCGTCCACAGCTTCCAGCTCGCTGAGTTGCTGTTCAATTTGCAGGTACGTTGTTGTTGTTGTGTTTGCTGTTGCTGTTGCTGCTGTGTTGTTATTGCTACAACTGTTGCTGCTGTGTGCCACATCGCTGTTGCTAGTGGCGCTGGCCAAGCTACGTATTGTTGTCACTGCCTCACGCTGTCCACGCAACAAATCCAACTTGAGCACAGTGCATTTATCCGTCTGCTGATATTGATGTTGTTGCTGTGGCCGCACATAGACAGCAGTTGTGGGTATTGTTGCTGTTGCTGCATCCGTTAGAAAAGCCAGTGGCGGCGATGTGGCTTTATTTGAGGTGCTCACGCAACGCGTGGGCGTGGCAATTGTTGTTGTTCTCGACAATATTGTTGTTGCTGCTGGCAGCGGTATTATTGATATTGAGGGCACTTTGCTGCGCAAATTGGCCACTGCTGCTGCTGTTGCAGCATCGGCATCTAGATAGCTAGCGGTGGCAATTGTTGCTGCTGTTGTCGTTGTTGTGGCAACTGTTGTGGCTGCTGCTCTGCTGCTGTTGCTGCTGCTGCTGCTGCTGCCAACGGGCGCTGCCTGCTGTATCAGCAGGAGATCTCTTGGCCTATCCGTTGTGAGGGCCGTTTGTTAGACTTAAGGTTAAACAATTGCGGTTTTTTTTTTTTTAGAATATTTTTGATTTTTTAAGTTAAATTTACTACACACACACTTGTTTTACATTTAGTTTTTTTTTTTGGGCGCACAACATCAAAATAAATTGAGAAAAATCAGCCTTACAAAAAGTGCACTTAAAAAGTCGTTTTATAATTATAATTTTATAAGTCATACATCAATAAAACGTTGAATTGCTTTCAATTTAGTCATAATTATAATATTTAAGCATATTTTATGTATAATATTGTTGCGTTGTTGTTTTTGTTGTTGTTGCAGCTTGGCATATGCGTCGTATACTCAATTTAGCATTGATTTGCCTGCCAAGCCCCCTTTTTTTATTTGCCTTTTCTCTTTGTGCTTGGCAAATATTGCTTTAAATTTGCATTTTGTTTTGGTTTTTGTTGAAAGTTCTTTTTATTTTTAATTTCTTAAATCAGTCGACTTGGTGTTTTTAATGGTATATGTTGCTGCGGTGTTTAAACATTGTTTATGTTCAACTTTTTGCTGTCTTCTTGCTCCTGTAACTGTATCCTGGGCTATTGTGCGACGTTTTGTTGCTGCTACTGATTATGCAGCTGCTGATGTTGCTGCTGCTGCAATCGCTGCTCTTGCAGCTCTTGCCAATACACATACAAACCGTAGAGGAAGGTAACAATTCCTGCTATTGCTGTTGTTAGTGTAATTGCTCTTGTTGTACGGAGGAACGTTGAATTATCCTCACGCTGCACATGCAACGCGCTGTTGTTGTCATTTTTGTTGCTGTTGCTATTGCTGTTGTTGTTGTCGTTGCCGCTGGATGGCTGCATGGCGCCATTGGAATTTGACGTGTATGCCCAAGCGACTGGAAATGTGTCGACGTTGCTGCCTCGGCCGACGTTGGTGCCGCTGCTGCGTGTGCTGCTGCGACGAGTGTTGCTGCGGCGAGTGCTGCTAGATTTCCCCATATTGCGGCACGCAACCCTAGCGCCAGTTAATATGCCTCCATGCAACACCAATATTGCCACCACCACCACTACCACAACCAAAAAACTATAACAGCAGCAACAACCACCAGCTGTGGCTTTAATAATCGATTTTTCAGCGCGCACACATGCAAATCGATACACACACACACAGACACAGCACAACACACACACACACACCTTACACACACGCGCAAGTAAATGCAACGCTTTCGCTTTTAAAAGCTGTTCTTCTTTTTAATTGTATTTGTTTTTGTGCTGTTTAGTTTTGAATATTTCTTTTAGTTTTTTGTATTTTTGATCAACTTTATTTTGATTTGATTATATATTCTTTATATGTATGCATTGCTGCAACTGCAGGCTGCATGCATAAATTGTTTTTCCACAGGTTTTTCATTGTTTACACACAATTTTCACACGCTTCTGCTGTTGCTAATTATGCTCTTTATTAAACAAGATTTTTTTCTTTTTAATTATACAAAATATTTTTTATAATTTATGCAATTTTTTGTGCACTTTGCATTTGTTACTTTATATATATATATATATGTATATATATTTTTGATAATTTTTTATTGGAGAGCGCGTATCCTTTTAGATGCGTTCTTTGCAGGAATGTGTCCCAAATTCAAGTGCGCCACAAATATACAATTCGTGCCGCACTTTCCGTTTCGCCATACAGCTGCTTGGAAAAAGGACTTCTATGGGAAAAATCGCAATGCCAGGCTGTGTATCTGTGTGTGCATGTGTGTGTGTGTGTGTGTATGTGTGTGTACTATCATATGCAGGCCAGGAAAATGGGACTCGCTGCGCTGCAAAATAGGGTTAGTAGGCATAATGCCAAGTGCATAGTGCCAAGCCAGGAAAACACAACTGGAAAAGCGCGCGCGGCATTGTTGCGCAGCTTTTCCTACCCTTAAGCATACTTCGTTCCATTTACACATGCGTGTGTTATTGCTGCTGTGTGTGTGTCTCTGTGTGTGTGTGTGTGTGTGTGTTGGAAATTCTTATTGTGGTGTATTTTGTGTTGGGAAATTTTTGTGTCTTTCGGGGTTGTTTCTTTTGAATATTGCGCGCCTAAATTTGAATTTGGTATTAATGTTAGTTTTTCTTTAAAGTATAAACACCCACATGAGACACCCTGTAAATACGATTGATAAAATTTTCGTTTCACAAATATCCAGACTATATAATCTGATCTTCAACGAACGAAAGTGTATGTACCTAAAGTGTTAAAATTTTTCATATTTTTGATGAAAATTATCGTAAAAACAAGTTCAATTCAACTACAAGAGAATTCCATCCGCAAAATTGAAAAAACTGAAACATTTAAGCAAAATTCGCTTTCCCAATGTCTTTTCGAAAGTAGACACCGAAATAAACTTGTGTATCACATAAATTGTGATTATACTCTCTTTTAATTTTTTTTGAAAAAAAGTAGATCTTAACATTTTGTCTGCCTATGGTATATATCAACATATATACCAAGTTTGGTTGCTCTAGCTTCAAAACTGTGGAAAAAACCTGCGTTCATACGGACAGACAGACGGACATTTCACAAACCCAATAAACTCTTTATTCTTTTTTTTTTCAATAAAATTTGAAAAAATTTATAAAAAACCATAATTATAATTAATTTATAAAATGCATTAAAACTATTTCTGCATTTCCCGAAAGCTTAGAAAAGTCCTTGCTAATGATTAAGTTATTTACAAATTTGCTTAGTAAGCATTATTTGTGGTTCCTGATTATACTATAATATAAATATATTATAACATAATTAAATAATTATTAATAATTTTTGATTTCTGGCAAAGAATATGAAAATTCTGAGCTTGTTAAATATTTAGAAACAGATTTTCAAGGGTTTTTCTATCAAATTGTAGATCGAAGAGCTATGTAAGGTTTTGTATGAGCCATTTTTGATATTCGCAACATGAAAATATCAAAACATAAACTAAACCTTAGCGAAACGCAAATAAAGAAATAATTTCTAAACACAATCAAAGAATATTTAGCATAAAACATGAAAATAATTTAACAATCGTTAACTAATTAATATTTAAATAATTTCTATGATATCAATACAAAATTGAAATGTTAATCCAAATGCGGGCTTAGTGTGAATACAATTTGCATGGGATCATTAACATTTGTTGTTGGCCAGACATTCTTGCCTTTAGGGAATTATGTGTCATAAATGGCTCAATGAAAACGCTAATAAGAAACCCAAAGAAGTATATTTATAAGCGCTGCAAAAGCCAATAAACTCAGTTATAAAGTGGCAACAAAAAAAAAATAAGCAGAAATGATGGCAAATTATATAAAATTTATAGACGGCCAAACAGTTAGGGCCAAAGCAGCGCATCCATTAGAGAATTGGCCAAGAAGCATTACACAACAGAACTAATCGTCATATAACTGGGTTCAGTTTGATTATCTTGACGCATCATTAGCCATATATTATCAAAAGAGAATCGTCTTTTGGTCTTCTTTAATATTTCATGGTTTCCGTTGCTTAAATCATGTTAGATTTATTTGTGCTGGTTTCGGTAGAGCATAAACTGTGGAGGGGGGGGACAGAGAGCGGGGGGTACTCTCTGTTGCGCAAGAAAACCATCAGCTAACTGGTTCTAGCTGTAAGCCTTCAATTTGGCTCAGACGGGCTTTGGCAAGCTTTGGAAGCGCCGTTGGTTCTAACGTGAAAATGTGTGCCTCACCGTTGTAACGATCAGTATTTTTTTTTTTTTTTTTTTCAGTTCTTTCTATTTTTTATGCTTCTGCCACATTTTCTTGGCTTTTGCGGCTGCTGCTGCTGCTGCTGCTGCTGTTTGGTATTGGCCATGTTGCTTATAGATTGCAGTAGTTGGTCTTAGCGCGATTCTAACCTGTTTCTTAGCACAGAGACAGAGCGACTGACAGACAGACGAGCAGAGAAAAACTCGCACAGTGGCTTAGCTGGGTAAAAGTCCCGTAAGAAAGTCCCAGTTATTCAAGAGGAAAAACCTGTTACACGCAAGTGGAACTGGCTCTGATTGTGGCTCAGCCAAGAACAAATCAAAAAAAAAAAAAAAACGGCCAAGCACAAAAACAGCTACCACAAACTGAAACACGTTAGTACCGTTGTGTCGGATTCTTTGTTGCGCAACTGTGTTGCAAGATTAGCTGACGACAACAGCAGCAGCAGCAGCAGCAACAGCAGCAGCGACGTCAACGTCGACAGCGACTGGTTTATTGCAACGTCGCGTCGATGAGGCAACTTCTCAATGTTGCTGCTGGGCGCAGGCGCAGCGTCGTTTTGCCCCCCTCTTTTTTTTTTTATATAAACTTTGTTGTTTTTGTATTTGCGTTTTTTTTTGGCGGCGCTTTTAAAGATGTTGCAACATCTGCAGCTAGAATCGGAAATGCTGCACAAGAAAAAACAAAACAAAAAACAAACAACTTGAGGAAAAACAACTTTGATAAATGGAAAACCTTGCCCAGGCAAAGTTGCGTGCGTTGAAGCTTGACTGCGTTTTGCATTCAAACAAACCATTTTCCAAGACTCATATTGAAAAGAACCGTTGTTGTTGCCCCCTTTGCCTTTTTTTTACGATCAATTAATTGTTTTTTTTATTGTTTGCCTTTTAATGAGTATTATTTTATGGCTACCAAGGCTAATGATTATTGTTTTTCTTGTTGTTGGATTGCTAAAAATATCACCAGAATTATTTGTGATTTGCAGCGAAACTTTTTTGTTTTGTTTTGTTTTTGAGTTTTCAAATTGAGTTAATGCAATAATTATAATTATTTTAAAGTGCATTTATTGCATAATAACAAATAAATTGACTTTTGTTCAGCCTTGAAAGATAGAAATCATTTGTAGATTTATTTTAAGGGCATTGGTTTGGGATTATAGTAAAAGATTTTTGTTAGTTTTTAACTCACGACTTTACCAAAACAATCCCGATTTGATTAGGGAATGTTCTTCTGTGTTTTATTTTTGAATTTTGATATTAACCTTTATTATTTAAAATTGTTACAAAATTTGAATCTTCAATTTTTGAGTTTGTTTTTTTTTAATAGCTTGATCTGTTCCCATTTCCGGGAAATCTTCAATCCAAATTGCTATCGTTCTTGATATCCTGTTTTTGATAGAAATAGCAATCGTTATTCCCTTTTAAGGATAATTTCAATACTTCTCATTCCACGGTTTCGAAAGCCCAACTTTTTAAATCGAATTTTGCATCGATATTTGGAATTCAGAAAACCTTTCAATTCCGATTCCGAATAATTTGATTGGAATTGGAAGTGGGAACAGGAGTGTTTATAAAGCTTTTTCCCAACTTTTTCTGAAGTTTTTGAAAAATCGGATAAAATGGCGTTTGATATTACTTTGTCCATTCTGATAAATTTTTAAACAAGCGATTCGGTTTTTCTGTGCAAAGTTTTTATTATCAAATTTTATTTTTTGTTCACATTTTATTTATATATTTCAGAAAGTTATTTTTGGTCGACTTTTCTACAAAAAATTATTGAAAATTTAAAAAGTGAAATTTTTTCTTAAAGGATTTCGGATGTCAGAAAAGAATAAAGCTGTGTGTCTTCTCCATAGCAAATATTTATCCGAAAGTTCCAATTCACATAACTTGGTCAAAAGCTACCGTCTTCTATGTGAAATATTTTCTTTAGATGGTTTTAAATTAATGTGCCAATTAAATTTAATTAATTTCTTTAGACAAAATTAATTAAAAAGCTTATTAATCATGTGTTTAGTTCGATTTTATATCAGTAAACCGTGAATTTAATCTATTGAAATAAATAATGCAAATCGGGAGACTAGCCAAGCTTAAACCTAAACTTGTTTTATAATTAAAAAAAAGAAAAGAAAAGGTGAAGGTTTAATCATTAACAATGTCTAATTTGGGTTTTCATTTAAATAATTTGTCATGGTATGCAACACAATTGTTGCGCTTTAAAACAATCAATCCTCAGTATTTTGAAGATGAACTTCATTTTTTGCATACTTTTATGTTGTAAGGGGTGTATCAAATATATAACTTACCTCTTATAGTGCTTGGCATGTTACATGCGTTCTCTGATCTCACCTAAATTACACGTCATATGTTATCAAACACAATAGTTATTACAGAGCTGTTCAACTCATCAAGCAACTAAATAAATAAAAACCAAACTCAAACTCAAAAGTTCAGCTGCGCAAACATAAAACATTGAATTAGTAACAATTCCAGTTGGAGTTCCATTTCGTGGGCACATGTCAAACTATCGATAACGATAACGATAGGCACTTCACTTAATTAGTGCAGGCAAACAGAAAGTTGAAAGCGAACACGAAGATGGCGAACACGACGAGAGTGCAGCAGGCGACGAGCAAACAGTTTTCTAACGGTAAATTAGCCGAAGTGGACGAGTGCGTATCGCTGATTGGCTACGACGAGTAACGATTGGCGATTGACGATTAACGAGAGACAAGAAACGAGAGAGAGAGAACACAAACACAACGCTGGACTGGACGTGTGGACAAACGTTTGAACACTAAATGGTCAAGTCCGTTCAAGTCTGGAATCCGAATATGTATCCGAATCGGAGTCGGTGTCGGTGTCGAGGCATCATCTGGCAGCGATCGGCCACTTAAAACCTGTGCAGAAGGTGGGCTACCCAAACGCGATGCCGAATGACGACGACGACAGCGACAAAAAAGCGTGCATCGGGCGTCGCGAAAAGCAGCGAGAGCAGCGTCTCCAGTTGCATTTTGAAAGAAAGGAGAAAGGAGTTACCCAACAGCAGCAGCAGCGGCAGTCGCAGTCGCAGCAGCAGAGCTCAGCCCAGCACTCAGCATCAGTCACACACATCCCACACCCCTCCCAACCTTACATCTCATTGCGAACTTGTACAAAAAAGAATTCCTGCTAATTAAATGCGTGATCATCGCTCAAAAATACACCCCAGCAACAACACGAATGTAACAAGAGTCAGGCGAGCATTTCATCAGAGTCAGATTCGGATTCACAGATTCACCAAATTAGAGATGAGCCTGAGTTCAGCATGACTCGACGTTTTTTTGTGCGCTTTTCAACCATATAATGATACCTTAAATGTGATTACAACACCAGCAAAGTGCAAATATTAACGGAGAGAGCTTTTTTTATTTTGAGAAATTTTCCGATACATATTTTTGCGGACAGACTTCGACATCACAAGGTTAAAATTATTGATTTTTCTTAAAATAAAGTGGACAATTTCGAAATTGATCATACATTTTATTGAAATATAATATTTTAAGTATAACTTAGTCCGCATTTAGACGATGACTTAACGGCATGACGTTTTTTCGTTAAGTTCTTTAGGAAAGAGTTGGTGTGGAGCAGGCCATCCCTCTACAATTTTTACCTGCAAACTTGAACTTAACGAAGAAAATTCATCGTCCAAATGTGCACTAAGACTGAATTTAGTCAATGAAGTTACGTTACAAAGTTTTTTCGTCAAGTTCAAGCTTTTAGAAAATAGTTGAAGCGGAGTAGGCAACACTTCTACACCTTTTTCCTATAAATAAGATCTTAACGAAGATAATTCTCGAACGAAACATTATCGTCTAAATGCGGGCTTTGTTTGAAATTTCTTCGACGAGTTTTTGATCGAGAAAAGACGAATGCGAACCATCTTTAAAACTTTTTGACAAACACAAAGCTAACGATGAAAACGTTTTGTCTAATCAGATCAAATTAAACTACACTTTTCAATGAGCTTCATTGCCAAATCTAATTTCGTTAAGTCACGACTTATCGAAAAGCTGCCATCTCTAGTTAAAAGCAAAGCCTGAGCCGGGACAGAGGCAGAGTCAGCGTCGTAGCTTGAGCTGAAGCTGCTGCTGAAGCCCGTGACGTTGCTGGGGGCCGCGTCATCGATGCTGTGCAGGCTCCAGCTGCAGCTACACACACACACACACACCTACAAACAACCAAACATACAAAAAAAAGCGCACCTTTAACTTTAATCGTTAAATAAACAGGAAGACTTCTACAGCAAACACACATACAGACACACACACACACACATACACAGAGAGAGACGCAAGCACAGCGAGAGAAAACTTATCACAAGTCAGCAGCAGAGCAGCAGCAGCAGAAACAGCGAAGGAGAAGAAAAAAAAATGAAATAAAACAGGTTGAGAAGTACCGCTAAGCGGGAATAATAAGAAGCAGCGGAGAGGGCAGAGTAAGAAGCAACAAGAAGCGGCAGCAGCGGCAGCGGCAGCAGCAGCGACAGCAACCGCAGCAGCGCCAGCAACAAGCCCCACAAGCAAAAAGGTCAACGAACGTTCTTAGCGAAGAAGAATGGAATCAAAACACAAAAACACGAAAAACTGAGCATGCCTGCGAAGAAAGACAGAAAGAGATAGGCAGACAGAGAGAGCGAGGCGACAGTGTGTGAGTAAGTGAGAGAGAGCCACAGCCGGGAGAGAGCGCGCGCGCGTACGCTAAAAAGAGAGCGCAAAGAAAGTGCGCAGAGAAAGCAAATAGCACAAATGATCATCGCACACACCTGAAGAGTGCGCACACCATAATAAAAGAAGAGAGCACATGCGCGCGTTTTAAGAGAGCGCGAGAACTTAAATGAAATGTTCGAAATTTATGCGGTATGCATTTTAAAAAGTATTTTTATGAAAATAACCTCAGGAAAATGTATTTTTAGCAAGAATTTTGTGCAACGCAAAGCCCAAATTACAAAAACAAAAAAAAGCTGCAGCGCATAAGGCTAGCAAGCCAAAGAGTGTAAGCGAGATAGCGCTAGAGAGAGAGCAGGCAAGGTGATGATGGGGCGTTAACAAAAGACAGTTACAAAACTGTTGTTGTTACGAGAAAGCCAAAAGAAACTGAAATTCTTGCTATATTGCTCAATATTTGGTAATACGCACGCACACAATTAAAAACGCTACACACACAGACACACACACACATACATACAAAACAGACGTGCAAAAGCCATTGAATGTAGCGGTATATTGACGAAATTTCTGAGACGAGTAACGAGCAAAGCTCATTGACCCCCACAGCAGCAGCAGCAGCAGCAGTCGTCAACGTCGCCAACGCCGTTGTAACTGTGTAATGAGCTTTTGGGGAAAAAGAGGAAACAGAGGGGGCTAGAATTGTTATATGTTCTATGTTTCTTTAAAATTTAAACTTTAAACAAGGCATTGAAAGTTAGCTGGCAAATGGAAACTAAAACATTTTACAATAATTTCTATTACAAAATTAGATTGCATATTTTATAGTACTTGAAATTAATATAATAATAACGAGTACTAGATAGGTCGACACGTGGTATAACTTGCTTATATTTTAACAAAATCGAATAACTATACGCTAATTATCGTATTATAATAGCTTTCATAGAATTGATCGCTCACGAACTGAGTTTTTGAATGAATAACTGTTTTGCTTTTTACAGCAATTATAGCCAAGCTTTAAAAATATTTATATATTTTATGTTTAATCTTATCAAAACTGGATAGTTTTATCTGATAAGAAATAAGAAACTGTAAAATTGACGAGAAGTAAGTTTTTGTATGGAAAAACTTTTCGACTTGTCTAATTATAGTTTAACAAGATCTTAGTTAAGAACAGATAAATCATAGGAACATTGATCAAAACTGGATAGTTTTATCTGATAAGAAATAAGAAACTGAAGAATTGATGAGAAGTGAGTTTTTGTATGGAAAAACTTTTCAACTTGTGTAATTATAGTTTAACTAGATCTTAGTTAAGAACAGATAGATCAGAGAAACATTGATCCATAAAAGTATTGTCCATAAAAGTACAGTACAGTACAGCACAGGGCTTTTCCGGTTTACATTTTCAGCAAGATATTGCGAAAGTGATTACCTCTTAAATGTTTTCAATTTCACTTCTGACAAGATTTTGCGAGTTGAATTCACTTGCATTTCATTAAATATTTATTTAAATTGTTACACAATTTCACTTTAAAAAAAAAAGAATATTTAAAAAATTTAAAGAAATTTAAATTCCGCAAAATGTTGCCCAAAGTGGAAACCAGAACAGGTCTGCTAGTATTTTTTGGTATTTTTCACGTAAATAGCCATCTCTGCATCGTCTCGCATTCGAGCTCTTTCCCTCGTTTCTAAGTCGAGCTTTAAGCAACAGATTTTACAGATATTTTAATGTCTTCCTGTGCAGCTTTAAGCGTTGACCCAAACTTGCACTTCACGTTAAAAATAAAAGCTTATGCAATTTGTTAGCGTGGGCTTTGGGCTGACGACTGCGGACTGCGGATTGTGGGTTGTGTGTCTTTTGCAATCTGTTCAAAGTGATAAGCCGCTGGCAAAAATTAAGTATTATTATTGGCCAAAGTAAAATGTGGCCAACACTTGAGTGTTTTTTTTTTTTGAATGAGCTTAAACAAATAACAGCAGACTGTGTAAAGACTTAGTTTTAGTATGTTGTCTTTGCTTTAAATTGCCTGCAACATTGATCCTGTTTCACTGTGCAATGCTGCGTGGGTGTGCATGTGTGTGTGTGTATGTGTGTAAGTGCCTCTCTCTCTTACGCTCGCACCGTTTGCGCCTGTTCCTTCTGCTGATTGGTCAATGGACTTCAGCAGGCTTCTCTAGGCAAACGTCTGCCATTGGCTGTTGATGTTGCTGTTCCCTTTTATGCCATCCTTCTGCCATTCATTGTCCTTTTCAGCCTGCCTGTTGCTTGCTTTTGTACTCTTCTTAGAAAGAGTTGTAAGGTAGTATGAATGATTAAGGCTTTGTCTTCTAAGTTTCTCATTTTCATACTAAAATATTCCTGCTAAATGAAGCTCATAAAAAATTATTGTATGCATATTTAAAAATGTTAAACTGAAATACAATTTGAAAACAATTTTTGAATAGAAACTATATCGGGCTTTTTTGTTTGTCTACATTTTCATTCGGTTATGCATCAATAAGCGTCTTACTCAAATTAGACATTTAAATTTTCTTAGTTATTCCAGTAATTAAAAAAAAACTGCGACTAGTACGCTGTTCACGCTCAGCGCTAGCAAAATATATGTTCAGCTTTCTACTGTCAAAAATGTAACTCAAACTGTTGTGTGCTGTTTTTAATGTCTTTATTGAACTTAATTTATATTAATTTACAGTTGATTAATGTGCATTTTTCTATAAGTTATAGTAAAACTGTTGTTTTATCTATAAATTTCAATATTTAAAGTAGTTTTCACAAGTTCATCTAGATAATGATTTTAATATTTGCAAAAATCTTGTCAAAAGAAAAGAATAGAGCATTTCAAGTGCAATATGCTTGCAACTAAAACACGAACTTGCTTTTTTGTGGTAGTTATATATATACTACATATTCTATTCACATTATGGAAACAACCCATATATTTGAATGGATTGTATTGTCAGGAAGATTTTTATTTTGGTATAAATAGCGCAAGTCTAGTTACAATTTCTCTAGTTCAAAACTGTTTGCGAAACGTGTGTGTTCTAACTGGTAAATAAAAATAAAAGTGTTGTTAGTTTTGAAAATTAAACTGAGATTCGTATAAAATATATAATATAGAAGTGAAGTAACCAATATTTTTATTTTTGAATAAATTTTGAATGTGAATAATACAAAATTTCTTAAGAAAATTGAATTTGTTTGTCGAGTTGATCATTTTTATTAGAAAAAAATTAATTAGTCGCTGGGATTCAGTGAAATTTTTGATTTTTATACAAATGTAATCGATATAAAAACGTGTTAAATAAAAAACTAGAATTTCTTCGTTCAGACAGCGAATCCAAAGAAAAAGTTGCATTCAAGAGTTGAAGTAAAAACAAAAATACTCAAACGGAAATATTTTATTTATTGTATATTTTATGTAGATAGTTAGATAAGTTAAATATATTTTCAAGTGTTAAGTGTAGCTGCATTTGATATACTTTTAAAATTTCCCTTTTATTAAATAAGAGTTTTTTTAAATTAATAAACAATTGCATGACAAAATGTAGTTCAAATCAGCTTTTAATAAGTTCAACTCAGTGCATTTGGCTTTTTCAAACTTGTAATCGTTAGATACACGTGTTTATAACATCGTAGAGTAAACAATGTTAAAGATCGTTGCGATATTTCATTATTAATTTGACAGCATTTGAAACAATATAATGAAATACCAGCATAAACAATTAAGGAGCAATCAACATTTAAACGGAATTTTGTTGGGGAATCTGCAGACGCCAATCTGCCATGTTTAAAATTCAACTCAATTAAAATAAGTTGGTTAGAAAACTGTGTTGCATGTTGCAATACAAAATCTGTAAACAAATTGCGTATTAATTAAGTTATTACGATTATTATAAATATATATATATATATATGTATAATATCAAATATAAAAGGGTAGAACGTGCCAAGCTTTCAATACACACGGTTGTCAAATCGGCATCGAAAAGTTATATAAATATTTGTGCAGTCACAATTAGTAGGTGTTGTTAACTGGATATACTAACAACGACCTGTGGCTCAATGAGGTTAATACAAAGGGCCTAAAAAGTCAAACCCTTAGCAACCCTATTTTTACAGCTGGCCACGTTTCCCAGTTGATAGACACACACACACACGCACACACCTTTTACACACTCGCAATTCGTTTTGTCGTTTTCGTTCCATGGTTCGCTTTTCATTTCCAATTAGAGTGAAGCCCCACAACGTCGGAAGCTAGTGTCCAAGTTTTATACATTTTGCAGTCAACGGTCGACGTTCCAATTTGTAACAAAAAGTTGACTAAAAACCAACAAAATTCTTCTGACAGATAATGGCACAAGTCTTGCAACGATATAACGCCTAAACATCCAGTTACCCAAAAGATACACAGCCCAAGCAGCCAAAAGGATTAGGCCCCCACACACACACACACACACACACAAATACACACACACCAATTGACAGCTGCAAAGTGTTAACACACACACACATCACACACCAATACTTGGACTGCAAACGTCATCAGCATGGACTTTAAGGAGTATCGCATACGGGGTAAGTGATAATAAAACGCACAGCAGCAGCTCAGCTTTCATTTTAGATACATTTGTATCTCTGACAGGACTTAATTTGATTTGCATTGCTTAAAGGGGATTTGGCGATTTGTCCTAACGCCCATTTGTTCAGCACAATATAATGCTCGTATATCTTGATTTAATAAGCTGAAATGCCTTTATGCTTTTGCTGTTTTATGTTCAAATAAACTAGTTTCTTTTTTAATTTAGAGCGAGAAGCAATCGTTTGCAATATGATTTCAATTTTAAATTAAAATTTCAAAGAATATTTTCCTATTTTCGTAAGTTAAGTTTCTGTAAATATGTAACACTTAGTTTTGTGAAGCGAATCAAACTGTGAACTTTTTATTATCGTTAATAAATAAATAAACTCATATTCTTGTTCACATTTCGGTGTATGTTTCATTCCGAATCGTTTTTGTACTTTCTGTTTTTAATAGTAATAAATCAAAGGTCATATGTTTTACAGCGTATGATTATTCGCTTTCTAGGAATTCAAAGCTACAACTCTATATCGTATGTTTTAAACAGAATCGACTGTGGAATATATCTTAAAACATACAAGTATTCATTTCAAATGTATGCCAAACTTTATGAAGTTACAATTTGTAACTTAAAGACTATAATTTCCATTTCCGATTCGGAACAAAACCATTGGTATTGGAATTATTAGCTATTCCGAATTCCGAATATCGATAGAAAGTTCGATTTAAAAAGTTTTGATTTTGAGACAGTGAAATGAGAAGTATTCGAACTAAACTTCAAAAAGAAGGATCGATTCATATGTCACTCGAAAAAATGCATTCAAAATACCAAATTGATTCGAATTGAAACGGATCTAAGAAATTCCTTAACATACATTTAGGAATTTATCTGAGATTTAAGTGTATTTTTCACGAGCCTTTGTTAGACATAAATCTTAAAACATATCTATTTTATAACAAACTAAAATTCTTTTTGAGTTTTTGAACATAATTCCTTTAGCTGCACTTAGAAAAAAAAAAACTAGAATTTTGAAATTCTTCTTATAAAATCGCTCAATGTGCACTTTGGGAAGTTAAATTTAAATGATTTTCCACCTGTTGCTGGCAATGAAAATGTGTTGATTTTTCGCAGGCAAGGAGATGGTTGACTACATAGCCGACTATTTGGAGAATATACGAGAACGTCGCGTCTTTCCAGATGTAAGTCCTGGCTATATGCAACAGCTGCTGCCAGAATCGGCGCCCATAGAAGGTGAACCTTGGCCCAAGATCTTTGGTGATGTGGAAAGGATTGTGATGTCCGGCGTAACCCATTGGCAGTCGCCACATATGCATGGCTATTTTCCGGCACTGAACTCGATGCCATCGCTCTTGGGTGATATGCTGGCAGATGCTATCAATTGCTTGGGTTTCACTTGGGCCAGTTCACCGGCCTGCACAGAGCTGGAGATTGTGGTGATGAATTGGCTGGGCAAGATGATTGGATTGCCGGATGAGTTTCTGCATTTGAGCAATACCAGCCAGGGCGGCGGTGTGCTACAGACGACGGCAAGTGAGGCTACATTGGTTTGTTTGCTGGCAGGACGCACACGCGCCATACAACGTTTCCATGAGCGAAATCCTGGCTATCAGGATGCGGAGATAAATGCGCGACTGGTGGCCTATTGCTCGGATCAGGCGCATTCAAGCGTGGAGAAAGCAGCACTGATTGGTGAGTCTGCGAGTGACGCACTTGTTGTAAGCTGCTTATGTAACTAACCCTTCCCCCTCCACCACCCACCACCTGTCTTGCAACCCCAATCTTTGCAGGACTCGTGCGTATGCGCTATATTGAAGCTGACGAGCAGCTGGCCATGCGGGGCAAACTGTTGCGCGAGGCCATCGAAGACGACATTAAGCAGGGCCTGGTCCCATTCTGGGTAAGTCAAGTTTTCTCGTGTCGTGTCTTGTCTTGTCTTGTCTTGTCAAAATTAATTGGCCACCGCAGTCGCGCAATTAGACTTTGAGTGGATTTTGTGGCCAGCAGCAGCTGTGTCTCTGCGTCTCTCATTCAATCTCTGATTCCCTGATTCCCACTGGAGCCAATTAATAAATGTCAGCACTTTTATTTTACGGCACGAGTTGCACGTTCTCATCTCTAATCCCTTGCATCGAATCTTCAGCATTGCCAAAGCAAAATTATAACATAAATACTTATATACAGAAACATGTTTCCAGTCGTTGTATTGCAAAAATCTGACTAAAATATACCGTTTTTTAGAAAACGAATAATTTCAAGGTTATGTTCTAGCTCTAAAATTCAAAGTAAAGATAAATAGATTTATATATACTTCGTGTACTGGTTATAATCACCTTCAAATTGGAAACTACTTAAAAAAGAAAATACAAAAATAGACTGGGAATAGAGGATATTGCAGTCGAGAACATTGTCCTGCATCGTTTACTTCATGTTTTCCTTTCTTTCTATCTGAAAATTTGTCTTTTGCTTTTATAAATTTATGTTTTAGTGTATCGTATAATTTAGGTATACCATTTGGAATAATAATTTTGATTAGTATAAGCCCAGATTAACATTGACTTTTACCTAAAATTCAATATTATAATATATCTACTTTAATCAAAACAATAAAATCTAACTAACTTGTCTTCCATGTAAATTTACAGGTCTGTGCCACTCTTGGCACAACTGGCAGCTGCAGCTTTGACAATCTGGACGAGGTGTGTACATAAAGTATCTATAAATACCAATTAACTATATATATCTATATCTATCTACAGATTGGCATCGTATGTCGAGAGTACAATTTGTGGCTGCATTGTGATGCAGCCTATGCGGGCAGCGCCTTCATCTGTCCCGAGTTTCGCATCTGGCTGCGTGGCATTGAGCGTGCGGATTCCATAGCCTTTAATCCTTCCAAGTGGCTAATGGTGCACTTTGATGCGACTGCAATGTGGGTGCGGGATAGCACCGCTGTGCATCGTACCTTCAATGTGGAGCCTCTGTATCTGCAGCATGAGAATTCGGGCGTAGCTGTGGATTTTATGCACTGGCAAATACCCTTAAGTCGACGCTTTCGTGCACTCAAAGTGTGGTTTGTGCTGCGTTCCTTTGGCATTAAGGGTCTGCAGCGGCATATACGTGAGGGTGTGCGTCTGGCGCAGAAGTTCGAGGCACTTGTCCTGGCCGATCATCGGTTTGAGCTGCCTGCCAAGCGGCACTTGGGTCTGGTTGTTTTTCGGATTCGTGGTGACAATGAGATCACCGAGCGGCTGCTGAAGCGTTTAAATTATCGGGGTAATCAGCATTGTGTGCCGTCGTCTCTAAAAGGACAGTATGTCATAAGGTTTACAATCACCTCGACACACACAACGCTGGATGATATTGTAAAGGATTGGATGGAGATCAGGCAGGTTGCCTCTTTGGTCCTGGATGAGATGAACATAACAATTTCGAACCGTGTCTATCTGAAGGGTAAACACTGGGCGCTTCCAAATTATTAATTAGCCTAGTTTCGTTTCGTTTCATTTCGTTTCGTTACATTTTATTTTGAGTTAAGTTTTGTATTTACTTATTGTTTACATTTTGTCCTTTGTATAAAACACATTGATCCACCCAAATGTATTATTTTTTATTTATTTTATAATTTACTTAAAAAAGACAAAAAATCGCCTGTAACTAGTCATTTAAAGGACGATTTTGATGTCCTTGGCCAAAAATAGTCCTTGTTTGTCGTGTCATGGTACAGAAATGGTCCTTAGATGACCCCAGTAAATGTCAATCGATAACGTTAATCCTTACGATCCTAACGCACCGATTTTTAACAAAATCTGCAAGGATTTGGGCGAGTTAGAGCTTATTTTCATGCAAGGATAAGATGACTCCTGAAAGTATGCAACAAAATCACAGGCACATAACTGTTTTCAGTTTTTAGTTTTGCGTAGACAAATCTGGCCGAAGTACCAGGCGAACAGAAATCAGCAGAAGGTAACTGCATAAAATTTGAACTAAAAATTCTATCGTGAATTTTTTCAAGGGAGTGGCTCAGAAAAATTGGCCTAAAATCATAAAACCGGCTGTAACTCGGCTGTTTAAAGGAGTACGATGATGTAACTTAGCTCAAAGATAGTCCTCAATCTGCCAAGTTGGAAAATGTGTTCCAAAGGACGATCGTCCTTCAAACAGCCGAGTTATAAGGACTTTTTTGTATACAAAAAACTAGCTATATCTCGGCTGTATCCTTTCGCATCCTTACGAGTCCTGTGTCGTTCGATGTATCTCGATAAGGACTATCTTCTGTCCAAAGGACATTCAATTCGTCCTTGTAGTTTCGGAGCTATCAAGGATTTAGTGTTTTAGACCCACTTTCGTTGGCCTTCGATTAGCCCTCAAATTAGCTCCTAAAAGTATGCAACAAAATCTGAAACTTTGAGCTGGTTTCTGTTTTGAGTTTTTCGCAATCAAAAATGGTCAAAGTACCAGGCGAACAGAATTAGCAGAAGGTAGCTGCACTAAATTTTTGGTTTTTGTTTTTTGGCTTTTGAATGAAATTAAAAAACAAACGTGATTTTCAGGTTTTTTACATTTTTATTTCATATTTACCATTTCTACTTTATGCTTATTTATATATTATTTTATTTTATTAATATTATGTTTATATTTTAAAAACATTACAAAATGGGTTGCTCTAATTACAGATACAAAGGAGAGAAGCGAAGCCTTCGGTTCCAGTTTGTTGTTGGCAAATTCGCCACTGTCGCCCAAGGTGGTGAACGGCTCCTTTGCGGCCATCTTTGATGCGGATGAGTTTCTGGCCAAGACTTATGCGGGCATACGCATAGCGGTAAGTAATGCAAATCTTAGCTAAACAAAACTAATTGTTGAGGGATGCTCAGCATCAGGAATCGCCGTCGACACGTCGTCGAGTGCGTGGCATACTCATGTCCGGCAAGCAATTCTCGTTGGACTCGCACATGGATGTGGCTGTGGTGCGCACCACGCTCGACAATAGCAGCAGCGGGGAGACAAACACTGTGGTCAACTCATATGGACGCACCACGCTGCAGGAGACTGGACAGGCAGCAAGTGGAGGTGGTCAGGCCAGCATACGCGAGGATGAGGAGTCCGCCGCGGAAGGTATGAAGCAAAGGTAGTGTAGTCGCCATAATTAGTTGTATTGCCAGCCAACGCTCGACAGCTTGACACTCCAAGATCCTTGCTGCTTTTACTTTATCTATTTGATTTCGCAATTCCACTCCAGAAATTGAGCTGCTGCAGCTGTGTCGTCGGAGCAGCAACTCCACATCCAATATCCAGTCCAGCCATAATCACAACCACAATCTAATTGCCACGCCCGCCAATCACTTTCGTCCTATTTCGCTGTACACCGCCAAAACGCCATTGAACTCGCCAACCAGCCAGGATGTTACCATCTCCGTGGACAGCCTCTTTACGCCGGTCACCCACTGCGCCATGTACCATGGGAAACGTTTTCTGGACTCCATCACCAGCCCCTTTGACAACTGTTCCTTTACCAGCAATGTTTTTCATATGCCCACGCCCATCACAACGCCCACAGATACGGATTGTCCTGCGCTTAGCTTTGAGGATTTCGATTGGCCAGCCAGAACATTTAGCCAACTGCTGCTGGAACGTTATGCCTATGTCTCCTGCCAGTCAGCCGAAGCTTCCTCCACAGAGAGCAGCAGTCTTAGTCTTGACGGCGCAGCCACGCCCACGCCGAGTACCTCCGAACCGAGCAGCCTTAATGATCTCGCCTCCCCGCTGCTTGGATCCTTTGCATCGCAATCGCAGCCATTGCATTCCGCTTTGGGCGCTTCGAAATTCAGCGATTCGGATGCGACCATTTGCTCGGCGAACTCTTCGCTGGAGTCTCTATAAAAAGTATAAAATATATTATTAACATATGTAGTAAATAACAATCCTTTACTGCTGTGCAATCAATAATGTTATATGTTATCTATCGTAGAACCAAATCGATCTGTTTTGGTTTCCAATTTCAGCAAGTTTTTGAGAATGTGATATTCCTTTAAATTAATACGCTTTCATAAAATTTTGCTGCAAATGGAAACCGGTTCAGATCTGTTAATACTATATACCCAAACAAATATATAACTCCTACTTTAAATTCATGTAAAATATTTAACTAGGCCAATGAAACTATTTACTCATCTATTTGGAATGTGATCTTTTTGCTTCAAATGATAACTACTTCCAATAGTTGAGCTTATTTTAAAACTATAACTTTAACCAACTCACTTACTATTCCTAATATAATACTATATATATATATATATACCTAACAACTATCTTTACCTAATAAAATATGCTTCGGACTCTCAACTCGCTCTCTATGAAAATATATCTATATTTAAAGTCAATATTTTACTCCTCAATGTGATTAAAGTTCCAGCGTTAAAGTTAAAAATACAATTGGTTTTTTTATTTATTTATTCTTAACTAAAGATCAGTTGGCATAGACACAGACGATCAGACAGACGGACATGACTAACTCGACTCGACTGTTGATACTTATTTAAAATCTATATATTGCTTTTGCAGTCGGAAACCAGTACTAAAACTTAACTTATCTAATACTAATACAAATACTAATAAAAAGCCAAATAATTACAATTCGTTCCCTTTGATTTATCTGTAGAAACTGTTACAAGCGCCACTTTAAAGGGGAAATGAGAAATTTGAATGGGTCACGGTCACGGCATCATTATTATTATCGGATACAACCTACAACTCTTGGACACACATGTCATAATAATAATGATAATACAAAATAATTACAGACTAAAGGGAATATTTCAATATTGTTTATTCATTTCAAGCTAGACCAGGCACTATGAAAATTTAGTTATACTCTTGACTGATTATCCGCGTTTATCCTTTAATCCATATCAGGCTCCGTACTTGTTTTTTCATAAATTCCTTCGAGGCAAACTTGTAGTTTATCATCAAATAGAATGTCAACAAAAAGATGACAATAAAATCGAAGAAGAGTATGACTGTACCCAATAAATAATCATCGGCACGCATTTCCGCAAAACGACCGCCACTAATTGTCTGGGCATGATACATGACAAACTGGGAGCACAGCATTAAGAAAGTTAACAGTAATCCCAACAAAAAACAAAACTCACCATCAGGACAATAATGCTAACAAGGTTCATATACAGGATAAAGGAATAAGCAATGTCTGTGAGCACGTATAACATGAGCAGGAATACGGATGCAATGAGAAGTACAAAGGATATTACAAATAATATGACTATTTCCAGCGTCAGATCGTGCTTGGGTTATAAGGTTGTTTTAAGATCTAACAGTTAAAAAAGATACTAACACTTACTGGTATAAGAACGCCTAGCAGAATAAATAAGAATACGAGCATGAAACAGACGAGAAACCACATGATCAGATCCGGCCACAAAGTTCTTACCACAAGAGCAAACAGACCAATTGTCGCAAATTCCACCTAAATATAAATATAACGATTAGCTCAGTTATAAATAATAAACAATTACTTACAATCAGAAATGTGATTATCCAGCTTAAGCAGGTCACATAACGCGATTGCTCAAAGAATATGAAAATCACGGTCAAGGCAATTGACAGTGCAAAGAATATGACACTTATCCATTCATTATCAAAGAATATCTTACCGACAGGTTCCCTGCAAATAAGAGTTAGTTATAGTTATACTAGTTAATTAGCATAGCTTACACTAGACTAACCAACAGCCATTGTGCCAATGCCAGAAATAGCCATATTATGGTTACCACATAGACAAGGCAGGCAAATTTGCGTCGAGTCCTTTGATAGTGCCCAATGCGTTCATCCATCATTTTGGATAGGCTTATACTTACTGGGTTCATGTACTATAAATTTGTTATTCTCGTTATTTACAAAAAAGATTATAAAAATAAAATAATCGAAGTTTAAATACAAAAATATTTGGAGTATGTGTTTCAAGGAAAATTTGAACAAAATGTCTATGCTACTCAAAATTTACATTTAAAATTTAAAAAAAAAAACTAAATTTTTAACTTGTTAAAATGTTTTCAAATAAATTACGCAAGATGATAAGATTGCAATTTCAAATTAATCACAAGTTATTAACTTATAAAACTAAAGCGAAAAAACCATTAAAGCTAGATCAACCCTGAGTTGTGGAATAAACAGAGTTGGCATTTCTATTTGTGATATTTTGAATTAAAGTTACGTTTTAAATTGTTTTGTGAAAAATTTGCAAGTTGTACTTTTGGACCAATGGAACTAGTAAGTGTTGAAGATGAAAATGAAGTTAAATTGATATTAAGGAAGACCTACAAAGTGATGATTCTAATGCTTATAATTGGCCAACTACAGGTCTATATTATATTGGCATCGTAAGTTCAAAACTCCATTTAACAAATATTTATTAAGTACACTTAAGTATTTATATTGCAGTGATACCATTAAGAGATTTTTAGGCGATGCTTACTATACTAGTCTGGTGCAGTTTTTTTTGAGTTTTATATCGATACAGCTGTACGTGTTCTTTTATCATGTTATTGTCCAGAAATCAACATGGAAACGCATACTTGCGGGACTTTGGACGGTATGTCAATTGTTTTCAAGTATTTAAAAACTTTAGTTTCTTTTATTCTTAGTACGAGGTTAACACCATATCGATCATGAAGCCTGCCAAAAGATCACCTTATATAAGCCATATAGTATCCTTCCTGCTTACATATTTTGTGATGACCATAAGTATATGTTATGGACGTCTAGCAACTGCCCATCGTTATGGACTGTTTGTTAGTACACTATCCTAATTGAAGAATGATATATTTACCTGCATATTTGCATTTATAATAAACAGTTCTTATCTTATAGATCTCTAGACACAATGTAATCCTTTGGAGTGAGCGACTCTTTGTATTAACCAGCTTTGGCATCATTGTCTCCTCCGAAATGAAACGTAATGATATTGAGTTTCCTGCTTTCTTTATCTACAGCACGATGTCGAACATTGTAAGGCATGGCATTAAGTCCGAAATGACACTAGTTGAAACTGGCTTTCAATTGAACAATCAATTAATCCAGCAATCAGAACTTTTTGTAGATTTATTTCTTTTGATTCCTAGCAATCGACAGAATTTAAACTTCAGAGATTTTTGACGATTTGTGAACACATGAAAATAAAAGCACATTAAAGCTTGTCAAGTCTCTGCCTTCACAAAGTGTAGATAAACTTTACTTCAGCTTAAAGCTTTATATATTTTTGTGTTATTTTTTTTTATTATTTAAACTTCCAAATAAATCTCAATTCAAAAAGCTGTTTTTATAGTTTGTTCTATTTAAAACACATTCAACTAGTGTCATTTGGAGTATTCACACTATTAAGGATTTAATTAATCCACATTCTTATTGTAGTTTGTTGTGATATTCGCTGCTTCGATACGCAAGCCCAACTTTTATCACTTTAAAGAAATTGACGATCACATAATCATTGGCCAGCTCTACTATTTAAACTTTTATGCACTATATATGGGCTATGTGTGGACGACGGCATCTTTCATTGAATACTGTGGATGGGAGATATCGATTTTTGAAATATTATCTAGAATATAAAATTTTCCGTTTTGTTGGAAGCTCAGATAATTTGTAGATGACAGTAAAAGAATGCTTTCAATAATTTTGTAGAATTGATTCCAAACAGGCCCGATAATCTCAATTTAAGTCCAATCTTTTATGATTAAGTCGCAAGTTCGAACAATCATGTTCAGTTCAGTTCAGTTACAAAACTGGGGTAAAAAACTTCATTTTAAAGCAAGATCACACTTGAGTCGAGGTATAAACAGAGTTGGCATTTCTATTTGTGATATTTTGAATAAAATTTACGTTTAAAAATTTTGTATTTTAAATTTTAAAGTTGTACTTTTTGACCAATGGAACAGCATGATGAAGATGAAAATGAAGTTAAATTGTTATTAAGAAAGACCTACAAAGTGATGATTCTAATGCTACTTATTGGCCAACTTCAGGTCTATATTATTTTGGGATCGTAAGTTAAAAGCTGCATATTATTTACGATTATTTAACATGTTTGTTATATTTAAATTGCAGTGAGACCATTAAGAGATTTTTAAGCGATGCCTATTATACCAGTCTGGTTCAATTTTTTTTGAGTTTTATAACGATACAGCTGTACGTGTTCTTTTATAATATTATTGTGCAGAAATCAACATGGAAACGTATAGTTGCGACACTTTGGACGGTATGTTAATTGTTTTTAAGTATTTTCTTAATTTCTAATACTTTTATTCGTAGTACGAGGTAAACACCATATCGATCATGAAGCCTGCCAAAAAATCAGCTTATGTATGCCATTTGGTATCCTTCGTGCTTACATATCTTATCATGGGTATAAGTATATGGTTTGGAAGTCTAACAGTTTCGCATCGTTATGGACTGTTTGTTAGTACACTCTACAAATTGTAGAATGATGGATGTACCTGCATATTTCCATTTTCATAAACAGCTTTTATCTTGCAGGTCTCCCGACATAATGTAATCCGTTGGAGTGAGCGACTCTTTGTGTTGACCAGCTTTGGCATCATTGTGTGTTCCGAAATGAAACGTAATGATATTGAGCTCCCTGTCTTCTTTATCTATAGCACGATGTCGAACATTGTAAGGCATGGCATTAAGTTTGAAATGACACTAGTTGAAACTGGCTTTCAATTTCAATTTCAATGAATCTTGTAATCTTGCAATTGCAGTGTTTACAGGAAGCACATTAAGATCACTTAAAGCTTAAAAGCTCATCAAAGTCTCTAACTTCACAATTTTATTTTTATTTTTATTTTTTTCAACGAACTATTTAAATGAATATCACTCAAAGCTTTAAGCTTCGAAGAGCTGTTTTATATTTTGTACGATTGGAGCCACTTTCAACAAGTGTCATTTGGAGTATTCACACTATTAATCCACATTTTTATTGTAGTTTGTTTTGATATTCGCTGCCTCGATACGCGAGCCCAACTTTTATTACTTGAAAGCAATTGATGATCACATACTCATTGGCCAGCTTTACTATTTAAACTTTTATGCATTATATATGGGCTATGTGTGGACGACTTCATCACTCTTTGAGTGCTTTGGACTGGACTTATCGGTTTTGAAAATAAACGATAAGAATGTATCCTCCCTTGGCGAGCTGATTGGTGCCATCTTCTAGGGCGCATGCGCTCACAAAATGCAAAACAGCTGTTCACAAAACACAACACTTTCTCTCTCTGCCAACTTTTAACTCTCACATTAGCGCCTTCTCCAGAATGTTTACGATTCTCAGTTGAAATGTAAATCAACAACGTTGTTGTGTGTTATGTGGAGTCTTGGTTACAACCCAAAACTTACGTCACAATCGTCGTCGTAAACAGTTGGTTTGTATTTCGTTTTAGATCCTGGTCGGTTCAACGCCAGTTTGTCGGTGAAAATCGATACAAAAGTTTTTCCACTTATAAAGCAAACACACACTCACATAAAAAAAAACCATGTAAATAATAATAATAATATATCACGTTACAAGTTTTCTACAAAAATGTTCGCAATTAATTCTGGCAAACGTACGTTATATTACAATAGAGTACCAAAAAATATTTCAATTACATGACATTTCATATAAACATACATATATATATATATATAGTATATGCTAAAATACAAAATATTGTAGAAAAAACGTGTATGTGCTGCTTAGCTGGGTGTGTGTGCGTGTGTGTGTGAGAGTGTTTTCTCGTAGTGTGTGTATACTATATATTTATAGAAAATATATGGTTAATATAAAGTTATATGTTAGTTTGGCTAAGCCAAAAACATTTTAAGCCTTCAATTTGTGCTGTGTAAGCAAAAAGAGACACACAAACACATACACACGCACACTTTACACACGCACACACACACAACATTTACATGTGCGTTTTTTTTGTATAGTGACAACAAAGTGTTATCTCATATAGTTTACAATACATATATGCGTATTAATGTTCTTAACAACATTTAGGATTAATTATAAAATACAATCTGTTTAGATGTTAATAATTTAGACACAGTTTCCATTGTTCCCCTATTTTCTTAAGTTCTTTTTGTTTATCGTTGTTTTTGTTGTTGTTGTGCATAAGGCCAATACGAAGGCAACAGAGTTATCCATTTAAGCTCTCTACTTCTTTTATTTTTGGGATGTGCTTCTTGTGAGGGAGAAGGTTGGGGAGTTCTTATTTGGGCGGCTCGGTAACAGCTGTTCGTGTGGAGTTATCGCTGGAGGGCAAAACGGACACTGTAAGAAGCAAAAACAAATGTGATTAGAAAGCATATTTGAAAACTCCAAAAGTTAGCCTAGCTACGCTCACTTAATAACAGTTGAAATACAATATTCAGTATACAAATTATCTAAGAGCTAATCACTTTATAAACTAGGGAAATAAACAGCTAATTAGCACATAGAACACGCAACAATTCATTACCTTTTCACATTTTGTTTGGCTTAAAACTAAAATGTTTGTATTTTTTTGTTCATTTTGTATAATATATATGTATATATATATATATATTATGTATGTGGTAGTAGCTGCCTTATAGCTATGCGTCTTTTCAAGCTTCAACAAGTTGACTTGTTGCATATGTTGGATACATTATATTTATTGTTTTGATATTGTTTTTTAGTTTTTGTTTTGTGTCTGTGTATCAATTGTAAAGCGACACTGCAAGTAAAATAAAATAAAAGTTCGACAGTTTTGGTTTTCATCAGTTTAAACATTTGTTCAAAAGTTGGCAAACGATTAGTTGGTGCACTCGGTTAACATGTTTTAGCCAAGTTGGCCAAGTTAAAGCATAAACCGATATCCAAAACCGCAAGACAATAAAAAGACAGTTGTATATTGAGCAACGCGTTATGTGGCGTTGTAATCAATAAGCCATGTGTGTGCGTGCGTGTGTGTGTTTGCGTGTGTGTATATGTGTGTGTACTGAAAACAAAAGTAAGCCTTCAAATTAAATGCTGCCTTTTAATTACTTTTTGAAATTACTTTGCTATTTCAAAGCAAATCTCATTTACAATTAAAATTTAAGATAATTACTTTTTGTGTCTGAATAATTGCCAAAGTAATTGTAATTAAGTTGCTTTGTTTTGTGCGTGCAAGTGTGTGTGTGTGTGTGTGTGTTTTTGTATACTTAATAAACCTTAACTAAAAGCTTTGCTTAGCTAACCGCAACCTCAAAAAACAGAGCTGAAATTTTCCATAAATGTTTTAAGTTATACGTATTACTATTTAAAATAATGAAAAAAGTAATTGAGTAATTAAGATATTTTAAGTGGATTCACACCCGTCTATTAAAAGTTTTATAACAAATGTAATTAGCAATTGTTATTACAAAATATTAGTTAAAATTAATTGCTGCTAATGAAGAGCATAATTACAATTCTCAATTACGAATGTTACAGTATTATTATTTTTAAAGTAATTTGGAAATAGTTACTGGTGAATTTGATTAGTAATAATACTATAATATTGAATATTATAACCAGTATTTGTTATAAAGTATTGAAAATAGTTACTTGACCACAAGTTGCATACAATTCCAATTCAGATCTAAAACTTTTGTCAGTACTTACTTAGTTATTTAGTTAAAATATTGAATTACAGCTCTGATTAAAAGCATAAGCCCAAAAAGAAAGCATTGCAAGCCAAGTTAGCCACATATATAAATCAAGACTTACCTATGATAATAATGAGCAAGACAACAGCAATGACACCCAGAATGATCATCATCTTCATGTTGGCCCACCATTGCTTGCGCTTCAGTTTGCCAGCCTGCTGCTCAAACTGTGAGGCACCCTGTTCCAATTGATCAGCACGTTCGCCCAGTTCCGATAATTTCTGATCACGTTCGAGCACCTTCTCGACATTCACGCGCATAATGCCAACAACTTCGTCCACTTTGGCCTGTGTTTGCTGCAGGCGCTTCTGTGCGGCAGCATTGTTGTTGCTGTTGTTCGAATCGAGAAAGTTGTTGTTGGTGTTGTGTTGATACGGTGAGGGTGACGAGGCAGTCGGCGGTGGCGGAAGTATGGGAAAACTGTATAATATTATATGTGTGGTGGCGAAAAAAAAGGCAAAGCGTAACTCATAGCTTGACAAACACAAATTGAAAGCCCATAACAACAAATGAAACAAACTAAATGAATCAGTTTCAATTCTTCAATTGATTAAATCAAGGAAATAGCTTTTTTTGCATGTGCTTGCAAAGGGAATTTTTGTTACGAGTTGTGAAAGTCTCAGAAGCTATATATATCTTGATCAGCATTAACAGCTGTTTGCTTATTTTTAAACTACCTTTTCAGTTTTGAAACCAAGCTGATAAAACTTGTATGTTTCATGTCGGAACTGGTCGTGTTAACCCACTATAAGTCGATGATTTTGATTTTAAGATAGTTCAAGTAAACTCACAAAATTAAAGATTTTTTATGCTTGTTGAAAATGTTTCAAAAAAATTTGGGTTACTATAAATTATAGTTGAAAAACTATTGATAAACTAACTCATAGTTGAAAGAAACTTAGCAATCGCAATTTGTTATAATTTATATAGTTTGATCACTTTTAATAGAAAATCGGAATACTATATCTTATAGCTGTCATGACAACTAAGTTTTTGTATGAAAAACTTTACTGCAAACATATTATATATCTTCAAAATGCAGTCTTTATTTATTTTCTGTCAAAGGCTTGCATTTGTGTGTCGCACTATTTGATTAGAGCTGGATATAAATAGACCCAGGGTTGCATTTGGGCGTCACTTACTCATTATTGGAACCGGAAGGTGCGGGCGCTTCGTTGTTCTCCATCTTTGTGCGTAGTTGGATTGTTTAAATGTGTAGCTGTAATAAAAAGAGCAGGCATTATAAGCAATGTTCTTTGTTTCAAATACAACTGAGAATTGTATACATAAGGAAATTTAATTAGTTGCTTAAGATACGAATTGATTAAACACACACTCACACACACACACATAGTTAAAAGCTGCGTTTAATTACGCTAATACTAACAAAAAAAAACAGCACAATGACAAGTATAAGCACATCTTATCTATGCCATATTCCCATATAGAAAATGAATCATCCACCATCCAAATACAATAGATATGAGCGATTATAATTGAAACAGTGACTGCTCACACTAAACACTTTTAATTAAACTGGTTAAGAAACGCAGTGTAAGCATTTATAATTGATAATCGCTCAAGTAAACAAATTAACACTTAACCTCTGCTCTTAATACTTATTTTCATGCACTTTGTACACCTGCAACGTCCTAAACCGTGACTTTTTCACACAACAGTGACTAAAGTGACAGCACTAGCAGAGCACCAAAAAAGAAAAAAATGACCAAGACTTGTTGCTCGTACAAAATTTTAGCAGCCGCTGCCGCCGCCTCTGCCAACGCACACAATATTTACATTGCGTTTTCGCAGCCTCGCCCTCTTTACTCCGCAGCACCACACTCACCTGGGAATTAGTTTAGTGTATAATTTTAATTGCCTTTTGGCTTATTTTCGATGTGCTGTACAATTTTTGATATCAAAAAAATATCAGTAAGGCAGACAGACGTAGTTGTTTTTTTTTTTCTACAAAAAAACTGACAGGCAGAGCTGGCAAACTATCGATGGCACTATCGATACATTGAGAAAAAAGTGTAATGCTGTTAACTAGCGCTGCAAATAACAGTGCGTTATGTTAGCACGCTGCAAACGCACTGTTATGTTAGCAGTTTGCTGCGCAGCATTGCCATATGCGTTGACCGTCTGGCAGCTTTGCTGAAATTCTTAAACGACAGTCTGGCAACTTGTTATTTGGCGGCAAATTCAAATTTAAATGTGTTTATCTTTACAGCAAACATAACAGTGTACGGCATGGAAAATGCATAACTCTTTGGTCTCCAGGCTGTTAGTGCGACTTTTAATATTGTTTGCATTTGTTACTGTAATAACCATTGCAATTTTAACAAAATGGGGCTTTGATGAGCTGACTGCCCAAACTGACAAGGATTCACATGCCAATCCCAGCGAATCAAATAGCTATAATTATGAATTAAGCTCACGGGATGCACAAATTGAGCGTTTGAAGCACGAGGTGCTCACGCTGCGCGCTCAAATAGTGCTTTTACAAAACAATCGTAGCGGTAACAACAACAATGGATTGCAGGGGAAGTTGTCACTGCCGGTTGGTGGTTACTCCTCCTCTAGCATCAGCAGCAGCAGCAATGTTAGCTTGCCAGCTGCAACACAGCTGCTGCATCAGTTGCCAGCGGATACCACAGTTGCCTCGCTGACGCATCATTATGACTGCAGCAGCTATATACGCAAACAGGTGGGCGCCGCTGAGATACTACACGGTTTGCCTTTAAACAATGAATATGAAATGATACCCTTTAATCATTTCACCTTCACACGTGTCTATCCCATCGATCTGGGCCTGGGCAAGCGTGTGGTGGAAAAGCCCATTGGCTACAGACGACGTGATCTGCTCGAGGCAGTCAACAAAGCCTTGGAGAGTCTCAATCGGAATCACACGGCACGTGCACGTGCAAAAGGTCTGACTGCCAACGAGCTGGGCAAGTACACGCTGGATGACTTTGTCGAGGGCATCTATCGCACTGAGCCAACAACTGGCAGCCAATATGAGCTGTACTTTCAGAGCATAAAGCAAAGAACACATGTGGTGCGCAAAGCACTCATTATGCGACCCTTTGCACCACTGCAAACGGTGCAGCTGTCCGAATTAAATGTTAGTCCCATCATTCATGTCATCTTGCCACTCGCTGGACGACTGCACAGCTTTCGCAGCTTTGTGCAGATGTTTAAGCAGCTGACAGACCGACGCTTGCAGCTGATTGTCGTCTACTTTGGCGAGATTGGTCTGAAGCAGGCCCAGAAGATTGCAGCGGGCGTGGAGCAGTTGCAGTTCTTGGCTTTGAATGAAACATTCAGCAGAGGTGTGTTCTATTTTATGATTATTTTATCGACTTTAATTTTAATCCACTTACAGCCAAGGCATTGCGTCTGGGCGCCGAGCATATTCAGCCACAGGCAGCGAAAGTGACAGAGGATGCGCTGCTTTTCATGTGCGATGTTGATATTGTGTTTACAGCCAAATTTCTAGAACGTTGCCGCTGGAATTCCTCACCAGGCAAGAAGGTAAGTCGTTAGGACTTAAGACTTTATTAATCGCTTACTAATTGGATTAATCATGCAAAATAATCGCAAGTAAAACAGCTTCAGAAGTCAACACCATTCATATACACACTGAAAATTTGAGAAAACAGCTTTACCTGTACCTGAAAGCTTTCAATGAGCTTACAATACTATCAGTATCAAAATAAGTTCAAGACTTAATTTAATAATCTCTGGACAATAACATATTTTGCTCTAAAATCAAGTTTTTAATTAAAAGTAAAATAAATCTGATTTTATCACAGTAGCTGAGAGATGTGCTTTAGCAGTGGATTAATCTTGGAAAACGCGAGTAAAACATTTTAGAGACCAATACATTACACAACGCATGAACGTTTACAAAAACAGCTTGAAAACACCAGAAAGCTTTAGCTTTCAGCCTCAAAAACAGTTTCATAATAATTTCAAACAATTAAGAAAACATCTTAAAAGCACCTGAAAGCTTTGAACGAGTTTCAGCCTCAAAATAAGTTTCAAACTAATTTTATTATCGCTTGAAATTTTGATATTTTGCGCTTAAATCAAACTGATTATAGCAATAGGCCACAAAAGAAATATCAAAATATATATGTTAAAATGAAAAAAGTAAGATAAAGCTGAATTTCTAATCATTCATTTAACATTGGATTAATCCAGTGAAGTGAAAGCCATTGTGTGGCTGAAATAGGCTCAAATATGATATCAAAACACATCAAATTTATATATGAGAAAAAGCTTTCAAAGCTTTAAACAAGCATAAGCATGAAGGTAAACCAAAAACGATCAGATCAGTTAAAAAATAACGATTTGGATTAATATGGCAAAGAAAACCCAAAACTAAACTTAAAAGGGATTTCTATTAAACAGTTTTCTTTAACTACTCTGTCTTATATTCTCAGGTCTACTACCCCGTTGTGTTCAGCCTGTACAATCCTCATGTGGTATACACGCTACAAGGCAAAACGCTGCCCAGCGAGGAGGAGCAGCTGCTCATCTCCAGGGACACGGGTTTCTGGCGTGACTTTGGCTATGGAATGACGTGTCAATATCGGTCGGATTTTCTGCAAATACGCGGTTTTGATGAGGAAATTGTGGGCTGGGGTGGCGAGGATGTAATGCTCTATCGCAAATATGTGAGATCTAAAATCAAAATCATACGTGCCACAGATCCAGGCATCTTTCATCGCTGGCACACAAAGGTTGTACACTTGGAAAAATACTATAAACTTTGTGCTAATTAAATAATTTACTTGCAGATCTGCACCAGCTCACTCAGTGCGGATCAGTATCGTGCCTGCATACGATCTCGTGCTCTAAATGAGGCTTCTCATGCACAGCTGGGTTTTCTGGCATTTCAGGACGAGATTGCCGCTGCCTCGGCCAGCATGTCCGTATCCGTGTCCTTGGCGCAGGCGCAGCAGCAATCGTGATATCTTATTGGAATTGGTCTCTGCTTGCGATATTTAGCCACAATGTGACAATAATAATATGAATAATATGTATTTAGCCAAAAAAAATGTTGAATTAGCATAAATTGTTAAATCTGGTTTATTTGCCTGCCAGTTGATAGAGCCTAGATATAGCCTAGGTATACACATCTATATATAAATAATTAATTTTCAACTACGCGTACTTGTAATCGTATGACAAATTGTTCTTCCATGAAGCAAACTAGATGCAATCTTCAAAAACAACCTACAATCTAAACAAATTTAGCATATTGTATCATACTTGACTTAGTATATATACAAATACATAAATATTTATATATATATAAAAATTAAAAAACTGCGTCTGCTCGCATTAGAAAAACATAATTAAATGGTTTAATTAAACTTGTCGCCGTTTTGTTGCGCATTTATACGTACTACATATATGTGTATCTAAATGTGCCGACTTGGATATATGCTCAAATTGTGAGTGCCAACGACCTCCATTTGGGGTTCACTGCGCATGCAGACGTTGAAGATGCCCCTCAGACAACAACAACAGCAACTACAACAACTACAACAACAGCCGCAGGAGCAATACGGTCTCTTTTCACTCTAGCGTAAAGTTCATATTGTACCCTAGTTCAGAGTATTATAGCTAAATCGTGCTGTTCGTGAAAGGTTTAGTTTATTGCTTTTTTTAATCCCAAAAACAAAGCTTGTCAAATGTAATCTTGCTTGTTTTACTCTATTTAAACTCAATATAAACTTTCAGCTGAAAAGCCCAAGTACTTTAGGAGGTAAGATTACAAATCACTCCTAAACATTTTATTTCATTTTTTTAAACGTTTCGTAGACTTTAAACCATTTGCTATAACAATTTTCTGATAAACAAACATTTTGTTAGACCTAAATGGGCCTGTTTTCAGTTCAGATTTAGTAAAGTCATTTGTAAATAAAATTGTAAGCTATTATTCAATTCTGAAAACGGATAGAATATTCTGTTTAAAAATGTTCGCCTTTAAGCTAGGGGACTAAAAACTAGTCTTAAAAAACTTTAAAAGGGATCATTCGAATCGAGAAAACGGAATCAAAAACGATAAGAAGAGGCCATATTAACCAATTTCCGAGTAAATTTTTATTCAAATTTGATGTCGATCGAAAAGGGGAACGGTCTTTTTTAACCGAGTTCTTTTTAGCTCAAATTAATTTTGTGCTCCTTTTTGGAATTAAAATAGCAAATATTAACTACTTTGGGCTTAAACTTTTCAAACTAAATATTCAAACAGTGTTCGGAAGTTAGAAAAGTTTGCAATTTTTATATAATTTTGATACAAATTGGTAAAATGAACAGACCTGATAAACCTTATTTTCTCAAATTATTTTTATAAGCTATAAACTATATATTTCAAAGCAGTTTCCTTAGCTTATAGATCGTAATAAAATTATATAAAAGTTATGATAGGGAATGCAATGAATGTGCTACTGCATAAAGTTTTTTCAGCTGACATCTCTTTCAACTTGTTCGCTAAACTTTAAAAGTTAAACCCTTTTCATGGTCACGGTCGTGGATTATGTAAGCACCCAAAAAAAAGAGATGAAAATGAATTTGTCTGGCGCAATTAGCAATGCAAATTTCACGCCTTTAATCCAAGATTTATCCAGCTGAGTTCTGAGACAGAGATTAAAGCCACACCAAAGTAAAGAAATAATGTTGTCGACACTTTAAAGGAATGCGAATGGTTGCATAATTAGCTGCAAAGCCTTTGTGTATTTAAACAGGCGTGTATCTAATTAAAAGCAGCACAAATAATGACAGGTTTCTCAGCCACAAAAAAAAAGAAGAAAACCAAAACAAAAAAACATCCTAACGCCATTCCACGAATGCCAAACTGACCATGAAAACCTCGAAAATAGATTTGGATTCAAATTAAAAAAAAAAAAAAAAATACAGACAGGGTTCTGACCAACGCCCAAGGTGTTGTTGCAGGTGAAGTGACAAAACGACACCTCTCAACCACGAATACCATAGACCTGAACCACATAGAGCAGCACCACATACTCCACCCTACCACACCCTTCATCTCCCACTCCCTTTCCCTCACACCAGCACAGTTTGAACTCGCGCTTCAGTGCGTCTCTCTGTGCGAGTTTTTCGGTCTCGGATTCGGTTCTAAAAAACGCGCTCCAACGAACTTGGCCGGCTCTTTCAAATAAATACCTGTGCTTCAGACCTAAGCACCACATTCGTGATTTCAATTCTGTTCCAAGCGACACGCGAACTTATATCGTTTTAGAAGTTTTCAAAAGCGCGCAAAAAGGATTTGTGTACTCAAAACTTGAGTTAACAAAAGGCACAACACGTGCCTCAAAATATTTGTGGAATATTTGTGATTTGAAGCAAGTGCGAAACTGTTTCAATATGCATGTGTTGTTGCAATTGGTGAGTCATAGAACATACTTAAACTAAGAAGTCGACATGAAATGATTGGATATAATTCAGTGCAACAGCAACTAGACTGACATATGTTTGCAAAATACCAGTGTGATTTATTTTGACATAAATAGGTATCTGAGATAAAACAATGCTCTACTCGGCAAACATATCAAAATGTTATTATATGTGTGGGTCTGAATTGAAACCACATAAATGATTTGTTCTCAGAGTTGAAGAGTTAAAGGTCCTTACGGGCATATTATGCTAATTATTCGAATATTAAATACAAATACAAAGTTAATATTGTTACCGGTTCGGTTGATAGCACAAGCCAATGTGGCACCTTTTGTTTCGATTCGTTAGGCATATCTCAACCCATGTTTTGTATCAAAACTTGGTTAATTTTTTAAAATTAAAGTTTTATATACACATAACTTGGTCAAAACTAAATGTATTTCCATGCGGATTGTTGCATTATATTGATATTGAATGAATTTTGATTAATTTCGAAAAATCTATTTACATTATAGCCTTTTTAGACCAAATTAATCTCGCAGTAACATATTTTGTGTACGCTGTCTCTTTAACAAGTTTTTTTTTTAAAACAACTAAAATCTTCATAAAATTTTTAATAAGTATGAATTTGTTTTTTTCTAAAGCTCCCAACTTCATAAGAAATGCTCACATAACTAATTACAACTAAAACAATTTCCATGTGGAATGTTTTTTCTGACTCCTACAAATTTCAGCCTGTTTGTTCATGTGTTGTTAAAACCAGAAGCTCTTTTCTTGATCAATTATTCTTTGAATCTTGTATTCCGATATAGCACATTGATAATATGTTCATCTATATATTTCAACAGCGACACAGGCACAGAATCTGCTAAGTATATTTACACAGATCATCCTTATTAACAACATATCATTATTGTTTTTATCATCGATCCCTAACTTCAGAAATAAGTATTTTTGAGAAACGTTATACTAAATTTCACTTCACTTTTAGAGCATATGATATTTTCGTACAGTAAAAAGACAATTTTGACCCTTGAGGTTTATTTTTTTATTTGGAGAGTTGACTTCTGTTTACAAAACTCGAATCAACATGTCAAAGCCATGGCCTTCGGCTAAATAATGACAGCCCTTGAGGTTATTATGCGATTTTTCATAATAACAAAGAAATTATTTTTTTCATGATTTACCAATTGAATGTGCCAAAAACTTCAAAATTACGCAACTTAAAATGAATTCACACAGACGACATTATATAATCATATTGCTGACCTACCCCTAAAACAATAACTACAAACTGGAACTCATAATCATAATTGTTGCTATATTATGTAATGAAATTAGAAATGCAGATCATGTTATGTAAATACCAAAATATGTATGGTAGTATTTCTGGTGACAACGACCCTTGGCCAAAAGTCATGAAAATTACTTGTACATTTTAACTATATTTTTTATGGCTGTTGCCAAACAATTTGAACAAAATAATTATTCTAATAAAGCGAGCACAACAACAAACACACAAGAGTCACGAGCTAAAGATTCACAGATTGGCCAGTAGCTGTGTTGTTGTTGTTGTTGTTGGTATTTTTTTGGTTTTTGGCCAACAGTCGACCCCAAGCGGAAGTTGTTCCTGATGCTTGACTAACAAAGCGTGGCGGAGAGCTCGCCAACATACTATTCATGATTAACTCTTTTATAGGAGGGTAGCTGATATATGTATGAATATATACGAGTATATATGAGCCATACGTGGTTATTTTTGGTTTTCATAGCGAGCTTTATGATTCCAATTCCGAATCCAATTCCAATTGTAGCCATGAATGAGAATTGAAAAATGATGTCAATGCTACTTTATGCATATATGAATATGAGTTCAGTTAACATTTTGTTTTGTTTTAAGCCAAATTAAATGCGAGCACAGACGAGGTGTTGGTCGCCATTTGAGCCCTAATCTATGCTTTACTATTGCATAATCGAAAATTGTTGGAATGGAAGGCAGCAGCAGCAGCCACATTGATCATATTTCACGCTCGCTGACGCTGAGTGTCCATTTTTAATGATGATAATGATGCTGATGATTTCTACATTTGGCTTTTGTAGTATTTTTCGACCACAGTAGCATTTGTACTTTCGTCAATTATGATTGGAGGCTGTTTTGGCCCAGTTGATCGCTCAACTGTGAAATCTATCCATAAATAATCTGTTTAATGATCATGCAACTCAATCTATCTTTACAGCTGCTCTGCCTGGCACTTGTCTGTGTCCAGGGCGCTGTCACAGGACCTGAGGCGCGCAGTGCCACGCCCACTGGCGGCAGTGAGCAACAGGTGTCCGCCTCAGCTGGCATCTTGGATTCGGTGCTACGCGGCAATGGCAAGAGTCGTCAATCCCGCTGTGTGCGCTGCTATGAGGATCGTTACTATGGCAGCTCGAGCGATCGATATGGCAGCTCTGGTGATAGATATGGCAGCACTTCTGATCGATATGGCAGCTCGGGTGATCGATATGGCGGCTACTCAAGTCGCACTGCTGAAGATCCACGCAGCGCCTGGTACTACTCCTATGATCGTTATGAGGATCGTGGCGGCAGCGGTCGGGATCGTGACTATGATCGATACTATAGCCGTGATGAACGCTACTCACCACGCACCTATGATCGCTACGAGGGGCGCGGTGGTGCTGGTGGTGGTTACGATGATTACAGAAGAGGTTCGAGCTATGATCGTGGCTCTAGCTCTGGCTATGGCTCTGCTTATGGTTCAAGCTATGGAGGCTACTCAGGCTACGAAAGCAGAGATCGTAACTATGGTGATCGTTACAGCGACAGTTCAAGGGGTGAGTTGAGGGGTCAAAAAGGTGTTGATATCATTGTTTAAACAGCACTTGGACATATTAAGTAAAAATTTTAATGAGTTTAATGCTATCAGGCGTGATTCCATTTGCGACAACTTTTCATTGCAAATCGTTTTCGATTTTAGCATACTGTTTTAAAAAAAAACAGCAATTCCCTTTTTCAAATAATAAGTATTTAAAACGAATTTTCCATCGATATTTGGAATGCAGAACAGGTATAATTCCGATTCCTAATGAATGTTTTGATCGGAATCGGAAATGGCCGGTGTATTTGAATAAGCCTTTGAATATGGCTTCATAATATAACATACCAAATATTGAAAGCATAGTTTGGACATACATATATAGATATTATTGTATTTTCGGGCCTATTCCGGTTTCCACTTTCGGAAAATTTTCAAAACTAAATTCCACTTAAGTATTTTTATATTAATTCAAAACAAGATTTAATCATTGCACTTGTCAGAAATTGGATTTAAATCAATTTCTCAAGATAAAATCAAAGATTAGGACAAACTTAAAGCAACTTTTTAGACAGGAAATCGTTAAACATATATTTATTAAATCACCTTTAATTTCAGATCGTTATTATGATCGTTCACGTACCGGCTATGACAGATATGATCCGTATGATCGCTACTATTCAAGGTATGATTTTCGCAACTATCGTCCTTGGGATGAGACCTACAGGTATCGCTATTCTGCTACTTTTGTATAAAGCTTTCTAGTGTTTATGTGTGTATATCAAATTTCGTTGTGTTTTCTAACGCTCTTGCTCTTTACTTACATACAACAACAACAACAACACCACAACAACAACAACAACAACAACGACTAATAAATACACAAAACACCACAACAACATGAACTCTGGATACTCTCAACGCCAATTCGAACTCGGGAAAACTAAATGCACCACTTCCTTTACCACCACATCCTGTCCTGTACTGTACTTTTGAACCACTTAACTCTGCACCACACGCACTTGTTCAACCAGAGGACAATCGGTCTTCGATAATTCGGGGCGTGGCTATTACTTTGCCGGCGATGACGATGATACACGTACCAAAACACACTCGCTCTATGATCGCGAACGCAGCCAGTCCTCCTCCCCCGTCTCGCCCTGCGGCCACCTGATCAGCAACTGTCCTTATGGTGATCGCGGCACCAAGGTCAGCTCCAATTCTATTGGCAGCGAGGGCTATCGCGGTGGCCACACCACTGTTATGGGTGAAATGGGCAAGCCCAATGGCCAGGGCAGCTGGACCTATTTGGGCGATCAGGAGAAGCAGAGCTCACGCGGTGGCAGCGGCGGCAGCAGCACTGGCAGCAGCGGCAGCAACAATAATGCTGCTGGCGGCAGCAGCGCTGCAGGTGGCGCGGGCGGCAGTGGCAGCAGTGTGGGTGGCGGCGGCGGTGGTGGTCGGGACAGAGAGCACGATGCACAGAGGTAAGTTGCAGTGGGTGCTGCTGTCGGCCAAAGCAATCCACAAGATACATTCCACAATCCACACAAGTTTTCTTCGGTATCTGTGTTTTTTTTAGCGTTTAGCATTTTGTAGCTGCAGAAATTGATTAAAATCATTAAGATAGGCTTGCTCTCTTGTCGCCCCTTGTAGCTCTTCCTATGGTGGACGACCACGCCCACTAGGCGGCAGTTATCTCTTCGATCGGGACAGCAATGCTCTTCCAGAGAGTCCAAGCGAAGCTGCTAACTCAAATGGTGATGGTAGTGGTGGTATTGGAAGCGTCGTTCACATGCCCGCAGCTGCGGCCCAAACGGCGGCAAATCCAAATGAATCGCAGGATAATGCCAAGGATAAGGCAGCGCAGTGACAGAGAGACGCAGTCGCAGTCGCAGCCGCAGCAGCAGCCTTGTAGGCGTGGCTTAACTTAATTACTTGTATTTATGTCTACTAACTAAGCTAAAATTATAAATATTTATGTGCGACACGCTGAAGCGCAAAGCTTGGCTTCCATTTTGCTCAATAAACAATTCAAAAGATTCTCAAAAGAAACCGAAGTTAAGAGTTAATTAAAAGACAACGCGTTTATATTATTGGAAGTACAGTTTATTGTTCTATTTAATCTATGTAAAAGTAGTATTTTTGTTTGAGCATACAAAACTTGTTTATTTAAAAGATTGAGCCCACTTTAAAAAGAAGACGGAATTCAGATATTCCTTTATAAAATTAAAGTCAATACTTTGGGCCGGAACAAAAGTTGAAAAAGGCAAATAATAAAATAATTAACAAAAGTAAATTATAAAACCAAAAACTAAAAATACAAGAGTATAAGTAAGACGCAAGAGCAAAAGAATAATTGAAAAAATGAGACAAAAGTAAAGTAAACAAAAAGTTATAAGCCAGAAATTATAAAACAATTTTCAAATAAATAGAAAAAATAGAAATAATTCAAATTAATAGATTTGAGTAAAATAAACATAAAGTTATAAGTCGGAAACTATAAAAAAAAATTTCAAATAAAAAGAAAATTTAAATAAAGTTATAGAAAGAATTCAAATTAATAGAAATATATGAATGCAAAGATCACAAAAAACAAAATAGGAACTCAAAAAAAAAGTAAAAATAAATAAATAAAATTCAAATAAAAACACAAAATAACTCAAATATATATAAAACAGTGGAAATAATGAAAAAAAAAACCAAACAGCAAGAAATTAAGAATGTTAAAATTTAATAAAACTTATCATAAGTAAAATATTTGAAATAATAAATAAAAACCTGAAAATGATAATAATAAATAAACTAATCAAATGAAATTGTTTATCTTAACTTAACACAAAATTTACGATAAAACACAGGAAAAATCAAGATATAGCAAAAAAGAAATGCATAACTAAATGAAAAAATATAAATTTAAACCAATTAACTAAGTAAAAAGAATATTTGATATATAAAAAGGAAACTAACAAATGAGAAACACAGATAATAATAAAACAGAAATACGAAAATGTAAATTGTTGTCTTGAAGTAAAATAAAACATAACTCAAGAAAACTAGTGAGAAATATAAATTAATAATTGAATAATTTTAAGAAAATGAAAACTAACTTAAAAGTGAATGGAAAAATAAAGAAAACTAACAAAATAAAATTATTAAAATATATGCTGAAAGATCCAAATGTTTAAAAAAATATGTATATATAAAATATATACATATAATATAATTGAAATAATTATAAAAATGCATTGAAACGGAAATGAAAAAATAAAAAAAAAAATAAACGAAATTATTTCAAATAAATATTTTATTAAATAAATAACACAACAAAAGGAAACAATTATTAAAATAATGTTATCTTAAAAAAAATAAAAAAACGAACCAAGTTAAAAAGAATACAAAATTTCTTAAAAAAATATATTAAATTCTCGAAACTCATAAAAAAGAAGTAATTAAAACAAATTGAAATCAACAAAATTAAAAAAATAACTAAAGTTAATATAAATTAAGGAAATTATATTTAAACTTACCAGCTCAAAATTTGGAAAAGAAAATGAAACAAACATAATATAAAGAAAATATTTAAATTATAAACTTACCAAAACAAAATTGTACAGAAACTGAATAAGAAATTGGAACCAAGAATTTTGAATAAACAAAAAATATAAATAAAGAACTTACCAAATTAAAATTTTGAAAATTTTTAAAACAAAATTGAATTGAAATAAAAAACTAATAGTTTTTTTAAACTTAAATTAATAACATTTTTTTTTGTAACAAAAACAAGCCTGCTATTGGCAATATACGTTGTTAAAAATTTCGCGATTTTACATTTTTATCTATGGCAGCTTTATATTTAGCTGTTGCATTTTGAATTTTATAATAATATTATATATATATATATTTTTTTTTGGTTCGAAACTTTCAACAAGAATATTGTTAGACCAACAAATTTATAGCAAATATAACGAAAAACGGCAACAAAACTGAAAATACAATTTGTGAAAGAAACTTAAAAGGCACGAAAATGTAGGTTGAGGTAATTAAGAGGCATCTGCCATTGTGTGGAAGATATTGTCGTAATGTCTTCGATAAGAATTATGTGTTGAAGTTCCAGAACTATCCGTAGATAGCTGATCCGGCGATGTTTCGTATGTTGTTAACTTGCTCTATCAGTTGATCATGAATATTTTTAAATAAAGTGTTTATATCGTAGTTTTTACGAATGTTTTTAAGTTTTTATCTGGCTTTGTAAGTTTTTTAAAAATATTTTTGTAAGTTTTTTATGTGAAATTTAGTTGTTAAAGATTTTAATATTTTATTTGATTCTGGTCATAAAGTAAATAAATTGTTTATTTTTTGATTGTTTCAATGGTTTTTAACTGGTTTTATCAGTGAATTTTTTATAGTTTGTCGATGTCTTGATTTGATATAGTGATCCATCGCAATTATTTTAAAATAAAGTTTTATGAATGTTGTAAAGTTGATATCTCGCTTCATCAGTCGATGTTTTGGTATCAAAATTAAGTTGATATAGTGACTATATCGTTTTGTTTTTAGTATTTAAAATGTTGTTCAATGATTTCGATTACTTGATCTGATGCAGGTCATATTGAAAATTTATAGTTTATGATTTCGATTGTTTTAATTGTTTTAAAATGGTTTTAATAGTGCATTTTTAGTTTAAGTTTATGTAGTGAATAAATATGTAGATCACGAACATTTTTGAATATAGTTATTATATCGTATGTTTTATAATAATTGTAAAGTTGTTATCTGGTTTAATCAGTTGATTTAGTATATTTTTCCATGTCTTGATATGAAATCTAGTATATAAGATTATAATATCGATTTTTTTTTATATCGTGCTTATGATGTGTTGATTTGAGTCTGTTTATAAAGTTTTTTTTAAGTTATTTTTTGATTATTTCAATTGTCTTTAACTGGTTTTTTTCAGTGAATTTTGATATTTTGTCAATGTCTTGAATTGAAGTTTAGTTGCATGAAATTCCATTTTTGAAAATAGCCACAGCTATTGTAATATTAAAGTTGTGTTCCAGCACAGCGGATCTTGTCGAGCTACAGACAAAGTTTTGGTTATTATAATACCATTTAAAGGTATTACAAGATGATTATACTTACAATACTTCACAGCATGCAACTAGTTTTGAATTCACTTTTTTAATAACTGTACTTGAAAACGTTAAGTATTGTTTGGCCGCCACCACAAAAACGGGTGGCGGCTCAACTTTTAGTTATTTTTTATAAACAAGACTTCTTCGAGTGTGTTCTTCACTTGGTAAAACTCCAAAGAGAACTGTGCAGCAACGTCGATCTGTCTGGCTATTTATAGGCTGAGTAAAAAAACTACCACCAAAAATATTGATAAAGAGGCAACCATGTTCCGTTCAACAATTGTAAAATACTTTCGCATGAAATGGAAATGTGCGGCCAGAACGCAGGCGTGCCTCGATTCACAATTCACAATTCACAATTCCCGGTTCCCAGTTGCCAGTTCTGCGTGCCATTAGGTCATAACAACAGAGGAGGGTTCAAGATATGTATTGAAATGGAAATGTTTATGCTGGTATGCGTTTGCGCGATCCCAAGACTTGTTAAGTGGTGGAGGGTAAATGCCACCACCGTGCTATGAAAAAAACTATATATATATATAAGATATATGAGAAGGTTTCTTCATTGTGGTGTAGTATGGGAACAGCTACCAGTTGATATACATTGTTAAGTGCATATTAATCAGTCAAGATTTACTTGAATTTCGGTTCCTTCTTTCGACAATCTCCCAAGCTGGTTCAGTTTCTCACGCTTGAAAAAGGGAGTTTTGTTTGGGTTATTTTCTAGGGTGGATTGCTGCGCCTGCGTCAGACAGTTGGCTACTGGTGGGCAGCCGTGTGGCCGTGGCAGTGGCAGTTAAAAATATGCTGGTTGCCATTGAACATTTTTGCTCAGGGGTGCAACAATTAAAAAATTTACCAGTAGCTAAATGAATAAGGCGACATGCGGGCTTAGCCGAGGGGCAAAGAGACACAAGAGACACAGCTGTCTACCTGACAATATAAAATGCTTGTAATCAATGTACTTACTCGTATTAACAGATAAGTTGCTATTGGTATGCATTCGATCACCGATATGAGTTTTTAATCAGTATGACTGCCACTGATAAAGCACCCAATTCTCAATTTTGGGGGGCACACTCACATATAGTTAACTAGTTCTCACCTGGTTGTCCAACGGTTAAAGTCATGTCGCCTGAGCTGCGTTGAGAAAATGTTTCGTTTTACGTTTCGTCCAAGACTGAATCACTTTTTGTTTTTTGTGTTATTTATTTACTTATTCATACTGTTCGAGCATTTGTTTGTGCGTGTAAGTGTTTGTATTGTAAAATGGCCTAAATGCTTGGTAGTATGATTAAAATTGTCTTTATTGATTGCTTAAAATGACCTCTTTTAGACATATTTCAAGTCCATCATATTTTGCGTGCTTAATGAAATGAAAAATTAATTCAAATGTGTCGAAACAGTCCACCTCTTCTTTTAATTTGTAGAAAAATAAGCAGATAAGACGAAAAATACGGTGAAAAACGTTTTGTTTCTTTTTTTTTTTTGGGGAAAACATGCCGCAGTGGCTACTGCACAGTGGGCTAATTAGTCAAAAAGTTTATGTATATACAAAATTTTTTTTTTTTAAATTTATTGATGTATGTATAATGAATGCTGGTTATTGTCCCCTAGACATCGATTTTCTTTCTTTTCTGGGAATCGATCAGATGTAATATTTAGAAAAAATGTATATGTTTCACCTAAGAAAACCTAAGTTATTCCAAAGTTTTCATTATATATTTAAAGCATTTGAGACAATGCTTGAGTTATCGTTTCACATATAAAACATCTCACAATATCAACAGATCAAGAAAATGTTCGAATCCTAATTGATTATAAATAAATTGTATATCTATATATAACCATAATATATAATGATGTCGATCCAGGAGAACTCTCCTATTTACAAGCATCGACAAATTGAAAGTTCTCTTAAAAATGCTAACAAGTTTGATTACTTGTTATGCACATTTAGCACACTGTGCAGCATGGCAACGATAAACAACAACAAGTTAATTTGGTCAACAATCTTATGTATGTACTAACACACGTATGTGTGTGTATATCAAAAAGATCTACCAAGAAATACATATAATAATTTGGCTATTGGACAGCCTAGCCTCAATATATTAAATGTTTTGGAATATATATATTTTTTTGTTATTATTTTTCTTTAAATTTCCCTGTGTATTTTATTTAAAAATAGCTTAAATTTATAATGCCACGATGAGGCGCTGACTCACATACAGGCAAACACACACACACACCCATACGTACACACACAGTCAGTGGAACACTCCAATTGAGAAACAAAACATACAATTTATAAAGTCGACTCATGTTGAATTGAAGTGCGTTTACATGCCCCACACACACACACACACACACACACACACAGAGAAACTGACACACATACACAACATAGGAAAAGCAGCGTCGACGTTGACGATAACTGCGCTGTCGACGTTGCTGCCTGATGACAGAGTCGCGAATGGCGCCAGTTTCATGCGAAACGTACGTTGATTAACTTGTTGCATACGCGTCGCCAAAGTCCTGCCCCAGACACTTGTTGTTGTGACAGAGTGTGAGTGTGTGTATATGTGTATGTGGGAGTGTCTGTGTCTGTGTGTGTGTGTGCGTGGGTGCCATAATCATTTGCGTATTGCGGGCGCCAGTAATTGTTCGTCCTGTTTCCCAGTTCTCCACACTTCGTCCCGATTTCTGTGACAGGTCAGCGTATGTGCACTAACCACAATCAAGACACTCAAAGAAAATAATGAGCTATTGTCTAGAAACTATCATTTTAATCCAATAAAAATAAATTTCTTTGAAAACAACTATAGTAGCTGAAAGTGTCATTTAAAAGTTTGCATAAAACCTATCCGGAGCACAAGTTATTAAATAGATTCAACATATTCATTTGTGCTAGAGTAAAAGATTCAAACACAATGTTATCAATTTTATGTGTTGTGTCTCGCTTTTGTGCCAAAAGCTAACAAAACAATTAAAAAGCTTCTGAAAGCTTTAAGCGACTTTTATCAATTCGTTTTTGGTTTTTAAGAGCTTTAAGAATTACTAAGTGTACTCTTTTACTATTAGAGAACGTTGTCCAAATCTGTTTGCTTAACAATTTCAAAAGCTTTTGAAAGTTTTAAACGATTTTGAGCAATACACTTTTGGTCTGTAAAACTTAAATCTTGACTAAGTCAGCTCTCTTGATCTAAAAGTTGACCTTCTCATCGGTTTAACCTTTCCAAAAGCTTCTCAAAGCTTTAAGCAACTTTGAGCAATGAGTTTAAGATCTGAAATAGCTCTATACTTGACTAAGTTCTCACTCTTGCTCTAAAACAACTTTGTCCAAATCTAATTAGCTGTTCGGTTAACATTTTCAAAAGATTCTGAAAGCTCTAATCGACTTTAAGCAAAACATTTTTGGTTTGAGAAAGCTGTTAGCTTGACTATGTGTCTCTCTCGCTCTAAACAGCTATTTTAAGCTACACCTTACTTTAAGCTGTTGTCATTGGGCAATACCAAATAATCGCCTTACCAATTAAGTTAGACAGTTAATTCAACCTAAAATAAAAACTTTCTTAAACTGATTTTTATAGCTATTTTCCAAAATGTGCCAAAGTGCTATGAGGCAATTGTGTTTTTTACGAGTGTAGTTGGGGGATAGTTGGATTTTAGTTAGGCAAAGAATGTTGAGGTCGGGGGCAGCCGTCGATGATGACACTGAAAGACGCCCGCGCTGTAAATGCCCCCCCTCCACTGAAACCCCCCTCATAATTCGCCCAAAGCGTGTTATCGTTAATCGATGGCCGCCCATCAACAAAACTGAAAGCAAACAAGCAACAGGAGACGCTTTGGGGTTGGCTGCGTTTGCGACGTCAACGTTAACGTTAACGCCGATGTTGACGACAGCGTCGCTGTCGCTGTCGACGTCGTCGTCGGCGTCGATGTCAGCGTAAGCGTAAACGTTAACGTTGAAAATAGTAGATATATAAACAGAGCGCAGCAGAGGCGACTGTCGATGGCAACTGGCGACTCCTGAACAGCATGACACTTGTAGTCACGAGTAGGCAGCTTGCCGCACAAGTCGCGTAACTGTAAATTCACACCTGGACACCAAAAACAGTTAACAGGACTCGAATTTGACCGAAACGATACTCGTCGCTACGTCTGCGTGTGCCACTCAAGGTCGTCGTGTGTCGTGTGTCGTGTGTCGAGTGTGCTCATCGTGCGGTTCTAATAAAATAATTAAATTAAAAATACATTTATATACACCGCACATAAGAAGTTTATATACACATATTAAATATTTTAAAAATGCTCGCTGCCCAAGAGAATCGTTTTCAATATGTTTACTTTATGCTCTCCGGTTTGGTGGCATGCACCATGCTTATCCTATTCTATATCTCCATGCGCACAACCATTGTGAGTGTTGTGTATGCTTTAAGAGTGATCCTGTCTAATCCTTGCTCCTTTTGCCTTGCAGAATGAACGCCTGCGCGATGATCTTAAACAGCTGCAGAGTCAACTCATCTATGAGCGACCAAATCCTCATTGGAACTACAACAACAGCTGGCGGCGCATTGGCAATGCCACGCTGCGGCATGAGATATATGCGGCATACTTTGATGTGCGCACGGATATTATAAGTGAGTTTATTATTTGTTGCATCAACAGTTTCTATTTTACAATCAGAATAACTAGCAACAACAATTGCAAGGATAAACATCACTGCTAGACATATGGAAAGAACTCATTCGATTATTATGCAGTGCACTTCATGTGGCGACTGCGCTGCTACGCTGCTGCTTAGCTCTGCTCGGTTCTGAGCAAATATTATAGTTTCTTCAATAACTATAACCTTATTATCCAAGTGTTGCATGGTTGCAATTGTTAATTTCAAAAGCTAAGTCTATTTATTGAAAGTTGATAAAAACCAATTCCAAAGAATGTATCTGCAAACACTGTCAGTTGTAAATTTAAAGCTTGAAGTGCAAGTTGTGCTCTACTTTAATCTTATGTGTAGGCATAGTATATTTAATTCAATTAGTTACACTGTTTTCAATTTTGTACTATTTTGTAAATTGTGCTCTCTTGCTTTCCGTTTCTTTTAATACAAAGCAGTTTAAAAGTGGCAAAAAATTACACAGAACTGTGTATATTCGAAAATTTTGATGGCACCCGAGCAGGGACATTTTCAATTTCTTGTGTTCGAATTACCATTAGATTGTTTTTCAATTTTCTAGTATTTTTTCATTAAGTGCCTCGCTCATATTTGTATGTTCTGTATTCCAAATTTGAACCTGATTGCATTAAAACTGCTTTTTTTCCTAAGCAACCTGGTAATTTTCCGTCCAGGGGGTGTATTTTCCGATATCGGGTAAGAACGTGTGGAAGGATTTTTAATGGGAATTGCGTGTTAAAACATTTTTATCTAAAATATTAGCTAGTTTCCCAAATTTAGTCAAATAACTAAACATATGTGGTAAGACGAAAACAAAGTTATTAAAAAAGTATGTTTATATTCTAAGACATATAATTCTTCGAAATTTAAAAAAAATCAGTGTCAAATAATTTGGAATATAGATAATGAGCATGATTTTTCCGAAAACTACTTTTTTAAATATAGAAAATTAAAAAAGAATTTTCCGAGTATGTTCGAAGGGGCCTCAAGAGTTTTGAAAGGCAGTTTATTAAACAAAATACTTTGCTTTCGAAGGAGAAAATAAGACCTTTAAAGGCTTTTTAGCCTAGCAATTTGCTCAAAATTCTTAAAGAACGAGCATTTGCTTATAAAGATTTTAAAACATATGTTATAAATGCTGCCAACAGTAGAGGAATCATAAGGAATGCATGCTAAGAACATGTCAAAAGGAAATTCCAAGAGACATAAAGCAGATTAACTAGCTCTTTTATATTGCCAGCTGGCAGTGACCACGCGCACTTAACAAAAGAGCTAATAAAAAGAATATAAAAAAGAAAACACTTTAAAAATCATTTCTCCACACACTTTTCTATTCCACAGGCGATGTGGTGCTGGATGAGAAACAGTTTACAGTTGGTTCACTGCGTGTTTTTGCCATATTGCCGGAGCGTTTGCGGGATTCAAGGATGAGTTGCATTGTGCGATATGCGGATTTTAGTAGTCATGAGATTGTGGCTGAGGAGGCAGGTGCCATGCATGATGTGCACAACAATAGTTTTGCGGCATGGAGCATCATGTGTCCGTTGCATGTGGGCAAAGAGATGCCAATACGTTTGCCACAAGCGGTGGCATTGAGCTATGCCTCCAATCGACTGAGTCATCTAAGTCCCAGCTATGTGCAAATCAGGTCAGTTTATAACATAACAATTAATAGACCGCAACTTAATACTTTAATTCTTTAATAGTTATCCGCGCAACATGTCGGAGATGTTTACAAAATCACGACCTACAATCTCAGTGTGTGTGGGTCCTTTGCAGGAGAACTACTCGAATGTCCTGCGTCTTGTCGAGTTTGTGGAAATGTATCGTCTGCAGGGTGCCACACACTTTTACTTCTACTATGTGGAGGCCACCGAGGATGTGCGTCGTGTACTGACACATTATCAGCACCTAGGTCTCGCTGATGTCTTTGAGTGGAATGTCCAGGCTCATCTGCAGGATGTGCACTATGCGGGCATTGTGGCCCAGTTCAATGATTGCGTCTATCGCGCCAATGTCGTCGACAATCATCGTTATGCAGCTGTTGTGGATCTCGATGAGATTCTCATGCCTTTGAAGCACAATTCCCTGGCGGATTACTTGCGCCAATGCGACGAGGGGCGCACCTCCGGCTTTGTCTTTCGCAATGTCTTCTTCTATCGCAAGGATAGCCATGATAAGTTCAATGCGCCCTCGCATACTCTAAATCACATACTCTACACACAGTCCAAGGTGCGACGCACTTTGGAAGTGATGCCTGCCTATGTCAGGAGCAAGGTGGTGGTCAACACGCGCGGCATTGTGGAGATGGGCAACCATCAGGTGAGAATGCTTTATCGATTCGTTAAAAACAAGTTAGATCAAAGCACATTTTGAATTGAATGAACGAATAACTTACTCAACTATGAAAGTTATAGAAACCAGAAAGTAAAGCTATCGTCAGGCTGCCCAAGACTTTTAAAATATATAAAACACGAAAGAAAAGTTATATAGAAGTAGTATAAAGTATAAAGAAAAGTTGTTTCTATGAAATTATAATTTCCGACCGATTGTTCCTATGACAGCTATATGATATAGTAGATCGATTTAAAAAAAAATTTGGTTAGCTCATCAAAAACATAATGAAACTTGGCACAGATGACTTTATCTAAGATACCTTGAGACACTAGAAAGTTTTTTAAACAAAAACTTATATTTCAACCGATTGTTCCTATGGAAGCTATAAGATATGGTAGTCGGATTTTGTTGAAATTTTGCAAACATGTTAAAAACGTTCATAAACTTACTGTGAGTTTGGTTGAAATATCTTAAAAAACATGAAAGTTTTTTATTCAAAAATCTGTTTTTCAACCGATTGTTCCTATAAATTAAGAAAAACTTATTTTATCTATTTCTCTGGATAGTAATCTGATCTAGGAGAAAGAAGAAACTTCTGTGTCAAATTTTATCAAGATATCTTTTGAACTGAGAGACTAGTTCGCATATAAACCGACGGACAGACAGACAGACAGACAGACAGACGAGCATGGGTAGAATGACTTCATCAAGAACAGATCAAGAGACGTATCCTTCTCTCTGCAAGGATATACAAAAAAGAGATTCAATTTCCAACTACAATATGTACTCTTTTCAGGTATACCGCTCTGCACCTGGCTTTGTGGATCACATTGTGCACCAGACGGTGGGTCTGCTCTTCCACTATCGGGACAAGTGCATCAACTGTAAAATGGTGCTGATTGTGGACTACACGGCGCGGCGGTTTGGTTCACTGCTGTTCGATCGCGTGGATGGCACTTGTCTGGAGGTCTTTGTGGATCGACGGGGCATCTGTGCGCTGGCGTAACCAGAGCCAAGGGCGATGGCTGCGATTGCTGCGATGGCTATTTGAGTAGACCTTATCGCCAGGGTTAACGCCCATCAAATGAGCGCTGCTTTGGACTTGGGCTTGCTTGGAGCAGCGAGTATATCGTGCCAGTATCGTGTTGTCTATTGTGGACAAAACAACATGCTTAAGTTTTGTTCGCTGCGTCGCGGGGAACATCAGCCGAAGTCGTCGGCGTCGTCGTCGACGTCAGCACCGCCGTTGCCTGGCAAACGTGTGTCCAAAAGTGTATGAAAAGTTATCTAGTCCTTAAGTAATATATAGTAATGTGTGTGTGCTTTTTATCTACTCAATAAAATGTGTGCTTTAAGTTATTTAATTGATTGGCATTTGTTAATCGCCCTTTGCAGTCCTCGCTGCGCCTGCAGGATGTCACCTTGAGCGATGCGCAGCTATTAAATGTGCTCAAGGCGCAGCGTGCGCGTGGTCCTTTGATTTTGGCACTCAGCAGGTGAGCAACAGCAAAAACAACAGCAACAACAACAGCTGCTTAATTTGTGCGCTTGCAGCACAACCAAAATAACGGAAACGGAAGCTTGCCATCACTGCGGCACGCCATATTTAAGTCGCAAAAGTCAAGCACTACAAAATGGCAGCGCAGCTAGCAGCGCTGCAGCAGCAGGTGAGCAGCGCTAGCAGCGACTTTGCATAACTTTAACAGAGCATTAACATTAAGCTGTTGTTGTTAACTTTTTGAGTCATGTATGTTATTAAATAATGTTATGCATGGATTCTTATCAGTTTTTCTTCCTTCATCTGACCATTACCTCTCCCAATCCAGTTGGGAAAAAAACACAAATAACATATGAAATAAATTAAATTAAATATGGTAGAAATAACCTGACCAGTGAAACACTCCTCATGAAAATTTTATCTGTTTTAAAAAAGTTATATGAGTTGGAAATTTAGGAATAATTTACTAACTTTGATTTCAAATCAAATTATCAGGCCTGTTCCCATTTCCGATTCCAGCCAAAACTGTGTAAAAGTCAGCTTAGAAAGTTTTACTTTTGAGTCAGTTTATTGAGAAATATTCAAAACTAATCTTTAAAAAGAAAGAACGATCATTATTTCATTCGAAAAAAGTCTCAGAAAATCGAAAACTATTCGTAATGAAAAGTTATCGGAAATGGGAACATATATATTTATTTTTTCGAAATTTATAAAATTAACTTATGTTGCTAAAAACGACAAATATAAAACTCAGTATTTTCATGAACGAACCAAGATTCTTACCCAAAGCTCGGCAAGGGGATATGTAAAACCTGGTAAGAACTGAGACCTTGTCTCGAACCGCGAACCGAACCACTCACATTTATGGTTTGCAGCCAAGATTTTATTAACTACTCATCATTCACATTAAAAAGGATTTGTATTTAAAAAGTTTTAGTTAAAACAAGCAGCAAATTTGAAAAAGGCTTAGCGCACTGAACTTCTGATTTCTGATTTCTTTTCAACTAAAGATAAGTGATACCAAATAAATAAGCAGCCTTGACTATAATAAACCATACTGTGCTGCCCTGAAGTGTCCTTTGCATTGCCAATCACTTGTCGGAGAGCCTGTACAAAAAGACTGCAGCTTCCCTGACAACTAATGCCCGTCCAATGACATTGCTATGGAAACTCAAGAAGCAACCAGAACCCTTACCCCCTCATATTGTCAATAATAATTGTCAGCAAGTCGTCAGTCGACAGTCTTTCCCCATAATCCAATGTGTTCATGGGACACATTTCAGTGCATAAATGAAAACAAACCGTAAAAAAATTATAACAAAAGCAGCAGCAAAATAGAAAAAAAAAAACTATGCAGCGTTCTCGCTGGCAGTAATAACTGTCGTTAGACTATTTGTTGTCTGTTGTCTGCTCAGAGCCATAGTCAAAGCTGACCCCGCAGCCCCTTTCATACATATATATTTGTATATACTATATATGTTATGTATATATGTACAAATGCACAGAAATATCGAGGGAGCACGCCCTTGCCGCTGCCTGTTGGAGCATATCGACGGGAAGTGGGTAGGGGAGAAGCTGAGTGGACAGTGCTTAAAGCCAGCAACAGGCAAATGTTTATACCCTACAATTTATATGCTAAGATACTATGATAGGGTAATATATGATATATTTTAGTTTTTGATGACTTTTCTGAGGACTTTTGAAGGACATGCCAAGATGGATATACTATGATGGCATGTCCTTCAAAAGTCCTCAGAAAAGTCATGGATATACTATGATAGGGTAATATATGAAATATTGTTTCTATAGACTTTAGTTTTTGATGACTTTTTCGAGGACTTTTCATTTCGAATCGTTTTCTATTGTGTGTTCCGGTTTTCGAATGAAATATGAATCGATTCTTCTTTTTTTCGATTAGTTCAAATAGTTTTCATTCCATTTTTACAGAAAAAAAATTTTGTAACCCCGTTTTCGGAATCGAATATAAGAACAGGACTTCTATATTTCAGTACACTATTAATACATACCTTTTTACACTCTAGTCTTATGTTTTTAAGACAAAATTGATATATAAATTAAAATATTTAATTCTGACAATATTAACTTGATATAATTTGTATGTTTAACAGCTGCTTGAAAAGTATCTTATAGTCTGGCATATTGATTTGTGTTATTTAAGCTTAACTACGAGGGTAAGTTCAGTGATTATTCATATAGAATTGACATATTGTGAATTAAGAAAGGGGCTTTACATAAACCCCAAAGAGGAAAAATATCAAACAGTTCAGAATTTTTTTTTTCAATTGTAACATGGTATATACTAACATATTTTTAATTGTTTTATTAAATGTATTCTGGAACAACAACATCTATTTAAATAGGTCAACAATATAGTTTTATTTAATGCAAAAATATAGTATTCTTCATACTACTAGACTCAATACCAATAGCAGATTATTTTGCAATCTCTCTTATCTAATGCATATAAAGTTTTATATATGCTTATATATTAGCATAGGCTATAATCAAAGGTATGTCACAGGTTTTATTGCACTCAAAACATACAACATGCCGTTGTTGATATCTAATCAGAAAAGTTTAACTTTGCATTTGCTGCTGCTTTCGAAACTTTTCAAGCAGCCCATGCAACTATGGCAACGCCACCCGCTATATGCCGTCATTGTCATCATTATGAACATTGTCTGTCCCCTCCAATTCAGACAGCAGACACATGTGAGAGCATGCACATATATGTAAGATACAGGCTTGGGCCCTAAACCAGATGCGCACATGTACGAGTACAAATACGAGCACAAATACGAGTACTCGTATGAGTACTCATACTCATAGTCATACTCACACTCATAGCTCGTATATTTGTTGTTTGTTTGGGTTCTTTTGTTTTGCTTGGACTGGCTAACTCGTTGATTCTGGGCAAGCGTATGATGTGAAGGGGAGACAGAGAACATGCTTGCCTCCTGACACTGCCCCACCTTCAACCCTGCTGCACCACACCCTTTCACTCTGTGTGTGTGTGTGCATCTGTGTGTGAATTTATGCATACAAATTGGAAAATATCGGATCTGTGGTTCGTGCCCGCCGAGCGCAGCGCGCTAAGCGTTCGAAACCAAACCAAACCAAACTAAACAAAACAAAAACAAATCGTCAACAAGTCACGCCAAAGCCGGCTACAGAGCAGCTCCCAGAGTCAAAGGCAGAGCCAGAGCCAGAGTCAGAGTCAGAGCCAGAGTCAAAGCCAGAGACCACAGCAGACAGACACAGAGACAGAGACTGCAAATGGGACTTGGACTGGGACGACTGAGACCCAATAGCACCCACCACTCGCAGTTGGCGGCGCAGTCAGCGCTGGCAGCAACAAGTCAACGTCAAACTAATCAAAAGCCAATGCACAGTGGAAAAAAAATGATTTAGTATTGCTGAAAAATAACTTTTAAATGCAGACTTTTAAATTAAACAAGCAAGAAAAGTTATCTGTGAAGATTCTTTATATGAAAACTTACTTTTCGAACGATTGTTCGCTCGATCTTAATAAAATTTGGTCAGATTTTCATAAAAAAAAGTAATTTTTCAACCGGTTGTTTCCATGGGAGCTATAATATATTGTGATGCGATCTTGGTAAAATTTTATCAGCATGACAAGAACATATTAAAAACGCAGAAAAGTTAAATTTGGTAATGAAAGCATGGAAAACAAAAAGATTTTTCAAATAAAAACAAGTTTTTTAAACGATTCCGATGCCAGCTATAGGATAAAGTAATCCGATTTTGATGAAAGTTTGTCAACACGTATAAAACATGCTTAAATTAAGAAAAAAATAATTTGTTTGAGTTTTTTTAAGAAACGGAAAAAGTTTTTCATGTATCTCATTTTTCATTAGTATTACGATTTTGATGAAATTTTGTAGACAACGTTTTTGCTAAAACTCAGAATGCATAAATTTGTTCAAATTGTAAATTTGATCGAATTTTCTTGAAAAATAAAATTTTCGACCGATTGTTCCTATGGCTGGTATCTGGTCGTTTCTTACATACAAATGTACTACCTGCAGCAATTTTATCATGATATCATCTAAACTAAGAGACCAGTTGGCATACATACAGACAGGCGGAAAGACAGACACACAAGGCTAGTTCAAGTCGGCTTTTGATGCTGACCAAGAATATATATACCTTATGGGAGTCGGAGTTGTCTACTCATCATCTCAAAACAGGTAATATTAGTTTGTGTTTCTTTATATCACACAGTTTTTGTGCAATGGCAAATGTGATGTGCACCACTGTGCCTCGCAGACTGCTGCTCTGTCGCAGCCAGCTTGTGCGTCGCTGTCGCCAAATCCGCCGTTGTTTTGTGCTATACGATACCGTAGGCCCCTGCTATTTAGTTACTATAGAAGTTTTGCCAAGTCAAGTTGTCGGCGTCATCGTCATCGTCAGCGTCGTGAGTGCGAATGCGAATGCGAGTGTGAGTGTATGTGAATAAGTGTGAGTGATAATTTAGCACCCAACAACACAAAGTGCGAATGCTGCGGTGATCGTAAAGCAACACCCTCCATCTCCTAAGTACTAAAAGACCAGCAGCAACAGCAACAACAACAACTAAACAGGCAACTAAAAAGCAGTTAAGACGCGCGCGTAAAAATTGTTGACTTTATGTCTGGTCCAACATATCGACAGCTTCCCAAATTGCCGTTACCCGTCACCCGCTAAGCGTTAAAAGTTCCAGAAAATGTTTATCAACAACGTAAGTTATTAATTTTTGTATATACTATGCCCCTTTGCTATTAATTAACCTTATCAAATTAGCTCGCAAATTGCGAACGCAAAGTTCAGAGTTGAGTTTTTTCTTGCTTTTTTTGCTTTGACGCATTTTCTATCGTCTTTTTCTACGAGCATTCCATGTTACTGTGTCAATCTATTCTTAACCCAAATAAGTCCCAATTGTGCACAAGTAAAAACTGTTATACACAGTTCCAACAGTCGTACGACCTTCGCTTCATTAAATATTTAAATCCAAGTGCCGATAAGCACTTATTGAAAAATCTATTTATAAGGTTTTCCATTTGGGGTATAAATTTATGATATGATATGCGGGTTAAGTTATTATGCTCGCTTATAGATATGATATGACGTTCCAAACATGGCATTCTCGCTCAAAACTATTTGTATATGGATCTAGATAACTTGTCTGTATTCAGAGTGTGTCTGCCTGCTTGTGATTTTTAATTTGTTTTAAATTATACTCTATTCGAGTTGAGCTGTTTTGTGGCGGCATTTTGGTCATAGTTCAATTAATTTTTTAATGACCGGATGTGTGCAGCATGTGGCATGCAAATGAAGTTTATAGTTCGCTTTGGGCTTTTTACTTTAATTTATTAGAAATTTTTTTATAATTTTGAATGAAAGTATTTTGAACATGCACAGCCGAATTTTAAGCAGACACACCCCAAATAACTTTCAATTAAATTGTCTGATTGGAATTTTGCGCATATTAATTATACGCACTGTGCGCTGTTCAAGAAAAACCATTGTAAATGCTTATGTGCTATTATTTATTATTCTGCCTTTGTTTTCGGTGGCAACAACACTTAACACACAACTGACACAAATTTTGATAAGACAGCCGGCATAAGTTTCAGTTTTTTTATACTATATACTTAGTGTGCTATATATAGGTGCCTACAAAATATATATATATTGTCAATAAACAATGTGTATGTGCGTTAGTAACAAAAGCGCTTAATTTTCTTTAAAAATTAGCAGTGAAGACAATTGATAAGAATCGTGAATTGTTTATACATTTGAGCTTCGTTTAATGACCTACTGCTTAAAAATATATTTAAATAATAAATGAAAAATAAATGCAGATATTAATTGAGACATCTGCTCATACAAATACTAATTTGTATATTTGAAATGTCAACAAAAATTATTCATGTCATAAATTTCAAGATAAGATGAAAGAAGACACTTTTAAAAACTCTTAAAGAATTTTAGTTTTTTTTAATAAATACATTTTAAATCTCAATTTAATTTTCGGTATTCAAGGACAAGTTATTTTCTTAGTTTTTTTTTCATTGTGTTTTAATCTTATGTTCATTTTATAATGTGTCATAAACAAAAGAAGTATTTATCAAAATTTATCAATAAAATGTTGAAAATTCTGTACTCTAGATATCGATTGCGGGACATTATATTAAGAAGTTGTATATATGGTTTATTTTATAATATTTAACGAGTGTATTTCCAAAACAGCCAAGAACAAAGGTTTTCTTTTCATGAATATTCGGACTGTTCCCATTTTCTATCATTTTGCATTCCAAATCGTTTTCGAATTGTTTGCAAATCAAATAGCTTTGATATATGTGATAAGGCATATCTGAGAAAAACATGAAGGTGTTTCCTATACAAATCGGTTTGGTTTTGATAAAGAAAAACGTAAAGGTGTTCCCTATATACAACGGTTTAGCTTTGCCAAAGTTTGGGCTCATAAATGTGCTATTAAAGTTAACTTCTTTAAAACCAATAATTCACATTTTGACCTTGATTCAGAAAACTTCTCACAAGTGTTTAACCAACATTTTGTTACTTCTTAGTCAACCAATTTAAGGCATGTGTAAAAAGTAAATTTCAATTAAGTTAAATAGTTGCATGAACTATGAATCGATAAACGAAATAACTCATTCATAAGTTTTGACAGAAAGTAAACAAAGGCATTTAAAACTTGACTTACCCACGAAAAAACCAGTGGCAGCAGCTGTGATTTTTCTACAACATATTAAATCCAATTATATATAGAACATTTGTACAGCTATATATGCTTTTGTGGCCTCCAAAAGTGACTCAGGTCTTAGCTTCAATATATAAATCAGCGGTCATTGGCATTTAAGCATAAAGGCATATATATGTAAGTTTAAAGAGCTTTTAGCCAGTGGCAGTTTAACTGTCATCGTTCGATTCGTATTGAATTCAATATATTTGTTGTGGTTTCCAGTTACCTGTGGAGGGGGAAGAGCAGGGGGTTTATAAACTACTACTTGGCCAAGTGTCATTTTAATTACCTTAACATGAATTGGGTGTGAAGCATGAATGAATGATTAAGTTGCATGTGGCACGCGTAATTGTATATGCCACTCAATTAAAGCGTTTCTGCGGAATGTCTTTTGATACTTATTATATATAAATTGATCATATCATATGGGCTCTATAGTAGCGCCCACACTTAACGTCATAGCCAAAACTCGACAGCTATTATTTCATTATGATAATCTGTTTTTTTTTTGGGTTTTTGGCTTTTTCGTTTATTTTGGCTATCTATAAGTAGTTATTGTTGTTGGTTTTTTTTTGGTAGCATCGCTCAGCTGACGGCATTTTTTTGTTTCTTGTTTCTTTTGTGTTTCCAGTTTTTGTTTTCAATTTGCTTGCCAAAAAAATGCTGCAAAGAGTCACATAAACAATGTTTATAAGTAATTTGGCATATGATTCAGAAACCGCAGTATATATATATACATATATATAAATTCTGAATTGAAAGCGTAACAAATGTTAAATTCAATTAGCATTCATTTGTTATCTATTGACCAAAAACGATTATTCAAAATTCTTAAATACAGGGCGTTGTAGAAACGCCCACTTTTTTTTGTATTTATTTTTGAAAAAATATATTATGATATAGTTGGCATTATTTTTGTTGTAGCTACAATTTTTTCCATGTGCTAAGTGATTTTTTCTTGTTGTATATTTGAATTGGAGCGCAAAGCAAATGCTTGATTAAATATTGATAAAAGCACAGAGATTGTGTGCACAAAATTTATAGAACTGGCCAAAACATACGTATATACTTAGATAGACATATTGTATAATCGTATATATAACGCATGTCGTTTTTTTTTTTTGCATGTGTGATAAGTTAACATTTTGATTTTCAACTTTTATCAAGCATTTATTATATATATTTTATTCGCCTTTCTCTACTTTATTTATGCGCATGATTTCATTGCTAAAAGTTACCAAACAAAATCAAAGCAAACCGACAATGTTGCCACTCGTAATTGACGTTTAGTAAAAGTTCTACACATGATTAAAAAAAAGTGTTAATTGTATTTGTAAGCTGAGAGATTGTTGCTCTCAGCTCAGCTGTATTCCAGTTTCAGCTGCTGCTGCTAATAATAATGATGATGATGATGTTGTTAATGATGATGAAACTGAAAGCTGTTTCCAGCTGTCAATAAGTTGGCGAAATGCCAAAACCTTCTATTTGCTAGTACCAGGTGCACAGCAAAACAGTTGGATTCAGTCTACCTAGTTGTATAAAAACTAGAATAGAACTTTTTGTTCGGTTTTTCGTAGCACAACGAATGCTGCATACTCTTTTGAAACTAATTCTTATAATAAGATTCTGAGTCTTAGAGAGTGTTCTTAGAAGGAAACAGCCTTGGTTCCTTCGAAAAATTAAATTTATGGATCTTTTCTGTATTCAAAACAGCCTTTCTTTCTGTATTTTGAACAAGAAAGTTAAGTTTGTTAAGTAAATTCCATTTTGGGAGTATCTGACATTTTCCGGTTTCCAGTTAAAATATTGCGAAAATGAGTTTCATTTAAATGTTTATATTTGCACTTTTGGTAAGATTTGATAAGAATTAACGTTACTTGGTTGAGTAGAAATGCAATGCGATTAACTAACGATTAACAATAAGGAATTAATAAGAATTATGGGCATTTAGGAATGAACTTTTAAGGAATTTCCATTCTGCTGAAAGTGGAAACTGAAACAGGCTTCATTACTTTCACACATATGTTTGGTTAAATTGATACTTATTTTATATTATTTAATTGCAAAAAATGTTTAATAATTTCTACAAATTTAAGTTGAATTCTTTTAATGTGAAAACATCAAGCTCAATTTTTTGCCAAGTGTATAATATAACGGTTCTAAGCAGCTGATTTCGGTAACTATTGTTCTGAACTTTGTTGTGTGCTGTGCAATAATCATCATATACAACAGTCAGATCTTCATTTGAAACTTGAACTACTAGTTAATTTTATAAATAGTATCTATATTTATTATAATCTTTAAATGATTAAAGTTAACAAGTAATTAAAAGTTATTATACCTTTATGATAGAGTATCTTAAAAGACAAGCTTGCCATTGGTGAATACGATTGATTTGAGATAGCAGGAAATCGAACCCAAAGAGAGAGCAACAGAGCGAGTGAGCAAGTGTACGTGTGTGTAAGTGTGAAAGAGAGCGAGCAAGTGAGAAAGAATAGTACAATAATTAGCTTTTGTTGAGCACGAAACCACAACAACAACAACAACAACAACAACAACAACAACAACAACAACAACAACAACAACAATAGGCAGTTAACAACTTTGGCAAACTTATCGTCGCAATTTTTATGTTTTTTTGTTATTGTTGTGGCCGGTTAGCTGTCGTTGTGTCTGTAGAGGAAATGTTGTTGTTGCTGCTGCTGCCGGGTTGCCAGGTGACAAACCTTGTTGTTGTTGTAGTTGGTTGTCAGTTGTTTTTATTGTTGCTATTGTTGTTGTCGGTTGTCGTTTGACGCGTTGCCTGAAGCTTGGCGAAGCTTCAGTTGCCATTAGAACTTCGACTTTGACGTTGTGTGATCGCGAGCGCGTTTTGCGAAAGAAAGCCAAATAACAATTACACTGTGCTACATAATACCGTTGTTAGTGCTTGAATATTTATGCTATTTAAAGCAAAGAAGGTGTGCGTGTGTGTGTGTGTGTGTGTTTCGATTGTAACTGTAAAAACTTAGAAACAATTTCTGACGCAATGAGCCAAAGTTTTCTGCTTTAATGTGTTTGTTTATTTGCATTGAAAAGGGCGTAAAACGGGGGGAGTAGGGTCAGGGGGCATGACCATGGGTTCATGGTTGAAGTTAGAACTTTTGCGCTATTTAGCATTGCCAACTTTTACACTTGTGTGTGTTTGTGCCAAGGTCCATTGATATATAGCGCTGAGATCATTGTTCGATTTTTAGGCACTTCACAATTTATTATGCTAAGTCTTTTTATTTTGGGTTCTGTTTTTGTCAATGTACACGACGCACAGCCCAAAGATAAGACAAGAACTTTAAGTATGACAGAGACAAATGTATTTGGTCACACTGTGCCAAGCACATTCAATTTTTTTGCCCAGACAACAGTCGTTGACCGTTCCCTGCCCGCTTTTTGGCCCGCCAATCCAATTTGGGCGCACTCTTTATATCTTTTTGGGATTTGGGAATATAGCGAGATTCAACAGATTCAAATGCTGATTCAAATGCACATTCAGTTGGCGCACGTACGCGATGCATTAAAGAACGCGGCAGAAGACTGCAGACTGTAGACAGCAGACCGAAGACAGAAGACTGCATAGACATAGCAAAAAAAAAGCGAAGAATTGTCTTTGATATTTACCGACGATTTGCAATTAATTGTGTATTAAATGCGACGCTTTGGTTGCCTTTTGTAATTTGCCGACTTGACCTCTTAGCGAACGCAGACAGCGCTGCTGGCGCCGACGCTGACGCAGCTGCTGGCGTTTGCTTGTGACGTCAGCGACGACGATGCGTCGCTGTTGGTGGGTGGCTGCAGAAATCAGAAACTGAGCGCGCGAGCTATAAATTAATTTACTAAATAATTTGTTTGTATTAAAACTGTGTGTGTGTGTGTGTGTGTGTTTGTGTGTGCTGTGTAAAAAACACAGAGAGCGAGAGAGAGAAGGGAGTGTGAGCGAGATAGTGCAAGAGCATGCAGCATGTTGCCCAAATAAATTACGCATACGTAAACAGAACTACAAACAACAACACCAAAAGTCTAGTCAAATCAAGCACCAACAACAACAAAACTGTAAATGCTTAAAGGCAACGTTAAAAACAAAAATTAAAATCTATGCTAATTAGCTACAAAAACAACAACAAAGGCCGCAACAAAGCACAACAAATAAGCAAAGAGAATACAAAATCAATAGGCTGCTTAGTTTTTAAAAGCCGCTGCAAATACAGAAAAATAATTAAACAAATAATTATAAACTTTAAGTGGCATGTTTTAGGCTTATTTTAGAGTAAATAGATATGCTCAAAATATTTTTAAAAAATATTTAATAAATATTTTCAACATTTTCAATGAATAGAAATATTTAAGCGAATATTTATTCAATTTAATCCTAAGTTATTTTTTTCTTAATAACTTTTTTTCACAACTTGCTTTTGTATATTATTAATCAGCTTTAAATTTCTTTAATTGCAATTTATATACTGCAATAAATTATTATTATATTTTCTTAAGTCACAATCAATCACGAAAATCAATACTTAAAGGCAATGAATTCCTAGAATTATGAATATAATCAAATAATGGCACAAATTATGCGAATATACAATAAATATTTGCTAGTTATGCATAATGTGCAGCGTTTGATAACACACATTGAGTAATTTTTGACCCTAATTTCAAACATAGAAACTTTATTTCCATTTCGAGAGACTCTAAAAAAAAAACAAAGCTTTCAATTGTGTTATCAGCTTTTACAGCAAAACTGAAAGATAACTCAAAAACTGATATAGATAAAAGCAAAAAATGCATATCTATTGCAATAATATGCAGCTGTTGTTGTTGTTGTTAACAATATTGAGTGAAAATTGCTTAGTAAAAAGTAAAGAAAAACACTCAACTTGAGGGGATTTTTTAAAGCAACATTTTAATAATTCAGCTTGTAAACGAAAGATGACTAAGAATGCAGTTAAAATTAAAATAAATCGACTAACAAGCTGCGCTTTGGTCAATTTCAGCTCATTTTCGAAAATCTGAGTTTGCAAAATGACGAAATCACGAATTTCAAAGCATAAAACGCAGTAATAGTCAATTAACAATAGTATTTAAACACTTTAGACACTGCATATAAAAAGCTAGACAATTCAAAAACCACAAAAAGCCAAAAGTTGCCACAAGAAGCAACGGAAGCGAAACCAAATGATATAAACTCAGTGCGAGAGAGGCCAAAAGAGAACTAGAGATATGCTTAATTTTTTATATGTTTGTCTAGCTAAGGAAATTGCCGTTTTAATAGGTTTTTAATTAGGTAGTAAATGTTAAGTAGTTAAGTTTTGCTATTAATTGTTGTTGTTTCATGCCAAGTGAAGTGATTTTGTGAAGCTGTTATTAATTCAACTGTGTATTGCACTACACTTGTCACACTGTTCTACCAATTGCATAATCTTATATCAACTCCAAGCATTTCTTGTTGTCTCAATGCAGTTCATTTGCATCACGTGCACATTTCACACTTGTCTGTTTGTCTGTCTGTCCGTATGTCTGTCTGGCACCTGACAGGCAACAGACAGCAGAGAGGCACAGAGCGGCAGTTCCAAAACTCACAGAACACAGATCTATTTACGCTTCAAGATGATGTTCATGACGAACGCAAAGAAGAAAATGAAAGCAAAGAAATTGAAATCCATTAAGTACCTTTAAAAATAAAGCAACGACTACTAACCGCATGGCCCAGTAGAAGATATGGTATATATATATATATATATATATATATATATATATATATATGTTTATATATAAATCTCTGCCGGCACACTTTGTCAGTCGAAGAAACTGCTTCAATTTCAACTCGTAAAAATTATTCAAGTGTACACACAGCAGAGACCAAAAGACCACCAAATTGAAGCAAAGCTAAAAACAAAACCAAAAACAAATCGAAAGAAATTACGCACGAAAAATATCTTGAAACACACACACACAAATGCATACTAAGAGCGGATAGCGCTCTCAGAATATTTCCGTGTTGTGTTTTTGATGCGCTGTAAGCCATTTGTTTGGCATATTGAATGGGCTAGGCAGAAGAGAAGCGTGGGAGTTGGGTGGGTATTGAAAGTAGCTAATTTGATTCAAGAAATAAACATAGTTTGAGTATTAAATAAACAAAATAGTGAATGAAGTTGTTTAATTGTATTTATGAAATGATTAACAACTTTTTTACAATCAGATTTTTTTTTTTAAAAAGTAGGAAATCTGAAATGTTGTAAATATACTTTTAAAAGTTTTTTTTTGTTAAATTTTAACATATTATTTTTTAATTTGGGGAGAAAAGTAGATCGAAGTAAACCATTTTGAAGTTTATTTCCATAACTTAAAATATTTTTTCTTAATTAAAAAATTTTCTTTTTTTTAAATTAGCGAAAACAAAAAATAAATAAACAAAAATAAATGCTTTAAAAATATTTTGAGGACTATTAAAAAACTGTAATTGCTTTCAAATTGTTTAGAAAAATAGCAAAATAACTGGTTTCTAAATATTTGTAAGAAAAGGGAAAAATAAATTTTAAATTTAGTAAATATTTGAAATAAAAAAAAAAAGTCATTGTTTATCACCTTTAGATCGATATAAACACACATCCAAAAAACATCTCTTCATAAAAAGCATATTCAACTAAATAGTCTTTAATTTATGCTCAATTTAAAACATTTAAAATACCTATATAATTAAAAATCAATTTATAAATTTTTCATAACAAATCTCTCATCATAATTTATAATTATTTCTGACTAAAATTGAAATTGATGTATATTTATGGCAATTATTAAATTGCAATATATTTAGCACATGCTTAAATAATTCAATTAAAATGTTTTTCAAAAACAATTTATATATGCTTGTTTAAAAATTGAAATTTTTGAAATAACGTTGTGCTCATCACTTTTTTTTGGCATTCATTAAGTAAATAAAAGCATCATCGCCGAATGAACTTTTGATTTTAGCACAAGAAATTTGTAGCGTAGCAAAATATATAATTAAATATGACATTATTTGCAGCGCAAAAACACAATTTTCTAAACAAACTGAGTTTTCAGTTTTTTTGTTTATATATTTGCATATTGTTATTTATGCAACAATTTTTGTTTAAGTTTTGCGTGTGCTTCAAAATCGTTGCAGAGAGCAACTTGACTTGACTTGATTTGGACTTGAATTTGAATTTGAATTTAGCTGTGTGTTTATTTAACATCTCTGAACTACGCTAGAGACAATGAACGAGTAGAACAACAACAACAACTTTTGCTCATTGCTTGTTTGCTATGCACTTTAAAACATTATTTCTGCTACGCCTCCTACTTCTCCTTCAATCCCAATTCCCAATTCCAATTGCAAGCCAACCAACTACTCCCACAACTTGAGGGAGACTGTTGTGTTGCTCTCAGACAGCGCCTTATGTATTTTTAAAATGATCATCAGACGAGCCTCATTATGAATTTCAATATTGTTGTTGTTGCTAGTTTTTCATCGCCTTTCCTCGTTTTCTTCGTTTTTTCTCTGTTTTTCCCGTTTACTTGTTCGTGTGTGCCTATGTGCAACTGATTTGTGTGGCACGCTTGGCAGCTGGGAGCAGCCCATGGCCCATTCCTTGGCCGCCAGTCGCCGTCAGCGCAAGAAAACGGGAACGCGAGTGCGCGTTAAGTAACCACAAATTATATATAGTCGGCAAAATCTGTAAAATCGCATAATGTCGGGCGCAAGTTGAAAACGTACTAAAATGTTATATTTTATTTAAATTCTTTCCATTGATGGGCTATATATGATTATATATCAAACTAAATATTTTGTGCAGCGCCGGACGCGTGTCAATTCTTTTGCCGGGCGAAAAGGGGGGCGTACGCTTGCGTCGCAGTCGCAGTCGCAGTTGTCGCTGACGTCGACGTCGAAATGCCGGTTGGGCATTTGGCTGATCGGCTGACGGCGCCGTATGGTTCAGTTTTTCAGTTTTAGTTGTGTTTCTGCCAGCGACGAGTGACACAGAGAGTGAAATCCCAAAAACGACGACGACAATAAACGAGCAATAATATACAAAAAAAAATAAGAAAGAAAAAACGAATAGAAGCAATTTTTAGATTTAGCTGATTGAAAGCGGCGAACGCGGCGTATGCGTAATAAACCGACACACTGCAACAAAACAAGGCATAACAAATAAAAAATACATACAAAAGAAACAAATAAACACACACACACACATACGTAATACTTATATAAAGACCAAGTGTTCTAAGTAACAGTTTTACAGGCTTTAAACGCGACTTTTAGACGATGCCAAATAATCGTAATCGTAATCGAAATCGTAATCGTAATAAACGCAATAAGCAACAAAACGATAATCAAAATAAACAGCAAACGGCGGCAGAGACGAATGTTTTAGCAGAAGAACAGCAACGGGAGGAGGCAGCTACAACTTCATCATCTTTATTAACGGCAGCTGACGATCATCATAATGATAATAATGCAAATTCTGGCAGCCATTCAAATGGGTCAACAACAACAAAAACAACCAGCGACAGCGTCACAGTTGATGCTGAGAGCAGCCAGAACGTGCCAAGAGAGCAACTAGAGAATCGGTCTGAAGATCAGTCAAAAAAGCAGCTAGAAGTTTGCTTAAAAAATCAGCTGGCGGAGCCTGAAGACCAGCTGAAAGATCAGACAGCAGAGCCTGAAGATCAGCTGAAAGATCAGTCAGATCGTCCAGCAGAACCAGAAGATCAGCTAAAAGATCGGCTGGAAGATAAATTTGAAGATCAGACAGCAAGACAGTCTGAAGTTCAGATTGTAAAGCAGCTTATTGATCAAGCAGAAGACCAGCTGAAAGATCAGTTGTCTAGACTGTCCGAAAATCAGTCAAATAAGCAGTTGCAAGATCTGCCTGAAGATCAGTCCAAAACGCTGCTGGTAGATCAGCTGAAAGGTCACTCAAAAAAGCATTTAGGAAAGCATTCTAAAGATCAGGCAGAAGAGCCTCTGGCAGTCCAAACTGAAGATCAGTCAGTAAGACAGCTTGAAGCTCAGTTAGAAGAGCAGTTGATAGATCAAGCAGATAACCAGCTGAAGGATCAATCTAAAGGTCAATCTGTAAAACAGTGGCTGGCAGATCAGCTTGCTGATAAATTCGTAGAACAGCCGAAAGATCAGTCTGTAAAACAATCTGAAGATCAGTCGAGAGATCAGTTACAGAATCAGTCTGAAAATCAATTGAAAAACCAAGTAGATCATCAGCCTGTAGTACGCATTGTGCCTGTAATAATTGAGAAGGAAGAAAGCTGCTTAAAAGAGACACAGCAGCCAACAGTTGTAGACGGCAAGCAATTGAGCAAAGCAATGGGGGCCAAGAACTCCAAGCAGCAGCGGCAGCAGCAACAACAACAGCTGCAGCAACAACAGCAGCAGCAGCCCCCAGCTGAACAGCCACAGCAGCAACAGAAGGTAGAGAAGCCGCCAGGTAGTCCACGTCAGGCCAAGGTCATAGTGCATCGCATAGTGCACGAGGGCAAGGATGAAACAGATGCCCGCCAGCAGCAGCAACCAAACGAAAAACAGCAGCAGCAAAACGAAACACAGCAGCAACCAAAGCCAGCAGAAGAGCAGCTATTGGCGGAAACACAGCAGCAACATGCGCCAACGCCGCAGCAACATGCGCCAACTCAGCCGCTGCAACGCAGCACCAAAGTCATCATCATACATCAGATACGTCTCGAGACGGATGAGGAGGAAAACGCGCGTAAAGGTAAGCCTACAATTGAGGAGATCAGCAGCACAACAGCAGCATCTACAACAACAGCACAGAACACCAACAGCAACAACAGCGGCACCTTGTCACCACCACCACGTTATCTGGTTGAATCCCCCTCACCCAAGAACGTCATCTCAAGTCAATTTGGTAAATTCGCGCGTGATGTGCAAATCCAGGAACTGGAGCTTAATAGCGATTACAGTTCCGGTGAGTTTAATTTTAATGGATTGCAATCGCCGGTGGTTTGCGAAGCGGATTCGGAAACGGAGGCAAGTACGCCCACGAGTTTGGTAACGAGCCTGCCCATAGCTGTGATTGCGTCCTCGCCAGATACGCCGTCCAGCGGTCGCAGCGAGCAGCAGGAGCAGCTGCGTCAGAAACGCGCGCAGAAGCGCAATGCACTTGAAACGCACTTTCTGCCGCAGCTGCTCAGTCCGCGCTATCTGGACAGCATTCTGGAGGAGCATAGCGAGGCTGGAGCAGCGGGCAATGAGCATTCGCTAAGCCGCAGCAGCTCCTCCAGCAATGATCCGGCGAAGACGCGTCCAGTTCCCATCGAAACGTTTCCGCGCAGCCAGCTCGACTTTAGTCGTCGGCACAAGCGACGCGAGGAGCCAGTTGCTCTGATGCTGGAAACAAAGCTGCTGGATCAGCCCAGTGATCTTGAGAGCTGCACACGACTCCAAAGCACGCTGTCGCCACAGTCCGAGGATGCGGAACTTGTTTATCTCAGCTCATCCGCCTCGAGCAGCGTCTCGGATCTAATGGAACTCGAGCTGGAACAAGCTGCTGCTCTGGCGGAACGTGCTCTTATCGATTTGGATACGGATGCCAGCAAACTAATCAATCGCCCCGATGATGAACACAGCAGCACTGAACCTGGCAGCTCCTCCAATGATACGGAAACCGAGTGCGGCAGCGAGGTTCGTACTATTGCAGTGCTAACAAACTAACTAAGAGGCTTTTAAATGAGTTTAGGTTTTAATTAGGCTAGTTGGAATAGGATTGGGCTTACAATATTCCAAGGAATTTTTTTTTTCCATATTGACATTCAATACTGCTTTGAAAGAACATTTCTTCAATAACAAAACGCATTTTTAAAAATTTGCAAGATAGATTCAGTTATCGTCAACATAAGACAACGAAAGTTCAGGCACAAGACAAAATAAGCAAGAGCTAAATATATATAACAAACTCTGATCTCGGCAAAATAAACATATGCTATATCTGAAATTTCGTTCAAAATGAATGATATAATTTAGTCTGAATGTCATGGAGAAATTTTTATCATAAATTCTCAAATGTCATATAAAAATGTCATGAATTCCCTATTTAAATAATTAAAAAACGTTTTATAATGTGATATCAACAATTTGAAAAGAACGCATAAAGAAAAACTTTTTCAAATCAAGCAATTAGAAAAGAAAGCATAAAGAAATTTAGTTTGTTGTCAAGTAGATCAACAATATCTTCTAACGCTAAATCATTCAAATCGGATTAAAATCTTAGCTAGTTTTGGATTTATCCGAGACTTTTGAATACTAAAATAAAGCGCTCTTTTCGGGAAATAAATAAAATTTTGTATATAAATATAATTAACAGTTTAAATCTTGTTGGAAGTAAGTTTTCCTTCATTCTTTGATAAACATTTAACTCTGTTGTGCTGGCAAGATTCCAAATTATAGCTCTCTATTTAGCAATTGAATAATATTCTCTGGATAAATATGGTTGATTAACTTGTGTAGGAACTAAGATTAAGGATGCTTAGATACACATTTATTTCTATTAGGTTTACCTACAAAGTTAGCACTCTTATGTTTTATTGAAGCAATTGCATTATCAGAAGATATTGGGGTCAAGTAGTCTATCTATTTGAATACGCAATAAGTTTGTAAGTAGGCCATGTTAATGCGTAGAAAGGAAATGCCTCAAATACTAGAAACACACAAAGATACAGCAATTCTCGTAAGTAGCATAAAGCATGCTTCTAACACTTTAACTAAATAACAACATGAACAACAATTAAACAACAAAAACAAGAAAAACAAACAACAACCAAACAAGAAACAAACAATTGCAGATTGAAACGGAAGTGGACACGGAAGTGGAAACGGAGGGAACGGGAACGATAACGGGAGCAGCAGCTGAGGCAATCCAATCGAGTCGTGAGAGCACACCTGTTAATGCTCAACCAACTGCTCAGTTATCGGCAGGCAGTTCGCTATCTTCGCTGCTGAGTGCGGCGACGCCAACGCCAGCAGTGACGCCAGCAGCGACGCCCACGCCAAGAGAAGAATTGAACGACGAGCAGACGACTACGACTGCGACTACAACGCTGATGTTGGCCAACGAATTTGGCTCGAACAAATTGGCCAACAGTTCAGCTGCAGCCGCGTCGCTGTCGGCAACGCGTGAGGAGTTCGTTCGCAATATGGATAAAGTGCGCGAATTGATCGAAATGACGCGACGCGAAGAAAACGTCGGAAACGGAAACGGAAGTGTAAACGTTAACGATAACGGAAATCGCGTAATGTCGTATATTGCTACGGAGCAACAACAACAACAGCAACCGCAATTGCGCTGTAGGTTATCTCCCTCGCCACCGCCTGTGCCACCACCACCCAGCAGCATGCTTTATCCTGCATGCAGCAACACCAACAACAACACCAACACTGAAATGCATCCCACACTCACCCCATTGTTGCTTCAACGGCAGCAATCAAATGATTCACATTGCTCAGACAGCACACAGCACAGCCAATGCACAGCTATCAATATGGCCTCACCACCTCTACCCCAGCAACAACAACAGCAACCACCCACGCCCCCACTGCGCCAGCAGCAACCACAGCAACTACAACAACCACAGCAATTTCCCACTGCAATTTCCCCAATTTCAGCAGCTGAAGCAGATGCGGAACGCATCAAGAAACTGCGTCTGCTATGCACCGAAACCTTGGCATCTATGCCCTATGGCGAGCAAATGCTTGAGGAGCTTGCCAGCGTAGCAGAAAACATAAGCAATCAACAGCAGCAGCAGCAACAACAACAACAACAACCGGACAACAACATGCCTTATCCTTTGCCACAGTTGCCGCACATCAGCGAGCTGCAGTTGTCAGTTAATGCACAGGCTTCCGAGGATGCTTGGCTAGGTTTGCCTACGCAAGCAGATCCCAAGTTGCTGGTATGTCTATCGCCAGCACAGCAACAGCAACAGTTGCAATCAGCGCCCGATCAGCTTTTAGATGCACATGAAAAGTTTATGCAACGACGTGGCTATCATGAGCTAAGCGCGGAGCAGGTGCGTCAATTGGACAGCGAGCAGCTGAAACTGGAGCAGGAGCAAATATTGAAAACGGCGTCGAAAATGCGCGAATTGCGCAAGAGTCTAACGCCCACAGCAACATCGCCGCCGCCCCAGCAGCAGCAACAGCCGCCGCCGGTGCCTGTGAAAAGCGCTGAGACGGCGGCCAAGGCAAAGAGCCAAGCAGCAGCAGCGCAGGCAGCAGCAGCAGCAGATGACGCAAGCCAAATGAGAAAGGTGACCACATCAACAACAGCAACAGCAGCAGCAACACCAGCAGCGACATCATCATTTGAAAATAAACCAAAACCAGCAGCTGATCAGCAACACTCAGCACAGTTGCCATACTCATTTGAGCAGCGCACGTCCAGTCGCACAGAGCACAGCAGCAACATCAGCAGAAACAGCAACAGCAACATCAGCCATATGAGCCACAACAGCAATACTAGCAAATTTCCAGCTGGCATGGAAAGCGAATTGGCGCGCATGTTTCCCAGCATTGCACAACAGGGTGACATCTTTGATGAGCAGCGCAAACGCTTCAGCAACATTGAGCAGAGCAGCCAGCAGAAGCCAACGCAAACGAAACGCTACTCCAATATAGAAACCAGCAGTTATGAGTCCAAGAAGCGCATTGAAAATGGACAAGTTGTATATGACAGCAGCAACAGCAGTCGGCAGCAGCAGCAAGAAGGTGAGCCGCAAACAAATGGCAAGTTTCCGTTGCAGCAACAACATGTGAGGCAAGCAGCAGCAACAACAGCAGCAGCAGATGAATTAGACTGTGCACCGCCTGTACCACCGCCGCCGGCAACAAGCATTATGTCAGCAACAAAATTAAATGGCATGGCAAACACTTTCATTGATGACGCACAGCAGCAACAACAGCGACCACAACAACAACAACAACTGAGCACAGAGAGCAGCAGCAGTTCGCATAGAGAGCAGACAACAAGCTCATCTGCTGTCAGCTCCAAGGTGAACAGCGGCAGCACTTATGAGGAATTTCGGCAACGTGCCAAGGCAGCACTCGAAGCAATTGCTCAGCCCAACAGCAGCAACAACAATACGCAAACTAGTCAAGGCAATCATTTGGACAATGAAAAGCTCTTCAAGGATTTTGATGCCTTGTCCCAACAGCTCAATGCCGAGCTACAAACGGGTCGTGATCAGCGCCAGCAACGCAATAAATCTGCGTCCCTCTACGATCTCAATCGCCTGAGCAGCAGCAACAATAGCCAGGGACAGCAGCAATTGGAGCAGCTGCAGCAGCAACGACACGCACATATGCAGGAGCTGGAACGTGAAATTGAACGCTCGACAAGATCGAGACAAGAGCGCATGTCCTCCGTGCCTCGTTTGGAGACGACACATGAGATACCCATTGAATTGGCACCGGACTATGCACCACGTTCGAGACGCGCTGAGTCTATGTGCAATCTAAGTGAGTCTGCCGCGCAGCAGCAACATCATCATCATCATCAACAGCAGCAGCAGCAGGATGACTGGAGTCGTTATGCCAGTGATTTCGGCTACTCGGAGAACATAGCGCGTCCATTTGCGCGCGAGGTGGAGATTTGCTATCAGCGTCAGAATCAACGTCAACCACATTCTATACGCGCTCCTCGACTCTCGGCCAGCACGAATGATCTATCAAGCGGTAGCTATGATAGCTACAATGCGTATGGCGGTGCCCGGCGACATGCGCCCATGTTGCAGCAGGCGCCAGCGCAGCAGCGTCCACACTATGCCAGCTGCTACTCCATGATTGAGCGTAATCCCAATCCCACATACATCAGCACCACCTCCAGGCGAGGCGTTTCCCCTGCACCTACGCCTCCTGTAACACCTCAGCCGCCTGCTTATGACAGGCAGCAAAGACGCTCCTCATTGCCACGTGAGCTGCACGAGCAACAGCTCAAGTATATACTCAGCAAGGAGGAGTCTCTGAAGCTGGAGTTTGAGCGTTTGCAGCAGGAGCGACGTCGTCTGATGGAGGAGATGCAGCGGGCACCAACTGTGCTGCAGGCGCCACCGCCCAGACGTGAAAGCTATCGTCCATTGCCCACACTGAGCGAGGATGAGGTGTTTCGCCAGCAAATGGCCGAGGAATGGATGCACAAGGTGGCAGAGCGTGAGGAGCGACGTCAGCATAAGATAATCAAAATATCCAAGCTGGAAGATGAGCAGCAGCATCTGACCGAGGAGCAGGCAAACATCAGCGATGAGTTTCTGAATCGTGTCAAGGAACGCCGGCATAAGCTGGCCATGCCCTCGGATAGCGATTGGGAAAGCGGCGCCGAGTCGCAGCCGGCGCAGGCGAAGGCCGCAGGCAGCGAATCGGATGCAGACGCGCCACCAATGCGCATTCTGGAAGGACAATCCGAGACGAATCTGCGCGAATTGCCGCGACATTTGCGTGAATTTGCCAAGTTTTCCACCTGCGAGCAACTGGCGGGCGGAGAGGGGCAGCTGGAGCGGCACGAGCAGCAGGAGCGTAGCGAAACGGCAACGGATAACTCGCTGAGCAGCGCCAGCAAGAAGTCAACGATTGTGAAGACATACAAGGTGTCCAGATTGCCGCCTTCTGTGCAGGGTGAGTTTGTTGCCACGGAGCGGGCGAATGATGATGCAGCGATAACAAATAAGCCAGCAACAACAGCTGCTAATCGTTATCGTTATCGATCGAATACCGCGAAACTCGTTAGTCATAATGTGCAATTAGGCACCGCTTCTGTAACTAGCTCCTGTCGCTCCTATACGCCTGACACTGGTTGTGGTTCCGCTTCCAAAGGTTACGGTTCCCTTTCCTCCTCCTCCAACTGCTCTACACCCACCTACACTCAAACCCAAACCCCACCACCTCCACCACCACCACCACCCATTCCCCCAAGAGCACAAACAGCACCCACCGATAGCAATAATAATACTACACCTGATTTATCATCATCCAATTCAGCAGCTGGCAGCATTTTGAGCACAGCTCTGCTTCTAGGCTTGTCAGTTCTGACTGCCTGGAACAAGTTCATTTAACAAGTTCCTCTTTATACACTTGGAGAAATCTTGTATATGGCTCTTAGAATATCACTTTAGAATTAAGTTTTAATTAGCTACATTTTACTAAGTTTCTTTCTTTAGTTTTGAAAAAGATTGAAACTGAGCTCATCCCAATATCATAAACTAAGTGAGGTTTAATTCAGTTCTTGAATCTGAAAGTCATCCTAATATCGTATTTTAAATGAGGTTTAATTTATTTATTCTTGAAATCATTATAACTATTAACTATTGGCTTTGTGAAGAAAAGATTGATTGATTTAAAATATCAGAGTACAAGTTTCCTCTACAGAAAAGGCATTTTCAAAAAAGTTCATATATAATATCCATAATTATAAAAATTATAAAAAATCAGCTTAACTTAGATCATGTAATCAATATAGTTTTTGTAGCATACTTTCTGTCAATTACTCTTTTAAGTTATTAAAAACTGAGGAGTATTCAAAACAGATAAAAGCCCAATTCAAACGAGATTTTCCAATATATTTTGTAAAATAATCTCATAGTTTTTCAGAAAGCATTGAAAATGAACAGAAATATGTATTTTTACTTTTTACTTTTACTTTTTACTTTAGAGTCTAAAATTGTCTTTTTTAAAAGAATTTGAGACATCTCATACCTAACATTATAATTCAAGCGAGATTTTGTTAAAATTCTTCCTCAATTTCTTAAATCAGAATCTTATTTAAAAATATGATTAAATTGAAACAAATTGTTATTTAAAAATATGATTAAATTGAAACACATTCTCTCGGAAAAAAGCTCATTTGAAATTCTCATTCTACGCTCAATATTTGATTTAAGAAACCAAAACAATTCTTAAGGTGATTAATTCTAATTGCAGACAAACAATTTCGATCCAAGTGTATATTCCTTACTCACTGGTGAACGGTCATATTTTGCACATTGAACTCATCTCTCTCTCTTTAGCACCACATACAAATTGTCAATGTTTTTGTTGTTGTAGCAACTCTCTCTCTCTCTCTCTCTTTGTCTCTTTATCTCTCTGTGTGTCTCTCTCTCTCTCTCTCTCTTTTGTATATCAAATATCTCTTTATCGCCGCCCACACACAGACGATAAAACAGCGTCCAGCGACAACAATGATAACACCAACAAGAACACCAACCAGAACAAGAACAACAACAATACAACAACAACAAGCACAACAACAACGAGTAGCCATATAGAGCATGAAACCAACACCAACTCCAGTTCTTTTGGAGAGACCAGAGCAACGCCAGCAACAACACCAATGCCATCGTCTACTTCGCCATTTTTGAGCAATTTTCATAGAAAGTTTGATGAGATATTCGCCAGTTCGCCCTTTCGTTCAAAAATATCTGAAGAATTTGATAAATATTGGCGTAATTTTGAGCATACCACATCCGACAGTTTCTGAATCTATATATATAGAAATATAAACGATATGTGTGCACGCCCAGAAACCTTTGTTAATGGAACCAAACCGAACCGAACCGCAAGAAAATGCTTTTGAAAATTAATTTATTTCCCACTGAAAATCCATCCTGCAGCATGCAGCCTACTTATAACTAAATACAACAAAAAATCAAACAAAAACAAAATAAATATTTGTTCAACAAAATTATGTTTTTTTTAGGCAAAATGTTTTTGAATAAATGATATTAAAAAAAATAAAAATAAATTATAATCTTATATAGTGTTGTTGTTGAATGTTTAATAAATGAAAATTGATTAACCAAAACTCAATTGTTATTTAGTCTTTATTATTTTGTATGCATGCCATAAAGCGTTCCCCCCATATATATATATCTACATCTATCCATAATATCTATATACTATATTTATAGCTGTGTCACAGAGAGATTTGTTTTGTGCTCGCGCTTGTAAATATTGATGCATTGCTTAATTGACTAAAACCGTGAATGTCCTAGATATTATAACTATATATATACCTTATAAAAAGTAACTAATAAACTATCATGCATTATTACATAAACAATAAATGAGTTAAGTAACTTAAAGAAGCTCTACAAAATATAAATCATTAATATTAAGCTATACAAAACGCGTATATATTAAAAAAGAGCTTTAAAAGCACTTTAAAGCTTATTTGTTCTGAAAAGCTTAAAGCTGCAATTGATTGGAATAACATAAAGTTCACTTAAAAAGAGCTTTGAAAGTAAATTCGAGTTTAGTTCAAGATTTATTGTACTTGTTGAAAGCTTCAAGCTCCAAGTAACTCGCATATAAATTTAGGATAGTATCAAATATACCTGAAAATAGCTTTTTACAAAGTAGAACTGCATATAGCTTTGATTGTAAGTTAAAGCTCAAATCAAGATTATTTGTATTTATTGATAGCTTCATATATGAAACTATCAAATATACCTGAAAAGAGCTTTGAAAGCACATTAAAGCATATGTCATGACGAATTGAAAGCTTAAAGCTTCAATATATTGGCAAACATTCTTAGAAAAGTACCAAATACAATTGTAAATATATCGATATCGCCACTACTCGAAAGCTTTTTAAACAATCGAAACTTTTTATCGCATTGACAAAATTTGTAAGTAACATTTCTCGCAAATTTTTAAAATTCTCACTTCATTCTACACACAAAAATTAGTTTATTTTTATAAACAGAGCAGTGTATTTCATTGGGTTTAAGATTTAAGAACTGAAATCATACTACAGATTACAGATTTGCTTTGCTTGTTCGATGGTATCGATAGATATTAAACAAAGCCCTTTGATTCGATCGATAACAGTGCTATCGATTGTATTTTTTTCAGCTCTAGTAGCAAGTCTGCATCACATAACTAAAAGAAACTCATTGGCAATTGTCATTTTTACGATCAGAACTATAAATTCAAAGTTCCCTTTTTCCACTCGACGCTCAAGTGCACAATTTACAAACGTTCGTAGCTAATCTTTATGCGCTGCTCGGCTCTATCCAAAACCCAATTCCAATTGAGGCAGCTTAACTGGGACACTGCAAGAAATTGCATTGAAGGGGCACAAAACAAAATCGCGATTAAGCGGAAATTTTAATTAATTCCATACAATTGCATGACGAGAAAGAAAAGGCGAGCAGAGAGAAACAACAACAACGACAACAAAACAGGCGATTCGTTTGTTTTTGTTTTTTGTGTGTATTTTGCACAGAGACAATTGAGCACAGGGTTCTTAGACTAAGTGCAGCATGTGGCATGCGGCATGTGTGGCAGCCTATAAGAGCGCAAAACTAAATGAATGCCAACATTTTGATAGCCAATGCAATTAAATCGGAGAGGCCAGCGAGACGAACAGCGACGCCAACGTCAACGTCGACGTCAACGATGACTGCGAAGCTGCGTTTACGCCCACAGAAGCAGACGCGTTTTCTGCTGTCGCCGCAGCAGCTGAAGCAGCAACGCCAGCGTCGCAGCTGGTCTGAGAGCGATCTGCTCAAGGAGATCGACAATGAGCTACAGCTGGCCAAGGGATTTCTCTATGCCAACGGTCGGTCAAAATGTTGCACGTACCCCCTTTTTTGTATGTGTGTTGAACCTGCCCAACCCCCCTCTCCAATTGTGTGTGCCACAACTGTCTGCTTGTCTGCTGTGAAATGAGCGCAGCTGCCTTTGCTAATTGGCCAAATTTGTATATATCACATATAGCTATATATTGTTTATCAAAATTATATTGTTGCGCTCGTTTTTCACAATTTAGAATGCTCGCACTCGTTTTTTTTTTGTTTTATTATGCCATATTTATTTTTAGTTTTGATTTATTTTGCACCTGCAGCCAAAAAGTATGCAACACTTTTTGATTCTATCAAAAAGCATCATTTGAAAAATTGTGTATACGACATGAGCAACGCGTTTGTTAGAACTGTGAAAATGTATCTTTATCTTCGAACAAATTTATGGCCCACTTCAACAAACGATCATCTCCTGCTCTCTCTCACTCTCACTCTCTCCCACTCTCACTCTCTTTGTCGCTCTGCCTGCTCTTTGCGCTCAAGTGTGAAACTGAAAATTTATTTGGGCGCTTTTTTTTTACCACTTGCTTCACCGCGCCACCTTCTTGCTGTCTCTGTTTACTCAACATTTTGTTTATACTGAGGCCAAAATAAAAGAAAATGGAAAAATCAAAAAATTTGTTGAGGGAACGAATTTGTTGTTGTTTTTTTGGTCGCTCACACATTGAAATTGAGTTTTCTTTTTCGGTTTAAAAATCAAAAGCAACTTGTACAACATTTTCGCCTGGCGTAGTCGTCGTCGTGTTTAAGTCGTGTGCGCAACGCGAAGGCGCGTGAAAAATAAAACAAAAGAAAAAGAAAAAAGAATTAAGAATTAAGAAAAATAGAAAAACTCAAAAAAATTCGGCATCATCATTAGCAGCAGCAGAGGGCGGCAGCAGCATTTTCTATATTTCCACTTTCACACGAAAAAACGAGATCAAGCTAAAAATGGGGCAGGGTTAGTCGACCGTATTTTTTGACTCTCAAAAAGTTTTCAAATTTTGTAAATGTTTGTTGTGCAGTTTTGCGCAAAGTGCACTGTGCTTTTTTAAGCAGAAAAAGAAAAATAAAGTGAAGTGAAGCTGTGCTAATTGGCATTTCCAAAAATTCTATTTATCTTTCAAAGAAAAAGAAAATTTTAAAATTTTATATGCAATCATTTTTGCAGAGCACACACAAAACTCAACAATGTTTGCACCCAAATTCAAAGCACGCGCACCAACTGGCTCAGGTAAAAACACATCACATCAACTATATAGCTGCTATATCTGATAGATGCAGCACTATATATAAAGTGTGGGCGGGGTGCAGTGTACTTTTAAAGTGTGACACTCAATGAAAAAACCTGGCAAAACTGGCAAACATGACGTTTTCAATGGGCAGCGGTCTTTTATTTTTGACATTTGAAAAGCTTGACGAATTCTTTGATGATCTTTTGCCGAAAAAAAAACGCTTGAATTTGGTTTAAACAAATTTCAAATTCATTGAGAATTTTGTCTAGGTTTTTTGGATACTTAATGCAAAGTATTAAAGTAAAATTTATAATCATTAAATTATAGCAATTTTGAACTTATGACATAAGCTGCAAATGACAGTAAAAAGGGATATTAGTTTAGTAGAACTTTAGAAGCTTGAGGATATAGAAAAACAGGTGTATAATTTGTACTTTAAAAAACAGAAAGAGTATAGTTATACTGTAGAAAGAAATATAGAAACAATAACAGTTATGTTTTATGGTTTGGTAAAACAAATGGATTGAAATTGAAATTTATTTCGAGCTTTAATCTATTTGTAAAGTTAATTCAAAAATAAGGTGAATTCTGAAGGCAACCTTGAAACTTTCTCCAAAAATATAAATCTTGCTTTTGTTAAGATTGACAATTGATTGTTATATTGGCTGTTGTTTCAATTTGTAAGCAAATGGCTGAAGTGAAAATTAGATTCAGGTTTTAATGCCAAGTTAGACCAATTTTAGACTAATGAAATAAGCTGCAAATCGCAATTGAAAGCGGAATTAACTGAATAAAACATTAGAGAAAGAAACCTTAGTAAAAGTTTTGATTTTTTGGTCAGATAAATTGCTTTTAGTCAAAAGAAATAATTACGCTGAAAAGTTGTAGCAGCTTTGGTTTTAATTGGAAACAATTTTCTTGTGAAGTAACTTTTTCAAGATAACATAACAAAGGCTTCTTCAAGTTTTTCAAGATAACATTTCAAAGGCTTCTTTTGCTAAGATAAACGATGAATTGTTTCAACAAGAAATCGTTAATATACAATGATGTTATACGCTTTGAGTTTATTTTACAATATAAAAGCAATGCTTGAGTTTCAATTCCCATTTTAAAGAAAAACAACATTTTCTCAGCAACAATTGTTTTTTAAAGATAACTCAAATGATATTTCTGCCATTTGACCCGCAGCTAGTTAATCAACTTGAGGCTTATTTATTTCTTTATTAAAAATAAATAAAATAAATTTGAATCAACTTTTTTGTTGCTGCTGCTGTTAAGCATTTAGTTATTTGCTGAAATTTATTGGCACTTTATTTATAGATTATTTTCTATTTCATAATTTTCACTTCGTTTTTTTTTTTGCAATTTTTCATTATGATGAGAATGATTTTGTGTTTAGTTTTGTACAGAATGAACTTGATTTTTGCCTCATATTCATACCTATATGTTTACTTGAAATATTTTCACATTAGTTCATGTTAATTGTGCTGAACAAATTTTCTAAAATACTGGAACTGGAGGTGCGCATGTTTTATTTATTTGACTTTTGTGATTTTCCTACTCTTTACTTTTGTGCTAAATATATCAAATGACGTACAATACAAAAATGTTGTTGGCTCAGCAATATTTATTACAATATATTTTTTTCTGTGTGTGCAACGGAATTGTTCTTGTTAGAAAAACGCCCACCAGTAGCTGCTGCCTTTTACAGTATCCATTAAAAATGGAAAATAAACATGTAGAAAATCCAGATGGGAAATCAAAATGAAAATCACAGTACTTTTGCACAGGTCAGCGTCATGAATTTCTTATATAGTTTTTGACGATCGCTTGTGACGATCATAATACAATTTGGAATACGATTTATTTACTCAACTCGATGAGAACACCTTATGGGAAAAATGTTTGGCTTTTTTTCTCTTTTCTTTTCTGTGCGTTGGCGTTGCTAATCTATCAAAATGCGTATACGCTTCATTGGCCCGGTTGATCTTCAATGATTTTTTTTTTTTTTTTGATTTTGATTGGCGTCACGATAGAACATCATTTATGTCGATCCCCAAAAGCATTAGCTAAAGTTAAGTTATGAAAATATATGCTATATATATGCTATATTTTATTTTTGTTGCTCTTCTTTTTTGTGCCTTAAAGGCGCCTTTATTTATTTAAAGCATTAATTTGTACGTTGTTATTTTTAAAAATCTTTGGCAGCGTTGAGTTTTTTCACACCGCGTTATTTTATTTTATTTTTTATTATTTTGCAATAGAAGAAAATGTTATTTTTATGTGTCGGCGACTTTTAGTGACTGAATATAATTTATTGATATTATAAATTTGGTTGAACTTGAGGCAGCAGCAAATTGTTGATATTATTATTGATATAATATTTGTGTGAATTGAAGAATGGTTTTAATTAAATTCAGTTTATTAAGTTGTGTATGTTATATAGAGCTGAAATAGTTCTACTGATGACGTGGCTGAGGTTTTAATTTGCTCAGCAAAAGTGTTGAAAATGTTGCAAAAGATTTATTGTTGGATAAGATTCTAAATGGGAAGGGGAAGCTCATAAAGAGTACTGCCAAAGGATTTATATTACAGTCTAAATATTGTTTTAGCTAAGCTCGCTTGTCAACACATCATTTCTAATCGTTGTTGCACAATCAATCTAAAAGATGATGACCTTTTCAACCTGTCCATGCGGCACATCAAACTGGTACCGCATTCTAAAGGGCTTTTTTCATCTGATCTAATTGCTCTGCATTCAGCACTCCATAAAATACTCTGCTCACTCAATAATGGCATACCAAATAAATCAATTCGAGAATGGTTTCTAATTTGCCGGCTGCACAACAGCAACAACAACAATGCGGCGCACCTAACACAGGCTGGGTCACAACGCTTCGACGACTGCCAGGTCGTGACTCTCCTCTGATCTACTCTCCTCTGCTCTCTTTTACACTCCACTCCCTCAATCAAACCTAGAACTAAGCCCAAACCCAATCGCATAGCAAATCCCATAATATATGGGCGCACGCACAGGTTGCTGTCACTCTAACGAACAGCCTCAGTTTCTATTGCAAGGCCAAAAGGTAGCGCTAAAAATATAGTTGTAATTCGTTTTAAATACCCTGTAAGCAAAAGCGAGCAGGGGGTATATTGATAATGTAAAATGGTATGCAAACAAGGCTGTAAATTGAATTTTGACTTTAAAAGTGTTTGCATTCTAAGCCAAAAAGTCTTAGCACTTTATCTACCTAGGATTATATATCGAATTTGGTTGCTCCAGCTTTATTGCGGACGGACGGACAGATAGACAGACATTTCACAGACAGACAAACGGACGGACGGATAGAAAGTAATATTTTTGACAATTTTTGAAAAAAAAAATAATGAACTAGTTGTCAAAAGAAAAGTATCATATACCTTATTTGAACCTTTACGTTTCTCCAAAAAAATATTGTTGAAAAAAATTTAGTTTTATTTTTTTTTAATTTTTTGGGTTTTTTGAAAAATGTTTTTAAATGGTGAAAAAATTAAAAACCTGATTGAGTTTTGAGAGAGTTAAGAGAGCTGTAAATCTAATTTAAACTTATAATATAACTTCTATTGAAAATCTCACAATAAAAACACAATTATACAAATTTAATTAAGAAATTTTTTTGCCATTTTTACAGCAACGTTTATGATCAGATTATATAATAAATGTTAAAGTTGACTTCAAACTATCCCTAATTATATGCTAAATAAAGTAAACTTTCCATATTAGAGCGCAAATTGTTGAATTCAGTATATTTTTCAATGTGAATGGCGCTCCAAGCTAGTGACGAAGCATAACGAAGGGTGCTTTCTAGAAGTTAACTCTACATAAGTGATTACAGGGTATTTGATGGCACAGTTATTTCGTTAAGTGTGCTCGTTACTTGAAATTGTTGCTGTTGTGCTGTTAAAAAGAAACTTGTAGTTTATAATCTAGTTAAAGTTAAATGTGCGCTCATTGCAGGTAGAAATTGTTGTTGTTGTTGTTGTAGCACTCATTTTCTTAAATGCCAGTTCGATATTCCATTTTGCAAATCAATAAATTTCACATAAATGCCCAGAGTCAATTTCCTAAGTAAAATGCGCTTCTTCACGAACGAACGCGGGCGCTCCTTTGGGACACACCCAACAGCAGCAGCAACAACAACAGCAACATTAACAACAACAACATCAGCAGCAGCAACTAGATAACTCGGCAAGGCTAGGCTACTTTTATGAGCATTTTAGCCAGCATTGTATTTATTGGTTTTTACAAAAATATATATATATAAAAAAAACACATTTTCCGTTTGATTTATTCTAAAGTAAGTGGAAAGAGCGCTCAACAAAAAGAAAGAAAAAAAAGCCAACCGGAAGTGCCAAGCCAAAAATCGAGTCCAGAAATAACCAACGCACAATTGTCTTTTGTTTTGTTTGTGTTGCTTTTGTCAAAAGAGTTTTTGCGTTTAAAAAACAAAAACACAAAACCAACAAATCCAAAACCCAAACCCCAAATGAAATCATTTTGATTGACTCTTTTGCGTATGCTTTGATAGTACAGGGAATAGGCGACTAAGTCTATTCTAGATCTGTACAATATATATGGTATATTTAGTCGCTTACACATCCGTTCCATTTCGCATTGCACGCATAATTGGCGTTCCACCAAAATACAAATAAAAAACCAACAACAACAACTCTGCTTTTGTGTCTGGGCATGGACTCTCTTTTAAAAAAGAATCTCCAACTGTATTGGTTTTGGTTGCAAACTAAATGCTACAAAAAGTGTGCGCTTCAACGAGCACATAGTACGCTGCTCCCACATTTGATTGCACTCGTAATTGATCTTCTATTTAAAATTGCTGAAAAAAAAACACAGAACACTGGGGTTTGTTGGGAGGGGGTTGTGTTTGGGGGTTGGGGGCTACAGTTTGCTGACTGTGACTGGGTGTGTTTTAGTCATTTAGCAGTCGCTTGTGATTTGCGCCTTTTGTTTTGGTTTTTTTTACATTTTTTTTATATTCCTATCCCAGCGCTTTCCCAAAAAAAGCAAAAAATGAAAACCAAGTTGGTCTGCTCGACGCTGCCGTTTCACGCAAAATTCAGTCGCTTTGAGCCGCGCGCGGAGTCAGCAACTCAGAACTCGCAAACGGTTATTTCGAAATACCCCCGAAAACCAAAATATACGATCCTAAAACTCAAAACATCTTGCTTCCTGTGTTGGGTAAATTTTCAAGTGTTTTTTGAAAGTGTGCAGCAGCAGCAGCAAAATGCGAGTGTTAAGTGACTCATTGAATCAAATCAAATAAACAAAACATAAAAAAAAGGACTGTGCTTGTTTGATTGACACTGGCAAAGACTTTGATACGATTGTATAATTCGATTAAGTGCTGATTGAATTAAGACGTCAGCGCATCCACCCACGATTCTAACCAATACCACAAATACTTATTATATACAGTGTATATATATCTATAAGATCGGAGCCAAAACGAATGCTATCTATATGCGAAATACGTGTCAATGTCTAGCGACTATGCGCCTAGGGCTGCCATAAGCCTATGTATCTCTCTATTTGTATCTATGTCTGTTGTCTTTCTGCAACTGTGCTTGTGTGTGTGCTTTTACAGGTGGCATATTAATCTGCAGAGTGAAAGATTTTGATTAGTTTTTTTGGTAAGCTGCACAGACAGCGAGGGCTGTTTGGTCATGTTTCTTATGAATGAAACAAGTTTTAATGAATCTGAAACTCTTTTTTATATGTTGAATCGGTTTTTAGCATTCTGAAAATCGTTGAAGACATGTAATTGAAGTTTATTTGGTATTTTTGCCTGTTCAAAAGTACTAACAATGTGCTTTTGACGATGATTTATTGTTTTTCAGTACTTTGTTGTTGTTATTTTTAACACTTTAATGCTAAATGTAACAATTAATACAATAATACTGTAAATAAAATGGAAACTGAGTCTTTTCTTCTAGAAATAACAAATTAAAGTGAAGATATTTGCGTTTCTAAGTGGAAATAAACTTATACAACTAATTTTGGGAAATTATTTTGCAGAAATTAATACAAATTTCATTTAAAATAAGCATTTGTTGACGGTTTTTATGAACGTATTACAAAAATAACTGTTTTTTTTTACTGATCTGGTACAAATCAACAGACACTCTTATTAAAATTCAAGCTTTTAACGATGCCTTTTATTTATAATAGATATTCTAAGATATATATTTTCAGCGTAATAATATTAAGAAGATTTTAAAAACTATTCTTTATATGTTATTTTAAATGGTAGGCAATCAGGACTGTTCTCATTCAAACTGAATTTCCCATTCATATTTGAAATTCAGAACAGCTAAAAATACCAATTCCGAATGTTTTTATCAGAATCGGAAATGGGAAATGGGTATATAATGACTACACGAATATAAAAGTATTTGCTTAGGTCAGGTTTAGCTGTCGGTGTTCTGAAAGTCACTTAAAGTCTAATTTTAATTGAATGTTCTTGTAAATATAGTTTCGTCGTTAAATAATCGGAAGATTTTAAAACCAAGGTTGCAATACTATTTTCTTCTCTTCTAACAAACACTTTTCAATCGTTCAGAGCCCAATCTTTACTGTACTTTTAACAATTTAAACACCTCTAGAATCTATTTTTTTTTTTGCTTGTTGTGTGTCTTGATTCAAATATAATTTTATATCAGACTGTGTATCTTTTTCGGATGGTATCTGTAAAAAGTCTTTGTAAATTCTAAACATGCGCCAAATGCGATGACTCATCCATCCAACGTTTATATAGAGCTTTACAAAGCTGATATGTGTATAGTTTGTGTGTGTGTGTGTATGTTTGTTGTGCGTGTATTTGTATGTGGTAGTTTTTTTTTTGGTCGGTTTATGTAGCCAAATTTTGAATGGCTGCCAAATGCGGCTTCCTTGGTCGTATTAATTATTGCTGTTCAACGTCGCGATGTTTGTTTGTCAATTTGTCTTCGCTCGGTTTGTTGACTGCAACATTTATTTCGGTTAGAAAAGAAATAGAAAAAAAAAAACGGCAGAAACTTAAAAAATATAGCAGACGAGCATAAATTTGTTGACAAGTGTAAATGTCACAGAGCGTCACAAAAGAAAGAAAAAACTCAATAATGAACTTGCGCCCCTGAAAATGTCATATGTTGCCACCTGCCACCCTGCCAACAACCGCCCCCCTCTGCCCCCATCAAAATTAGTGTCATTAGAGCCACATCATGCTCATCTTATTCCCAAACTATCAACAGGCGTTTGGACACCCAAGAGTCAAACACCACACGGCTCCAGCAACGAACTAGACAACTGCTCCTCTGCGGCACCCACCCCGCCGCCACCACCCACATTGCCCGTGTGGACGCCACAGCCGTCGCCAGCGTTGAGTGGTCGCAAGGAGTTTCGTCCGGTGCGCTTTGAATCGCCCACATTGCCACGTCGCTATACGGCACAACAACAACAACAGCAGCCACATCAACAACAACAACAACATCATCCACATACGACGACGACAATACCGCCCTGGTCCTATACAAATGGCAGCTGCCCCACGCTTGCAACACGCAGCAACACTACAAATCTAAGTTGCAACAATTCCGACTACGCGGAAACCGATTGCTCCACTCAGTTTGGCCCAGTGGCTCCCAGTGCCAGTGTCTACGACAAGATTAAAAGTACGAACCCATACAAATATATATAAACATATGTGTGCAGAACTTGGCAAATATTTGATTTTTATGGACAAAACGGCATATTTTACTTTTATTAACTCTAAAATAGTTAGTTAAAAAGGTTTTCATGTATTTTACAAGTATTTTTTTAAGTTGTCCGAATTTTATGAAGTATCTATCATTGAGCCAGGTTTTAATTGATATGCATTTCTTATGACATCAATCACCTACATACCAAATTTCAGCATGATTCTCTGAATACTTCTTTAGTTATGACTCCGAACCGCTTTCTTATCACTTTTTAAACAGATTTTGAACCAATTCTAGTCCTTTAACCTTATTATAGATCTCAGAAATTCTGAGTCAGAATGCTTTACAGTCCATTTTCTATTCATTTTATACATATCTTTTGATCGGTTCGGTATAAATGTCATACTCCCATTTCCGAACCCGCATTTTACGGTTGTGAATTGAAAAGTAAATGTCAACATTTGTATGCAAAAGCAACTAAAAAAACTTCTTTTATTATCTTTAATAGATTCTAAAATGTCCTTAAGTTACTGGACTTACTTAGTTCATGAGAATTTCTTATGAAATTGATTTTTAAATAATTTTTTTTTAAATATTCATTGGATTGTTTTCCAAAAAGCGTGTTCTATCTAAGTTCAGCTGCATATGTTTGTATTTGTATTAGATATTTTAGCATATCAACAGTTTTAAAATCCCCAATTCCTTTCACTCGTATTTTGCTGCTTAAAACCGAACTTAGTTATTTCCTTAGAAATATGCCAAGCAATTGCTAATTATTCTCATTTATCTCATCACTTCTCGCACCGTTCCCCGTCCCTAAAAAACTCACTTTTTTCAAAAAACCGAAAGCATTTGAACGCTCGGCTTCCACATCGGAGCTGCATAGGCCGTTCGTGCGTCGCCAACAGTCCGACAATAGCCGTGCTCACTATAGGCCCAATGAAGTCAGTAAGTATATATAATATCAGCTATATATAGGGTATTATTCTACAAAAGCGTGCTCACGTCGTTATACACAACAACAAGAATAACAACAAACACATTTGCAACAATTGATAAGTGTGGCAACTTAAATGTTTTACACCTGTTATTGTTTCCGTTTTACTCCCACTTCTCCCCACTTTGACAACCCACAACAAACTAAAATCAAAAACTAAATGCAATCTACCGGTTTACAGTCTACAAAGTCAAGCACGAGTATATGAGCGAACCGGAAACGGAAAGCGATCGTCCGCGCAAAATGGCACAGTTAGGTCGACGGCAATACGAGGGCATCGGTCCTGTGACCAACGATGGAATGCCCATCATACTCAGATCGGTAAAACAAATTGGGCTATAATTGGGTGTTATGCAAACAAATTTTCTATTATTTCTTTGTCTGTATTACGCTGCAGGAGGTCCAGGAACCGCATCAGCATGAATGGTACAAGCGACTCTATCAGACCATACATAAGCAGAAGAATGGCGGTAAATGTTTTACCACTTGATCTGAGTAACTGAAGCATTGTAAAATATGATTGAATCTATAAAAAAAAACAAAAACAGTTCCTATACAACTCCCAAAAATCCTTAAAAGAGTTATATTTTACAATGCATTGTTTGATCCTCAAACGATTCCCCAAATACCCCTTAAAAAGTTATCTTTTGTAATGAATTTGAAAACAAGATTTTATATTCCAAAAAATTCCCAAATACCCCTCAAATATGAATGATATCCCGAACAATTCCCAAATATCTCCTTAAAAGTTATTTTTCTGATGCATTTTAAAATTCGATTGATTTCCAGGACAATTCCCCATATATCCCTTAAAAATTTATTTTTTATAAAGCATTTTCAATTATAATTGATATCCCAAACAATTTCAAAAAATAACCCTCAAAAACTGAGCTTTTGATAATGCATTGTAAAGTATGATTAATTCCTGAAAAATCTTCCCAAAAACCCCATTTAAAAACTCATCTTTTATAATGCTTCAGTTTCTAAACTGCCTGCTGATTTAGTTCTAATCAAAACTCTCTGAACTTTCTTGAATGTCTTCTATATAAATTCCATACCACAATTATCACCATAAACCATAAAATGCTTTCTCAAAAAATGTTCTGTAAACGCAAAACATACAACAGACGATTTCGTGATACGCTACAAGTGTCCCCGAGGTGATTCTTTGTTACAATATTTTATTATAATCGTAGTCTATTCAAAATTTTGGTTAAGCTTACAAAAGTAGAGCTCTGTATCTACACTAAACGTGCCTTGCTTTTGGTGTTCTACACAGAATCGAACATATTATTCTTTTTATTTATTTTTCCTTATTTGATTAGCATGCATGCGGTATTATTTTTAAAATTTCTTTGATTATATTTTTCATATTATTCGTGCCATTTTAGCTCATTGATATATTGGAACGCTTTAGCTTACAATGTCTATACTAAACTTAACTTAAGATCTTTTTCATAACACAAAAAACAACTTTCTAACATCATGTCTGCTGAAAATATTAATAGCACAACAAACAACCACATCCACAACAACAAGAACAACAACAACAGTGATAACAACAACATCTGTAGTAATAGTAAATTTCTAACCTTAACAAATCAAAGAAATTCTTCAACTAATTAAGTTATTTTCCAACTTATGCAGCACGTCCAGCGTACAAGAGCAATGGTTATATGTCCGAACCCGAGCGCAACTACGATTCCGATTACTCAACTTTAAAGTATCGTACACCCAATCCGCTACGCGTACAATCGGTTTCATCGGCAGTTAATGTGCGCAATCTGAACCAGGACGATAAGTAAATAAAACCATCAATAAAAATCCAAAAACTTGTATTTATATTAAAATTTCCTTTGCAGATTGTATGGTACTATGCCCAATCCCATAAAATCGGCACAGAACTCGTATAAAAATCAACCTGGTCGCATTGAGGACTATATAACTGGTCATTCATCTGTTTCGGACAAGGAAAAGAAGGAGGCAAGTGATGCCCAGTTAGCTGCAGCATTTTATTCACATACGCACAGAACTTTTCGGTGCCCCAAAAATATCAAATTTTCACGCTCCTTACCATTAACTAACCATGAGAACTCGACCATAGCCATTGCTAAACATTCCCAATTACTTTCATTAGCGCAAACTTGAAGCAAAAGCTTGCTTTAAGTCATTTCCCATACATTTCGTTCGAGCACAAACATTATAATACCACATTCAAGCCATGATCACATAGCAATTATTCTAACTCACAGCAATATTATTTTATTCACAATTCTAGTGGTGGGACGAAGTGATGGACATCTTTAACGGGGTATGAACTCTAATATACTTATATATATTCCTGTTCTAGACTTATAATTTTAGTTATAGTTAAATAGTTTTTTTGTACTGTGTCTTTTCTCTGAGTTCTTTTTGAGTTTTTCTCAAAACATTTTCCGTTTATTTAAAGTCCAACGAAATATGTTCCTGCTAAGCACCCTCTTATATATTACCTCTTATTATTATACACCCAAAAAATTATGCTTAACGTCAAGTGGCTCAGGGAACATACACGCATACCGCGTATTATCATAGAATTCGTCGATGATTTTGATAATTATATAGTAAGTTCTTTAGTTATAGATATAGTAGAGATATGTTAATTAGCAGCAGGCATCATTACGTTCACAAAAAAAAGGCACTCAATTTACTAATTTTGTTTGCAAAACTATAAAATATATATAAATAAGATCCTTTGATATCGTTAAAAAATATCAAAAAGTGCACCCTTCGCAAATATCTTTTTAGAGGACCAAATCTAACATGAATATTTCTTTCGTTTTGCTTAGAACTTGGAACAATCGAAACTATCGCCGCTTTATACAGAAGGCAATCTGTCAAGGTAAGTAAGCTAATTTTACATAAACACTTTACTACAATATTAATTTATTTATTTTCTTTACAGAGCTCTAGCCAAAGAATCTGGTTATACCAGCGATTCCAATCTAGTCTTTCGCAGAAAGGAGCTACCTATTAGCAGTCCTTTGAGTCCTGTGGAGCAGCGACAAGCCTATAAAAGTTTGCAGGCAGGTGGTGAACCACCTTTGCTGGGCTTCCGTAAGCCTGCGCCCGAGAAACCCAAAGGTAAGAATCCAATTCTTCTTTATAAATATAAGGTAGATAACAGAGCTGCTTAAGAATGATTCATTTTTATGCATAATTCTCAAAAAAATTGTGATCCTATCAATGTAAATGTCAAAACTAAGCTTCACATTGACAGAGATTTCTTTAATGTATTCGAAATTCTCAAAAATAAAGTTAGATTAAAACCAATTGTAAATATTTAGCTTAATTTAGATTTTGATTTCATTCAATTTCAACTATTTTCCATTAGTATTTTGCTAAAATTAGAATTTAGTTTCATTCAATTTCAATTATTATCCAGGAAAAATGGTTTGAGTCAGTCTTACATTTCATTCCTTAGAAATTATCAAATCTTAAACTTAATTTATGTTACTAAAACATAGTTGAAATGTAGTCTGATAAAATTTCTAAAAAATCAAATAGCTATTTCTGACTTCCTCTTATTTATCATAAATATATTACAATTTTATTTTAAACAAATTTCTGTTTAACAGCAAATCTTCAATCTATATCAAGTTAAGGCCTGTTAGTTTCTTAGATTTATTCAGAAATATTTCATTCTTTTACAGCTCTAATTTATACACAATTAAACTTTTAATAACCTAAGCTAAGGCGCAGTTTTTACTAATACTTCCAAGGTGTTGGTTCTCTTCTAACTTAAGCTCTTAAACCTAACTAGACAATACTTTACTTAACTATTTGGTATACTACTCGTATCACACCCACTGCTCACTAGAAGTTCTTATCAGCAAATAAAAAAAAAGCGTCAAAGTGTATTCTACGCACCACAAACACAAAACACAGCACTGCAGCACCACCGGGCACCCTCTATAAAGTTGCTGCCGCATAATGCCTAATATGAAACTCTTTCCCCCAAAATCTTTCATCAAACAAAGAAATTGTGGAAGAATTCGAATTTATACAGATAACGCCAACTTTAACGAAGATTCGTGTAAGCACCAAGCCGCTTGAAGAGGCAGAAGAGCTAAAGGAGCAAAGTGAAGTAATCAGGATACATATACCTCCTCCACCGCCTCCACCTCCACCACCACCACCCTTAACAAACAACATGTTTTCGCATTTCTCCAAGAATCTGCCCTCTTTTATACCGCTAAGCAAGAAGCAGCAGCAACAGCAGCTGCTGCAGGAGACGCCACCACTGCCACCCAATCGTCGTTCCTCCTGCACGAAGAGCACAGTGCGTGTGGAGAAGGTAACCACGACCAAGTCAAGGCACGATCAATGCTTCCAGCCGCCAGGTGGCGCTAGTAACACCCTAACGCTGCGCAAGGTAAGCAGCTCCTCCTCCTCACGTCGTGAGCCAATCTGTCGCTCCAAGTCAACGGGCGCAGTGTCCACGTTGATGGCTACGCTGACTGCCACCAAGGAGACGCGCAACAAGGATGGCTGCCTCATGCGTGTGCAGCAACAACAACAACATCATGCGCGTTTGCGCTCCACAAGTCCCAGTCGTCGTCCTGCACGTCTGCTGGCGCTGCGTCACTCGAGCCGCAGTCCTGTGGCCTTTGGACGCAGCATTTCCAAGGAGCGCAGCTTTGCTGAGGAGAAGAAGCGTCTGGAGAGCACGCTGCCACCCAGTCGCACCAATTTTGAGGCAAGCACCAATATACTGCGTGATCCCTTGCTGAAATCACCACAGGATGTGCGCGAAGCAGTGCGTTCGTATGCCACATGCAAGGCGCAACATGTGCGCAGCAAAAGCTTGCCACGCTTGCGTCAAAGCACAGTTAGCACTACGACGAGGCATACAATGTGTTTTCCTCATGTGCGTCCACAGCAAATGCTCGACTGCAGTCGTGTTTTGAAGAAGGTGCTGCCCAAGTGCAGCAAGGCGCAGGGGCATACAATTAAAGCTGTGGCCACCGTGCATCGTAGCGCCTCGAATGACAGCTTGCCACGCAGCAATTCCACCTATTCCATTGATGAATATGTGCCCATTGCACCACCCAAGACCTATGTGGGCAAGTCTAAGCCAGGCAAGTTGTGTCTGCAAACCAGTCGCAGCGAGGGGCATGTGCCACGGAAGCGATCGACTAATGCTTCGCACAAAACCAAGTCCAAGCAGACTCCAGCTGTTCAATCCTACAGCGAAACGGTGCGCGAGAAGACCAATTTCTGGAATGATTATAATGCCAAGCAATCCATACAAACTCAAACCCAAACAACACATTCGCTGCCACAATACAGCTCCTTGCATGAGCCTGCTTATTCGGAGGATATCTATGATTATGCTGGCCAAGGACCGCCTAGCTGCATCGAGGATCTAGTATGGAAGTATGAGAACAAGGGGCAGTCGAATATGAAAAACATCACCGACATAGCGCGTCCTCAATCGCCACAAGCGGACTACGAAGGACGTCGCTTTTCGCCCACTCGAGAGGTGCGCGTGCCACAAGCTCCGCGGGAGCTGCGTTCGCCCTCGCGTCGTCGCATAGACAGTCTGCGCTCGAAGGACAAAGACAAGGAGCAGCAACAGTTTGTGGCACGCGCCAGCAGCCTGAGCAGCGCCGATGAGCGTAGCAAGCAGCGCAAGGAGGCAAGCGTTGCTACCAACAGTCTCTATCAATGTGGCGAGTTGGCGCACAGTGCCACATCCTTGACGCAGCTGGAGCGGCATAGTCCTAGCTGTCGCTATCGCAACAATTGTGAACGCTTTACTGAGCTAAACAAGTTCTATAGCACCTTGGAGCGCGTGGGGCAGCTGGAGCGTGCCACCTCCGCCAGCAACTTTCATCCTTTGCGCAAGGATGCGGAGCTGTTGCACTTTGATGAATGGCGCAAGGTGCGTCTGCACGAACGTGCCGAAAAGGAGCTGCAATATTTGGTTTGCAAGCTGCAGCATGATCAACGTGAGCGTGATTTGCATTATCAATCGAAGGATGTAAACGATATCAAGTGGCATCAAAATGCAGATCAGGCGTTGCATGCCAAGCAAAAGTCTGTGGAGGATTTGCGTGAGAATTTTGAGCAGCTGCAGCTGCTGCGGCAACAAAAAGAGGCACAAATGCCGCCAGTGCAGCGTCAGTGGCGCCGCAATACGGTGGCAGATTTGGCCAGCAGCTTGGAGGGAGCAGGGCAGCCAACGGAGCGTCATTTGAGCAATGATTTGGTCAGCACGCTGTCCAAGGATCAAATCAAGAAAATTACGCAACAATTGAATGAAATTTATGCGGGCAATCGCAAGCCTGCGGCAGAGGAGCAATATGTGGTAACAGTGGGGCAAGGTGTCAAACCTACAGCAATGTTGAAAGTGCGCTGCAATTCGAGCATTAGCAAGGAGCAGCTCTTAGGTCCTGTGCTGCGCAAGCGCGAGGAGCAGCAGCAAGCACAAACCTTGCCACGTGCCACGCGCAGCCAATCGCCTGTGGTGGTGGCAAGGGAAACACGTGGCGCCATTGCAGCCAAGAATGCAGAGTTGACTTTGACTAAGCCACCCGAAGTGCCACCACGTCCCAAGCCTAAAGCTGAGCCAAAGTTGAAGGCTGAATTGGACACACAGGAAGCCAAGGACAAGCCGTTGAATCAAAAGATACAATACTTTGAGGAGCGGCAATTTGAGGAGCCAGCGAAGACCATCTATCATGCACGCGAGGATAGCTCGCCGGATGAGGCAGAGGTAATGCGCCTCATCGAGCAGAATTTGCAAGCCAGACAGCAGGCTAGACATGTGCATACAGAGCTAAGCAACTCCTTGACAGATTTGAGTGGCATATTTGGTGAACGTCCTGCGGCACGTGTAAATTTTCACTTGCACAGCCCGCCCGAGCGTCCACCCGAGGCAGAGCAGGAGCAAGAGCTGCTAAGCTACGAGCCTGGTTCACCACAAAATGCAGACAGCATTGAACTATACGATGCCTATTACCGCTCGAGAAGTCTCTCACCGCAGTCGCAGCTATCCGGCTGCTCCAGCTCGAGTTACTTACAGCGTGTCTATACGGGTGAGGTGCAAAAGATGAAGCAGAAATTTGAGAGCATACATCATCATCAACGTGCACAATCCCAAATCCAAAGCCAAACCAATGAACGGCGTGATTTTTTTGTGCTTAGTACGCTGCGGAAGGCGCGCAGCGATCCTGACTTCAATACAGGATCAAAAGACGCCTTGAGCAATGCTACGGAAGCGTTGCCGGAGCAGGACAATAAAACCACCAAAGATGTCAGCCATTTAACTCACAAATTTGAGCTGCGTGCTGCAACACCTTCGCCCGAGCTGCGTGGCAGACGTCGTCAGCGCGGTCTGTTGATGCCACACATTGATATCATAAGCAAAACAGCAGCACTCAAAAAGGAGCTGCTGCCACGTGCAAGTCCTACGCGCAGTCACAGCAGCAATAGCTGCAACACAGGACATGTCCAGTCCTTGCGCAATCGCTATGAATCACCCGAGCCACCAGTGCGTTATTTATCCACATCTCTGGCGGATTTGCGTGATGTGCATGATGACATAACAGCACATTTGGATGGCGATTGGGTGGCACATAAGCATCCAGAGCGCACGCCAGCGCTGCCCAAGAAACCACAGCGTGGTGCAGCTGTCTTACGTGCCAGCTCCACCTCACCAGCACGTCCGATCAAATCCCCACGACAACAACAACCAATCAAAGAAAACACAGATTTATCAACTGATGATATATTTGCCAATCAAAAGTTTGATCCACAAATGCATCGACCCAAAGCACGTTATGTGCCCGATGGCGCAGATGCTGCAGCAACCACAGCAACCACTTCAAAACGCAAACCGTTGGTATCCGGTGGTGTTGCCAGCTTGGAGCGTCTCAAGCGCATTACATTTCAAGGTAACATGCAGTGTTGTGCTCAATTAATTGATTTTGTGTGTGCATTTGCACATTTGATTGGCATTGGAATAAGTAAAGCTTAATGAAAACATTTTTAATTAGTATTGAAAAAAGTAATTTTTAATAAAAAAACATTTTTGATTAGCATTGAAAAAAAAAGTAATGATAATGTTTTTCTTGGCATTGAATATTTGTAATGATTTAAAATAAATTATTTTTTCCTAAAATACCAAATACCTAAAATACTGATTACTTCAGGACATTTTTTAATATATTTTTTTTTGTGATTTCTGATATTTTTTTGATTTTTCTGAAAATTTAAAAAAAAAATTAAAGGAAATAACTAAAAATTAATTTCTGACTTTTCAAATGTATTCAAAAATTTTTGAAATTTTTTCAAAATTACCAAATACATAAAAGTACTAACATTTGATATTTTCTTTGGTATTTTCGGTATTCTTCGGATTTTTTTTTTTTTTTTTTTTTGATATTTTCTTATATTTTTTTTTGGATTTTTCAGAAAAATCAATATACCAATGAAATTCAAAATCATTACAAATATTAAATGCTTTTTTTTTCAAAATTAAAAACATTTTCATTAAACATTACTTTGTTCAATGCTTTTTAAAAATATTTTCACTAGCATTACTTTTCCAGTGCTAAAACAAAAATAGTGATAATGCTTAAAGACACAACATTGGTAAGATCGAGTTATTCTAGCGGAGCAGTGTGTGTGTGTTTCGTTAGTGTCGTGCTTCTCTAATCTCGTAGAACTTGATTGCTTGGTTTTTGCAAGGGTTTTCCTTTACAATTGGTTTTTGTTTATGATTTTCCCAAAATTTGATTGTAATTGTTGGCGCAGATTTTGACTCGAGCGCTCCACCAATACCGCCACAGCCGCCACTCAAGGGCTTTTCATCCTTGACCCACTCAGCCTACGAGCCCTACAGCCCCAACAACAACACCTACAGCAATGGTGATCTAACTGACTCAGGTACAGGTGAGTGTGCGCGATTGCGATCGCCACGTTATGCGAAGCTCTAAAGGGCTTGCCAAAACATCTTAATACGCCGCTTGCAGTTTGTACTAACTTTGATTTTTGGGTTCGCTCTAACAAGTGTATCTCTTAGAGATTAGAAGGACATTTGGTTCCACTCAAACTGCGTTATTAAAATTATAAATAGCGTGAATTTTGATATTTTTAACATTTACTTGTATTCATTGATACTTGGGTTCACTCTAATGGTGTCCCTCAACCAAATCATGTTTCATATTTGGGTTCACTCTAACAGTGTCTCTCACAAAGATCAACTATTTGGGTCCACTCTAATAGCGCCTCTCACAGAGACCATCTATGATATCTCTCAACTCTAAAATTCTGTCAGTGATAATTTATAAAATGTTGGTCCACTCTAACAGTGTCTCTTGAAGAGATCATCCCCAAGACATTCAGACTGATATTTGTGCTCAAACTCAAACAGCTAAAATCTAAAAGTTTGATCTATTTTAACATAATCTCTTATACATTTTAAAATCATATATATGGGTTCCATCTCTCAAACAGATATTTGGTTAAACTTTTACAAGGACTTCTAGTTGAAATCAAATAAAAGTACAATAAAATGTAAAGATCATTTCAAATTCTAAATACATTTGAATCCAAAATAAATCTAGAAGACTTGAACAAAGAACATTTCGCATGAAAATGGGTTGAATTTTGATAAAGTTAAAAAAACCATCAATAAGTGGTATCGAAATATCGTTTTATACTAAATTTGATGTGAGAAGTAGATTAAACGCAAAAATTCAAGAATTATTTTTTTTTTTAAATTTTTTTTCCTGAAATATGTTAGATTGTTTAACAAGAATTTTTCATTAAAAAATCAAAAATATTATTCTCTGAAATACAATAAAATTTAGTGCAAAATACTCTAGATAATAAACTATGACTGCTTGAAAATTCGATTAATTTGAAAAAAGTTATAGAAATTGGAAATTTAGGAAGATTTCTTCTCTTTTCGTCAAAATCGTTTCATTTCAATTAGTTTTAGTTGAGCTATTCCATTCCTCAATATTTATTAACAACATTTCAACCCCAATTGCCTCAAAATCATTTACAATCAGTTAATTTATAGCTACCCCCTTTTTGTATTAGTGTCACGCTACGCCACTGCGTGTGTGTGCGCTCTAATTCAATGACCTTTAGTGGAAATACCTTTTATTTTTACTACTTTTACTACCGCAACATAAAAAATTTCCGCAAAAATGCTGCAATTTGAGTTTTGAAGGTGCGCCAAGGCATTAGTTGACCGTAATTAATCGATAGTACCAATAACACAAAACACGCGGGCCAGTGTTGACCCGCTTGCCACCTGTCCAAGGCACGAGTCGAAACGAAAAGCAAACCGAAGACCCACCCTGCTGAAAGCCGGCGCAAGTTGCTTGCCACACGTTGCCATGGCCAAAATGTCGACAACGATGCGTCAAAGAAAATAAAAACCAAACAAAACAAATGTGGAGAGCCTAGGCAGACAGGTACACGTTAGTTACCTGCTGTTTTCATTCTTTTAAGTTTAGTTAGTTTCACTTTTCCGTGCCAAAAACGTCAGAGAATAAAATACGCGCGACCATTTCCTAATTAAATGTGGCAAAAATAGAACGCGACACGGCGTCAAATTCAATTGCCACAACTTACATAATGCAACTTTGAGTGGTGCATGTGCAAAAAATAATAAAAAAAATCATAAAAAAAAGCATGATACATCAAACGCTTGCGCCGCGACGCAGCAACACCTACGCTGGCCAGCAGCTCCTTGGCAACAGCAACAGCAACCGGAACAGCAGCAGCAATATCAGCAGACGCAGTCCCTCAGTCGCTGCTGGCGTCGGCAATCAACGCGTGCAGTGGCGACAGACGCATCAAAAGTTGCATAGCAGCTGCAATGATTTAGAGCTGACAGATGACAACACACAGCAGCAGCAACGCTGGTGGCGCCGCCAGCAACGCTTGGACAACAACAATATCAATAGCTGGCAACAACAACAACAACAGCAGCAGCAGCGTCCACAAAGCAGCGGCGCCGACAGCAACTATAACAATAATAACAACTTTATGCCTGCCACGCATCATCGCAGCGCCTGCGATATGCCCAACTGTGGCAAGTTATTGTGGCTAAGTCGTGATATTGACTATGGCAATACAACTGCAGCAGCAACGCCAACAGTTGCAGCTAGAGATTTAACAGTTAGCTATCATATTGTGGGTCTGCCACATACACCTTCCCCGGCGCAGCGGCAAGCGTATTTGGCCAATCAGCATGCAATAGGTGCCTCCATGCCACTGCTCAGGTGGCAGCAACAGCAGCAGAGGCAACAGTCACAGCAGCAACAGCAACAACAGCAGCAACATCAACAACAGCAGCAACAGCAGCAGCAACAGCAACAACAACAGCTAAGCGGCAGTTAGTATTGCAGTGATCTTTTGAACCCTCTTCTCACCTTGCCCTCGAAAATAACAAGTAGGCAAGCTTTAGTTGATAGTGCTCGACTAGCAGATACCCTGGGCTCAGGTCTAAAGTAGCTTAAGATCAATGCTGCTTTCTTCTCTTCTTCTCTGTTGATAGAATCTATTGTCAATTATGTTTGCTTTTTAATCAAATCTGAATATAGATTAACCAATTAACCACTTCTAAAAGTTTATGTACAGCGATTTAGCAAAAACCTCAGGCAAATAGTTGACATTTAAACGACCTGAGAGCTACATGCAAGAACCTTCATATCAAATTTCCTTATACTAATTCTTAAAGTTTCCGAGATAGGCTGGGCTTTTGATCAGGATGGTAATATACGGTGTTAGGTCTGCTCCGCTCTCCACTTTCAGACTAACTTATAGGAGAATTGCTTGAAATCTATTTCGAAATTCAAAATACATTTGAGCTACACAGTCGAGAGGTATACAAGAACCTACATATCAAATTTCGTTACCCTAGCTATTATAGTCTCTGAGATCGTCTGAGCTGAGCATGATGACAACATATTAGATCTGTTCCAGTTTCCACTTTCGAAAAACTTTATAGCAAGTTAATCTACCTTAATGTGGTCGATTTAAAGTGTTAATTTTTCAGTTTAGTTAGTTAATCGCAAGTGCATTCAATTCACATAATTGTATCAAAACTTAAAATGAGAACAAAAATGTGGAAAACTAACGTCCAAAACCTAAATGATGAAGAAATTAACATACAAGCATCGAAAATAATGTGAAAATAGTAACTGATCGTTACTGTATTTACTTATTAGACTTGAGTTTCTGTTATACATTGGCACAACTTAATTAAACCCATTTGTAAGCTACTTTTGTTTACAGGGTATAAGAAAGACTAAAGAAAGCAATGTGCAAAGAGCAGCGCCTCACCACGCCCCCCAAAACGCAGACTTTCTCATTTGATTAAACGACCTTCCTGTTTTGCACTTTCTCACGGTTTTGCTTGTGTGCAAAAACAAAACTCGTTATCATTTCAAAACTGAGCCAGAGAGACAGAGGCAAAGAAACAAAGAGCGCAAAAGTTATAGAGAGGTAGAGATAGAGAGAGCGTGTTGCTTGGGCGCTTGGCACACGTTGCGTAGCTTTTTTTGTCATGCAGCTCACGTTTGCCACAAGCTCGTGATAAAAAGCTTTGATGGTGCAACGATCTTATGATGGATCTCATGTTGTTAACAGTGGTTCGCTAGTAAAATACAATCTAGAGATTGTTCAGACAGAAAGACGGACGGACAGGCAGACATTTCATAAACTCAATTTAATCCTTTTTTTAAGTTTTTTTAAAGAGAGTAAATATTTTTAAGAATATGTTCGACTATTTGACGAAAAAGTATGAAAACTGAAATTGAATTTAAGTCTATCAAAGGATAATCCTTATTTGCCCTAAAATAGGCTCCGAACTTGATCAAATAAAAACATTTTAACATGCTCAAACTCTTGTATTATACTACAATCCTATTGCTTTCTAAGAGACTTAGCTTACTAGTAGCAGATATTAACATTAGGTTCTGTTCCGTATTCTGGACTACTTTCCATTCCGAAATTGATCTAGTTTTTAAATAAAATAGCATTTATTCGAGAGCTCGTAAGATATGTTTAATCAAATTTTTCAGAGCACTCTGCTCACTCAAAAAACCGAAAAAATTAGACGGAATCACTCAGTGTCTGAACAGTAACCCTTTTTTTTCGTTTACATTTTATTCTTCCTAAATAAAACATTTCAAATCGAATGATCAGTTTTAGGTTTAACAGAAAAATTAAAACTATGATAGAAAACCTGGAATTTCCCCTTCACTTGACTGCAAAACGATCAAAACAATTTGTCATCCTAAACACGTACACGTTGTCTCTTATCGCAATTGTGCGTGTGCTTTTTGCTCCACTGTAAACATAATTAATATAAAGAAGAAGCAGCCGCTTGAATAAACGTGAGGTTTTAGGCGCCAAAGCAACGGCATTCGTAGTATGTTGATAACTAAACGATTTACGATTTACTCAAAACAGCTTTTCAGTCGCTCAGTTTGCTCACTTGCTCAGTTTTCTCAGTCTTACAATTGCTCAGTCTCGCAGTTTCTCAGTCTTTTTTAAGTTTTCATTCAGTTTCAGTTTCAGTTGAGCGTGAGACCTGCTACAGAACAGTTGGCTACGTGCCGCATATTGAGATCGAACTCGAGGTTTGTGTTTTTTGTGTTGTGTTCAGTGAATCGAAACTTGTCTCTTTGTTTTATCAGCTGTGCTGAGCAACCTTCGAATACGTATTCCCTGTTGATTCTGATTGATTGTGTGACTAATCAAAGAAGGGTGGGGGGTGTAGAGACAGTAACAACAAGCAAATAATGCCTGATTAACCTCCTTAAACCAGTACTAAACTGGCAGTCTACTAAAAAAGAAAAGCCACTGAAAAGCCGGCATGACTGGCTCTAGATGTGTGTGTGTGTGTAAGTGAGTGTGTGTGTGTGTATGTTGTGCGGTTTATATGCAGTGAAAGATGAAAATCGGCAACACTTTCAAAACGCTGCAAATTGCAGCGCCTTAACAAATCAGTGAAAGTGAAAAATCTCTCAAGTGTCAATTAAACTTTTTTGTACAAAAGTTGTAAACTCTTTTTTTTTCTGTTTTTTGTTTTGTTGTTGTTTAGTTTTTATGGTTGATGGCTTATGCTTTTTAAGTATTTTGTCATTGTACAAACAGACAAATATTTGTTCAGTTGTCGCTCAACACAAATTGCGTACACAAATAAGTTTCCCTGAATTTTGTCTTTTGACAATACACAAAACAGCATAGAAATTTGTATTTATTGGAGGGGATCTTTAAGTTGAACTACTTTATGGTGCTTTATGAAAAGAGACAGCTGCGCAATTCTATTAAGCGCAATTTCATTACAAAACATTTATCTAATTGCTAAATGGGGGCATATTCATATCAGCTGAGTTGTTTTTTTCTCTATTAATTTACGCTCAAGTTCATGAATCACGTTATGCAAATAATAATAATAATTTATATGAGAAGATTCCTAACAATGCGAGACAAGGCCAAAAACGGAAACTTAGTCAACTACAGGGCTACTACTCGTCTTTGTAGAATTGTATATCGTTTAAGTTAGATGTGTTTTTGAAGGTTTACTTTTGGTTATCGGTTTTTCAAGCTGTTTATGAGAAGTTATTTAAACGAGCTCTTAAGCACTTGTATTACTACTCTTTATGTATTTGTCTTAATTAACTATTTAAATACTTCATTTGTATTGAAATTATCATTAATTAGCGTCTGAATTCTTAAGATAATCGAAACGAAATCTAACTTGTGAGTTTTTGCTTTATGAAATGATTTCAAATTAATCGAAACTTCTGTTTTTAAGCATAATTTCTCTTCATTTCTAAGAAGTACTTAATATGGCTATAAGGTCTTGATCAGTCTTAATTTTAAGAGAACTTTCATTGGAAGGAAAAAAACACTTTTTGTTTATTTTATTTATAAAATTGCTTGTGCATCATTTAAAAAATAAGAGCTCTTGATTCTAAGCGCAATTTCTCTAATTATCAAAGATTTATACGATCTTAAGCAATCTCAAGTTTAAGAAAGACACTTCAGTAGAATTTGTAGTCCAAAAACAACCTATGGAATATCTTCCTTATAAAAATACTCATACACAACTTAAAGCTAACTCAAAAAAGGTTCTAGAAACTTATTTTTCTCAATTTGAAAGAGACTTAAATATGCAAGAAATCTTCTTAATCTACCTAAGTTTGCAGAATTGTTATTGAATATATTATAAAATCTTTTAAAATCAAATATAGAGCCTCATCTTAGAAGAGTCTGACTTTTCTAAACTTTTCTCTTTAAAAAGCCATCAAACCCTAAATAAATCACCCCTTTTCCAAACAGCCACTTAGCCACCCACTGCAAACCACTCCCAGTTTTGCACCACTTTGTCTCAATTGCCAGCTCATTAAGTCTATCAGTGGAAAGAAACGCACATTAACTTCAATTGTGGCTCATTTTCAATACAATGAGCAATGTTAATTCAATTTGAAATTGTTAACGAGTCTCAGTCTGTCAGGCAAATACTTTTCTCTATCTTTTCTTGCTTGGACTTTGAGGGGGAAGGGTTATCTCTGGTCAATCTGCTAAGCGAGGCATACGCTCATCAACATCAACAGCAGCAACAACAATAACAACAATAGCAACAACAATAGTCAACAGTCAACGTCGCGCGGCGTCAGCTAACGTTGTTTATTTGCTTACCAATTGGCATGCACACAGATACAAAATACAGATACAGATAAAGCTACAGATACAGATAAAGCTATAGCTACATCTAAAAGATACATATACTGATACAGATAGAGAGACAGTTACAGATACAACTGCAGTAACGAGGCAAAGATAAGAGCCTGGTTTCATAACATGCGACAATAATTTTTTTTTTGCGGTTAGCTCGTCTTACACTTGCCCTACAAGCTCTGCAAGAGTCTACACCCGACGACAATAATATATTATTATACACTTGCATAGAGTATTACGATTTTATTAAGCAATGTGTAACGCTTAAGAAGAAGGTGTTTTTAAACTATTTATTTGTCTATTTCTAACAGAGTTTGGCGAAAGCCTTGTTGTCCTTAATTGAATTGAATCCTAATTCTATCGCAAGTAAATTTATTCAGAAAAATTGAGTTTTTAAAGTGAAAATGAGAAGAGTAAATGGAAACTTATTTCAACAAAATGTTATCAGAAGATAAAACTGAAAGAACCCTCTATATAAGAGTCGGTCCGATCGAAACACTAAAACATATAATTGTCATAGGAACGATTTGTCAAAAATGACTATTCAGACCTGGTCCCATTTTCGATTGAGATCAAAACATACAGAATCTTTAGTATTAGCTGTTTTGACCTCCGAATATCGATTGAAAATTCGGACTAAAAAGTTTGTTTGGTCAGTGGAATGAGAAGTTTACAATTAAATATCATAAAAGGTGCTGAATGAAAAGATCTCATTCCCAAACTCAAAAATTCTAAAACTTTTTTGTTTTTGCAGGTACTTTAACCAATCTCAACAATTGAAAGTTTTACTATGTTTTATATAAAGGATCTATATCTTAAAGTTGTTATAGAAACATTTGTCTCAAGTTTATTTTCTGCATAAAAAAACTTTGCTGTAAGAGCATTTTATCTTCTATATACCCAAGAAAGCTGTTTTTCTCAGTTTTTAGTTAAGGTTGAGCGGGATTCAATTGAGGGGAACCAACACACACACCAGCTTACTCGTACGCGTAGATATTACATTAAGATTTGGCTAATGCTTTTTGGCCCTTTTTTGCTTGCTTTATTCTCTCTTTTGCGAAAACCATGTGCAACATATAACATATATAGAATCTCCCAATCGTTATTATGACACAGACGTGAACATACACTTCAAGACACCCATAAGGCATGAGTACAAGCAAAACGTATCGGAGGAGGAATTAGCTATACGACAAGCGGAGCATATGCAAAAATTGTATCAGGAGGAGCGCAGACGCAAGTATCTACAGGAGCTGCAGGACATGAATTCGCGACGACATACCGATAACTTTACACCCTCACAGAAATCACCGATTGCTTTAAATCGTTATGATGATTTCCCCACAGACGTGACGCTCAAGTCGCTGGTGGGACCCAAAACAGTCGCCCGAGCGCTCTATAATTTCCAGGGACAGAGCTCAAAGTAAGACTCAAAGAACTCTATATCAAAACTTTACAGTCTTCTAATATAATTTTCTAAATTTCTTAGAGAGCTCTCGTTCCGCAAGGGCGACACCATCTATATAAGGCGTTTAATCGATACCAATTGGTATGAAGGCGAACACAATGCAATGATTGGACTGCTGCCCGCCAGCTATGTTGAGGTTAGTTTGGCTTTAAGTAAACCTAAATCACTTTTTAATCTTAATCTTCTTTCTTTCTCTTTGACAGATTGTTAGCCGTGATGGCGCCCGCACACCTTCCAAGCGTCCATCGGAGGGCCAAGCACGTGCCAAGTACAATTTCCAGGCTCAGTCCGGCGTGGAACTCTCCCTGAACAAGGGTGAGCTGGTGACGCTCACACGTCGCGTGGATGGCAATTGGTTCGAGGGCAAAATAGCCAATCGCAAGGGCATTTTCCCGGTCTCCTATGTGGAGGTAAGTTGAGCGGTGGTAACCCACTAAAGGTTACTTACTACTCAAGTATTTCATGGTCTTTGCATTTTAATCTAAGCTTAAGTCTCCTCCATGGTTACATGGTTAAATCGCAGCCTTAATTTCGTCCTATTATATACATATTGTATTCTAATTATTCATTTTAGAAGTTAAGCGTTTTCCCCGGAGAACAATAGTGTAATATTCTTGAACAAAAACAATCATGTCCTCCATGGTCATTTGAATTTCTTAAGCTCGTCTTAAGGTCTGTATATCCTCAATTATTTTTGAACAATCATTGAGAACTTAAGTCCTCTCCAGAGTTTTCCGTTGAGTAAATGAGTCTTAGATTATATTCTCCTGGTCCACCATGGTCATTTGAATTGTGATATTGTTTTCTAAGTTCGCTCTTGAAGCCCATATATTTTCAATTAGTTTTGAAAAGTCTTACATGAACTTAAGTTTTCTCCAGGTATAACAAAAGTGCCTGTGTAAAAATGTCCCCCATGCTCACTTGAGCTTTACCTTTTATTTTACCTTTTTGTTTGTGTCCGAAACACTTTGTAGTCTACTCTAATCTTATACATAAGCTAGTTTTTCTTCCAAAATCGAAAAATCCTTCTTTGTAATTTGACCCTCGACCTAAAACCGAAGTGTTTTACGTTGGAATTCAGGTGTGCAAACATATACTCGGTAAAAAAAAAAAACACGTCTCCTCTATGGTCCCTTTAATCACTTACCCTGTAGTTTTGGCGAACCAAAAATCCTTTTCTTATACTCAACCTAAGCCCGAAGTGTGGAAAAGAAGAACGTCTCTTCCATGGTCACATTAATCACTTACTCAGTAGTATAGTTTTCTATCCATTTTATTGCTAAGTTCAAGAAAATCTCTTTCTAAACATCAACTTAGTAATCTTTTTATCAACTTTGAAACACAGGTTCTAACCGATATTGGTGCGGAAGATATAGCAGCTAGAACGACAACGGTTATCAGCAGTCATAGCACCACAAACCTGCGTCCCAATTTGGATGCGCTGCGCACAAATATCAATAACGAGTTCAATACGCTGACACAGAATGGGGCACAGCCACCAAATGGCATACTGAAGGACACCAGAACGCTGCACAAGACAGATGCGCTGCACGTGGACACCAGCTCAGAGCCATTGACGTGAGTTTAACAAAAACCCAAAAAAAAAGATAATGTTTAATTAACTTTCATGTTTCCACTTTTGATATATCGTTCAGTTATCGCGCGCTGTACAAATACCGACCACAGAATTCCGATGAGCTGGAGATCTTTGAGGGTGATCTGGTGCATGTGCTGGAGAAATGCGATGATGGTTGGTTTGTGGGCACCTCACAGCGAACAGGCTGCTTTGGCACATTCCCTGGCAACTATGTGGAACGTGCCTGAAGATAGAGAGAGAAGAACTCGAAAACAGAGAGAGAGAGAGAGTACCTATGGAGAACCGTTACGATATTTGTTTTGTTTTGGCAGCCAAATGAGTAGAAGAATATGAAAAAAAAAAAGCAAAACTATCAAAATATTCAACTCTAATCTTAATGAATTTGTAGTCTAATAACTTTAACCGCAGCCAAGGCAAAAGCAATTATTAATTATTATAATTTAAAATTGTTGTTAAATCCAAAAAAAAAAAAACAAAAAAAAAATCAGCTGCTTATCTTTGCTGATGTGTTTCTCTTTAATTTAAATAATGTACAACTATTTATTTATTTTTAAAGAAATGTTGAAATTATGTTTATTTATAAAAAAAAAAACAAAAACAAAAATATTAACCAGAAGTTTGTCCCACACAACCAAAAACCCTTCCACACGCACACACACACACACACATAAACACCAAATATCACAGTTTCAGCTTTGATATATATATTTTTTCGTTTTACCTACTAATTTTAACTAGTCACAGCTAATTTCCAAAAACACAAAAAAAAAAACAAGAAAAACTTTTGAAAAACACCACAAATAAAAAAGCAAAATGTTTGAAAGAATCATCTGAGAATGCGCCATTTGAATAACCGTTGAACACCAAGTGCCTTAAGAATGAAATGTTTATTGGCTTGAAAAAAAAAAGCAAATAATAATAAAAAATGCTAATAAATTAATATGCATTAATTATACATTTTATATAATATTATTGACGAAACTAAAAAATGCAGCAAATCATTTCTTATTTTATGAGCGTTTATTACACAGACACCTGTTGCAAATGCGAATGCGTATTAAGTAAATAAAGAATACAAAAACACCAAAAAACAAATAAACTACGTTTTTTTAATGGGAAAATACAAATTTTTATTGTACTTAGTTTAACAAGCAGCCTAAACTTAACAATGAAAAGCCATGTTAATACGTGACAGATATTCAAATATGTGAATTATCTTGTTGATCGTAAATCAAAAGTAGGGAAAAGTTTTATAAACAGGTTCTCATTTGTTACAACGTCTATACAAAGCTTATTAAATGTGAATAAACATGTTCATCTATCAACCTTGTGATTTTAAATCTAGGTACATTATTTTCCATTATATTCTTCTTTTATCAATCGAATGAATGAATTTTATTACTCAACTTGAAAACATTGTAAATGTTGTATTGTATAAAGATAAAAATAGAATACTAGTGAAAATTTGATCCACCTATCATTTGAAATTTACGTAGATAACATTGATTTGAAATCTAGGTAGTTTTTTACTAATCTTGATTATAATATTTGTTCAAGTTGATTTGATTTTTAGGCACACTTTGATTTTAACTCTAAACAGATTTTTAGTCACCTTGATTTGAATTCTAGCTGGATTTCAATTCTCATTGTTTTAAAATTTAGGAACATTTTCATCTTATTTCAATCTAGGCAGATTTGTAGATTGGAAATCTAGTTAGGAGTTTAACCACATTGACTTTAAATGTTTGAATATTTTTATCAACCTTCATTTGAAATATTGTTGAATTTTTATATAACTTTATTTAAAATCTAGTTAGATTTGAAATGTAGCTAAGTTTTCATTCTTCTTGTTTTGAAATGTAGGTACATTTTGTACCTGTTTATGATTTTTAACCTAGATAGACTACTATTCAACTTAGTTTTAAATCTAGTTAGATTTGTATTCACCTTGATTTTAAATCTATGTAGATTTTTATTCACCTTGACTTGACTCAAAACTTTCTTAAACGTAAAATACATGTAAATCTATACAATTTCATTCTTCTTAAGCATAATTTAAATTTTAAAAAAAAATGCACAATTTAGTAAGCTCGTATAAACGTTGTAATAAATAAAATTGAAATACAATTTATGCTAATATCTGACACGAATCAACTTAATATCAAACATTATCACGTTTGTGCCAATTTGCGTTTTCTTTCCTGCTTAAGCTCCCGCTTAACAGCACGCTGTTCCAGCTCCTCTGTGTACTCCGCATACATGGCCAAGAGCGCAGGATAAAGTTTATGATAATGCTGTAAATCCTCCACTGTCACCTGCATATTGTCAAAGGCAATTGCCACATGCTGCATATCCGCAGTGCTGGGCAGGCGTGGACACTTGGCATAGCGCTGGGAGAAGTGTGTGAGTATGATGTGCTTGGCCTGCATATCGCGACCCTGTTGTATGGCCTGCGAGATGGTGCTGTGCGTCTTAATGCGCGCCTCCTCCTCTAGATCATCCTCCATGGTGGCCTCATGTATCAGCACCGTTGAATTGTAACCCAAATCAACTAGATCCGCACAGGGCATAGTATCTCCACTGTATGTAATCTTAATAGGCGCACCCTCGTGTTGTGCCTGCAGCGTTAGACTGATGCCATAGGCATTGGGACAATGCCGCACCAGGCAGGTGGCTATCGAGGCAATGCCCATGTGCTCCAGCTCCTCGCCAGTCAGCGGCTCCTCCAGCAACTCGCCATTGCCCATCAGCGTGTAGGCATCCGCAATAGGCTCTATTTGGCGATTGTAAAACTGCAGCCAAGGTTCAATTTGACGTGGTGCAAGCAACAGCAGCGGTGCTGCCGGTTTAAGTTCCTGACGTTCCCGCAGCAACGCAATAAGTCCAATATGATGATCCGCATGCAAATGGGATACATAAACAGCCTGCAGCTGTCGCATTATCTGCTGCGCTCGCTCGCGTCCATACAGACGCACAATCTGTCCATGTGTGCCTTCGCCACAATCCAACAGCATAAAGGCCTCCGCAGCCGTCTGTATCAACACGGAGCTAACGTTCCTCGTCTTGTTGGGTATGCAGGAACCAGTGCCTAGAAATATAATACGCGGATAGCTTGTCTTCAGCTCATTTGTTTCCTTTGTTTCATTCTGTAGCTGTGCGAGCAGCTCTGTAAAACCGGGCACTGCATGTGTCTCCTTGATGTACAACTCGGGCGTCAGCTTGGCTTCTAGTGTGCGATCCAGGCCTGTGGCATAAAGACTTGCATAAATTGGCAACTTTTAAAAAAAATGCAACCTTAGCTTGAATGAGCCATGACATGAAGCAGCTGATGATTTAATTTAGAATGTGTGCAGGAAGGGATTTGAATCTTGACATGGTAAGGCTCGTAATTGGAATATAATTTAGAATAAAATACCACAACTAATAACATTAAATTTAAAAAGTTCTTATAAACTTAAAAACTGACAGCCTAGGTTGAGCAGTTGAAGGAACTCAAAGCTCAGAGGAGGTGTATCAATACTTTACGAAATGAAAAGTACCCCCAAAAAAACAAAAAAATATAAAAAATCCATATGTGACTGTTTTACATTTCAGTTTGAAAAGCAATATCAATTCCAATTCGTCTTGTTTTTGTTTTGGTGTTCGCAATTCCGACTAAGATCGATCAATTTTGCGTCAGTTTCGAGTCGTATTTTATTAGTATTTTGGAACTTACTTTTCTTTTCGATGACTCAAAGGTAATACTCATAAAAACAAATTATTTTGAGCGGAATCGGATTTACAAACACCAAACTAGTTCATCTCGGAAAAACTTGCTAGAAATCGAAATGTGGAGCAGATAATATAACTTAATTGCACCCAAAAATGTATCTCATTTCCCATGCTCATTAAGCATCGCAGGGAAAATGAAATAGCTACCCACATTTTAAAAAATTCTCCTGGATTCGAAAACAAATTTCCAGTAGTGCGATATGTTTGCCACATAAGGCGTTTTTGAGTTCAGAATGGGGTTACAATAGTTCATAGCTATTAAAAAAATTAAATTTTTCATACAAAAGGAAAAAAACACAGTTCTCAAAATGATTTTCCAGATCCCAAATAAAAGTAATACCCAGAAATAATATCCCAAATTATGTACAAATGCTGCTGAATTATGAAATTTATGAAGTGTTTTGAATAGTAATGATATTATAATCATCTTTAAAACACACTATTTGGGCCGCAAATAGAAAAGCGATTTTAAAAAATGTAAATTTTTCATATCATATTCAAAACAATAAAAATTGGACAGCTCTCAAAAAGGTTTTCCAATTCTAAATTAACACCCAGATATAAAAACTGAACGTAACCAAAAATTATTATAATTATCAAATATTTGTAGCTGAATTATTAAAGGTATGAAGTTTATGTTTTGAATAAGTTATGTTAGTATTATGATCGGTTTCCACTCACCCTTTTTGGGCCGCAAATGAAAACTGGTCATTGAAATGACGCCCTGTTCCTTCTGCTGATTTCGTTGCTCTGTTTCTGTTTCAATTGTTTCCTTCGGCTCCTGTTCCTCGCAGACAGCCTCTATCTCGGCCAGCTTTGTTTTCTTTAAGCTATGACTTAGTTTTGTGCTCGGACAGCTCTGCAGCAGCTCCGATGATTCCGCAAGCAACGGAAAGATGCGGGGCGCCAGCTGATGCAGCTGATACTGAATGCGATGAGCAGCCGCATAACCAGAGAAAAGATTCAGCTGCGAGTTGAGATAAATGTGTTGTGTGCACTCAGAAAAGTTGTCCTGCATAAACTGGCGATAGTTGACATCAGCTGCCAGCTCGGGTGGACTGAAGTGCACAACTAAGGCCACCTCAGTAAGCTTCGATTCCGCCAGCTGCTTGTATTGTGCCGCTTGCGACTGTAAAGCTGGCAAATAGTCCAAGCTGGGCACATCGATGAACACAAAGGAGAGCGCCGTTTCGGCGGCTTCGGTAACATCCGCCGAGTAGACCACTTTGCCACAGGGTAGTGTTACATCCTGTCCATTTTTCAGCTGACCCAGCAATGGACCTGGTGTTACACCCTGCTCCACACACTTGACCAGATTGAGTGCACCCGGACGTGGCTTCAATTTGCATATATAACTAAGCACGGCCTGCGCCGACGGCTGCTCACTGCGCAGCACCACCGACTGCACGCTTAGAATGGAATCCTCAAATTGAGCGCCCAACGTGGCATCGATCGTCTGCATTTGCATATTCTTCAACACCACAAAGCGACGCATGCTCTGCAGCATAGTGTCTAAATGCGGTGGTCCATGTAGTCCCACATTGCGCACACCCGCATCTTGAATGGTCAGCGCCAAGCCGGGTAAGCCACCCACACTTGTCCACGTGTTGCGTGTCACAAAGATCTGTTCCAGCCGCGATAGACGCGTCTTGTGCTCATGTGCCAGTCGCTGTGTTCCCTCGCCGCAGTTGAACAGATAACGTGACTGATCTGTGAACAAATAAACCGCACTGGGTGCTCCATTCGCACCCGCGCCCAACACTTGCAGATTTACTGAACCCGGCACCACAGATGACAATTTCTTGCGCAGCATATTTGGCACGCGTTCATATTTGGCGGGCTGACCTGTATCCTTGGCAGCTGCTGCTGCTACAACTGTGCTGCTGCTCATCCTGCTGCTGATCCTTAGCTCTCTCAATCTCAACTGACGTATTGTTCCATTCGATGCGACTCGACGCAATTTCAACAAAGGCAGCCACATTGCGCGTTTACCGTGCGTGCATCAGCTGTTGGGGCGGCTAGAGATGGAACATATGTGTGCACTGCTTGCTTGACTTGGCAAATCAAAAACTGACTGTTACAACACTATCGTGTTTATTTCAGCACTGTAATCTGGCAAATCAAAAGCTGTCTGTTACAGCACTGGCATCTAAGCCGGCCTCATAATCATAACATACAAATCAAAAGCTTGCTGTTACAGCACTCGTGCTTTTTTCCGCACTGGAATCTTAGCCGGGTACATTATCGGATCAAGTATATACATTGTTAATCATAAAATGCACACAGTTATACTGTTATTGTTTGCCCGAGCTTCAATAACACTGCATTAAGTCAACACTTCACTTTTATTTATGCACAGATGGACCCAGAGCGATTCAATCCATCACTGTTTCAACACCGCACTGCAGCCACAATCGAAGTAACAATCAGATTATCGATATCTATATTCCAAGCAGCGAGCAACAGGTAAAACCGATAACAGACGAAGATATCGATATCATCATTTTTATTGCACTGCTTGCAGAACGTTCCATTAAAAGCTCGCTGTTATAGCAAACAAATTGCACTTAACAGTGGCACAACCATTAAAGGCCCCGAACGGCAAAGAAATTGCGTTGACCAATAAATGCCGCCAGAAAATTAATATCTTGCATACATCATCCAACAAACAATGGCGCAATCGTGCGGTATTTAAAACAGCATGCAAGCAACAGAGCCGCAACCTTTGTTTGAAGCCCTCGATGAATAAAATGGATGTTTTAGGCAGCTTGCAAGCAAGAGCAGCACAACAGTTGACTGATCCGAACGCCAATGGCAAAAAATGTTATTTTGTCACACCCTTCAGCAAGAAAAGGCACAACTGTTGGCAAACTCGAATGACGATAGACAGAATATCGATATTTTATTGACGATAAGCTAAACGTAAATAACTAACTGAGCGCGCACGTGGAACTGCCGGCGTCTCACCCAAATCCCAATCTTCTTTGCATTATGGTGTTCTTTACGTGCAATATTTGCGGTGAATCCGTCAAGAAGCCTGCCGTTGAAAAGCATTATCAGTCACGCTGCCGCGGCAAGCCAAAGAACGTATCATGTATGGACTGTCTCAAAGATTTTTACGACGAGGAGTATGTTGCGCACATCAAGTGCATCTCCGAGGCACAAAAGTACTCCAATCAAAGCTTTGTACAAAAGGAGCCCAAAAACAAGAATGCGAAGCTACAGGAGAGCTGGATGGACATTATACGCGCTATATTGGACAGCAGCGTGTATGAGCTGACGCCACAGGTACGTGGTGCATTCCAGCGCCTGCAGAGCGTTGACAATGTGCCGCGAAAGCGTGCTAAATTCGAGAACTTTGTGGGCAACTGCATGCGCATGAACAGACAACTGTCGTCCCAAGTATGGGAGATACTCGAGCAGGAGCTGAACAAAATGAAGGAGGCCAAACAGGCACAACTGGCAGCGGCCAAGGCGGAGGCGCAGGCAGCTAAGGAGACTAAAACAGAAGTTGAGGCAGCGGAAGATGAAGCTGAGGTGCCGTCCAAGAAAAAGTCCAAGCGGGAGAATGGAGCAGCAGAGGCAGAAACAGATGCGCCGTCCAAGAAGAAATCCAAGCAGGAGAATGGTTCAGCAGAAAAAGAAGATGCACCATCCAAGAAGAAATCCAAACTGGAAAATGGCACAGAAGAGGCAGCTGTCGAAATAGACAACGTGGAATTCGATTGGTCTGCACAGCTTATCAAGCTGGTGTCCAAGCAAACAGATGGCATCTTTCTGGAGAAGCTGAAGAAGAAGTTGCTTAAAAAGTACACCAAGCATGTGGCACAAGATGAGCTCAGCGAAAAGCAAACAAAGAAATTTGACAAACGCTTTGAGAAGCAGCTAAAACAATGCGATGCACTGCAGCTGGAGGGGGATCTGGTGAAGCAATGCTAGCATTGTAGCTATCAATAAGTCTCTAGCTTAATTTAAAGTGTATGTAAACTTAAAACGTTAGACAACGATTAAATTTAGTTAAGCAACAATTGGAAATGTAATAACTTGGCAACAATTTATGGGCCAGCTGGCTAAGTTAAATGCTTCCGGGCGTTGACAAATTGCAGCAGCTGATCTTTATCCGAAATATTTGTTAGCTATATAAATGCTTGCACCCCAGTTGTAACTATGTTTAGTTAACAAGATGAAGCTGTTCAGTTTGTATCTGTTTTTTGGCTTGCTCGCTTTCCTGGCCGGCCCACAGCTGCTTCCCGTTGACGCTGAGCCGGGTCCTTCGCCCAAGGGTGGTGCACATACCACACGACGTCCAGCACCGCAGCAGGATGTCAATTAAAGCATATAATTTGAATTAAGCACGTTTATTACACCTGTAAAGCAGCTGGCGCCACAAATAAAGCACATTTCAAGAGCATTAAAAACAATTCTTAAGCATATTTTAAATGTTGCATACACTGGCGTAAATAATCGCGTATGACGCGACATTGTGCCGTATTGTGAAAACGCTTGGGCGGACAGTTCAAGATCATCTCATTGGCAACGCATTCCAGCACCAGTCCGGAGTAAGCATGACAGCCATGCTTGGCCAGACGCTTGGCTAGCGCTTGTACACCCTTGTGGCTCAACAGTTCGCGTGCTGCTTAGGATTGGCAATTGTTTATGAGAGTTTCAGGTTTAAGCAGTCTTTACGCACCATGTTTATCACACTTGACATAGGTTTGATAGAGCAGTGCCTCATCTGCATCATTGGCCAGTTCGCTTTCCAGGTGCTCGCGCACCTGTTGCAGATTTAGGGATTGACGATTGGCGGCCAGAAACTCGGTGCTGTTGTAGGTGCATTCAGCTGTGCACTGAAAGATATCTCGTAAGTAACAAAGAAACGACGCAAAGTTTAAATATCCTTAGGCCAGAGCAGCTAACATATGATTAAGCTATCCTAATCTTGATTTTCAACTGATATTTGGCAGCTTTTCAACGTCAATAAAAAGAACGTTGTTGAATGATAGAAGAAAATAAAATAAGACTGTGAAAATTAGATAATTGATTCGTCTGAAAGTAGTTGAACGGAGAACATCTAAAATTTCAAAATATTACAAATTTTGTTGCAAGATAAAAATTAATTAAATAAGAGTAAAATAAGATAAGACAAATGAGAAAGTGTTGCTTCACAAAGAAATTCATACGAGCACTACACCTTGTGTATGTTAAAACTGGTTGAGAATTATAAGCGACAGACTTAGTTTTGATTATGATAGACTGGCTTGCTTTGCCGCAAACAATATTGTTATGCATTTTCTATAGTTTTTTGTCCAGCAGATGAGATGTGTTCTAAGCTAATATTCTTTTTTGTCTTTATGTGTCTTTGTTGTATTTTTGATTTTTATACCCATTTTTAACAGGCATAAGAAGGCATCTTCGACCATATAAAGTATATATATTCTTGATCAGCATAAACAGTCGAGTTGATTTAATCATGTTTATCTGCTGTTCTGTGTGTCTGTATGAACGCATCAATCTCAAATACTTTACTTAAAGTTTAAGTGATAGACACACCATGTAGGTTCCATGTAGATACACCATGTGCATTTCACACTCAGATTAAGATTATTTCAATTAATTCAAACTCAGCAAATCGAACAAAGTTATCACAGCTCTAATTTTAAGGATACAACCTTGATTTTAGGTACACATGCTTTCTTTATCAACTGCAGTAATTTTATTTCTATTGGATAATAAACATCAAAGTTATTGAAAAATCTACATATCCTCCGTCTCAGTAAGCAGAAGCAGCCGTTTTGCATACACTGCTTGCTTAAGTTACCGCTGAACTTCTTTAAGTACAAGTAACGCACTGCTTGTTTAATGCACTTGATAGATTTCATAAATTTCTAACAATTTACTTCGATTAAAGCATATAGTTCAAAAGTAATAGGTACCAGTTATGACTTTGATATTTTCAGTGCTGGTGTAGTTTGTGGGAGAAATAAAGTATATACAGGAACATTTGATATGATAGTCCGATCAGATCGAGCTATATACCGATCGAACGGTATTACTGCAACTAAGAAAAGTGCATACTAAGACGTTTAGACCCAAATAAATCTATAGAAAACAAGTTGGCCAAAAATAGAAACCGATTGGAAATCGGTTCACTTTAGAAAAAGTTATGCAAGTTTAAAATTTATACAAAAATTTAAGGATCTTAGAAAAAAAGGATTGTTCAAAAATCAGATATACAGGCCCGTTGCCATTTCTGATGCCGTTCAAAGCAATCGTAATTGGTATTGTTAAATCTTCTGAATATCGAATATCAAAGATAAATTCACTTTTAAAAGTTTTCGAATTATTCGAATTTGTATAAACGAATAAACGATTCAGATTTCATTTGAATACAGAAAAACACAAAACAGGCCTGATAGTTCTGAAAATTGGGTTGGCAGTTAGTCGAAAATGCCTCATCTAGTCAAAATCTACAAACGGATATACTCACAAACATATAGATCTGTTCCTCCTGCTCATTGGTATAATGAATCTTATCATGCCAATCTGTTTGACAGTCGTTAAACTGCGGCGACTCCTCATGTAGATCACAACAAAAGTCGTGCTGCAATAAAATTTAAGATAAGTATACAAGATTTGAAACTGTAGCATCTAGTGATGGTACTACCATGGTATCCCCTGCATTAAGTTCGCAATCTTCATCCAGCTGTGGCTTGTTTAGCACCGATTTGAACAGCAGCAAACCAAACAACAGTTGACCCCATAACAAAACCATTTCGAATGATCATTTTTTGTGTTTTAAAAGGCGCTTTTATAAGCCAGCCAAAATGAGCTTTACGTCTAATTTGGCGTAACATTTAACGACTTTTAATTACGAACTTAATTTAAGTTTTTAATTACGCAGCTGAAGTTGCAGCAGCAACATTAGTGTTAATTATTGGGAGTTACTTTCGATAAGGGTGGACTATGGACTATGCTCTGGCATTGGTGTGGTTTTCGACTGGGATTGAAATTTCGCTGGTTCCGAAACATATTGCCGTATCGGGAACGAACTTCCATCCCAATACTATCCCTAGCTCTGACGTTCTGCTCCAATTCCTGGAACGCAATGCATTTTCACGTGCAACTCCCTGAAGATTAATGTTGAAAAAGGCAGCCATCCATCAGCAATCAAGCGGCAAAATATATATATATATATATTCAATGTGACAGACGTCGCACCCCGTTTCCAAATATAGCAAATATAGAAAAGAAAAATGAAAATCACTTTGGAGTTGGAATTGGGAATTGGAGTTGGAGTTGGACATGCGACTAATGGGAATGCAGCCCAGAGCAATGCAGATGCGGAAGACATATTCCCTTGCCCATACCCAGCTGCAACTAATTAACCGAGAAATACATCATAAATAGCCCAAGCGATACGAGTAGATGAGCATTATATATATAAGACACCAAAGACGATCGTCATCAGTCAGCGTCGGCGCAGACGCTGCGTCGCTGCGCTCAGAAGTTTTTTTACATTTGATTGTTTATTTTTGAGCAGAATGGGAATGGGAATGTGTGTGCTCCCTGGGGAGGGGGAGTGTAGAGTTAAGACTGCGTATTGTGGCATGCAACTTCGACAGTGACTGCGGCGCTTCATGGTGGCATGTGGCAGAGAAGGAGCAGCAGTAGCAGCAGCAGCAGCGATGAGCTCAATCAAGCGGCACGTGCCCGCCTGAAGTTCATTTCGGTGGAATTGGAACGCGTCTAAGCAACTGGGCGCATCCGTGTGGCTTGTTTTGATTTCAATTTTTGGGGTCACCCTAGCAGCACCTCCCAGCAGCTCCCTTGCGGTTATCTACCACAACAACATACACACACTTACAGCACACACCTCCAAATGTTTGGGGCAAGCCTATTCCTGGGCACAAATTATGAGCTTCTTGTTGCTTAAACATATGTTGCAGTCTTTTATGCTTAGCTATGCTTGTAATAAGCTCATAAAAACAAACTTGGTATATTATTACGTAAGCGTGTCTTTCATTACAACATGAATGGGCATAATATCCAACTAGTTAATAGAGGGAATTTTTTCTAAAAAAAAACTTCGCACTAAGCTTGAAATTAAAATATATGAAAAAACAACATTGCAGAAAGAAAACTTTTTGGAACTTCAAATCTCAACTTTCTTTTTATTTTTTGAGAAAAATCCGTAAAAATTTTAAAATTGAATATTTTGATATACCATGATATATTCATTTTGAAAAAATAAAGTTAAATTTAAACGTTTTAAGTATTGGACACGTTTTAGCTTCACATTTTACAAGTGAGAACTGAGTTGGGTAAAAAGTAAAAAAGTTCATAATTTTCAAATAGGTTAAAAATGTATTTTTCTTAAATAAAATTTCGAGGAAAACTTTATGTGGAAAATAATCCAGAAAAAAATATGTTTCAGAAATTAATAAAATTAAATACAGAAACAATCAACATGACTAATGAAGCAATCGGTTCAGTTTTGACAAAGTTTAAAATCTAGGTAATAATTTCTCTGCTCAGTTTTGAAGTGAGGTTAGGTTATGTTAGGAAGTGAGTAGAGATAAAAAAAAATTAATAAAGAAATTATTTTCATTTGAAAATCTAGGATCATAATTAACATAAAAAGTTTGATTGCAATAATGAGAAAAAGGTTATTTCAAAACCTTCTACAATGCTTTCTTCAATACATTTCCGTCATTTTAATAACTTAAGGCAACCCCTAACTTATATTTCAGTTTCCTTTCTCTTTTTTAAGCACTTTTCAAATATTCGTAAAATATTTGCAAAAGTGTTTTCAATCTTTGAGTGCGTGTGGATCATAAATGTCAACAGCTAGTGCAAATTGTCATAAATAAATAAGCAAATCGCTTAAATCTGCTGTATATTTGTTTTGGCCCACTCTCACTCTCAGTCTCCCTCTCTCTCACTATCTTCCGCTCAATCACTTACTTTCGCTCTCTTTAAAGAAACTGCATGGATGCTATTTGGGTTTCCAGAATGCATCTTGTGGATGCTATTTGGGTATACAGAATGCATCTTGTGTATGCTAATGCAATTGCTTGTTTACAGTTGTTGTAGACTCCAGTGCACACAGGCTAAACACACAAACACACAGATATAACAAACACACACACACATAATACACACCCACACACACATGTAGATTCGATGTAACGGTCGGTCGAACCGAACCAAAGAGCATCCCACAGAGCAGCGCTACGAATCAGTCAAGAATTTGTTGGCATCGCGTGCGGTTCGGTTTGCTCGTCGAAAGAATTGAATTCGAAATCGGAAGAAGAAGAAGACATCTAGAAGATACAACTAGGAAGATCAAGAAGCAGAGGGAAAGGCGTTTTTTGTCGCCGCTTCCAAGACACAATTCCAAAAACTATACCTATAGATATACTTATAGTTGTCAGCCGGTTCATTTTATTTATAAATCCGATATTTTTGGATTGAAAACTGAGTGGCTAGTGTCTTAGCTTTACAGTTAGTGCTTGTGTGTATTTGTGTTTGTGTGTGTGAAAATGCGGCTGGCAAAATTGTGAAACACGCACAGAAAAATAATTTTTCTTTCAACTTATCATAAAAGTGAAAAACAATTAGAAACTTGCCATGAAAACTTTTTATCAACTGTTGGCAGCACTGCTGCTCTGCAGCGGTCTTGGCCTGGTCAATGCTCAATATGAGCATTATCTGGACAGTTTGCGTTCCAATGAGCTGTACGAGTATGTCGAGGGCAGCGGTAATATACAATATTTGGCCAAGGGCAACAGCGAACAGGCGCTGCTTCAATTGCAGGAGCCCATTCAGTTCTACGGCGATAAATATGACAATCTTTTTGTAAGTAAAGAAGTTGCTGTTGAAAGTTCATGTTATTTGTTAAGGTTTGATCGGTATTCAAAGAATCGTTTAAAATGGTCTGGCATTTCGATAAGTTGGCAGCGCCTCATCGACAAGGTGGCAGGGCGGCTTGTTAAATTGAGGTGGCAACGCTGCAAATCGATCTTCTTAAGTAGCTTAAATAGAAGAATGTAATTTTTTTTAAATTTAATAGTAATAAAGAAGTAAGGTAAAAAGTTAAACAGGGCATAATTTGCACCTATGTAACAGAAATTATTTTTTCTTAAATAAAATTTCGCAGAAAGCTTGAATTGGAGAAGAATCCAGAGAAAATAAGGTATTTTAGTAATTAATAAAATAAGATATAGAAAAAAACACTATGTCTAATGAAACAATCCATTCAGTTTTGACAAAAATATGTTAGTTTTAAGACTTGGAAGAACATTTTTTATAGAACTTATGTTTGACAAGTTAGCAGCATCTCATCGACAAGTGGGCAGGGCGGCTTGTTATATTTCCCTTTTCTTACCTTCGTAAGTAACTTAAGTAGAAAACTGAAATTTTTAACAATTTCAAAATAATTTTTTTAAATTTTATTAAATATTTAAGAGTTAGATATATTAGCTGTAGTTTAGCTGAAAAGCCATTCAGTCAAACTACAGGTTAAACTGTTTGTTAGCTTTGACAAGCACATGACAATATGAATAACAAATTAAGCGCGTTGTTTTAGAACTTGCACTGAATGAATTTTTTTGCAGTTAGGTGCTGATAAGCTTTTCCGATAAGGTCAGCCAAGCCATATCAATAGACTATATGCAAATAGTAGCTTAGTTTACATTAGAAAACATGTGTATGTGTGGGGAGTATGTGTGTAAAATGTGAGTGTGGTTTATTAATAGCCAAATAGACAACAGAAATCGACATTAATTTTGCAGCCAAAACATGACAGCTACACGAAAATTTCGACACAAGAACTTTTGTGCTGGGCACAACAACAGTAGTGTGAAAAGTGTGAAAAGTATCTTTGAGATACATTTTTATGAGAGACGCGCAAAACCAATTCGCACGCACTCAACCTGAATACACGAATACCATACCACTTGGGGGGTGGTCCATGGCTAAGTTTTAGGCACAGTCCACTCTACAAATAAATGGCCAAGTAGTCAAGAACCCATTGATGTTCTTTATGTCGCTATGCCGCCTTGGCAGAAAGCCAAAACTTTTAGCCGCCTTTTTTTTCTGTTATTTTGCTTTTTATTTTGTTGTTCTTTCCGTTTTTTTTCTGTGTTTTATTTTTGAGATCATCAAGAAAATTATGATCTGTTCTGAAGCGAAAGTGTCGCCTATTTTTATTTAGTTAATTAGCTAAATTTATGTGTCTGACGTCGAAAAATAGCACGCGGCACAAAATGTGTGGCATTAAGTGTATTGTGGCCATACAAAAGAAACAAATAAACATAAATATATCACAAAGAATTTCTTTAAAAATAAAACAAGCGCGTCGTTTTTTCCAGCTAAAATGCCATTATTCAGTTTAATTATTATTGTTGTTGTTGAACCCATCCAATGTTTATAAACTCATTTTCGAGTTTATATATAGCTTGTGTCAATTCTTCAAAATGACAGTAAAATAGCATTTTATTTGAAAATTGGGGTTACAGAGTTAGTTTGTTTTCAAGATAGAATTCTTGTGTATTCGGGCTGAAATGTTTATTTGAAGAATGAGAACAACCATTAAGAACCTATTTTTTTACAATTTTAGCTTAACAACTAGATTGTTTTTAAAATGAATTAAAAATCCATATTATAAGCTGTTCAGAACATCAGAAATTCGATTTTGAAAATGTTGCTTTTTAGACAGTGGAATGGAACATATAAGAAATTATCTTTAAAATGGATAAAATAATTATATTACATTGGCAAACAGGAACATTAAATCGAAAGCGATTTGAAATGAAAAGTTTTCGAAAATGGGAATAACATAAAAATCTTAAAAAGCCAATAAAATCAAATTTGATCAAGTTGTTATGCTCTCGATAGAGATGTGCTATCATTAACTTTTAAACTTTTTTAAGACTAATGAAATTAGCTGCAAAAATGTATAGAATTTTCTAAAATTTTAAAAATTTCCTGTACTCAGACATTATTTATAAAATTTAAAGATTGAACAATGTAATACAGAATTAAAAAGTAAGTTTTTCAAATTATGTAGTTGAATTTCAATTAATACAATTTCTAAATCTTAATACAAATTTGGGTTTTTGATTTGGGAACATTTCTAAGTATCAGATTAGTTTTTCTTTTATAAAAAAAACTGAAAAATTAAAAAGTTGCACTATTTTGTATTTATATCAGTTACATATATCAGAAAGTTATCATATAAAAGTTTTCTAAAATTTGGATTTATATTAAAATTTAAATTTTTTTTTAATTTTAACAAAAATGTTCGAATTGTTGCCAAATGTTTTCAACACAATCAAAAATGCCATAATAAACAAATTATTCAATTAGAATAAACACAGAAGCCACAATTTTCCAGTCTCTGTGCACCTAGATACATATCTCTATTTTGAAATTATGGCGAATCTTGCCACATGCCACACGCTGAGCTTAAGATGAAATGCAGTCCCGTGGTGTTAGTTGGTGGAAATTGATTTATGCAACGGTTGTCAGCGCCACAAAGCCACAAGCCAGGTCAATTTCAAACACCTGTGCTCCAATTCCAAGTACGAAACAACAAATTCTAAATACCAGAATTCAAACTTTGTTTATTTAGGCAAATGTGCAGCAATTTGAAAAAAAAAAGAATATGCACTCTGGTTGAGTTAAAAATAAAAATGCGCAACGCAATGCAAAGTTGTGCAAGTGAGAAAATATGGAGTTGGGAATTGAAATTGTAATTGGAATTTCATTGCAAAGAATGAAACAAGATGAGGATGAGGATGAGGATGAGCGTGGCCAAAGCAGCTGGATAGTGTCGGCGGCGGGTATTGAACTAATTTTAGAGAGAGGCGAAGGCGGATGTGTCGAGGGCACAAGGAACTCAATTAGGCAAAGTCATTAGAGTCGACACCCCGGGGTTGCAAGGAGTGTGAAGTTGTTGCACTAATGATCATTGACGCCCTTTGTTAATGATTTGTTGTTGTTTAGTTTCCGCCAAAGGGAAATTTTGTTAAGTGGCCTGTTGGCACTTCACATAGCAGGCTAATTGATGCACCATATGCACTTCCTACTCAAATACTGATACTCACTCCTCTCCCCTCTCTTTTTTCAGATCAACACGAATGGCATTTTGACATTTAATGTGGAATTTGTCGACTACTTGAATTTACCCTTTCCACTGGAGTATCCTTCCATAGCAGCCTTCTACTCCAATGTGGATACTTCCAACAGCGGTGACGATAGCTCCATCTCGCTTTTCCAAACCCAGGATCCCACATCCTTGAACCGTGCGCAGCAGCTGGTGCGTTATGCCTACAGCGAACATGAGAACTTTGAGGCCAAGCAACTGATTGTTGCCACCTGGCAAAATGTTGGCTACTTCAACTCCAAAACGGACAGATTGAACACCTTTCAGGTGGCTCTGATAGTCAACGACATGTTCACCTTTGTCCAGTTCATTTATCCCGAGGGAGGACTCAACTGGCTGCAGGGCGAGGCTGGAGAACTTGGTTTGCCCGATATTCGAGCCCAGGCTGGTTTTGTTGCCGAAGATGGACGCTATTATAATCTGAATGGTTCTGGATCGGAAAATGTAAGTTGAGAACTGATGCTTATTAACATTATTTAAATTTAAATCAAACCAAAGTACTCAAGATATATTCCCTTGCGGAAAAGTTTTGCATATAGAAACATAATTTTCCACCGATTGTTCCTATGGCAGCTATAAGCTATAAGCGCCAGATTTTGATCAAATTTAGTCAGAATGTGTGGAATATAATAAAATTGAAATCAAGCACTAAAATATCTGTATAAGCAAAAAAGTTTTTCAAACAAAAGCTACTTTTTTAACAGATTGTTCCTTTGACACCTTCAAGATATAGTAGTCCGATTTTGATCAAATTTAAAGAATATACTAAAACACAGAATAAGTGAGTTTGAATAATATAACTTGAGAAACGAAAAAGTTTTTCATACAAAATCTAATTTTTCAACCGGTTGTTCCTATGGCAGCTATATGTTATAGTGCTGCGATCTAGCCGATTTCGATATAGGTACAACTTGTAGAAAGTAAAATCATCTGTGCCAAGTTTTATCAGGATAACTCCAAAACTAAGTACTGAAAAACGGATATAAGCTGACGGACATGTCTAGTTCCACTTGGCTCTTGATCAAGAATATATATACTTTATATAAAATCGTAGACTTCTGCTTCAAATTATAATACTGTCAATAAACTTTAAGATCAAAGCTAAACAAATCTTAGTTTTCCGTAGAACCCTTAAAAAACCAACTCTAGAAGAAACTAATACTCGTTTATTTTACCCCTAGGCACGTTTCCTCAGCGAAAGCACTAATCTGGGCGTACGCGGCGTCTGGCTGTACCAAGTGGGACCACTCAATGCTGGTGAAAATGTTCAAGCACCCAACAATGCAGAGACACGCACCGAATCCCCAGCCTTGTCTCACAGCTGTCATGGCAATGGACACCAATGCGATAGTCATGCTCAATGCTATGACAAATCCGAGGGCTACTGCTGCGTCTGTGAGCCAGGTTATTATGGCAATGGACGTAGCTGTTTGGCCAATGATCTGCCTATACGTGTGACGGGAACACTGACGGGTCAGTTGAATGGTCTGCCAGTGGATGAGGATGCCAAATTGCAATCATATGTGGTGACCACAGATGCACGCAGTTATACAACCATTAATCCTGTGAGTGGAGAGCAGGCGGAACAGTTGCGTCTGGTGTTGCCACTGCTGACTACTGTGAGTTGGTTGTTTGCCAAGCCCATCAATGGAGCTGTGAATGGCTACCAGTTGACGGGTGGACATTATGAGCACATCTCAAGGATACAGTATGAGACGGGTGAGATGCTGCTGGTGAATCAGACCTTTGAGGGTTTGAACTACTGGGATCAGTTGATTGTGAAGATACAGTTGGCTGGCACTTTGCCACGTGTGTCCAGTGGTATTACACTGCATCTGGCTGATTATACGGATGAGTATCGTTTTGTGCGTCCCGGTGAGCTGCATTCGCTGCAGAGTCATAAGTTGGAGCTGGTGGAGGAGCAACGTGTGATTGGCTTTCAGCTGGATCAACGCATTGTCTATCAGAGCTGCCTGCGCGACGATGAAGCCGATCCCACCGACAATACTGTGCTGCAAAAGGTTTCCAAAATATCGCTAGACTACTCCGAAAGGGATCAGGCATTGCGCACTAGCGCTCTGAGCAAGATTGGCGTCGATGCCGAGTCCAATGCCTGCAACGATGGTACGGCACAGTGTGGCGAGAATGCCATCTGTGTGCCTTATGAGGACACCTATCGCTGCGATTGTCGACATGGCTTTGCCGCTCAGCTGGATGAGCGTGGTTTGGAAATCTGCCTTGATCTGGATGAGTGTGCTTTGGGCACACATGTCTGCGATGATAATGCTGTGTGTGCCAATAATGAGGGCGGCTTCAGCTGCGTCTGCTATGATGGCTACGAGGGCAATGGCTATCGCTGTCTGCGCAACAATTCGGCCGATAATATTGAGTACTCCACGGGCTATCCCACGCAGGAGCAACCGGAGGAATAACAGCCGGAGCAACAGCAGCCGGAAGAACAAGAGCCGGAACAACAGCAGCCAGAGGAACAGCAACCGGAGCGTAACAGTCATGAGCTTTCTGGCGAGGATGTCGACTATCAACCGAATGAAGGCAATGGACAGAATTTGGATGTGTGCTATGTAAGTGAGCTACAGTTTTATATTAATACCTTTTGGCATTTTAGATTGATCAACATTTCGTGTTCTTTGGTTAAATTTTACTTATTTTCCTACTTGGAGTTTTCCAATATTTGCGAAGTCAGACGAAATATGGTATATATCATATCAACTTATCAAATCATATCAATAAATTTTTGAGTGTTTAAAGCCAGATTCGCTACAAAAGGTTTTTGTGCGCATTTTTAGGTAGGTTAAGTTTTCCAAAATCGCCGCTTAGAAAAAATTTTCGAGATTAACCTATTGTAAAAAATCCAATCACTTGGGAAACTTATAGAATAATCTTATAAAAACCATCAAAAACTTTCTGCCAGCTATTTTTATTATACTATTTCAAACTAGAATGAGTAAAGATCACAATAATGATTTGGTTCTATTTGAAATTTCAGCGCTGCTCTCCAGATGCGGATTGCTATGAGGGACGTTGCAGTTGCCGTGAAGGCTTCTCTGGTGATGGCTACAACTGTGCACATATCTGTGGACACGATGAGGTGTGGGAACATGGACGCTGTGTGCCCATATTGCTGGATGAGCATGAGCTGGAATCCAAGTGCAATGTGTTGGGTGACTGCATCTGTCCCGAGGGCTATGATTTGAGCGAGGATAGACGTAGTTGTCGCTATGCGGGTGTCTATGAAGTGGACAAGAGTGAAGACTTTATACCCTGCGATGTGGATGCCAATTGTCATATAAATGCCAGATGTTCCTGGTTCGACACAGAGATGCGTCACATTTGCACCTGCAATCCGGGCTTCAGCGGCGATGGCCACAACTGCGATACCATTGAGGACAGCTGCGCCATTGTAAGTTCAAGGAGTTATGCCTGCTTGTCATTAATATAATCAAATCTAAATCCAAATAGAAGCCCGATCTGTGCGATGCCCATGCCGCCTGCAACTTCAATGAGCAGCTGGGCAAATCCGAGTGCGTCTGCGATCGTGGCTACACTGGCGATGGCTATCGCTGCCAGCTGGCTCCGGAATGCGAGTCAGCGGAACATTGTGGTGAGAATGCCTATTGCGATAATGGTGTCTGTCAGTGTCATGAGAGCTTCGAGCGGGATGTCAGCGATAGATGTGTGCCAGCCGGACGTTGTGGCTCCGTTTATTGTGGCTCCAATGCCATCTGTCGTTGGGATGGTGCACAGGGTGTACAATTCTGTGACTGCCTGGATGGCTATCAGGGCGATGCACTTGCCGGCTGCACCAGCAGACCCATACCCTGTAATGTGCGCAACAATTGTGGCATTCATGCCACCTGTGAGCCCACTGAGTGAGTGTTCTGAGTCAGTGCATCCAACAATCCTACAACTATTCTTATACCACAGAGATCCCGCCAACTATAGTTGCCAGTGCATGGCCGGTTTCCATGGTGATGGCTATGTTTGCATTGAGGAGCAGAACTGCCTCAATAATCCCACGCTCTGCGATATGAATGCCAAGTGTCATTCAACCAATTCTGGCCTGGTCTGTGTGTGCAATCAAGGTAAGTTTTGTAATCTACGCTTATTCCTCTGTCTTTCTTTGCGGCGGCACATCCTCCGGGCACGGTGAACACGAGTTAATAAAACAAAGACCAAAAATGGATAATGCCAGGACAACATTCAGATAGCCATTATTGCGATCCCAGGTCAAAGGATGCATAAAGAACTCTCGCATTGACTGCAATGTCGAGGCTTTTCTATCCACTTTCCACTGATCCAAATTCTGTAAAAAGCGACGCTGCTGATGCGGTTCCAACGCAGATCGGTTCAACTGTTTTTTAATGGATTGCATAGATGGTTGCTTTATGACGTGCACTTCGCCCATTCGTGATATTTTCAATAGCAAACTTTGTACAGGGCGCATATTTTTTTTCGTCTTTCTGTGGCCAAAAATAATACACTAGAAATTTTGTTCCTAAATGAAGCCAAATGTTTAGATTGTATACTACTTTTGTATACAAAGTATAGACTTCGGACTTCTATATAATCGCATACTATATCAAAGTTTGAACTTTGAAGCTTAAACTTTATAAGTAATCAAGTCATCTTTTGTTCTTAATAATTAATACGTCTTTAAATGGAAAGTAGTATTTTAATCATATATATCATAGTTGAAAGTTTTTCAAGTATTCTTTTGCTTGCAAATAGGTTAAACGTCTTTTCATACCATCAATTACTTATTGTAATTATGTAATTAAATTATCTTTAATATACCATCAATTACTTATTGTAGTTAAGTAATTAAAGGTGGGAAATCTTAATTCAGACCTCGTTTATCATAGTTGAAAGTTTTTCAAATGATTTCTTACCAAATATTTTAACGTTTTTAATTACCATTGAATTTATATTGTAATTGAGTCATTAAATGCAGTAATTATTAACTGTCGAACAAGGTTTTTTAATTACTTTTTTAAGTTTTTTAATTACTTAAGTAACTAATCTTCTGCAGTCTTCAAATATCTTAATAATTCCTTTACAAAACTCTTCAATTATAATCTTCAATATTAAATTGTAATTACTGTAGTAATTTATTGAGTAATTGTAATGTAATTACAAAGGTATTACCGTTGTAAATGATACTTTCAACAAATTAAATATATTATTTGGGATAATTAAAAGCTCTGGTAGCAATTAAACTTGAAAATAAATTCGGTCATACATAAATACAATCATTCTCAAGTTAACTTGTGCCAAAGTCAAGAGATTTTCGAAGTTATAGCTCAATTGTAATCATATATCTTTGTATCCAGACAATTGCTTAAAACTTACCCAACTGTTGATCAATTCTTAAAAATGTCTCTTAATTTCTCTGCAGGTTTCTATGGCAATGGATCCGTTTGCTTTGAACGCCAACAGCATGAATCGGATTTCCTGCTGGTCAGCCAGGGTGTGGTCATAGTGCGTGTGCCTCTGAATGGACGTGATGTGCAGCCAATAAAGGTGGCTTCTATGGCTATTGGGCTGGACAAGGACTGCGTGGAGGGACGCTTGTACTGGGGTGACATATCGGCCAAAAAGATACTGAGCGCTAAATATGATGGCACGGATGAGCGTGCTTTTATAACGACAGGTAAGCCAAAGGATTGAAGTCATTTGCGGATGAGCTGTGCTCCTTATGCAGCCATTTGCAGACATTGAATCACCCGAGGGCATTGCCATTGATGTCATCTCCCGCCGACTGTACTGGACGGACTCGGTGAAGGATACCATTGAAGTGGCTAGTTTGGATGATCCCACGCTGCGCGCTGTCATCATCAACAAGCAGCTGGTGAATCCCCGCGGCATTGCCATTGATCCCTACAGAGAGTAAGTGTACAATGCCAATTGTCTGAGTTCCTACATAAAGTGAACTGCTTTCAGGAAACTCTATTGGTCTGACTGGGATCGCTCAAATCCCAAGATTGAGTACTCTGATCTGGATGGCACCGGTCGCGAGCTCTTGATCGGCTCCGATGGTGTCAAGCTGCCCAACTCGCTGGTGGTTCTCGAGCACAGCGGCGAGTTGTGCTATGCGGATGCGGGCACCAAGAAGGTGGAATGCATTGATGCACAGAGTCGCCAGATACGCACCATTTCACAGGAGCTGTCCTATCCATTTGGCTTGACCTTTACGCATGATCAGTTCTACTGGACCGACTGGACGACGTAAGTTGAATGGAGTCAATGTTTTGCAAGTGCATTTAAAATTTAACTTCAATTGCAAATCATTTGTTTGTTTTCGACTGACTTGAACAGCATGAGAGTATTTCATAATGATATTTGATAGCAGAGATTTGCAAGTACATTTCAAATTCAAATTCAATTGCAAATCATTTGTTTGCTTAATGTGTTCAAACAAGTTACTTGCAAATGACTCGTTTTTAAATCTTGCCAAATAATACTTTTCAAACTTGTTTCAACAGCAAAAAACTGGAGAGCGTTAACAGCACTGGAGCACGCCAGAAGCCCATACAGACGCCCTTCTTTGGCAGCCACAAGATGTACGGCATGACCGCCGTGGAGCAGAACTGTCCACAGTACCAGAGCCTATGCCAGATCAACAACGGTGGCTGCACCGATGCACGCCTCTGCCTGGTAAATCGCAAGGCACCATCTGGTAAGAGCTGTAAGTGCACCAGTGCATCCACCAGCTGCACAGTGTCCTCACCTTATGGTTTTGCGACACCACGCAAATAAATATTGATCAAGTGGGATCATAAATTAAATTAATTCAACTGAAACAAAAAAGAAAAATGAAATTAAATGAAATGCTATTATTTTTGTATACGAAAACTAAGAGATAACTAAGTACAGGATAAACAAAGAAAAAAAACCAAACCAAAAATTAAATAAACTAATGTGTGTGCCATTTTTTGTAAAGCTACTCAATCTAATAAATAAAAATAAAAATATATATAAAGTGTACAAGGTGTTTATTCCAGTAAATCGTGTGGGTAAAAATTCGACCGGATTAGCAATTCTCTCAGGAAAGGTAAGACAAATTTGAATATTAATTTAAAATAATATTGTAGCATATGCAAACTGTAATAAATTGTGTAAAATCTGATCTGAAAAAGATTATTATCAAAAATATTTCGGAAGAATTTCACCTTTTGAAACTCACTTAACAATCAGTTGGAAATCGGAAAAGAAAAGCTTTGTTATCCCAAGTTAAAATGTTCATATATTTTATTAATGTTTTCAGTTTTCATCAACTATATTTTGAATTTATTGTAAGTTTTCATGCTGTTCTGTCTTAAAGAGCACAGTTAAATATTACAGCAAGTTTTATAATCTAAACATAATCTGCTCATAATAGCAATTATTTTAATAAATACATTTGGTTTTTGTTTGTTTGTTTGTTTTTTATTTGTTTGTTTGTTTGTTTTTTTGTTTTTGTTTAGTGTGGTTCTTTTTCATGACTAATTGTTTGGCATTTTTGCCATTTTGCTTTTTGTACATTGAGACATTAACTAGTTGCTAATTGTAGTGGCTGCTAAGTAGTACTTAGTTATATGTATATATAGATACTATATGTTTTTTTATTTTTTTGTAGTTGTGCTAAGCTTAGGCTTATATATCATGCACATCTGTAGGTTCTTTAGACACTGGAATGCATAATTAATTCTTGTACATGTCCATTCAACATGATCTGAGTAAAATTCACTTATAAAACTGTTCTGTGCTCTAAGGTTCTTAAGTTTCTTGAATATGTATGTATGTATGTTTGTATGTGTGTGTGTGTGTGTGTGTGTGTGTGTGTGTGGTCATAGAAGGTACATCGTATGCTTTAGCTAAAGGCTAATCAATCAAACTTCCTTGTTGCTGGGACGTGTGTCTAGTTCTTGAATACTTCAACTAGGTGAGTTATATACAATAATTGGGGGTGCTCTTTTCTATATACGATTACTTTGAATGTTTATAGCTCATTGAATTTGGTACAGTTTTTGTTTTTTCGTTATAGCTACGGCTTTTGAGCAAGGCCCTAAAACCGAACTAAGTGCTTATCAACTATATATTTATATATAATTATAATTGTTAATATTAAATTCTGTTGTTTTGCGGTTTTAGTTTTAAGTTCTAATAGTTTGTATGCAGTTCCTTGAATGCTTGCTTGGTACTTAAGTCTACTTTTTTTTATATATACAGCCAACTACATAGCATAGTAGTTGTTGCTTAAATATGTTTTTGTTTGTAAAGCATTAGAGTATACCAAAGCCTTTTCGAATGTTTTATGTTCTGAAAACCGTTTTCTCTACACACCTTTTTCCAAGAATACTATTTTACACAAATTATTTTAAAACAAAGAATTTTCTTTTTTTTTATGGTACAAAACATTGATAGCACCTTTCTTAAAGTAATAGTAAGTATGTGGGGAGAAAAAAGTATTCAATTAAATTGTGTAATACATAAATTCTAAGAAATTATATATAGGATCTATGAAAACTATGCATAATATTCATAAAAATCATGAACAAATTGAACCATTCTATGCTTATATCTATGCTATATACATAATTTATTTCTTTACTAAAAGCATTATTAGTTTATTTTTTTAATTTAATGTTTTTAATGCCCACTACAGTTTTGTTTTGAGCCTCCTGTTGTTTGGGTCAACTAATTATAATTAGAGATATGCTAAAAATGAATCGACTTATGCTTAAATATTTAACCAAAGTTAATATAACACTATACTATACTCTTTGATATAATAACTATATAATGCATTCGCAACTAACACATGTCCGCACGATATATATTTACAGCTAGCTAAGTGGTTAATACCTCCCATTCATGCCAATAGTTTAACTACTTTGTTGTTCCCAAAAACACATTTTTTTTTGCCTCATTTGCATAAAGCATACCAAATTTCGAATATAATTAATAGCTACTCATAATGTTGGGCTTGCTATGGTTATAAGCAAAATGATAAGCACATCATCTCCCTAACATCATATACATACATCATATATCATCACTATATCAATATTAAAGGCTACAATCACTTAACTTTATATGTAGTACTTAAGCAAATTAAGAGCGGGATAGCCTCTATAGGCATTACTAATATACTATACTAGAATAAACGCATTATCATTAGACACACACACAACACAGACACTCACAGGCTGCTCTCGGGTGGGATAGGGTTCATTTAGAGATTCAATTTAGAGATGATCACATGGGGGATAAGCACGATATAACAGAAGAAACAAAATTCTAGTTAAAAAGGAAAAAAACTTAGAAATTCAGATAGAATCTAGTTTTGAAAAATATATGAAAATTCTAATTTTAAGGTCTGTTTGACTTTGAAGCTAGTAAATTGAATCACAAATGAATTTCAATGGAATTTAAGTGAAACGCAAATTAATTTTGGTAAAATTTGGTTACAGTGAAATTGGTAATGAATATTCATTTCTTCTAATTTGGTTAGTAGTTTCCACGAATTAGTGTTTTTAAGCTAATGAAACTAGAATCCAGTTGAATCAAATTGAAGCGCACAACGGAAATAATTTCAAATTTGAAAATGAAAACAGAAATAGTGTTCCCATTTCCAATTCCGATCAAGTTTTCAAAATCGCAATTATAAGCTGTACTGAATTTCGAATATTGAAGGAAATTCCGTTTACAAAATTTCGCATTTGAGACAGTAGTATGAGAAGTGTTTGAATTTAAGAAAAAGAAACGAATGCTATTTCATTCGAAAACAGGAACACAAAATCCAAAAAACGATTCGGAATGAAAAGTGTTCGGAAATGGGAACAGGTCTAAGTTCAATTTCAAGACCTAGTTCAAATAAGTAAAGAATGAATAAGCAAACTTGACTTGAAAACAGTATATAAATAAACTAGAATGTCAGATCGTGATCATCCCCAGCTTGCGTACAATTTACACATGCAATATTCTGGATTTTTGGATAAGCAGCTAGCATAGGTTTTCAAAAATACAAATACTTGTTTTTCAAAACCTATCTCTACGTCTGTGTGTGCTGGCCGTATTCTATATCCATTTGTTCTTTGACATCGATGAGCGGAGTCGGCGACCCCACATTAGGTTGTATCATACAATCGTGCCCTGCAAATGCTGCGGCGATGGCACCTGCGATGATTGCGGCAGCGAGTCCTGCGCCTGCAGCGATGCCCCCGATGAAGTACTAGGACCCAGATCTGCGGTATTAATGGCCAGCGATGAGCCGCCGCCCAGCATGCCGCTACCACCGGAGCTGCCGCCCAGCGCAGAGGGATTAATGCCACCCACTCCGCCGCCGCCCAAAACGCAGGGCACGCCCAACATGGGCGTTGGCTCCTCCGGCGGCGTCACCTGCAATGAGATTTGGTTCTACGTGTTTGTGTGAGAGTTTGTAATAACAGTAAATATACATCGTAACTATTAAAAGGTGGCAAAATATTAATGGCACCATCGATAATATCGATCATTTTCAATACACTTCGATAATATCGATAATTTTTTAATTCACTTCGATAATATCGATAATTTTGTAATTCACTTCGCAGCCCATGTCTTGTTTTCGATATATCAAAGGTCAATCTATCGACGCTACTACCAATAATATCGATGTAGTTAAGTGACCTTACCCACTGTAAGTTATTTAAGGACAATCAAAACTATCGATGTTGACAAGTATTCAGGAGTTTCACTGTTTTAACCTCTGATTATTTTATACAAGCCTTTTTACTATATTTTTGCAAAAGGAACTTGCAAAATTTTTTTAAATATTTTGTTAGTAAAAATAATATCGAAATATTAAATTTTTCGAAAATATATTGTGAAATATTATGGTTTGCAAGATTGTTTACAAAATGTTGCTCAAAACTTTGGAATCCTAAAAAATATATATATATTTTTGCAAAAACCAGAAACTGGGTTTCTACTGAATACATATATTATCCCAAAAACTGGTCCGGTGCGGGTTGATTTCGATAATCCCGACCTTGTGTTATAAAATTCAAATTTCTACAAATTGTTAAGTTATAAATACAGAATGTAATTAATTTTTCGATAGTTCAATCGATAGTATCGATGTTTTCAACTAATACAATCGATAAAACAATCGATTAATATTTTGCCGCCATATTATATCTAGCATACCTCCATTCCAATGCTGCCATTGAGCGATATCTTGATGGGATTGCTGTGATTCGTTGCCTGCATCAACGTTGTAAAGTGACTTATGCCAATCTCCTCCAGCGATGATTTGCGTCTACCATGGCTAACACCCACGCTGGGTAAGCCCTGCCTCAGTGAGGAGGAGCGACGCAGCAGAATATCATTATCAATCTGCAAATATAGAAATAGAAGAGATTCCAACCAAAATTGGCATCGATTAGCAAACAATTTGTTTGGCACAAAACAAATGACCCAAAAAAAAGAAGTAAACACACAAAAGTCAATCACAATAAATATGCACATACAAATTGGCTACGGTTTTTTTTGTTTTTGGCAACACATCAAACACATTAACTCAATACCGTGCCGCACTGTTGAAATTGTTATTGTTATTATTTTGATTATTTTTGATTGTAGTGCAACCAACACGAGTAACAAAAACGGAAACGGAAACGTGATGTGGATTTATCCGCTGCGTGCGTGCGTTATGGTTTTATATGGAATATGCTTGCTGAACTTGTTGTTTTCATTTTGATTTTCTGCTTGATTGTTGATAGTTGATAGTTCTTGTAGATACATTGTTGTTGTAGTGGTTGTTCTTGCTGTTGTTGTTGCTGCTGTAGCGGCTGCGGCTTTGAAATGCGTCATTTTTGTGAAATGGATTTGCGCGTCTTTCGAAACAGAATGCAAACTAATTTTGATGCTTTTTCTAGGTGTGTGTTTGTGTCTGTGTGTTAGAGCTGAAAAACTTTCGATATTTAATTTAACTCGATAGTGGTAGCTTAAGCTATCGATAGTATTGATAATACTAGCTTGAGTTATCGATAGTATCGATATTATTATAAATGTTTGTTGAGTTTTATATATTATCAAAAATAAACCGTTTGAAAACTATCGATAGTTTCGATAGTGGTATCTTCAGTTATCGATAGTATCCATTTACTATCGATAGTGGTATCTTAAGTTATCGATATTATCCATTTATTTACTATAGATATGTCGATATAGCGATCGATAGTATCGTACTTAGGATCAAAATATTAAAATAATAGTTCTTAGAAATTGTATATTCATGCATTTTGATACTATCGATAGCAGAAAAACTTCGATATATTGCCATCGATTGGTTTTCAGCTCTAGTGTATGTTTATGAGCTTTGTTGCATTTCACTTGTGCTTTTTCATACAACAATTTTCCTAACTTTGCTCAACTCTAGGTGTTGTATTAGCCAATTGTTTAAGAAAATCAGACATCGGCGCGCCGAAGCTAGTTATATCTCTGCAGAACTTTTAAAGCTATGGATTTTATAAGTATACAAATATGAGAACTATTTTCCCGTAACTATTTTTAAAGCATTAACTCAAATTTAATTCTTTTATTGCCATCTTATTTGAAACTTTTGTAATATTATGATAGTGAAAATTTAATTTTTTTTTTAATTTTTTGAGTTTATTCTTATGAATATAATAAATTCAGAGATAAATTCTCACATTAAAATTTAAATTAAGGTGAAAAATAATTTTTAATGTTTTTTTCAAACTTTTGCTGTAGACTGTTAGTAGCTTAGCTCAATCGGAAAACTCTGCGAAATGTCTTTTTGATCAAAAAAATGTATTTAATAAACTTCTGCAATATGTAAATTCTGCAAAGTGGTGAAAATTAAAACATGTAGTTTAGGTATTGCTGCTTTTAACTCTGAATTCAAACAGCAAACACAGAGTTGCCTTGCTGCATGCTAAATTTTCAAAACGATGGCAACTCTATCGATTGCTAAATTCACAGTTATAAGCATAGCTTTTGGTACAGTTGTGAACACAAATGGGGTTTTAGAGTGTCGATAAACGTGAACATAAACAGTAAAGCGTAAAGAGAACATGTGTGTGTGTGTTGATAGTTGGATAGAGAGAGTGAAAGAGTGAGGGATAGAGAGAATAATAGCCAACCCGCAATGAGTTACTCCTGCCGCGCTGTGACCCAACCACCGTCGGACTGTCGGGTAGAGAAAGAGAATTCGATTTAATTTGCTGCATCGGGGGCGTACAGCGCTGCGTGGATCCATACCCAGCCAATGTCTGAACGCTCTGCATTTGCATCGGGTTCATACCGGCGATGCCGGAACCACGACGCGAACCAGCTCCGACGGCGGTATTTGGCATATTTGGCATTTGTTGTCCACACGTGGCGCCCAAATTGATGTTCGAACAGAATGAAATGTTCGATTTGCGTCGAGAATTGTGACGTTCGAATGTCTTTTGCGCCGAGAACGGTGAGGGACGCACCAGGTAGCTGTGAATTGAATAAAATATAGACATGATAAGTTGGTTTAGGTGAATATTGTATTATCTAATCTTAACTAGATTCAATACGTATTTATTTTTTAACATTTTTATTTTCTTTAATGGTTTAAAGGGAGCTATAAAGTACTGTAAATGTATGTAATTGGAATAAGAAGCCATCTCCGGCTATACCGTCTGTCTGTCTGTCCGTCCGTCCATGTGTCTCCATGAACTCGTCGATCTCTGCGACAATTTAAGAGCTAGAGACGCCAAACTTGGTATATAGGTGCCTGTGTATCTTAAGCAGATCAAGTTCCCAAATCCTCCCACACTCCCGCAAATCGAAAAAAAACCACACAGATACTGTCAAAGACCTGTATTCACTTGGTATTCACTTCAAATGAAATTCTTGCGAAAAGAAAAGCTCTATCAAACTTGTAATTCATTAATTTGAAAGCATTTTTCTTTATGATTTACTTAGTTGAAATTTTATGTGATAACTGTCATTTTCGGTCCCTGGTACATATATATAATTCAGGGATGACTTCTTCTAAACAAATTGACTTTGAAAGGGTATAAAAAACCCCTAGCTGTACTCACATTAGATCGCCCTCCTCCAGCTTAAGATCACAGCTTGGATTGATTATCACATAGGACAAATGATTGCGCTTCTCGCTGATCTCATCATAGTCAATGGTGGGCAGATTCAAGGACTCCATGCGACTGCGCACCAGATTGGCAATTTCGGCTCTCTCAATTTGCTGTGCATGATTATCGCGTGCCTCATCCGCCAAATTAATGGAATACTGCAATTAATGAAGATGATCAAATTCCAAAATTTATATAAAGCTAAAGATTGTATAAAATGTTAGTCACAATTCAAAGTATGTGTTGTGTGTGTGTGTGTTTGTATGTGTGTGTGTGCAACTAATGAAACTAATCTCATACAGATGTTGTTTTGTTTCGGGCCATATGCCATATATGTATGTATGCAACAACAGCATGCTGCAAAGCGTTTAATATAACCATTAACCAAAGGCAACCTACCTTACCCCGCCCCGCTGCGTAATCTTTATCTCATCCTAAGTAATATGTTTGTTGCAAATGTGATTTCTATGAGATACTTACTGATGATCCCTTACGCTCCGAGCAGCCACCCAGACAGTTGCCCGACTTCTGCCGCGGACGGTAACTGGCCGCGGTGGCGCCACCTGATGAAGGCGGTCGATATGTAACACCTCGCAGCATTTCCGAGCTATCCTTTGTGGAATCGGGGGTGCCAGTTTCCTCATCGTACTGTTTTCGTTATACCATGTTCGAATGGTTTGTTTTGTATGCAAATTTCAATGAATTTGTAGGTTAAACACAAAATGATTTACATATTTAATTGATATTTAATTGAACTGACAGATTGTGTTCAACATTAATGTTTTTGCGCTGATGGATTTGTAAAAGTGAAAATAATACATAACAACAATTCGGGCGCTGTTGTGATGTTCATTTAATATGTTAATGATGTTATCTTTTTTTATGTGGTTAAACAAACAATGTAACATTTAATATGTGTATTTTAGTTAGCATGCCAGTTAAAACGTTTAGAACTAAAAGCCAAAACATGTTCAAAGTTTTGAGTATTGTACGTTTTGTATAAAGCTCACTTTAATCAAAAATTAAATTAAAACTTAATTGAAATAAAGCCAATTTAATGTATATATCTTTTTTTGTTTGTATAAGCAATAATATACAATTTAAAACGATAATTAACATTAAATTATAATTTAAAGGTGCTGGCAAAGCGCATGTTAGCATTTCTTTCAACTTTAATGTACTCTAAAAGGGCTGAATTTTCTACTCAAATTTCAGCTTCAACTCAAGCCAGCTATTAATATTGATTTTTTAATTCAACTAAGCAATTTTAATGAGCATTTGCAATTAGTGTTTGAATTAACGCCAAAGCTAATGGTTAATGCAAATTAAAACAAGAAAGCAGCCTTCTACACAGCGCACCGAACTTTAAATACCCTTATAGACTACTAAAGGTAATCAAAGTTCCTTTGCTTGAATTTAAAGATAAAGTAGAAAAAATAGTTATTCAGACTGGTTCGATTTTAAATGTAAGAAGTTGTTTTAAGTTTTGTTGATGTACTTGGCTTTCAATCTGAAACACACAAAAAGAGTCTTTGAAATTTTCCCATTTTTGAGAACTTTTTATTACGAAGCGCCTGTTTCTCTTTTAAAGAAAAGTTTATATACTTTATATTCCACAGCCACAAAATCAAAACTTTTTAAGGATTCCGACTATTTTGTATAGAAATCGGAAATGTGATCAAGTATAAATACATATACATAGTATATTGGAATTGGAATTGGATTGTTAGTGATATTTTCAGTAAACGTATATGCATATATACACGATAAAAGTTTTACAAAGTTTTCCTGGTTTTACATTATAATCGATTTCATGGAACAGTCTGTTGTATACTTTTTGAAGTAGAATATAAAAAAAAAAACATTCAACTTTTCCTAACTTTTTCTTTTGTTAAGTGAAGTTCAGAACAGGCCTAATAACATTGAAATAAATTATAATAAAGAAATCAATTTTATTTATTGTAAAATAATTCTCTTTCATAAAGAAATAATTCCCTTTTGTACAGAAATAATTCTCTTTTGTAAGGAAATATTTTTTTTTAATAAAAAAACATGTTGTATAATTGCCAATTCGGATAAAAATCTTGAAAATCATAATCAAAACTTGGTATTATTTCTGATGCCAGCAAATATGCATGCAACAAGTGATATTTAAGAGATAAACAGAGAGAGAGAGAGAGAGACACAGAAAGCACAACACAGACGAGAAAGCAGAGAAAGAGAAATATGTTGGGGAAAAGTTGGGGGAAGGGCTTTTGGTACTGTGGTACTGTGGTTCTGTGGCATGTGTTAAAGCGTCCATAATGGAAAATGGTTTTTGTGGCCAGCTATTGTCCTGTGCAGCAGGACGCACAACAAGCAAATGCAATCAACTAATTAAAGGCCTGCATGCAGGAATACTAAAAAGAAAAAAAAAAAAAAAAAAAAAATGAAAAAATAAAAAAAGGAAAAACAACAACGTAGTCATGCAAGCGTTCCTAACTGAACCAAACTGGAACTAGAAATACTACTACACACGATAAACACACACGACAAGCAAATGCAGTTAACATAAGAAATGGCCATAGAATATATTCTAGGGCTAAAATGAGGCAAGCAAGTGAAAATTGTATGAAATGTTTTGCTTTTTATATTTGATTGTATTTGGTTTTTTGTTTTTCATAATTTTGTTAGTTTAGTTTAGTTTCTTGTCGAATTTTCTAGGAAAAACAAAATGATCACTCACTGCGTGCGTGTGCGTTTTTCAATAGCTGGTCAAGTCCAATACAAACGCAAATTAATTAGTTTATTTTCTGTTGTATGGGTCGTATGCGTAATCTGATTTTTCTTTTTTGCTCACACAAAATCATTTGTTATGGGTGGGTTAAGGGTTTATTGGGGGTTAGGGACGGGCTTACGGTTTACAGTGTTAGTTTTTTTTTTGTGGACCACGTTCATGTAGAAAATCATATTTATTAGCTAATGCATTGTGTGTGTTTATTTTACGAGAAAGGATTAGATTCAAAAATTAGCTAATAATGAAGAGGAGCGAAAAAGGTATTTTAAGTTCTGCGTGGCCATTTTGGTAAGAAAATATAAAAGAAAAACTACTTTTTTGGTTTTTTTGGAGTATGTACAAAATCAATTTAGTAATTGATACTAAATCAGCACGCTATGCTTTTTTTTGTTTTTTTTTTGGGTTAGGGGTTTCATGATTTATAAAGGGTATTTGTTGCTTTATTGGCTAAGCAAGTACTTGGTTAAAAATTCTAAAATCTTTGAAAGCAAGTTAAGTTTACGTTAATTGGAAATTGGAAATTCGTTAGTTTTGCCATTACGTTCTCAAGTAATAGATTGAAAAAGAGAGTTTTGTATATTTTGTAATTGAGTAGTAGTATATTACGAGTACTTATAGATATAGTAAGTATATATTTGAGTATAATATGCAAATGAAGATTGAAGTTTTGGCGCAGACTCGTCTCAAATGCAGTTAGTAACGAAGCGTAAGCGTGTGATTTGAAAATTAACAAAATAAAAACAAAATATATAAACATAAATTTCAATATTATGCCTGCAGATTTTGGTTCAAAACAAATTGCAAAATAGGCAAAACTTAAATTAATATAAATTTTGAAAAACAAATTAATTTTCAGCTCGTGTGTACCTAATTTGTAAGGCGAATTTGAAACAAGTTTCGATTGCAAAACAATCGAAATTATGTGAGCAAGAGAGAGAGAGAGACAGAGAAAGAGACAGGCTGTGTAAGTGTCGAGTAGTGTCTGTGTGTGTATGTATATGTATGTGTGTCATGTACATAAGTTAAAGACAAATTTTTTTTGATATTTGTTAAGTAAAGTAGTTTGTGCTAGTTTTAGTTTTTTTTTTTTTTTCTTTTTTTTTTGGAGGGCCCAAAGTTGAAAGTAAACTATTTGTTGGCTGCATTTGCTTTGGACTCACCGATGGACGCAACCGCACACAATGCCTGCTGAAGGCCGAGAAGGGTCCCCATCTTTCGACCGGCGAGTTACTCACATGTGATGTGTCCGCATTTGAGGTATCCTGTGTGCGATATATGCCAATGGGTATCTCACAGGTTGTCGAACAGAGTTTCTGATACAAGCGTCCATATGTGCGTATCCACATGTCATCCTTGGTAATGCGCATCTGTTGAACAAGAACACATTATCAGCTCAGCTATTGTTTAAAGTCAAGTTCTACATACCGAGGTAAGAAAGCCACTGCCTGGTGCCTGATCTATGCCCAACAGCAAACGCACAAATGTAATCACATAATCCTTGACAAACGCCTGATATAGCAGCGTATCCAACATGGAAGCACTGAAGACCGCTCCAGCCGCAAATGGCAATCGAAACATATAGGATATATGCGAACCGCGTTCCTTCTCGCGCTGCAATTAAGTGAGCGACAAATTAACCAATGACAACTGCAGCGAACACCGCGCTGGGCTGCTAATTGTTACCGACCTTTTCCATTTTGCTCAGATGCAATGCGTATTTATCATGTGCCCGGAACTGCATGAAACGCATGTTGGAACTCTGTGACAGTTCTGTGATGCTCTTGATGCTAGGAAAGAATCTGTGTATATAGATATGGAATGAGATATTGCCACATTATGTGATTGCAAAAGTTATATTTTAAGATTTCAAAATGTTTTCTGATCTCATCATTATAAAAGTTATTGAGAACGAAAAGACATTTTGAATTCTGTTTTCTGCCTTTTGCTCATTCGCTCAAGCAAAGGCACTGTTTTAGTTATCATTTCCCACATATTTTTCCTTAAACATTCGACTTCTTTTTCATTCTTTTACTCTTTTACTCAAACTTTCCCCCCTTGCTCTCACACCACATCATTAAACTGATCATTTACGCATACCACTTTCTTCATTTGTGCTTTTACAAGCTCATTTGTATTAAGAGCTCGAACAAATGTGTTCCTCAAAGTGGTTTTTGCTCAGACAGATTTGTGTGTTTGCTCAAACAGAAACCGAGCTGATTTCCATTCTTGTTGTTTCAGAACACAATAAAAATATGTAAAATATGCATTCAAATCTTTTATCAAAACTTCAACTTACTTGAACATATTCTGCACAGCAACAATTGTATTGCAGTCGGAAAGCGAATCTTCTTCAGCTGAGTTGGATAGCTCCTTGTTGACTACAACAACACTCTCGGCAAGCGTAATGCCAGCGCGCAGCAGGTCATCCAGGCAGTCAATGGAGCCAAGCATCCAATAAACCTGTCAAACATAAACATTCATAAAAAACTAACAAAACTTACTTATAACAAATATTCACCAGTGGAAAATACGAAAGTGCATCGAGAAAGGCCACATCCGGACGACGTTCCAGCAGTAAAATGATGGGATTCAATGACGTCTTGGAACGGAAATGAGCACGCAATGGTATGATGAAGTTATAGATGCCATTTGAAGCATAGTCAGCGGCTAGAATAATAGTTTTATTTTGCCACTGATACTCCTTGGCATTGCGATAGCTGCAGTGTTCGCAGACCTGACAGCGAAAACAACAAAACGTGTACATTTTCAAATTGAAAAGTGATTTTCATTGCTCACCTGTGCCAGCTGGAGACAGCAAAGTGGCTTCTTTTCTTTGAGCAGGTAGCAGAGTGTCGGACTGACACCAATGAAGGGTGAGACCGGCGGAAAACCTTTGACAATGCTGCAATGTACAATATGAGCGAGTGGGAAAATGTTGAAAAATGTCTACAGAGCAAATGCAATTGAACTAAGAGTCACTTTGGTGTTTAAGCTAAATGAAAAATGAAAGGAAAAGCGCTTTTCTTGTTAGCCAAAAATGAAAGTGGTGCAGCACAAAATACACACACAGATAGAGAGAGAGAGCTTAAATGTTAAAATAGGTTAAATGCAAGTGTACAAATGTATCTACAAACTTGTATCTTAAATGTTATTCTACAAAATGTATCTTTTGTTTTAGCATGCAATTAATGTGAGTCCTGCAAACTGCAAACTATCCAACTAACTCAACCAACAACAGCTGCTGCCAATGGCCAGAACTTGGCTTGGCTTAAAACTCATCACCCCATTTCTCTACCAAAGACGACATCACTGGCAAGTTGCTGAAAAGCGCTTTAATTGCACAGTGTGACAACATTTGCCTTGGCAGCAGCAGCAACGCTAAAACTGAACAAAGAATACAGAACAACAACAGCAACTATAACAATAGCAACAATTGCAACAACAGCAACAACCTAACTGGCAGCGATAACTTTGTGAATGAATGCAAACGGCAAAATGCAACTCAGGTAAGTTAAATAAAACCAAAATGAAAATACGAAAAGCTTTAGCAAAAAGCAGCAACAACCATAGTTTAGCTAAGTATGAAATAGCTGCAAATGAACGACTATATGATACTCTGTAAAAAGTGATTAAACAAGTTTTTAATATAAATTTGATGTATATTTTATACTATTGTAAATAAGCTATTATATTTATTCATATTCTGGCAACAAAATCCACTCTCAGGTCGAAGTATATAGTAATACCTTCCCCTTAAATACTTTTGAAGTAGTTCTCCCTTCTATCAATTATATTAGTTCAGCTACGATTTTTCCCTAAAAATCAAAACCTTTAAAATCAGAATTCTAAGCTTTTCTGAATTCCCACTATATCGATGGAAACTTCGATTTAAAAAGCTGTGCTTTTGAAACAGTGGAATGTTAAGTAAGCTCATCTTTAAAAGAGAATAAGAAATCATATTGCGTTCAAAATTGGATCACGTAATTGAAAACTATTCGGAATGAAAAGCTTTCTGAAATGGAAACGGAAATGGGATAATCTCAACAACAGCACAGGTTTTCAAAAATGTGAAACAGACAGACAAACTTTCTTATACATAACTATATAAACATGCATTCGTTTAGTCGGAAATGCTGCAATTCAGTTCATTTCTTAGATACAAATAAGCCCCACAACTTTTAGCTGCAACATGCCACTTGCGGCACTTTATCTAGGGTATATCTGTCAACCAAGAACGTAAGCGTAGAAGAGTATCATCAGGAAATCTCAAGTAGTTACTGTACATGTCCAAGGTAAACGTTGCAAGTCATTAAAAAATGCCCTGCGGCAGGCAACTTGTGACTGTCGCAAGCAAACAAAAGCAGCAACAATAGCAACAGCAACAGCAACAACAGCAACAGCAACAGCAACGATAACAACTCTTCAACAATGGAACATTCCAAAAATGGCAGCCCAGCTGGTTTTTTGCTTGTGAGCTGAGCTGAGCGGAGGCGCCACCAAATGGCGGCAACTTACCCGGAATAGTCGGCTGCCCAAACAGGACGCGCCAGACGCCGCGTCTCAACGGAGCTGCTTGAAGTGAATGTAAAAGCTGGCGGTTGGCCGGATACTAAGCCAGCGGCAGCAGCGGTGCTCATTTGTGTACTCACACCCACCTGTGCAGCAGCAGCGGCAGCGGTTGTTGTGGTAGTATTGGTGCTGCTGCTATCGTGGGAGCAACTACAGCAGCAGCGCTGCAGCTGCCGCCGTCGAGCCGCCAGCATTGCCAATGTGCCACCACCAAGGCCCAGACCTAAACCCTGACCCTGCCGTTGACTGGTGGGCAGAGCGCACTCGCTATCGCAGCTGTAGCTCTTCTTCATGGCCCGCCTGCGCAGCGGTGCGGCAGGCCATTCATTCAGCGGTGGCGCTGCCGACGGCTCATGGGCAGTGCAGTAGGCACAGGCACCACCACTGCCACCACGCTGCTGATACGAGTCCTCCGAGGAGCTCATGATGAGCGAATAGGTGCGCGATTGTGGAAAGTGCCCGCCCAAGCAACTGCGAGAGTTGTTGGAGTGAGAGTTTTTGGGGAGATTGTTAAAGGGGTCTCTATTTTGAGTATTTTTTTTTTGGTTATCTCTTTGTTGTTTTTGTACAGCTAATACAACATTTATAATATACAAGGGTCTAAATTGCAGCGATATTTTCACCATAGTGTTATCTTTGAGCTATAAACGCCTTTTCCGGTTTTCAATTTCGTTAAGATATTGCGAAAGTGATTTACTTCTAAATGATCCAATTTGTACTTTTTCCAAGACTTGGTGGATATAATTCACTTTAATTTCATCAAGGATTGAATAAACTTAGGATTGAAATAGGATTCAATTCACAAGATGTTCAATAAGTTGTTTTTAAGGAAATTACAGCGCCGCAAAATTTTGCCGAAAGTGGAAACCGGAGGCATGGTAATAATAAGTATTTATTAATTGAAGTATTTAGGTTATTTTAAAGTATGAAATCTTAACTGATTTTGTATTTAAATATTATTGAAAACTGATAAAACATTATTTTTATATTTTTCAAAATAAAAGATTTTAAAATATTTGTGAATTTTTTGAAATAAAACTTTTTCTGAGTTGCATAGTTCAGAAATCAGTCAAAAAACGACTTAAACCGATCCCAACTCCACAGACAAAATTTTTCTCAATTTTCTCTTTGATCAAGAGTTGTTTGACAGATTAATTTTATATTCTTATTTTCTGAATTTCATAAGGATCCGAATATAAACGATATTTTGCTTGATAATCAGGCCTGTTCCCATTTCCCAACTCGATCAAAACATTTAAATTTGTATTATTAATTCGAAAATCAATGGGAAACTTAGTTTTAAAATGTTACTTTTGAGATAGTGGAATGAGAAGTATCTAAACTAACCATTAAAAACAATATCTTAAAATATTCGAAATTGAGAACGATTAGAACTAAAAAGTACTTGGAATTCGGAAAAGTGTTGAATGTTGTTTTTTGTTTTTCGGAAACACTGTCTAATAAATAGTTAGGAAAATATTTGTAATACAGATTTGATAATGGTGAAAATATCGCATTAATCGCTATATACATAAATATATAAATACTATAATTTGTTACTTCGTTTCTTATATACAATACAGTTAGAATTACAGTTAGGGTTACACTTAGGGTTACAGTTAGAGGTTTATCTAATTGTAAGCTGTGTGATTTAGGTTTTTGCATTGCTCATTTGAATTTTGTTTTGGTGTACACACAATACAGTTACAGTTACAATTATGCATAGTAGTAGCTATACATAGGGGGGAGGGGGGAAAAAGTGCCTCAGTTATCAATTAGTCAATAAAAAATAAAGCTCACAATTACAAAATGCTGTGTAACCAAACAAATTTTACAAGACTTACGCAATCTTCTCGGATGGGGAACGCCAGGGCATTTCATCATCAATCTCATCATCGCTTTCGTCACCCTCCTCGCCATCATCATTGCCGGCTATGCTGAATGACGAGGAGGTAAACATATCCGGCACGGGCAAAATGGAGGGTCTTCTGCTACCTGTGTGTGTGTGTGAAAGGGAAATCAGTGATAATCCAACATAAATTTAGAGATTTGTAATCTTACCTCTACGCTGATTGAGCACATCGGGACTGAGCAGATTGGGATTATTGCCATAGGGCACATCCAGATGATTGCCTGTGGTGGTCATATGAGCAGGTGTTATGCTTAAGGTATTGCCCATACCAAGACCCATGCCCAGTCCACCGCTGCCGCTGGAACCCGCACCAGCACCACCACTGCCACCTGCTCCTCCACCGCCGCCCATGGTCAGCGGCAGCGTTGATGTTGTTATTGTGGTCGTTGTTGTTGCTGCCGCTGCCATGTGCGTTGTGCTGACAGTTGTGTCCTTTAGATTTTGCCTCGAGTCCGAGATTATCACAGCCGTCGGGTTGTCGTTTGCTAATCATTTTGAGGTAAGGTAAAAGCAAAGTAAAGTAAAAGTAAAAATAAAGATAACAAATTTAACATAATTTTATCAAGTATTTGCTGCTCAAGTTGACTGCAATGCACTAGCGCAAAGGAGAATTAAGCACATAATTTACGCTACTTGAACGAAAAGTTTCGCTTGCTTTACAAGGAGAGACAAATTCTATAAAATTGCAGCCAAAACAAACAACAACAACTAGAGTGAAAGAAAGCAGAGCACATCGTAGAGAAACTGAGTTATAAAATATTTTGAGGAGTTAGCCAAAAAAGAACGACGTGCAAGAAAAAAAAATATCTGTCGAACTCATTAAAAGTCCTTGCGATTCGAGACTTACAAGTGCACTTGCCACAAGTTGCGCACTTTCAAGCGCTGTAACGAATGCAGCATCAGTTTCTGGTTGAATGACACTAGTTTAAAGTGCTACTAAATGACAAGATTAATCTTTGAGTAGTGTGAAGTCAAGCAGTTAGATGAGCTTAATTGGAATCTCGCTTAAAACCTTAATGTACTTTCAAAGCTTATTAAATAGAAATGGAACAAAATTTCAAGCTAGAGTTAGTTAGGCGAGCTTTAAGTCTGCTTTTTGCTACAAAAACTAGATGAGCTTAATTTGAATATTGTCTTTAGCTTTAATCAGTTTTTAAAGCAGCTTAAACTTTAGGTTCTTTGCGTGTTAGAAAAAGCTTTTAAAACATTAAAGAACAAAGCTTGAAGATAAAGTTAGCTAAGCGAGCGTTAAGTCTGCTTTTTGATTCTACAGCTTCAATGTACTTTGAAAGCTGCTTGAACAATAGTATATACATTTTACAAATTTCCAAGTAAGATTAGCTTAATTGTAGTATCATTTGAAGCTTTAATGTGATTTAAAATCCTATTAAGCTTTGATAAGTTCTTAAAACTGCTTAAACATTATGATCTTTGAATCTTTGAAAAAGCTATTAAACATTAAAGAAACAATTTTAAAAATATAATTAGTTAAAGTCTGCTTTTTGATCTTAAATTTAGATGAGCTTTATATATCGCTTGGAGCTTTGATCAGTTTTAACACCTGCTTAAACATAAGGATATTTGAATGTTTGAAAAGCTTTGACAAACGTCTTAGCTGTTATTTTTGATACAAATTTCTGTCTCTATTCAAAGCTTAAACTATTTTTAAAGTAATGCAGCTATAGTCATTGCAACATAAACTGTTGCAAAGCTTTGCCAAAATATTGACTTTCAGTTAACGTTAAGTTTCAACTCTTAATTACGTTTGTTTACAAACAACAGACCAAACCGCAAAAGTTGGCATACATAATGACTTTGCCTTGTTACGCCTTTAATTATACGGCAAAGGCGCCAGCAACTAGTACAGGTGTATTCATTTTGCCAATAGTAGTGAATTTGTAGGCATTTTGTCAGAATGTGACACGCAACAGTTGCCACAGCCACGGAGAGAGATAGAGAGTCCCAGCACAGAACAGCAGTGCGTATACGCAATATGTTAAGTGAGACCACAAATTGTTGCGTGCACAGTGCGTATAATTTACAACTGACAGGTGAGACAGGTTACGGGGGAAAAAGGCCACAAAACACCAAGAGAGCAATATCAACTATCAATAAAGGTGCACAATACAGAGCCATAAAGGTAACAACAACAAAAAAAAAGAACAACAGTTATATTTAACAAGAACGGGATGCAATATGAGACATGCGATAAGAATACAGAAAAGTACAAAAAGGTACAACAAGTGCAAAAGCAAAATGAAGCAAAGACAAAAATAGCATCGCGGAAGTAACAAAAAATTGCTCAACCGGATGTGGTTTGACAAGGTATGTTGTGTGTGGGTGTATGAGTGTGCGTATATTTAGGTGTGACTGTTTATGTGTGTGTGTGTGCGTGTGGGTGTGTGTGTTGTAAAACCTTGTCGCTAATGGCTTTCGAAGAGTGGAAATGGATTCAGGTTAGCTTTTTGCTCTAGAGGCATTTACAGGCGCAAGGCGAGAGTAGGCAAAACTAAGTTTCTAGACAAAAATATAGAAAGAGCAAGAAGAAAGAACAAAAGGGAGCTCATAAAGTTAAAAAGAGTTTTTAATAACAAATTATATATGTAAGTATAGGTTTGTATTGGAGCTGGTTAATTATCGATGTTATTATCGATAGAATCGATGTATATTTTGAGTTAATCGACGCGGCTTAGTTAAGTGCATAAGATTATGATAGAATTATGAATTGATTTGAAGTCATCAACATTATATCGATATTACCTTAAGAAATATATCGATAAGTATCGATAGATTGATATGTCGGATATGCTTTAAAATGTCCAAATTTAATAGAATTTTGAATAAACAGAAGTATGCTGATATTGACTCAAATTTATAATCAACAAAAATTACGCAGTTTAAAGTTTTAGAAAACACGAATTTAAATCGTTAACATAAAGATAATATTAAAAATCAATAGCGTTTCGCACCATTATTAAAATATTTATAATATTCGTATCGATATATTGCATATTTTGACCTAATTTCAAGTAATATACATAGTTGTCGGTACTATCGATAGTTTAAACAATCGATATTACTATCGTTAGAATCAATGGCTTTTTGGAGTCACTATCAAATCAAAATGTATAAGCTTTATAAACGATTAAAAAATCGATAATATCCAACAGACATTTTTAAGCTCGTTTTTAGTACTATCGAAAGTTTAAATCATTACTATCAAAACGATCGATTGACGCAACTATCGATAATTTGCCAGCTAAAGTTTTGTAAAAGTAGTTTAAAGATAGTAAAGTGATTATATATTTTTGTTTTGCTTCATTTTAGTTTTTGGTTGTTTTAAACATTTAAACTTTGGAGCTTTTGATGTCATTCCTTTTATAATGATTTTGAAGGGTTTTTTTTTTCGTTTTGAGGGGGAGTTTTCTTGGAGTCACACTCACGCACAAATAGTGTTGTATAGTCACTTTCACATGTTAGTTGTTGCATTTGCGGATATTGTTGCGGATGCAGATGCGTTTGCGGATACGAATACGAATACGGATACGGTTGCAAGTGTTGCCGCTCAGTTAGGGGTGTGCCGGCGCCAGAGTCATAACTGGGACTGTGGGGCACATTAACACAAACAGACGGCACTGGTGCAATGGTCGCTTGGTTCAAAGCGGTTGTTGTTGTTGTTGATGCTGATGCTGATAATAATGTTGATGATGTGAGAGTTGTGCTAATTGTTGTTGTTATTGTTGTTGTAGCTGGTGTTGTTGTTGTTGTTGTTAGAGTTGCTTGTATTGTTGTTGATGTTTTTGTTGTATTCGCTACACATACATTATACAATATGATATTATATTTAGTATAAGTTATTAGTATATTGTATGTGAGTAGGACGCATTTTAGTTAATAGGTGTGGCATGTGTGTGAGTGTTTGTTAGTGTGTGTGTGTGTGTGTGGGTTTTAGTCATTTATTTTTATAAGGTGTGTTACCAGCTAATGTTAACATTGTTGTGTTTAGTTATATAATTCTGCAGCTAATTATAAATATTCAGGATTAACTTTTCCATGAATTTTTATATCTATTTTTTTTTTTTAATAATTTTGTGCCTTGAAATTTTCTAGAATCTCAATCTTATGTTAACAAACAAAGCAAAAATAATTTTGTATCTTTTGTATTTCTCTAAAAATTTAGTTTTGTTATATTTTGTGTAATTTCCTAAGCCCAGAAAATAATTTAAAAATAAATTAAAACTAGATCCAGCCGATTTTTCAAAATTTGCATTTTGTTTTTATATTAATGTTAAATTTTTAAATTTAAGAAAATATATTTAATTTTTAAATTTAACTTTAAGTGTAATCAATTTAAATTTCATCATAAATATGTTGTTTTACTTTTTAATTTTTGTCAAACTAAGTAAATTTTAAGTTTTAATTTTATACTAATTTGATTTGCAGACCAAACCTTTTTTTATACATTTTTAATAATATAAAAAAATTCATTTTGTTTTATTTGAATAAAAACCCTAGGCTGGAAATAGTTTAAAATTTCTAATAAAATCAACTAAGTATAACTATGCTATCAAAATGTTGTATGCACGTTTATATATTAAAAACATTTCTGAACCCGAAAGTATATAATATAAAACAGAATTTGAGTAAAGCTCAAGAGGCAAGTAGAACATAGAACATATTTGAAATAATTATAAGATAAAGTTAGAGGTAAAGTTCATAGAGAGTCAGAAGATTGTACAAACATAACAAAGCGGTGTATTGTTTTTTTTTTTTTGTTTTCTATTTTGAACGTTTTCTTTGAAACGAGTTTTCAGCACAAGATAATTTATTAATGGAAATAAAAATGTCAACTTTCAAGACTAAATGAATAACGTTAATTAGAGACGGGCACGCGAGCACACACATTGAAAGCGTTTTTTGTTTTTGATTTTTACTTGTTTTTTTTTTCAAAAGAAATTGACAACCGCAACGAGATGAAATTAAAATGTAATTAAATCAGGAGACAGACAAATAAATTATAAAACTTTTTTTTTTTTCAGAGCTGAATACGAAACACAATTGATTGCAGCAGCCTCAAAAATCAAGAGCCAAAAACTTGCTGCTAAACAAAAAAATATATATATATATATATTTTATTTTATGCACAGACATCATTCAAAATCATTCATTCGTATGTGTTTTTTATAGTTTGTAATTTCATTTGATGACAACCAGCACGCACGTACACACACACACGCACACGCACGCACACACATACGCACACACACATACATACACATATTCAATAGTACCCACCAGTTGCTGGATGTGTGTGAGTTGAGGCAGCACCGCCGCTGCCAGTGGCGCCTCCATCTTTGCTGGTTGGTGCCCCACCAGCTGGATCTGTAGTTTGATTTTGATTAACGACAAATGCCGAATTCTCCTCCTTGGTAATGCTCATATAATAGCACGTGTCATCCTTTTTCATAATGTGCCTGGGTCCTGGATTTAGCAGTATGGTCTCCTCATAGAATTCCGGCAGCTCAGCCGGACGCACGCCCACCAAAGCAACACCGTACCTTTTATTATTATTTTGAGATATATATTTTTATTTTTTTTTTTTTTGGGTAGCATGCAAATAAATAAATATGAAAATGTAAAGCAATTTTGGCATTTTACATAAATTTGTATTTGAATGGGGACCGAGGGCGTCTAAATAAATATGAGAGACGAGCAAAGTTTTTTGACGGCATTTACTCATTTATACCCATACTCATTCAAACGTCTGGCTATTCATTGAAGTATGTCTTTGTGTTAACTGAAAAGAATCGCACTTACTTGCGATGCGAGTGAAAACTGGCATAGGTAAAACTTTTACCCTCGTACTCTCCAAAGAACCGACTATCGCCCAGCACAATATGATAAATCTCATTGCCCGAACATTTGCCATAGAGACGATGCCATTCTTCCGGCGATTGTTGTCCTTCTCTGTGAAAGCAAGAAAAGTTTTTAAAAAAATTTAAGTAAGTTAAAGTTTGCTGGAAGTTTTAAGGGTGAATTAAATTTCAAGTTTCAATTGTTAAGATTCTCGCTGGCAGCCACAACATAAGTATATAAAGCGTCGTCATGCGTTGCGACTTTTGGCTCTTGCTTTTCCACCACCATCCTTGCTTTTCCACCACCGTCCCCCCTTTACAAATACTAATTAGAATTCCTTACTTTACTAATGCGTCAAGTTTTACGCGGCGTGTGATTAATCTGGCTTGCGTGTTTCTGGCCTCAATTTAAAACCGCAGCCAACGCAAGCATTATTTTTATTTTTATACATTTTTTTTTTTTTTTTTTTTAATTTGTACACTTGACGACTGGGGAAATTTGCATGAAACACAGTTTGATGTCAGAAACAATTGCGCATTAAATTTAATTAAAACTCCCACTTCAAATTGAAGCAACGTTAGTTTCTGTTCTCCACAAATGCGTCCTTCTGACATTCAATGTTTTACATGGCATATAAAAAGGGTTTGTCGTTCGTTTTAATGCTTTAAGATATCTAGATGTAAAGTTCATTTAATAATTCTAATCGAAATCAAGTGCTTTTTTATGGCCTCATGTCATATTGAAAAAGGGTTTCCGTATAATATTAATTTAATTAACACATATGTTTGATAAAACATTAATTTAAGTATGAAAATATTATCGATTCTAAGCTTCAAGTATAATAAATAAAAAAATTCAATTCAATTACGAATTAACAATTAATCTTTGAAAGCACCTGAAAGCTGTATGGATGTATTACAATGTTTAAAATACAATCAAGCTGATCGAAATTTTGTAAAAATTAATTAATTTCGATTAAAAGTAATTAATTAAGTATATTTTCAAGCTGCTGAAAGCTCTGTGTTGGATTAACTACTATAAATAAAAAACAATAAAAGTTAAGCTTATAAAAAGCGTTAAGCTTTAATATGATTTGTGTTTTAAGCTTTAAGCTAAAAGCTCGATTGAGTAACTATTAAAAAAACTGAAAAACATTAAAGAAAGTGCCCCTTAAAGAGTTTATTTAACTGCCGCTGTCATGCTATTCAAGTCATTGACTAACTCTGCCTAAATACCCACTAAAGGGACATCATAAATAGTGCGATGCGAACGATGCCAGGTGACATATATCCCTGAACTATGACACATCACGGCAACGATATCAAAGCTGCTGACGCATATGAGTTAAATGTTTTTGCTAGTGTTTTTTGCCTGGCCATTAACAGTTCACCGGGCATTACACACAGGATATATAAACGATAGGAGAGGTAGATGAAATACGTACTGTCCGCGTGACGTGTGCAGGAGCAGGGTGACCAATGTGCTGGCACCTGGGCAGGTGCAGTTGTTGGCCAATAGCGCGTACTTGAACTCATCCTCGCAGACCACGTGCTCGGCGAACTTCACATGCAGCTTGTGCTCCGGTCTGGCCACAGCGAATTTCCGCAGGATATGCGATATATATATATATATATATATTTGGGTATTGGTTGTGTGGCACGCACAACGCGCGCAAACAGTGGAAAGAAATCGTATTAACTGAGGCGTGACAAAGTGGCATCCAGCACTCTACACTCACCTGAATATCTGCACATACTGTGGCACATTCGGCGCAAAGTCCTTGACGGCCCAGGATCGCAATATGGTGTGCTCATCGGCCGCCGTTTTATCCGCATAGTTACGAGCTGCCAATATGAAACACGCTTCCGCTTCGTTCATGCGTGCTCGCGCCAAATCGCCATCCTTCAAACACGAGCCCTGACAAGAAGTCACAAATAAAATTGTCAAATATCAAATGTCGGAATCCAAAAAAAAAAAAGATGTCAAATATTGAAACTAACCTGTATATAGATGACACGTTGCGCCCAAATGGGCACCTGCAATATCATACGCATCGTTGTATCCAGCTCCATGGGACTCAGCAGCACCACATAGAAATCCTGTAGCAAAGGATGTGCATAAAATTCGTTGAGAAAGTCCATTATAGTATCCGCATGCAACGTCGTTGAGCACACAACCACATGCTTCTCGCTCTGTGCTCGATGGGAGGAGTAGCTGCCGCCCAGCTTCTGTCTTTCCATCCAGGTGAAGGCTAGTTGTTCAAACTGCATCGAGAATAGAAAGATTACTATGTAGCTAACAGCATGTAGCAATATTAAGTTTCTTTGATTAAAATTTCTTTGAATTTTGTTTATGCATTTCACTCGAACTAAACTTGATTCGCAGAAATATATTTCATTATTTGAAGTTTGTTTTTCAACAGAAAAATATCAAGTATACGAGTGTGTGCCATAATAATTACTATTAATTCGACTGAACATATTTGGACAGAGCTTCAACAGAAAAATATCAAGTATACGAGTGTGTGCCATAATAATTACTATTAATTCGACTGAACAGATTTGGACAGTAATCTACACGATTTAAACTCCTTTTTATACCCTTGCAGAGTGTATTATAATTTTGTCACGAAATGTGTATCGCATTGAAGGAGACGTCTCAGAAAAATGAAATTTTTATATTCGTGATCAGCATCAACAGCCGAGTCATGTCCGTCTGTCCGTCTGTTTATATGCGAACTAGTCCCTCAGTTTTGGAGCTATCGTGATGAAACTTGGCACAGATGCTTATTCTTTCTGTAAGCAGTACATATGTCAGAATCGGTCGGATCGGGCCACTATAACATCGGTTGAAAGATAAGTTTTTGTATGAAAAGCTTTTTTGTTTTTCAAAATAACTCGACCAAACTCACTATATCTAAGTCTTAGCACTCTCCACATATTTGGACAAAATTGTATCAAAGTATATTATATAAGTCATCATTAGATGAACGCTTTAAATCACAATTTAAACGAAGAACCTTTTTACCTGGATAAATGAAAAGAAAACGCGCTATCGACAAAAGTATATATATTTTTTTGTGTCATTTATTAAAATAAATTAGATTTTAACTCTTCTTTTTCGACTTAAAAAAAATAATTACGAAATAATAGTTAAGTTTCAATTTTTATATAAATGTTGTGATTTTTGATATTTAAAATAAAAATTTAAAAATAATTTTTATTAACTCTTTTATATTTTAAAAATCAAAAATAATATCATACTTATTTAACAACTTTTATTTTAAAAATTGAAATTTTATTAATATTATGTAGTTAATATTTTTTGGTTCGAAACTCAGAGTTATTTGTCCAATATTATTAAAAAAAAAACATAAACTAATTCATATTTTGTATCTTTTATATTCAAAATTATAATCGTTATGAAGCAGGCTTCCAATTCTGAATTAAGTAAAATTTCTCTCGGAAAACAACTTAAAGTTTTTAACAATTTTTCAAATTTAAATTATTTAAATTTAGTCTTTTCAGCTTTTTTTTGAATTCACAAATTATATGCATATTGACTTTTATTCAAAAAGATATTGATAGATTGACAGCGTTGGGCCTAACTGAATTGCAATGTGAATTGCAGCATTAATAATTTCAATTAAATTTAAGTGCTTTGCTTCCGTGCAGACACACCCACACACATAGATACACACACAGACACCCCGGTCAACACAATTTGGTCACAATGTTGTTGTTATTGTTATTGTTATTGCTGGTCATAAATTGTTTGTTGGCGTCGCAGCAACGCGTACATTGACATTGCAGCTTCAGCAGCAAAGCTTGTTTTCTTGATTGACAGAGGCGCCTGCAGCGCGCCCCAAAAAGTGTGCTACGAAAAAAAAGAAGTTGAAAACGGCAACGTTTTGATTGATGCTTTTGTTTGGCCAATGGGAAATGGAAAATGGCCAATGGCCAATGCCTTTACAACTTTTTGGCTGCTACAAACAATTGCTCGTTAATTGTTGAGCCAGGCAAACAGTCGAGACGATAGCTCATGACTCATATTTATATAGATTGATGACTCGTACTACTTGTAGCTGTCGCTGTTCTAGTCTCATCTGTTAATAGATAAAATTGATTGATGGTCAAGCTGGGCAACTAAGCAGCTTAGTTGCTGCCAAGGCCTGAAACTCTGTACACATAATAGATAAGCCGCTTCACTAAAGCATCCTGCACACTGCTCACATATTCAACGAAGCATTAAATGCATTTACTCACCTGCGTGGGCAGCACAATCAGCGCCACACAAATCATGATGACCATATAAAGCTGTGATGGCCAAATGTCCGGCACAAAATCGCCGTAGCCAACCGTCGAGAAGGTCACAACCACATAGTAGGTGCTCTGAAACAGATTCAAATGACGGTGGCCAGCCCGCTGAAAATGCTGTATGCCACAAACGCTAATAGACAGACAGAGTGAGAGAGAGGGAGTAAGAGATGGTTAATTAGAAACAGATGGCAATATAGTTGGGCATAGCGACTGTTACCTGGTAAACACAAGGCACAGCAATGTGGCCGACAAAATGGTCAACTGCTGCGACAAGGCCGATTGTGATTTTTGCATGGCACGATGCAAATCATTCTGCGCAGAATAAATTGAAAATTTTCAGTTAGCTGTTTAGTTTAAGGTGCCTTATACGAGAGCTGAAAATATCAACGATAGTGCGGCCACTCGATTGTTGTTTTTAAGGTAATAGTTTAAGTTATGGAAAGTATCGCTTGAACTCTCAAAAGAAGCACAAGAGTATACACGAAATTAAGCAGATTATTAAAGCGCGATACAAGTTAGTTTGATTATATTAAAAACAACACAATCCAGGCTGTTACTATTTCCGATTTTATGAAAATATTCGGAATCGTTATAATTCGCTGTTGGCGAATTTTGATGAATAACTGGAAACATTGTATTGAGAAGTATTCAAGCTTATCTTCAAAAAGAAAAAACGGTTGCTTTTGGGGTACAATACGAAATCAAAAACGACTGAATGATTGAACGAAATGTTCTCAGAAATGAGCGCAGACCTGACTTTTAAGATTCCATATGAAAAACTCAAAAATAAGATTTAAATACAAACAACATTTTGAAATAATGATTAACTTCCTTTCAAAAGCGAAAGATTTGCGATTAATGGAAAGGTGAAATGAAGATAACTTGGCATTGATATCGCCAATTTTACTAATATTAGATATACTTTACATTGGCGTAGGACATTTATCTAATTGATAAGTCCAGATGAACCAGATAAACATATAAGTATATAAATTGTAAGAATCGGGTCTTGATCGTCTGCGATACAAAATGTTTGCAGGAGAAGCACACATAAAGCTTGTATTCATAGTTCGATAGTATTGAAAGTTAAAAAAACGTTGTTTACCAATTAGAAAAGCGTCGAGTGGCAACATCGATGTTATTTTCCGAGCTCTAAAACACACACACACACACTTACAAACATGTTCTCCAGCGAACGTTTGGCCAGCCAACAGTTCAGAAAAATGGGTATGAAAAGATTGCGCAGTGGCGGATGCACAATCTGTGGAAATTGGAAAACTCATTTAGGAAATCTGAACACAAAACCAAAACTAAATTTCAATAGTATTTACCGTAAGTGCAAAGGGTATTGTCGTTACTAATTCTAGTATAAAGTGAAATGAGAGTACTTGCTGCCAAATGTTGCCCTGTAAATAAAATGAATAATTAATTAAATTCAAATTCTAACTTTAAATTTTAAATGATGTTGAAGTTGTGGGAGACTCACCTTATAGCCTAGATATGTAAGAACCAAAGATTGAGTTAACGAAACCATGGCCAGCAATAATTGTAGCACCCAGAGTACAGTGGGACGATTTACCCAAAGTATTGCATCCCAGTTAATAATTGGATTCTCCTGGAACTCCTCCTCCGTCAGCTTGGCAGAGATGATAAACTCTGTCTTATTGGCCACTTCGCAGCCATAGCTACACACACACACACACACACACACACACACACACACATGGCAAATGAGTATAATAAATATAGTTTGTCTATGGTCAAAGTTATATTTGTTTGTTGGCTGTTAGCTTACCATGTTATAAATGTTGGATTTTTATCCAATATCACACGTATTATGTAGAGAACACACGACAGTAACTTAAGGAATAAATCGGCAATTCGTATGCGTAAGCCTTGAATGAGAAAGTAGCACACATACAAACACATATACATATATACATATACATATACACACATAGAACATAAATATTTGGGTCAAATCAACTAAATTATGTTGTCTGTTTTACCTATTTACCTTTTTTATTTAGTCAGAGTTTTGTGCGCCAAGTAACCAACTAACCTCAAACCCCCCCACATTCACAGAATTTATCCAATCTAGCTATTTACCTACCTGTTTTGGCCCCCCCTTTCTAACCATGTATACTATTTACGTGTACAATTATTTTCTACCCAAATCAATATTTACTCAAGTATATTGCGTCTGCTTTGCAATGTCATTCGCTTTTTCCTGTTTTCATGTTGTTCTTACACCTGTTTTTTCAATTGATTCAATTGTATTTTGTCCGTTCTAACCAAAACTTTAATCGCTTTACCACATAGAAGTAGGCTCTGGTCTAACTGTCTGTCTGTCTGATTTGTTTGACCTCGAGGCAATTTAATTAACCGCTTGTAAATAAGTTAGATATACATAAATACAGTTGAATATCGCTATAACAAAGTTTGATTTAAATCAACTAACTATGCTAAACACATTTGATTAAAAATATATTACAAATTTGCTATAAAAAATACTCCAAATTTGGCTTTAAATAAACTTAAATTGTTAAAGTAATTCTTTGTAAATTGCATTTTAATGCGATTATAAATACTCACTTGAACGCTGATTCTTAATGAAATAGAGTTGCAGTCTTTCTTTGAATGTATTTTCATTCACATAGTACTCCACACGCACTCTGCAACAAAAGACATAAAAATTCAAATTTAGAAACTATAAAACTATGTACTTTTACTATATTATGTATAATTCCATTGAATTGTGCCACAAAAGCCGCTTAAAGTCACATTGCTTTTCATAAATGTCAATTATATATTGTCTGCAATTGACAATTGACAATTGATGCGCTTACTTATCACATTCCATGGAACATAAAGTGACAACTTAAGTGGACAAGAAGCAGGTTGCCATTGGCAGCGATACTTTGTGATGCGATTCCCATAAGCATTCGAATTACACACTCTTTGCAATGGCATTTCTATTAGGAAGTGCGTGCAACGAGTGTCGGCCAACTACATATTAAAATGTCTGACTGTGTGTGTGTTGAGCGTGTCTTCTGTGTGTGGCACAGCACGTCGCAGTTGCCACACAGCTGCCTCACAGCATGCACATTTGGACAGGCAATGGCTAAAGCAGCAGCAGTGGCAGCAGACGCTAACTGTAGCAGCAACCTCTGTTTCTATAAATGACAATAGCTGCAAAAAGTAACTTTAATACTAAGATTAATCTTGAGCAAAGAAAAAACTTATAAAAAACCAAAGCAACGTTTTAGAAATCACTCGAAAACAAGAAAGCAAAGTTGTCTTTTGACATGCAGAAGTTTTGCATATAAAAACTTATTTTTTAACAGATTGTTCGTATGAAAACTATAAGATATAGTAGTCCGAATCTGATAAAATTTGGTCATCATGTCAAATATATACTAAAACGCAGAATATGAGAGTTTGGTTAACATAACTTGAGGAATTAAAAAGTTCTTTATATAAAAACCTTTTTTTCAGCCGATTGTTCCTATGGCAGATATAAGATATAGTCACACGATTTTGATAAAATTTAGTCAATCTGTGTAAAACATATTAAAATTGAATGTCAGCGAGTTTGGTTGTAATATCTCTACAAACAAAAAAGTTTTTCGTACAAAAAATCAGTTTTTAACTGATTGTTCCTATGACAGATATAAGATATAGCAGTCCAATTTAAATGAAATTTGGTAAGCATGTGAATAACATAATAAAACGCCGATTATGTGAGTTTGATAAACATAACTTGAGAAATCAAAAAGTTTTTTATAAAAAACCTAAAAGCAGACAAAGACATCAGCGCCTATAATAGCACTATTTATATTCTTTGTTTTTACGGAAACTTACATAAATGTTGTAATCGATGTTTCCAACACAAATGATGCAAAAAGGATTCAAAATAAGAGGGCTTATTCTTAGACATTATTTAAAAAAGAGAGATTAATTTTAGAAATATTTCATAAAACGGTATTCAATCTCCATTTGTGCAATAAGCCAGTATCATTAAATTGAAGCTTTTAGTTTTGCTAGAAAATTTTTTATTTTTATAAATTTGTTGCACGAAATAACGTTATTTATTGGCACATCTGTGTTGCAAGCGCAATTTGAGCATAGAACGTGCAACGTGGCGTATGAGCAACGAAATAGAAACATTTTCCTTTGCAATTGTGCTCGAAACTGTTAGCTTGAAGCGAAAAGGCTAAAAAAAAAAATACAAAGATATAACATATATACTACACGTTTGAAGTGTTTGCATGTAAATTGCTTGAAATTTGAACCATAATTCAAATATTTTCGAGTGCTTAGAAAATAAGCAGACACAAAACACATTTAAGCAGACTTTGCTTAGACACTTGACTGCTTCTGACATGGATGGCACTCGCTTTTCATTCGGACTGTCTGGCTGGACTGTCTAAGTCCAATGGAGTTAAGTAATTAAAGACGAGCCGAGCTTAAAGACAGACGCTGCTGAAGCAAAACAAAGAAGCATTCAATTACAATTTGCCACCTTGAACCTTTTTGCTTTTGTTGTTGAATCATGCCACAGTTAGCAAGACAACAATTCAAACTAGACAAACAAAACGCTGTGCACTTATGTTGACTGTGAATATTCATGTCAAGGTTAATGGACGCATATACCATAGATAAGACGGTGGCAGCCTGCCAAATGCCGGAATAAATGGCACCCGTGGGTGGCATGTGGCATGTGGCAAGCAGCAAATGCGTGGCAAGAATTAACACAGCTCGCTAGTGACCAATCAGTTATGGCGCAGCTAACTTCTGCTTACAACCGCAACGTGCCACTGCATACAATCAACTCTGACCTCTGCAAGTTGATAGAACCAGACGGAAATTCGCGCTGACGCTTTTTGCGGGTTCGTTCCACTGTGCGGCCGTTGAACGCGGCACAATAATTTGCAGCTGTTTAGCAATTTGTTGTTCTTCTCTTTTTTTTTTTTGGTGTCAGCAGCAGCCCACAAAAGCTTGCAATGTCAATCAAAGGGCAATAAGCTGCCGCTGCTGCTGCTGCCAGCAGCACACACATGTAACACAGGCGTCTTTAGAGTTTCTAGCAGCAGCCCCCTGAGGGAGACCACCAAACAATGCCAAAGTTCAGCAGCAGCAGTAAATGAACCCAGGCGACTTTGATGTTAGCCCGCAGCTTTAACTCAACTTATCGCACAATATTAGCATACATTATTTATGGTCCAATGACACTAGCTTAAACTGATATTTTAAGTTTTCAACAGGATTTCAACAAGTTACGTTTCAATGATATATACAACCCTGTTCTGAATTCCACTTTCTTATCAATTTCACAGTAAACTATGTAGCATACTTTAAGAAGTTAAGTTTTCTTCTACGTTCTTTAATTTGTAGTCTCGCTTGAAAGTGTGGTTTTCATAAGTCTGTGGAATTATTTCGCAAGTGGAATTAAGAACAGGTCTAACAATTGTTTGTGGGAGAGTGAAGATTTTCTAAATTAAGCTCGATTTCAGCTTTCAGTTGTATTTTAAACTGTTTTTTTTTTTCAAGTTATATTGTTGTTACAATTTCAACAAGTAAGATCGTTACAGTAAGATGCACCCGACTGCGATATACTCTTTATTTCGCGACATTGCGGTTTCAGAAGTGGGCGTGGCAAAATTATTTGTATCCAATCTATTTGATGGGGCAACAGAATGCAAACCTTCAAAATGTTGTGATTCTAGATAAATCTTGACACTTTGCCTGCCTATGGTATATACCAACATGTATACCAAGTTTGATTGCTCTAGCTTCAAAACTGTGGAAAAAAACTGCGTTCATACGGACGGACAAACGGACAGACAGACACACATTTCACAAACCCAAAATACTCTTTTTTCGTTTTTTTTTTTTTTCAAAAAAATTTAAAAAAAGAGTATAATAAGTGCGATCGAAAGCATTCAGATCTATTCCCAATTTCATTTGCGAATCAATTTAACAGAAAAGCGAAGAGATTTGTTTTATGGAGCAGGATACATTAAGCAATTCTTAGTTTTCATATGCAATCACATCATTTTTAAGCACTCTTTAAAGTGTACCTTGCTCTTTTAGGTAGAATTCATTGGAAAGTTGAACTCGGAACATACCTGATTATTGATGGAGAACCATCATTTTGCAGAAAAGTACTTTCGAAAGGATTCCACGAAGAAGTCACAATACCAACGCGGAACTCAATTCAAAAGCTGCATTGAGCTGAAAACTTGATAAATAAAAAGTTCTACTGAAATGCGTTTTGTTGAAATCAAATAAAAGTTTTCGCAGCTATTCATTAAGCCTCTAAATTTAAAAATTTTTGGAATATATAGAAACCTATTTCAAAAAGCTTTAAATTCTATAGAAAACTGCATTTTGATGTCCTTTTATTCAGTGCAATTCGGTTTCTATTTCAGCGTTATTTTGTTTTAACCAAAGTTTGTTTTAATTAAACAAAGTTGCATATTTATTTGTATTTTTTTAATGCAACTGCGGGAATTGCTAATAAAAACTAAAAACAGTCGCAACTTTTGTGTGCAGCTGGCAAAAGTTTTTGTTGAAATTGATTAATATTTGCTTAATACGCATTCTTAATTGGTATGTGACATATAAAAAGAAATGATGCCAAGTATATTCAAATAAAGCAAACTAAAAATCAATGAAAAAATATTTGTGTTTCAAGGTTTATGTTGACTTTTGCGGTTTTGAATACTGAAATCAATATGCATGTGTATTATTTATGCAGAAGAAGGTTATGCATTGAGCAAAAATGAAAGTTTGATGATGTTAAAGTTGAGGCAACAATTTGCAAAAACTTGCAGTTGCAAATAACAGTGCGTATGCGTAATGTGAGCAAAGCATATAAATTGTAGCTTGTTTGTAGAATTTAAGCTTTGATATACATATATTCTACTTTAAAAGTTAACTTTTGACCAATTCGGAGCACTTATTATAATGTTTGCCCTGTGGCGTTAATGTGTTTCTTCGTTCTTGTTGTTTCATTATTTGATTATGACGCCAAATTTAATGCTTGTATATTGAATTTAAGATGGTGCTTTTAAAATTGCGTTTTGGGCGTTGTGTTTAGTGCTCTATGCAGCCACCTATATTGTTTTACCTTTATTGATTTTCAAGCATTATTTTTCATGTTTCAGAAAGGTTGAAGGAGCTGCTTGTTGAAGCCAGCTACGCATTTCTATTAGGAAAACAGCGCCATGTTTACGAGCGCGCAGATTTGATTACACAAAACTTGATTAAATTTCACTTGGATTGAACATTTTTTAAAGCCAACGGATGCCCAAAATCAAAGCGCCACAAAGGACTCTATGAAATACCTGACTTTTGTTGTTGTTCTACAAAAGCATAGCCTATACAAAAGCAACAAAAACAAAACACACAAAGGACTAAACATGCAATAGCCATGTAAGAGTTTTGTTTGTCTGCAGTCCTTGACGCAGACCCAAAATCCAATTGAGTAACGTGCTGCAGAAGTTTCGTTTTTACAGGTTTATTACCAGAGCTCCTTTTGAAAGGACGACAAGTCGTCTAATGTGCTCAGCTCAACGCTTTTCTTCTGAGCTGTGGCATAATGATATACGTAACGCTCGTTGGACTTTGCGTGGACCATTAAACAGATGCTCAAAGAAGGATATACATATATATATATATATATATATACACATGCACATAAAACAAAAGCGCGTTGTTCTTCAAAATTGTTCGCTTTTGGCTGAACAGTGTTGGTTTAAGCGGCAAGTGCTTAAAAGAAGAAGAAGCTAGCGCTGCGTTGATTGCCCAAAGGCATTCCACATTGATTGTGGCTCATAAAAATGTTAAGAGCATTTATAGTAAAGATGCCTCAGTGCGCACATAATTACTTTGGCTTGAAATATAAAAGTCAAGCACTGAAATTATTTTTATGACATGACTTGCATTTCATTTGCAGTGTAAAGCTTTCAATTGCATCACAAAAAAGACCAGCTTTAATGTAATTACATTAAAACAAAACAACAAAAAATATATAAATGTAGCCAAAATCCATTAGACTAATCAACTAAGCAAAGCAAATGCTTTTCAATGAATCTATAGACTGTGAAAATTGTGAAAAATAACGAAAATAGCTAAACAACTAATTGAGTATTACTTTAAACTCAAACTCAAAGTAAAGTTTTCATGCAATTAGTTTAATCATTTAAAGTGAAAGCAAAAGCAAATTGAGTTGAAGCTCAAATTGAAATGTGATTAGTTTGTAGCACTAAAAATAGCTTTGTTTGAAACTTGATGCAGACACAGTCTGTATATATATGCTATAGTATTAACTGTAATAGATTCCACATTGAGTTTTCTTACACACTTTACACACTATTGTCACTTTGTGTGTGTGTGTGTGTGTGTGTGTATGCTCTTAGTTGAGAATTTGATTAGATTTTTGATTGCTAATGGCAATCAAGTTATGATTGCTACTTAAATGCTTTTCTATTTTCTATTACATTTTAGTTGCTGTGAACGCTTTAAAAATCAATAGACTAAAAATTAAATTAACTACAACGTTGCGTATACGTAATTCGATTTGCTATCACAGAGCAGCCAGACAGCTAGCAGCAGCAGCTTTATACATACCTGGGAATACGATCGTAGGAGTCCCATGATGATAGACAATTGTAGGACGAGTTGCGACTGTTGCCCGCCATATTGCATAATAGATGATCCATTGGCTAGTCGTTTTCAATTAATTATCACACGCACAGGCCACACACGCATACAGGCACGCACACACATACAACCGTTGGTAAGTTTATAACTTTTTACTATATCCTATGTATAAATGTATATGCTATGTGAAATTCAAGCGGTTATTTTGGTTAGTTTACTAATTTAATTGCCATTAAAAAAGTAGAGATTCTAAGTGCAGTTTGATGTTTAACTCAACCGATATTTGATTGATGTGTTGCGATATTTATACATATATATATACATATGTATATAATATATATATTTATTATGCATGTGCGCGCAAACACAATGAGTTTCCTAGCTTTGGCACTTCAAGTTGTTTCAGCATTAAGCCAATTCTTAAATAATTTATTACAAAACTGACTTCTTTGAGTTGCACTCTCTTCAAGTCAAACTCCTAACTAACGGCATTTCCTTTGTAGCTCCCAAGTACGCTCTCGTACACACACTTTAAGACAGTTCTCTGACAGTAACGCAGTTGTTATGGACGCTTCAACTTTAATCAAAATTGATAGCTTGCCTGCAATTAATTTGTTGTTTCAGAGCACGCAATTCAGAACGCCCAAACACACACACACACACATACACTTACAGATTTTTGCGTGTGTGTGTGAGTGTGTGAATGCGTGTTTACACTTGGGTCATTTAATAAATTTATTGACGCTACTGCCTTGAAAATTGAGCAAGAAATGGGATCAACGTAATGCTAAAGCACAAATAACACTAGCTGAACCTTGAAGCTAAGCCCAAACCTAAAACCAAAACATTTTATTCTTCTCAGAAATGGGCATTAAAATGTGTAGAGAAAGAACTAAATGAAATTTAAATAAAACAAGTAAGAATGCTCTAGTCGAGTGTGCCCGACTACGAGACTCCCAACTTGCTCTTATAGTCTCCGAGATCTGTGTGTTCATACGGACAGATGGACAGACAGAAGGACATGGCTAGCTCGACTAGACTGTTGATGCTGATCAAGAATATATATACTTTAGATAGTCGGAAATACATTTGCAGTACTTCATAACTCCCTTTTCCATATTTTCAATGGGAACAGGGAGTAAAAATTTCGAAAATAAATACTACAAAATAGAAGACATAAAAGCACATGAAAAACGTTTAGCAGTTTGAAAATGTTATTTGGCTATTTAGGAAGAGTGTTTATAATTAAGCTGGAAACTTGATCATGTTTTTATTTCTTGACATTAACATTTGACCGGAAAATAGACTAGCTCAGAAAAGTGTTGTAAAAGGTCCTTAAAGAACTTAAGGTTTGAACTTTAACCTAACATCACGAATATCTAAAAGCAGTTAAGCGAGCCAAGTCCGGAGCTAAGAAGAGAGTAAAGTTCGAAACCAAAATGTTCTAAAAATTAATTTTTTCTAATCTAATTAGACAAAGCTGTCAAGGCTTTATTTTAACACTTTAACCGCCGCCACAAATTTCCAGTCTTATTAATTGTAATGAGTTAATTTTAAATCAATTTAAAATTTTAACATAATTGTTAAACTTTCTATAAAAAACCTTTCTATAAAAAACTTTGCCACTTTTAGCCATTACAATATAATGTTCAATCTGCTTGATGCTATTACTGTATACAAGTTTTATTTTTGGTTTATGTTATTTTTAATTGCTTCTTTAGGCCTCATTTGCATTTTGTAGGTCACGTACGCGTCACCCAATTGTTAAGTTGATCAAAATTAAAACATGGTTATTTTTAATTAAGGCAATTTGCAGGCCATTTGAATAAATATTTTAATTACGTGTGGATAACAGCAATAATGTGATATTTAATATATTTTAATTGAATTTTAATTGCGGCAACTTGTGTTCATCAATTGTATATTGATTCAAGCTGTGATTTTCAGTTTGTGTAGCATACTTTTATGGGACAAACAAACCGTTTCTTTTGAAGTACAATTCTAATAAATTGAATACATTTATTTTTATGCTTAATGTGCTTTTTTTGGTGTTAAACAGCGCACGTAATGCAGACAATTTGACGCTGCCTGAAGATGACAATGCAAATTATTTGATTTCTCATGATTTTTTTAACACTCAGCATGCTATGCGTATTTTGTACATAGCTCAAATGTCAAAGTCAAAATCGTCAGACGTGAACCACAACAACGACGATACCGAAAACAATAGCGACTAAGTGACATATTGACAAATGACTAGAAGGACTGAAGTGCTGCAGGACAGAAGGACTGAAGGACTGCCACGCAAATGCCACAGCACTGCTTACAATTTGTCCTTCATTTTGGCGACCAATTCAGGACCAGCAGCAGTATATATATATATACATAAGTATATATATTAGACATTTGCTTATTTATGGCAAATGGTGTGGCTAAGCTATATACATATATACATATATATATATATTTTGCGGTTGCTTAGCTGTAATCGCTTTTTGGCTCTCACTCTCTTCAACTGTTTAAGCACAGCAGCCTTGACAGCCACAAGCAAGGAGTCAAGGAACAGCAGCTTTAAAATGAACCTTTTTCAATTTAAATCCATGTCTCAAGCAGCTGCAATTTTATGGCCATTAACTGGCCCGACTTTCTTTTCAATTAAAAAAAACGAATTGTGGGCCGGAAGGCCATCCATCACTCAATCGATTTGCAATTGGCCTCATGCATATTGAAATGCAATGCAATGCAACATAAAAAAAAAATAAAGAAAAATAGGAAAACACGAATGCAATTTGTACACATTTCTTTCGTCATTTGTGTCTACTGTTGAATAATTGACGAATTGGCTGTGATTAATTAAAGTGCTTTTGAGTTTTTTAGCTCAGGAATGACATGAGCACAGCCGCCCACAAATGTTGATACTCATTTTGGGGTTTGTCAGACAACATTTGTTTAGCTTGAGTTAATTGTTGTTGCTTTAAAAGTTGACATTTTATTGTCATAGCCATTGTTTTACACACACGCACACAAGCATAACAAACTGTGCGGCAATTATATTAATTAACACACACATATACAATTATTATGGCTTTATAAGTTTAAAATTGAGCACACGCAGCGTGACTTGAACGTCCTTGTTAGCTATTTCAAAAGTGTTGTTATAGACGGAAGATGACATCTTAGATAGCATGAATTACATATAGATTATTGAATAGCAACTTGATCAAGTCTAATTCGTCTAACTCGAGTTTGTAGACCTTAAAAGCTACATATTAAAGTGCAACTTTTGCATTTCACAGCTAAAAACAGTATGTTTCATAGTCTGGCATACTCGATATAAGCATTTGAAACTTCTTAGATAGCTTAAATTTTATATAGATTATTGAAAACCATCTTGATAAGAAGACTTTGAGCTTGTGAATTTCAAAAACTACAGATTGAATTGCAACTTTTGCATTTCACAACTCAAAACGGAGTGCTTCATTACTCGATTTGTGCATTTGAAGTTATTTAAATAGCAATTTTGATACAATCGTGGCATCTACTCAACTCTGACTGTCATTTAACATGCTACAATATGCATAAAACTGTAGTTTATAAGCGCTGCAATGCATCATGCACTGAAATGATATCAATCATAATGCGACTTGCACTTAACAAAATTGCAGCCATATAAAAAAATAAGCAAAAAAATTACAAGCTTTTCAGCTGAAATTGTCAAGTTTTATATTGTTTTGTTTATGTGGCGTATGAGTTATTTCTGGATTTACTTTGCACGACAGTTAATTTTAGAACAAATGTTTTTGTCTGTGTGCTGTGCTGTGTGTGTGCGCTCAAACATAGCTCATTAGGTTTATCGATTTAAAAGTATAACTCTGACACACATGTTCATATGTTAAAGCACACACACAGACAGCCAAAACAAAACACAAAAAAACATAAAGACATAGAGACTGACAAGTGTTAAACTTTGTTGAAATGTATGCAAACATTTCGGCATTTTTGAGGAGCATTGAACCAAAAAGAGATACCAAATCCCTAGATTATATAGTATAAGCCGTTAACTTCAACTGCCAGCAACACTAGCTAAACAAATCAATTTGACTAGCATAAAATTTAAATATACTTTTTTGTTGGCTAGCTATTTCATTTCATTGTCCAGACTAAGGTCTAAGGGCCTTTGTTTTGCTGCCTTTTGCCATTTGCATACACACACAAGTAACTTAATTCGAGCGTATTGTAAATCGGTGACCTTTGCAACTGCCAGTTGCCAGAGTTGTCAGCTGCCAGAGTTGCCAACGAACTCGGCTTGCGCGGAAGTACACACAGCAAAGACGTCACAGTTCGTGAACCCGCATTTTTGGGATTTCACGTTCAATACCCTGCGCACATTAAAAGGGCTAAGAAGACATCAAAAAGAAGTGCAGCCAAATAAAAAGTTTAGAATGGATGAATTTATTTCACATTATTAAACAGTCGAGGCTTGGTCTTAATCTTGGAGATTTTAAAGCTAGATAATGATCTATAAGCTCCGATTTTGCCGAGGTCTAATTTCACTTGCGGTTTAATTCCACAGAAAAGTCTGCAGCATTCCTTTTTGAATTAGGAAATAATTGAAGATATTAAGCAGAAGTGCAGCCCAATAAAAAGTGTAAAGTTTGTGATTACAATCCACATTCTTGAACAGTCAAGTCGTCAATATTAAAGACTGTAAAGCTAGATATTGGTCTATACGCTCCGATTTTGCCGAGGTCTGTTTCTAATTTCACTTGAGGTTTAATTCCACAGAAAAGTCTATAGCATTCCTTTTTAAATTTCGAAACAATTGAAAACATTAAGAAAAAGTGCAGCCCAATAAAAAGTGTAAAGTTTGTGGTTTCAATCCACATTCTTAAACAATCAAGTCGTTAATATTGGAGACTATTTAGCTAGAAATTGATATATACGTTCAGATCTTACTCAGGTCTGCTTTTATTATCACTTGCGGCTTAATTTCACAGAAAAGTCTGTAGCATTCCTTTTTGAATCAGGATACAGCTGAAAACGATCAAATTGTTTGGTAAATTCATGTAATATTGAGAAGCTCTTAAAAGTATGCTACACTTTTTTGAATTGGGCTTAAAGTGGAATTCAAAACAAGCCTTATATCAAGGACCTTAAAGTTATAGAAGTTAATGTTAGTTAACATTGAAACAAAGTAATAATTATCGAATTTTAAGCAACCCAACTTTATTACAGGGTATTTCATATTCTCTCCATCCCAAACAGCAATTGCTTGCTTATATTTCTGCATGCAAAAATTTTACTGTGTATTTTGGTGTTTTATGATTTGTGCATGTACTCAGTTTTATGGCATGATTTTGTTTAATGTGCAGCACATAAATTTGATGTAGTATAAGGCAACGCATATAAAACATCTTAAAATTTGCCATTTAAATGAGGGGCTTTCATTTCATGTTGCACATTACAAAAATACATATATAATGTGGCTTTGATGAAGAACCCTTTGCTTATTGAACTGAAAACCGAAAGGCGAGTGTATTGCAGTTTACTGAGAATTTTGAATTGACCAAATTAGCATTATTAATGGCAACAGTTAGCTGGAAATTGACAGACAAACAGAAAGGCGAAAGGCAAAGACATAAAGCAACCAAAAAACACATTCGACATTTCCCACGCCAGTTTCAAAATCGAAACAGGCAACGATGTGAATAACTCTGTGGCAGTTGGCAACGTTGGCGTGCCTTGGCAAGCAGCCAGAACACCAACACATACACACACACACACACACACGGCAATAGCAATAGAAGACTTTAAGGAAACAGGCAACACGCCCTGACTTGGCAAAATGCGCAACAGTTTAAAGTAGGCGTGTCAGGCCAACAGGGCGCGACTCTTTGTCAACAAAAACAAGAATAAAAAAAAAACACGTTTGTACTAAGGGTAGTTTAGCCCCCTGTACCCCTCAGCGTACTATATATTCAACTGTTGCGCGTTTTGCATATAGAAATATAAAGAAAATGTATTTAATCGTGCGGAAGCAATCGATGCTTGTTAAAAAGGGCAATTTGCGCAAATGACGTCATTACAACCAAAATTTAGCAAAACAATAAAATGATCAAATGTTGAAGGCTAATGCTCGCAAAAAGAGCAACAGACGCTATAGTCCTTCGCATAAATCAATGTTGTAAACATGGCCAAAACCGCACGCGACCTTTTATGCCAAGAAAAAAAGAAAACAGCACAAAATTATGTGTAAACTGCGCAGAACTCAACTCAACTCAACTCAACTCAATTCAAAGTAAGCAGCGAATTTATCACTTGAGCAGCTTAATGGCACTTGGCAAACAACGGGGCGAACACAGAACACAAAAGCGCATTACAAAGCGTTTAGCAGACTCTTCCTTTACTTGCTCTCCCTTTCCCCACTTTTCTGCACCCTACTTTTCTTTTGTTTCGCTCACTTTATTGCGGCAAAGTGCGTGCATTTGAGTGTAGTATGTAAAAATAAAATGGCCAACATAGGTGAAGTGGCCAAGGCTGTGCCAAACGGTTCTTAACTGATTGTTTATGTGCTTTAGGCCAAATGAAGTCATAAGTGAATGAGCCACGCACATTTCAGACACAATGAATGCTGCCAACTTGTAGCTTCAATGTTAGTCAGAGCTTAATCCAAGCATTTATTTCTGCGGGCTAAGATCATTAGACCTTAAGTTGTTATTTAATCTATTTTGAAGTAGTTTTGCGGGGTTTTCAAAACTGAAACAACTAAGAATGCAGAGTCTCCCTGTTCCCAGCTTGCATTTCAAGCAGTTCAGCGGCAACACAAGCAAGCAGCGCACTTAACTTGTCCAGTGCATGTCAAACTGTTGTTTCTGCCTGCTGAGACGGGGGTAATAGATTCTTCCATAACTTTGATGATATTTATCAGATCGTTATGAAATTTACACAGCTGATCAACATTGATAAAACATATATGCGTACCAAAAATCAAAGCTTTATCAATATGTTTCAATATTGTGGGATTTTTTTGCGATTTGCGGTGTTGAGGGGGGTTTCATCGAAATTTGAAATAAACTAGATCTGCGTATGGTATACAGGAACCTGCATGCCAAGTTTGGTGTCTCTAGCTCTTATAGTCTCCGAGATCTGTGTGTTCATACGAACGGACGGACAGACAGACAGACAGACAGAAGGACATGGCTAGATCGACTCGACTGTTGACGTTGATTAAGAATATTTATAGTTTATATAGTCGGAAATGCCTCCCTCTTTCTGTTACACAAATTTTCAGTACTTTATAATTCCCTTTTTCCCATTTTTAATGGGAACAGGGAGTAGAAAACAAAATGATGTAGTTTTTAAATGCTCATACATCAAATTTTATATTCATATAAAGTAAAAAACATTTTGCGTTTTAAACTACTTTTACTTGAAGCTTCAATTGGATCTAATGAATGCAGGTTAACATTCAAAGAGCTTCGATTTGACCAAAACACATACCAAATTTTATCTTTTTTGGCTGAGATATGAAACGATTTCGATATCTATCTGAATATCACAAACCTGCATCACTAATAGATTAAATGATTAAATTCATCAAAAAATTGATTCAACATTTTTCTTCTTTACAAAGTTGATTTTTGGCACAAAAGACTCTTGAGTTTAAAGGTGTTTTGGCTTTTAAGGCTTTGTTTTTAAGTCCAATGCTGTGCAGACAATCAAAATTTATGTTAATATAAATGCGCACATATTTGGAAATTCTGTACTTTTATTATTCATTTTTGAGCCACAGGCTTAAAAGCAATTTGAAATTTGCATGTGCAAAATTTGGTTGACGTTGTTGTGTGTTTATCTACACATAAATTTGTTTGTCATTTGTGTGCAAAAACGACAGATGTGTGTGTGTGTGTGTGTGTTTTAGGAGTGTACGTGTGTCTATGTATGTGTGTAGATTAGAATTATGTGCCAAATTAGCTTATTTGACATTTCAATGAGCAAATATTTGTACAAATATGAAGATGTGTAAAAGTGACTTTCACGCCTGACTCTGCTATGTGTTTTTGGTTATGTGCTTTAAGGCTGTGTATAACTGTCTGTGTGTGTGTGTGTCTGTGTAAGTGCGTGTATCCTCAACAGCCAGAAATGGCGAGCTGTCAGAACAAAAACAAAACCTGGGCTCTTAAAGTGCCATCCGCTCTCTTTTTCTCACGTATTTATTTATCTGCGCTTGTCAGTTAATTTCCGTTCAAGTAGCCATTAAAACAATCATTGCGGCGCTTAGGCACCCACACACATACACAACCACTCACACACACACACACACACACACACACACACACACACATACGTTGATGTGACAAGCATCATTTTTATGGTATGCCATTAACAGCTTCATCTTCTTGTTGTCACAGCAGCGCCATTTAATAATAATAAAATGGCTGAATCCAAGTAAAATAACTTAATTATATATGGGTCCATCCAAAAGCAGGACTTGGACCGCGAGTTGGTCCTGTCAACGCCTGGTCTCGTCTGTCATCACATTTCCCTTTCCCTCACACTCCACCCTCTTGGCCAATTTGCGCCTTCAACAGAATTCAATTTGCCATTCTTGCTTTTCCTCTTTTTATGTAATTCTGCTGTTAATCATTGCTGATTTTGGCTTTAAGCTCAAACCATTGACATTTGCTGTTAGCTATTTTGTTATTAATATGTCATCCAATTATGTACAGTTATAAGTTGCCAAAAACCTCATGTTATAATTGGCTTCAAGACACGTGTCAGTTTTCCTAAACGTTGACTTGTAAAAGTTTGCATAAGTTTTTAGCTTTTAATTCACAAGCAAAGCCAATTTATCAGACAACTTCGTACATGATTAAAATTGGCAGCAGTAAGAAAAGGATTCAACTATAGCTGAAACAACTAACTAACAAAGTGCTTAAGGAGTTTCATTCTTTGGAAAACTCAGTTAAAGTTAATTTAAGGCATTATATTTTTGCTATACATTTTAAGTTCATGTTTAGATTTGATATAAGGTATTCCCTAAAAACACTTATTGTAACGTTTTTTGTCACCTAGTTGTTTTAAAAATGTTTTTTTTTTAGGATTTAATTAACTCTAATGTGCCTTAAAAATTTTAATTAATTTTTTTTCTAATTTTTCTTTTACTTTTATTTTATTTTTCCAAAAAAAAAAATTTTTTACATTTTGTCAAAAAAATTAAAAAAAATCTTCGAATGGAAAAAAGCGTATGATTTTTAATATTTTTAATGAAATATTTGTTTGAATGGAAATTTTAAACAGACTATAAATTTTATTTAATTTTTCTGGTATTATTGCCATAAGTTTCAGAATCAACTCTTTCAATTATTTATTTTATAAAATGAAAATAGTGTTTCTAATTTTATAATTATTTTTTTGCCTTTGCATATTAAATAGTTTTAAAATTTAAATAATTGTTTGTGTTGCAACAAAAAAATTTGTATAATTTTATCATTTCATATTCAAACATTTTTCAAACGTTGACATTTTTTTATAATTAAAATTGCAACTTTCACTTTTCAAAAATCTCCACAAAATATCAGACAATGTCAAATTTTTACAAAATACATTTGAAAACACACAAAAGTATTCACAATGAAGCACAACTCTAGTATACCTTTCACAACCGTTATAAATAATATATATTTGTACACACACACACACACATGCACAGCCAGAAATGCACAACAATCGCACTAACTGAGAAAGCCTGTCACAACCCACTTCAAAAATTGATCAAATGTTCAGAATGCGCGCTTTGGGTGCCCAAAGGACGAGGTCTGGGTCCAAATTTGCTTTCGTACGCGTCGGCACAGGAATAACGACTGAGACTCAAAACGAACTGTTGGCCCATTGAGTTGGCCACGATGTATTTGGCCCGAACTCACCACAGGCTTGCTGTATGGTGGGCTAGTAACAGCTGTTTGGCCATATGGCGCCAAAAGCCGGCAAAAACCCAAAGTCTATTTGTTTATGTTTCGTGCAAAGAGAGAAACGGAGTGAAAGAGAGATAAAGAGAGAGCGCAGAACAAAAGCTCTGCCTCTAAGAGCGGCAGTTAACAGGCTAAGAGCAATGCTGCTGTTAACTGAAAGCTGCACTTTTAGTTTTAATTGTTGCCAACAGAAATTCAAAAAGGATGCAAAACTTTGTTGTGCAATTTAAATTTAATTAATTAGCATAAAGCAAATGGTTATGTGTAAAGGAATGAAAGTTTTTAGATGCAATTTAATTTTCACAGCAGACGGCAGATTGCCCTAGTGACGAAGCATTACGAGGGGTTAAGGAATACTACGTATCTAGTAAGAGTCTATGAAAACATGATTTGCGAATGTTAACTCAAAAAACTCGACTAGTTTGTATTTCTCGGTGGACAGTAGTGCACGCTAGTGACGAAGCATTACGAAGCGTGTGAAAGGCAATTAGCAACAGAAAGAATGAAAGCTAAGCTTGGACAGCTCGTTCAGATAGAGCTTCATAATTTGTCACAAAATTTGATATCAGCAATGTTGTGTGTTGAATATGCATCGTCACTAGACTTTTACCCCCTGTAGGGGTATTTTTGTTAATTCATTGATGAAGTTTCTTAAATAACTAAAATTTTAATGCAATGAAATTAATAAGATCAAACTGGAGTTTATTTATTTTATTGTTGATTATAGTCTATTTAATCGAACTATCTTGCAGTTAATCATAGAAAAAAGTTCTTAAATAATGTATTTTCTTACTTTTGCAATGGCTATATGTTTCATATATTTTTCATCGCCATCTTATCTTATCAGAAAACTAAGATGACAATCGCATTTTAAAGCAAAAGCTCAAGCAAAACCGCAACTTTTATAGAGTTCTACAAATCTGAACTTAAATCAATGTTTAAGGCAGAGCTAAGAGAGGTAAACAATCTGTTTGCACAATTTTATTATGCATGCATGTGTGCGAAAAAGGTTATAAGATGTTGGCTTTAATCAATATGGTTTCAATTAGCGACTGCCACAACTAGAACCAAAGTTCGAGCGACCCACATATGCATAAATAAGTACATACCTGTTGTCGACTTTATAAATGTGTATAGTATATTAAGTAAACACAGACCGAAGTGAGCAATTTAACCTTTACCTTGGCTTGACAATGCCATCAATCATTTTGGCTTCGCAGACATCATTTCAGTTTCAGTTTTGTAGGCAATCTCACAAGCGCTTATCCTTTAACCTGTATGCCACAGGACCACACAGTCATAAGGACTATACAGCCACCATACCACCATCAAATTTATCTGGGCCATTCAATTACCCCAAGCAGCAGCAGACAGCAGCTTTGGATTGGTTGGTGTCTGCTTTTGTTTGTGCACAGATAAAACCCCATCTAAGTTATGCCAGAAAACCTACTCGAGCATCTCCTTGCCGAAAATCATGAAATATTTATGTGGATGTGTGAGAATATAAGTCCATGACCAACTGATTAAAATGCGAAAGTAAACCACATTTCACTCACTTCGTCCCCTTTATTCCGATTGCCAAGCTTCTCATTTGTTAAACGGCCCGTGGGCGTGTATTATATCATTTTGTATTGCCTCGATAATCAATCATAATGAAAGGTAGCATATCAGACTGATGTCAGATTGTTCGCTGTTAATTCAAAAAGGTTGTTCTATATTTTAAAATAATTTAATTCAAAACTGTCAAACTAATTAACAGACACTCACATGTCACACATCACGTTGACTCTTTTTTATAATATTATATTATGCAAGGGTTAATTGACTTGGCCATTAGCTATAAAGCCAAACTTAAAGTTTAACCTGTGTATATAACCGAAGTTGCTAAAAAAAAGAAGTTTTCAAAGCCATGTGGCTCACACCTCATCGTTTGTTAGCTGGGTCATAAATGAAAGCTGGCAAAAAGTTTTTGGCAGCTTCTAAGGGAAATCAACTTGAAAACTTTCGCACAGCGAACACACATATTTTATTGGTCTGTTTCTAGCATTAAATTGGGGTCGATCCAATTGATTCCTTTTCGGCCAATACAAAACAACTTGGCCAACATTGAACTTGCCATCAAAAGTTGTTGAGATAGGTTGACGCCAGTGTCGGTCTGTAGGGAATATAAATACTACGAATTATATTTATTCATTAAAGCTAACAATTTAAGCTCATATGATTGTGAATCGGATTAGTTTTAACAAGAATTTGATAGTCGGAAGTCTGAATGTTGTTCTTAGGAAGAAACGGGGAACTTGAGAAGCTCAAAATTGTTGAAGTTTTGCTTTCTATTGAATGCTGATTGTAAAAGATATGCTGAAAAAGAATCTCTTGAACCCTTGTTGATATACCTTTGCATTATACAGGATCTTAGTCCCAACTACCTTCAATATCCAGAAAAACTTATTGCGATAGCCACTAATGTTCAACAGGATCAATCTAGCTCATATGTTCGATTAACTTAACAATATTTCGAATTATTTGTTAGCTTCTAAATATTATGCACTATTTTATTGTTCATCTCAGGTGGAATAGTAAATTCAATACGATTTTTCAAATTTAAGGCGGATTACATCTTCGACACAGCATCATGCCAATAACTATACCGAGACCGAAGACGATTAGGTGCGTCATGATTTTGTATTACTGTACGGACCCAATTAGAAAACCGATTGATATTGATTACTGTGAATAGAAATTGAAACATCTTGAGCAAATGTGAAATTAGTTGAATATATAATATACATACACTTACGCCTCTTCTTGCTATTAAATAGCCAACAATTGCGCCTAGAATCAGTGTAACTAAAGGATGCATAACTAATTTGAAAATTTAAACATTTGAAAATATGCGGTGCTGCGAACAACAACCGATATATCTGACTGAAAAAATGATATATGAGCACAAATCAAAAGTTAAAAGCAAAGTGTACTTGATTGTATTACCTTAGCTCTGTTTCATGTCCATTTCATGCTACTTTAGATTTGCTTACTGTGAATGCATATAGAATTTATTTGAAAGATCTTGGTTTAGTTTTATGTTTATTGCACTTACACGCGTATTTTTGGCAAGTAGATAACCGCAAATACCACCCACAACGAATGTTAGAGCACGCTGCATACTTGTTATTTCTATGCTCACACCTACTTCTGTTCTAAAAGAATAATTAATTTTGATTTTTGTAATGCGACAGTGTGAGTCGAAAAATGTATTCTGAAATAAGTAATATAAGTAGTTCAAAGTTGAAAGTTGACACAGAAACTAAAGGCCTACTTTTGAATTGAAATCTTGTTGATGTATAGGGTAATCCAGAAATAACATTATAGAAAGAAACTTTACTGAGGCAAGCAAAACCTTTTGTTTTCTTGACTCTGGAATCATAACAGTAAAGAAATTGTATATATTACAGTTAAAAACTAGCAAACAACTCATATCGATAATCCTACCCACGCATTTACAAAACCTTGTTTACAAATATCGGATTTCTTTATTGTTTTAACATATTTAATTTCGTTTTTATTTAACTGATTAATTTTGCTGTATAATTTTGTATATATCACATTTAATTGGCTGGACATTCATATTTCATGGTGGACCGCAGCGTCGCTTACAAATAAGCAAACCCGTGAGCATACCCAGTGCAAATGATATAACATGAGTCATGGCTGTAATTTCGTAGTTGGATTGGGGTTTGCTTTCTCTCTATAAGTATATTCAATATATTATAAACTGCACTTGAAATTGTATTATAACTTGTGCACTTACCAGAGAAACAGTTCCATCTAAGTTTTAAGTCAAGGTTAGGTTTATCCAATAAATGTGGCTTATAATTCCATATTCTATGCGAGTATTTAGAAATCAGCAAACAATCAAGGCAAGGTCTACTTGATATGATCACATTTGTACTGCACCTAGCATATCTTCCTTGTTCATTTCGTATACTTTTTTCTTAAGAATGTTGGCCAATGATATAACCAAGAACACAGCCCACAATAAAGGTGATAAGCCAATCCAAATCCATTTTAATACCTTAAGAACTAACTTGAAATAGCTAAATTTATATTTTATGCAAAGAAATTTTGTTTTGAAAAGATATTGCTTGATATTATTCCAAAACTGATTTCATTATAAAAGCCTACTTATTATATCAAGTCAAAACAAAACCTTGACGCTTGCACTTACTTAAATTCTTTTCCAAGGTTTCTTTACCGTACTTTCTCTTAATAATGTATGCCAATTAAATAGCCCAGAACACAGCCCACAATAAACGTAATTAGCCAATCACATTCCATTTTTATGACTCAAGAACTTAATAAAATTTTAAAAACCTAAATTTAGATTTTGAGCAAAGAAATGTCGAATTGAAAATATATTGTTTGAGATTATTTAAAAATTGAGTTGCTTTTAAAAGCCTACTTGTTATTTCAAGTAAAGCAATACCTCAAAGTTTATACTCATAAAAAATACTTTAAAAAGGATTTTTAACTAAAGATTCTCTTAATAAGTTAAGATCATAGTTTTGGATTTGAATAAATCAGCTGATTTCATGATAATCTTATCTTTAATTTTGGAAAATATTTCAATCCCTCAAATGTTGCTCAAGTTTTTGCAATCACAGAGGCAGAATTATGAACTTGAGATATATGTCAACATCAGTCTTTATATTTATTTTCATGTAGTCACACACAAAAAATTTGGAAGCACTTTTCAAAATTTTTCGTCTCTCTAAATTTCATCATTTTCTTTTTTTATTTTTTGACAAAAACTGTAATTAAATTTAAAGCAGCCTTCTAATGTGTAACAAAGAATGTGGATCGGGATCGGGATCAGGATCAGGACCAGCTTGCCCAAATCCCTCCTGTCGGCCACCTCCATCGCCACGGCCGACATGTCGTCCGCCGCCGTCGCTCTTCTCGAGGCTTAACTGTACGGCCTGCAATAGATTGTTTTTCTTCATTGTTGGTGCTGGCGTTGCGCTGTACTATGATAAAGTAAAGGAGGAGGCGCGAAAGGCGAAGGAGGAGGCCAATAAGGATCCCAAGCAAAAAGAAAAGGAACGCAAAGAGAAGGAGAAGAAAGACAAACAGGAAAAAGACAGGAAAGAAAAAGAAAAGAAAGAAGAGGAGAAGAAGGCGAAAGCACAAAAAGATAAGGAACAAAAAGAAAAGGAGAAGAAGGCAAAGGAACAAAAAGATAAAGACAAGAAGTAGTGTGCAGGACTCCAAGCATCACGAAAGAAAGGATCAACAAACTTCCTTGGGAGTAATCTTTACATTCATTTGGAAAAAGATTCAATTCGAAAAGCTATAAATTATTAGTTTAATGTATTATCATCTGCCCAAGATATATGATAGCCATCAGATTGAAAAATGATGCAAATAAACACAAAAAAAAACTGCCTTCAAAACAAAGTCATTTATTATTGTACAATATTTATTTATTATTATTATTTTTTTTTTTTTTTGTTTCTTTCAAAATATGCCGAAAGTTGAATAGCATTTTCTAAATTTGAAGTAATCATGTTACGCTCTTCATTTCCGGCCAGGGTCTTCAGTTCAAGTGCAGTATGTATTACCGCATTGGAGGACGTGCTAGAAAGCCAGAGTTAGACATAAGTTATGATGTCATTTTCTTATGGATACTAGCTCTAGCTTCAGTTAGCTCGTCATTCAATTCCAGTAGTGGCTATAGTCATGTATAGATACAGACTTCTAGTTTATACTATTTCTTGCCCTTGTCCTTGCTCGATTCCAGCTCCTTGCGTATCTTGTCTTTATGGCGCACTAACATAATGCCAAGTCCCACGCCGAGCGAGAAGAACAGAACACGATTACACGGTTTACAATTCAGACGCGACAGAAGAGACGGTTTAGGCCTACAACAACAACGCATATCTTCACGCATCTTGAATCTTTAGTGTTTATGTGAAATCTGGATAATTTTGAATGTTTACTTGTTGAGGAGGGGAACTGAATGTATGTTTTGAATTCACAACGAAAAGGTTACGTCCGTTTCTTGATATTTTCGGTAGGGCTTATGTGATTAAAGAAAAAATTTGATTATAAACAGGTATTATATGAGAAAAAAGTGTAAGATTTTGATGTCTTAACGATCTTGCGTTTTAAACTAGAAAAAAAAAGGCCATCTTCGGCGTGTCAAATCCTTGCAGAAAAGATTTGCATAAGAAAACATATTTTTCAACTGATTGTTCCTATGGCAGCTATAAGATATAGTGATCCGATTTTGATCAAATTTGGTCAACATGTTGAGAACGTACTTTATTTTAGATGCAATTAGTTTGGTAGAGATATTTTGAAAAACACAAAAGTTTTTCATACAGAAACTTATTTTAATCCGATCATTCCTATGGCAGCTATAAGATATAGAATTCCAATTTGGGTGAAATTTTGCCATCATGTACAAACTATCTTAAAACTTAGGTAAAGTGAATTTAGTTGAGTTATTTTGAAAAACAAAAAAGCTTTTCATACAACATTTTTGCAAACGATCGTTCCCATGGCAGCTGTATGTTATAGTGGTCCGATCTTACCAATTCAACTATAGGTACTACCTGCAATAAGAAGAAGCATCTGTGCCAAGTTTCATCAAAATAGCTCTGGAACAAAGTCCTGAAATACGCATATAAACAGACAGACAGTTAGACGGACGGACAGACGGACATGACGGACATTACTCGGCTGTTTATTCTGACCACGAATATACAAACATTTTTTTCCTGAGACGACTCTAAATTTCAATTTAAATATTTTGTGAGAACTCAAATGCATCTGTTATGATCGTGATAAAGACAAGAAGTAATGAACAGCATTCCAAGCATTACGAAAGAAAGGATTAACAATCTTTCTAGGGAGTAATCTTTACAGTCATTTGGGAAACGATTCAATTCGAAAAGCTATAAATTATTAGTATTATGTACTATCAGAAGCTATGTTTGCCAAAAGTGTTGCAAATAAACACCAAATAAATTGCCTTCAAAACAAAAATGTTTATTATTGTATATTTCTTTATATTTTTTTTGTTATTTCTTCCAAAATATGCCGAATGTTGGATATTATCTTTCTAATTTTGAAGTAATCATGTGACGCTCTTCATCTACGGCCAGGGTCTTCAGTCCAAGTGCAGTATGTATTACCGCATCGGAGGCCGTGCTAGAAAGCCAGAGTTAGACATAAGCTATGATGTCATTTTCTTATAGATACTAGCTCTAGCTTCAGTTAGCTCGTCATTCAATTCCAGTAGTTGCTATAGTCATGTATAGATACAAACTTCTAGTTTATTCTATTTCTTGCCCTTGCCCTTGTCCTTGCTCGATTCCAGATCCTCGGATATCTTATCCTTATTGCGCACTAACATAATGCCAAGTCCCACGCCGAGCGAGAAGAACAGAACATGATTACATGGTCTACAATTGAGGCGCGACAGAAGAGACGGTTGGGGCCTACAACAACGCATATTTCCACTCATCTTGAATCTTTAGTGTTTATGTGAACTCTGGATAATTTTGATTGTTGTATGATTGAGAGAAACTGAATGTTTGAATTGATCTCACAACGACAAGGCTAAGTCCGTTTTTTGACGTTTTCTGAAGGGCTTATATGATAAAAGGAAAAATTTATTATAAGTAGGTGTTATATGAAAAAAGTGTAAGATTTTTGGTGTCTTAAAGATCTTGCGTTTTAAGCTAGAAAGCTTTTTGATTGTAACCCTGTTAAGATCAACATTTTTGCAATACTCGACAAAAGAATCACAATTTGTTGAGAGAGCTCAATCGCATCTTGCGTGATATATTTATACTGGTTTCTAAGTTGGTGTACATTTTGGTATATACTAGAGTTGGAATCGGTTCGGAAATCGTGTTTCCGTTGGTTCTGAAACATGCTTCGGGATTGACAAATTTTAAAAGCTGGCTAGCCCAGAAATCTTGTCTATCTCGAACATCTCGCCGGTTCCGAATAAAATTGTGCTCGAATTGTACTCAAATTATTCATGTCCTATGGATTTCGTGCAGGATTGTGGACCCCGGGGGATTCCGCTCCCATCTCTAGGATATACCATAGGAAGATAAGCAGACTGTAAACAGTCGGGGAACAAGTAACTATAAGGTTTTAATGCATACCAAAAAAAGTAACTGGATAGATTTGTTGCTTTTGTTGATTGTTGAAGCAATGTTTGGAACTTCTTCAATGCTTCTTTTTTTTGAAAACTACTTCTTCTTGCCTTTGTCCTTGCCCTTGCCCTTATCATCACCCTTGTCTTTGCTTTCATCTTCTTTGGGGAATGTCTTGGCATACCAAAGGCCAACTAGGACACCGCCAATGGTTGCTGAAAGGCGTTCACACCACAAATGCATAATGAAAGCTAAGTTAAGTTTAAGTCAGGCCAAAAGCAAGAAAAACTATAATTTTGAATAATTTTTAATATTTATTTCAATGCGGTCAAAAAGGAGAGACTGTTTTTCATCTGTTTTGGTTTCTGAAATGCCAAAACTTTTGTAACCAGAAAAAGTAAACGCCTACTTTCTGTGTTAGTCTGTAAAGTTAATGAAATCTTGGCATACATTTTTATTTGTTTTTCAGAACTCAACTAAAAGTCTAACGCTTAAAGCCAAATTGGCAACCAATTGACGTAATTCATTTGCCACAAAAGTTAATTTAAGCCTTAATTCCAGCCAACTGCGGCTCATTGTGGCTTCTTTTCATATCAAACTGATGCCATCAGCCACGTTCTTTGGGTCACATTATAATTTCATTTGACAATTGTGGCATGTCAAAATGCCACAAGTCGCGAGTGCTTGTGCCACATATTACAACAAAAGGCATCATTTGAAAGCGCTGAAATTAAGTATACGACAAGTGCTAAACTGCAAATACTCTTTGAAATTAATGCTGCTGAGCTTATTGTTAAATTATTTTAAACTTAATTTTAATAACGCCAATTATTTTGACTTTTTTAAAGCACCAAGAAAGTTGCTCAATAATAGGTTTAAAATATTCAAATATTAAGAACAACATTTCTAGATTTTATAATTGTTTATAAAGCCTGAGTTTGTGACTTTCTTTTTGAAGCTTCCAGAGCCTATAGTTATAAGTAGCAAAAAAAAAAAAGAGTATTTAAGCTACAACATGTCAATAACATTAGCTTTTCATTGCAGCTTCTGTGCCAAAGCAACTTCAGATTGCACATGAAAAAGTCTCTGATTTGTTTCGTATATAACGTACATATATAAGTAAGTTATACAAAAGAATAACGACTAAGTTATATGATGTGTGTAAGCAAGAGTACAATATAACTTCAACAAAAAAGCAAAAAAAATAGGAATGTATTTGTATGGGTCTTGCATTTTAAAACTGACTCGTGACTTCTGACATTGTATACGATTGTGTGTTAGCTGCCTTAGGGCACAGGTAAAGGTAAAGAAAAACAAATACAGGTAGCACAAATATTGCCAGTCAAAAGTTGTTCAATTGCACACAGGTATGACTGTGTCGATGTGTGTGTGTATGTGTGTTTGAGTACTGTTGTGTTTAAACAATGTACTTGTTGCCAGTGTTGCTAGACAAATGTTCCAAATAGAACAAACTAAAAATTTGCAGAAATTAAAATAAAATATAAAAAGTAAAATTAATTTATCATTAAAAATAAAATTTAAAACTAAAATTAACTGGAAGTGCTTAAACTTCAAAACAGAAGAAAAAATTGATGCAACATTTAAGGATTGGGAAAACCCGAAAAGGCCAATCAGAACAGTTTAAAATGTTAGCTGGCAACTCAAACTGTGAACTATCGATTGTAATCCTTTCACTTTGCCATCTCTAATTTGAGTAATTGTGCAGCATTTTACTAAAGTTGACTTTGTGATTCCCCAGCCGACTTGAAAAAGTGTGTGGGTTAAAAACCGAGTGATGAGCTAATAGCTCCATAGAGATATTAAGCCCGCCTTTTGGGAATATTGCAGCTAATGCAAAAGCGAAATAACGCATCGCATGACGATTAAAACGATAAGATATAAAGAGTAAAAATAAAAAAATAAATTATTAAATTATTAAAGAAAATGTGTATTCGAAAGCGATCAATAATGATGTACGCTGCTTTCAGTATATTGAATGAGTGTCATAGTATGAAAGTGTTTATTTCCCAGACAAGGAGTTCCTTGTTCATACAAAAAACTTGGTTGCCAAATGCACTTAAGACCAAAATAAAATTTTAAAACAATTTTTTTGATTAGATATTTTTGTTCACAATTTGGTAACTCTTTCTTATTGTGGTAAATATGACTACGATTGGTCTTAGAAAATAATTTTAGCACTTGAAATTTCGATTTTATTTTGCCTCTTCCTCCATATTTGTACTTAGCACATTTTCACGTTTTCTTTGGGAAAACTCTTCATAAGAAACACACACATGGTTTGGGTCACATTTTGGGTTAGAGGAAACTCACCTTGGTATTTGAAGCGCAATCTCATCCAGGCTGTCGGATGGACTCATGGGCGTGCGCTCGAAGAGACGCGAGGGGGCCAGGGTCAGGTGGCCAGCGGAATCGCTGACACATTTGAAGACCTTGGCGCCGCGACGCTGACGTTGCTGTTGACGCTGCTGCTCGACGCGCTTCTTGCGCTTGTTCTCCTCGGCACGCTGGAGATTATGCAAGCGAAAGAAGAACATTGACATTCTGATGGATGGGCAAAGGGGCGTTCAAACGGGTTGGGTGGGGGTTAAGCAGTATGTTTTTATTTTAGTGAGTCGAAGCGGCCAAATTTCCAAAATTCGTCGAATTTAACGTAGTGCACGTTGTTGTTGTTGTTGTTTTTATTATTGTTGTTTTTAATGTTTCGAATGATTTTTGATTTTTTTTTTTTTATTTCAAGTTAATTTTGGTAAAGCATTTTTTGTAGTTATTGTTATTATGATTGTTATTGTTATTGGTAGCATATAGTAAAAGCAGCAAGCGGAAACAAATGTTTTTAATCTAAGCACTTTGTATGTGTCTGTGTGTGTGTGTGTGTTTGTATTTTTGGGAGCTACTGTCATACTTACAAAATGCACATGCAAAAGGTCAAAAAAGGAAAAACGTAACGAAAATGTGAAATCATAAATCGAAAACCAAAAAGCAAATCAAAATGACATGTCCTTGGGGCACAAAGAGCAGCCACATTTCAAAACCAACTTCCGTCAGCATCAATCAAATTTAAGCGCCATACACCAAATGATAGAGATAGAGATGTTGTGACAGAAAGAGAGAGAGAGAGAATAGGTTGCATAGTTGCATAACTGGACAGCTTTGTGTGCTTGGACCGGAAATTGAAATATGAACAGCATTAGTGAAGAACGAGTTTGTCGTCTTTAGAACGATATCTTTGGCATAGCCGGAAATGATGGGGAAACTCTTGGCCAAAATGCTACAAAAATACAAATCCCTTTTCAAAATTTAAATCACACACAAAACCACACACACACATACGTTCAGTTCATTATGAAGCCACAACAAAGCAGCTTGCCAGGAAAATCAATTGAAGTAGTCAAAATTGTCAAGCATTGATTGATTACGCGTTGTTCAATTTGCAATCAGGCGTTAAATAAATATCAAAAACGTGTACTTTGCTTGTCATCAGCAGCAAACAACACACTTCCGTTCAATTAGACAACAGTTATTTTCTACTAATGACAAGGCTCTTTCTGTCTCTTCTCTCTTGTCACTTAATGAGCTACAGACAAGTGGGGAGTGTCCTGGGACAACAGCGTTGCCTTGTGTCACAAAAATAAATTAATTGTAATTTAAATAATATTTACTAAAGACATTGCCGTGGCGTCTGCGCCAAAAACCAATCGAAATACAATGCGACAACAAACTTAATTACCAATTGTGTCTCAGGCAAGCAGTTAGACAGAGCTAGAGAGATAGAAAGAGAGTAGTTAAGAGAGACAGAGAAAGCGAGAGTTTGGGAAAGTCAATAAAACAATTTGAAATTTGTCAGCTATAGAACTGAAGAACAATGAGTTTGTGTACAATAAGTTCAAAAGCTTGGAAACAAATTCCTCTTGCAAAACAACATAGACATAAAATAGCTATGAGATATACAACAGTTTAGAGCGAGATGACTATATTGTCAAACTAGTCGAGCTTAAAGCTGTTAGAAATCTTAAAGCAGCTTTCATGTGCTTTTCAAAGTTTTCTTATCTGTTAAGCATAATTGAAAAGCCTATCTTGACAAAACTGATAATATTTTGATGAAAAATATATTTTATAATTGATTTGGCACTTCAATTTTTGAAATTTTAGAAAATAAAAAGTTTTATGTTTCTAACCACTTCATCAATGAAACATGTAGTTGGGAAATTTACAAGTTCAACTGCCATAACCTTCTCAAAATCGAACTTATGCTGGTATTTTTGATATTGCCTCGCCCTCTAGACTGATTTCACACTTGACAAAATCCGTAAGCACAAAATTTGGATTATTTCTAAACTACGCTTATTTTTATAAGCAAAGCATTGATGGGCAAAACAAAGGTTACAATTTTGAAAAATGCCAATATTTTTTTATATTTGTGCTATCGTAAATAGTCATTCAAAAGCCACAATCGCCGTTTAACATTCAGCTTTAGATTAAACTTCAAATGAACATACCTTGTCATCTACATTACAGGGTATTACATAAAACCAAGCACTTTGGATCATCATTAGCTCAAACCCTGCTCTGCACACTTTGTTAATTAGCCAAACTTGGACAGTCTTTAATAGCTTTATAATTTCAACTGTGCTTTGTAAGGCAGACACTTTGGCTCGACAGCTAAATGTTTCAAGTGCCTCTGCACTAAATTAAATTAAGGATTAAGCAATGTTTCAATTACTTTAAAAACTGATATTAGAACTAGATTCTATTGCTATGCGACTTTCAGTTGAGTCAATGTATAACTGAATAAAAATTACTTTAAAAAATTTAAAAGAAACTAAAACAATACAATTTCACGCATTTCGAAACAGCAAGCGTGATAAATTGCTGAAAACAAAATGGAATTTATAGTACTCTACTGTATTAGAGGCAGTTAATATGCTGGGATATCGATGGATTGTATTGCTATTGAATTTGGGTTTGGTTTTACCAACGAAAATCGCTCGGGCGAAGCCGCCAGGTGAGTAAGAAACAATAAAAATTATTTTAAAAAAAATGTAGATTTTTAAATTATAAATTTTATAGTCGATCTATGCAACCTTAGGATAGTGGTATTTCCCCGTTATGCACGCACAATGTGCGAACCCTTGGAACCTGTTTGGGTGTTAAGAAAAGGCAAATGCAGAAAAGGTCTGACATGTCATTATGGATATACGGAAAGGGAGTGTATCAAGCATTGCATTGCATTGCCAACAAAAACAACTCAGAACACAATTGAGATAACTGAGCCAGCTGTTGAAGAAGAAACTACTGAGATATCTGAGGAAACTGAGATATCTGAGGCAAATGAGATAACTTCAACAAATCAATTAGCTGGTATAACTACAAAATGTGAGGCAACTGAGATAACTATCAAAATTGAACGGCGGATTATAGTTTCTACAGTGACTAACAGCATGAGTAGTAGAACGATAAGAACCAGAAGACCAAGAAAAACAACTCTTCTTCCAAGAATGCTTTGTTAAGAGAAGGACTGAAGATCATTAAAAATAATCGATTGAAGTATACAAGTAAAAAAAAAGCAAATATTTTAAACAATTTGATAAAAAAGTATTCAAGCTTTTTCAAAATCGTGTCTCACAGTTCATAGTGAACAAACACGTTAACCCAGCTGTAAATTTAATTTTTGTAAAATCTTGAAAAAGTGTAATGTTTATAAAAATAAGACAAATCAAATCGATGACACGCTAATCTACACAGCTAAGCTTGATTATGATTAAATTATGTAACAAATATAATCAAAATAGCAACAAAATTAACAGTTTTTTTTGCTGCAGCTGAGGCAAATAATTGGTGCGTGCTGCAGAGAATATTGACTAATGCAAGTAAGATTTCAAACAGAAGCAGCATAATAACAAGAAGGCCAAGAACAACTACATTAATTTCAATAATTTAAAAGGCTCAGAGGTTTTTCAATCTAATTGTCAAGCTTGGTGTTTGAGAAAGCAATATTTTAAGTATTGAAAAGTCTCAAAATTCATATTAAGAAGTGCTCATAAACACTTCGGTTCCAAAACATTAAAAAACATCAACTAAATTGAGAAATTTCTTGGACTAATTTTACCTTTTTGGCTTAAAATCTAAATTTCAACATAGTTTTAACAAGTATTATGAACTCAAACTGACAATATAGAAAACAATTTTATAAAGTAAAAGAATTTTAAAAAAATTAAAATTGTATGTTAAATTTAAAACCAAAAGAAAGGAGCTGAAAAACCATTGTTAGCGCTGTCATCAATACTATCGATTGACCTCTCAGCTCTGCTGCTATTGTATGTAATTAATGTTATTGAGTTGGCAACAAAAAAACGCTCTCTATACAATGTATAAAATTAGTAAAACATTTTGTAAAAAAACTAAATACAGAGCTTATCGCACACAGCAGGGTTGCAACAGAGTCTCGGTCAAACATAAATGATTTCACGCCCACTGCAAAATCTTAACAACAACAAAAAATACAAACAATGGCAACATTTTCTGAATACCAAGCAAACAAAAGCTGTAAAAAAATAAACAAAAATCAGGCCCAATAATCATTAGGGCACAAAAACTTGTTCAAAAAAGAAAAGACTTTCTTTCAGCTTCAGCCATTGTCTGCGCTTGGGTTGAGTGTGTTTTCACATGCACACACATACACACACAAATGCTGACCAGGCACAGTTATAGTGTAGGGATGTGGCGATTGGAGGGTTGTATATATAAAGCAAAATGCCGAAATAAACACTTGTGGCAAGGACTCCAACTGTGCGCCCTCCTGTTGGCTCTTGGCATACCACAAAATACCATATTTTCCAGTTCAACAGAGAGGCGTTTAGGCCACGTTCAATGAGTTCGATGCGTATGTATGTGTGTGTGTGTGCGTTTGTGCGTACAGGACACGGTCATTTTCATTGTCCTTGCGTTAAGTGTGGTGTCTCATCATAAGGCGTGCCGTAAAAATGTGCCCTTTCTCGCCCCCCAAAATGAAACGAAAAGAAAAAAACGTAATAAAAATGTAGACAATTTTTACGACGCAGCAGAACATGAAAATGGCCACTTTATTTCTTCATTAAAAACCAGTATTGATTGCCCCAGGACAACCTGCCAGCACCCAACTATTACACCATCTATATGCTCATATAGTTTAATTGAAATCTGACAAGAGTCCTTTTGATTTACTTGGCACACACAAGTGTTAAACAAATAAATGTCAATCATAAATATTAATCAACGCAATGTTGCGCATTTGACATGCCCCAAAAATCAAATAGCACAATATTTCACACACACACGCACACACACACACACACATGCACATACAGGTTAAAGGTCACAATTGTCAACAATTGCTCAGTGAAGTGTGTTAATCTTGCAATTCTTTCCTTTGTTTTTGTTGTTGTTGTTGTTGTGGCTGTTGTTTGTTGCGTTTTCATTTGATTAAAACTGAAAACTCCAAATTGAAAGGTTTATTTCATTCGCAATGCTGGTTTTGGTTTCCGTGCATTGTTTTTGTCGCTTTTGATCTGATTGAATTTTGATATGTCTGAATTTGACATTTCATTGAGGGTTTAATTTACCAAATATTTGATTTTCTATTGTTTTCTCCCTTTCTAATTTGAATGTGAAGGCCGGAAATTTGTGATCGATATTTTCAATTCAAAGTAAGTTGAATATACAGGACTATTTTGGTAAATTCAGCAACATTTTGCGGAATTGCTAGTTCTTTAAAGTTTTAAAATTTCTTTGTTTTTCATTAAGTTATTAGAATCTTAGCTCAATGTTTACTTTTCATTCAATAGTTGACCAATTGAAAGTGAATTCAATCAACAATATTTTACCAAAAGTGAAAATATTAACATTTAGGTGAAAATCATTTTCATAATATCCTAAGCAAATTGAAAAAGTGATAAATTTCGTGCAAAGTTTTTCGGTATTTCTAACATTAAATGTTCATATTATCGACGTTTTCTGGCTTTTTATTTTAAGGCTCAGCAAAAATTTTCTATTCAAAGTAAAGTTTAATATACAGGCCTGTTCCCGCAACATTTTGCGAAAATGAGAATTCTTTTAAGGCTCAAAATTTTATTATTGTTTATTTACTTTATTGAAGTTTATTTCAATGATTACTTTTCATTCAAAAGTTGATTAAACGAAATGGATTTCAGTTTACAATATCTTACCAAAAGCGATATATTTCAAGGCAAAAAGTTTTTCGATATTTCTATAAACAAAAGCGCATTTTATCAAAGTTTTTCTGGTTTTTATTATATTTTTAAGAATCAGCAAAAATCGAAAAAAAGCAAAAATAGTTTTAAACATTTAACTTCTAAACTTTATTAATTTTAATACTGTAAACAAATCTAGGAACTCGTCCAACAACAAGTTTTGATTTCATTAAAATAACTTTGTCAAATGCAAATTTTGGAAATGTCAAATGAAAACATACCTGAAAAACTCATATTAAATAACTAACATAATTCATTCTTTCATACAAAATGTGAAAATTCGTATTACATATGTATTTTCACAACGCCAAACTTTGTTGCATTAAGGAAGACATAAATATTTCATATGACATGTTTGTGCATAAACTTTCAAGTATGCAAAAATAAGTTTGAGTCCTTTGCCGTTAGAGGACAGCTTCAATGTGTGAACTTTTGAAACAGAAAACTTGCAGCTAATTAAGACGCACATAAGGAATGTACTGCAGGCAGCTCGACATGAACAAGAACATCGTAAGTTAGAAAGCTGATCCAAAAATGTATAATAAAAGATAGAGTATAGAAATAGACAGAAAAAAAAACAAGGAAAGAAAAGGCAGGCAACTGGAGCAGCAAAGTGTAAGAAAAAACTCAAATAAAAGTTGTACGAGGTAAGAAACAACAATAAGGCAACTGTTGACTGGACCTACGATGAGCTTGACAATAATGCTGCGAATGATGATGATGATCATGAGCATGATCATAATGAAGTAAGTCAGGTCACGAGCAAACGACAACAATGGCTGTGTGTGGTTATGTGCGTGTGTGTGTGTGTGTGTGTGTGTCAGAGGGATTGGCATTTTAATTTGATTTCGCATTTGATAGAGAAAATGATGACATTTTACACTGTCCACGCTGGTTGCGCAATGTGTTATTGTTGTGCAAATATATATATATATATGAAAAAATAAATGAAAAATGGTCAAAGCAATTGGAAAAATAATGCGAAAATAAATAAAACTTACTTGTGAAAACCAACCAACTATTTTGTGGTTGTGCTTTATAGTTATGCAATTGGTGTCATTATTATTATTGTTATTATTATTATTATTATTATTATTATTATTGTTATTATTATTATTGTTGTGGCTGCTCATGTTGCTGCTTTGAGCATAGTAATAGATACAGATAGAAGTTAGTTGAAAGTAACAAACACAACACACACAGACAAAAAACACTTAATACAAATTATAAAAATATTTAAAAAATAATATATTATTATAATTCAAAATTTAAAACACATTTATATTTAACACAGAGCTCCCAAAAATGTGTTTATTACTCAATTGGATTTTACCTGACGTTTTATTTAGTTAAATGCTTTCAAAATTCTATTATAGGTTTTCGTAAATTTGTTTTAGATGTTTTCTAATATTTTTTTTTTTAGCACAGTCTAGAGTTACACTTTCAGTTGTTTTGTAATTGTTTTTATTATATTTATAGTTATTTATATATTTACACTAAGTCTTTGGTCAATTAAGTCCAAAATTGAGTTTCCATTAATTGCATTAATTATGCATTTAATGACTTAACAACTAATTAAAGCTTTTACCAAATTGTGTACCATTTATTTGGTCATATGTACACTTAATAATAACACTAACAAATATTTATATATATATATGTTTATTTAAACCACATTGAATGTTTAAATTATGCAAAAGTCTCACATTGATGTTGCAGCAGCTTAGAAGATTTTTTTTTATCAAATTATATATATGTATATAGTTTATATTAATTATGTATATAGTTGGCTTTTGTTTGGTCCGCAGTTAAGTTAAGCACACAGTTTAAACATTTATATATTTACATTACGTTACACAGCACATTAATATTATTTATATTTGGTCAGTTTTATATATATGTTTTATTTCTTTTTTTTATTAAAGCTGTTTAATTGGACAGTAGTTTTTTTTTTTTGTTTTTGTTATATTATTGTTGGTCCTGCAAATAGATGAAAATCTTCTCATTTTCCACTCCACATTGACACAACTGTGCAGCTCGACTGAATTCAACTGGAAAACCACTTCAGCATAGTTTGGTATCCAAATGAAATTATTGCCATAACATTTTGCAAAAAAAAAAATGCAATAAAAAATAGAAGAAACTCAAACTCATAATAGCACAATACGAGTACATTCCCCAAAGTGCAAGAAAACCATTTCTTTCATAAAGACAGAGCATCGCATCAAATTGATGCCCGCTGCGTCTTCTGAATGCAATAAATGACCAGCAGCAGCTGCCATTTTGTCTGGGGTCAGGGTTCAAGTGCGTGCCGGGCAGCCATTTTGCCTTTCTTGCAGCTGCCAGGATGCAGGATGCAAAATGGCGTCCACTTGAATGTTGGCTCAAAACAAACTAATTCAATTGTTTACAGTTTTCGCCAGTCTTCAAAATATAATTTAATTAGACAATTTTGCACATGCAAAGTGTGTTGAATGCAAATATTTTATATAATGCAATAATAAATGTTTAAATTAGGAAACCACAATTTATGTAAACTAAGTATATAATAGTAAAATATGAGTTCAAGAGTTCAAAGTGACATTAAACTTAAGATTTATATAGTTGCTGCATTTGTCACTTTCTTTAATCCAAACAATTCAATTTCAACTATTATCATTAAATATTAATAACAATTCACAATGAACACAGCAAAGCCATTATACTTTTACCTACGTGAACTCTTGACACTATTTCTACCTCATTTTGAACAACAATAGCGCATGTCCTTGTTGCTATAAAAAAAAAGAAGCTCAATTGAAAAAGTCAGCAGCATTTTATTTATAGAAACTGGAGCAAGCTTTACTTTTGCAATGCAACAATGCTAGTGACAATTGTGAAACTAAAAATAAACTCAGCTGCCATGCAACACAAATAAACAGTTAAGTACTAATTGCAGACAGCTTGGCCACAATCACAAACAAAGCTAACTGATTAAGCCCAAAATAAACACAAAAAAGCATGGCTTAATTAATAATCAATTTGATGCAGCTGCTTTAACACAAGCCTCGTCTATAAAAAGCTATGGCATATGTATGTAATTCAAAAGCAAGCAACATAAACACAACAAACACAAAAAAATCAATAAATAAAACACAAGCGAGCGAGATTACTCATACGCGCCGTGTGACCAGCCAGTGTCCTGTCAGACATGCAAACTGTAAAATTTGCAGCTGCAGAAAGTTTGCTACGTTATTTTGAATGACAGCAGTCAAGCCGGCAAAGTTTATTATATACAATAGCTGACATGACATGGCAGCCGCCACAGGGGCACTATAAACCAAACCAGGACTCTTTCTACTACTAAGGCTACCTCCTATGTGTGTGTGTGTCGTCACAGTATTGAAGAGCGTTGTTGTTGCGAAGCTGTTGCAGTTGCATGTGGCACGTTTGTTGCAACTGACAAAACGCGACAAGAATTTGCAGTTCTGTTGTGTGTCCATTTACGAAATTGCATTTATGAAGCGTACAAACAAAGCGAGCAGCTGTTTTGACTGATATACAAAAAAAAAAAAAACTTTTAAAAAGTGCTACTACACACTGGACAGTCGAGTTTTAACTTTTGAAACTGACAAAAAAGTCAACAGAGTTTGACTAGAAAGTTCCCTATATTTCAAATATTGTATACATTCATTTGAAATCAGTTTCGGCAAAAGAAAACTATAGTTAGTTTGATTTTATAAAGGGTTTTTCTAATGCGGATAATGCCAAATGTCGCCAAGTCACATTTTTAAAGGTATTTTGAAAGTTTTGAGAAATCTTCTTGAAATCATTTTGATGATCCAAAATAGATTTTAAATTTAAAATACCTTCACTTTAAAAGAAGGATAATTGAATTGAATGAATGGAAACATATTCGGTTTTAACTAGGCCATAAAAGTTGAGTGTCTGGAAGAAGTTTTATCAATTACGGATAGTTAACGATGAGTTCTTTATAAGCATGCTTCGGTGAAGCTTCGGCTTCATATTATTATTATCCTGGTTTGCATAATGTGCTACGACCTTATTAGATCTATTGTACCAGCTCCTTAGCCTAAAGCTATCCAACCTCTTGAACGAAAGCAAGAATTTGCATTTGAATGTGGTCTCTCATAACTTCTGTTTCCATATTATATTTCCCTTAAATCCAACTACTTCTTCTGTCAAATGCTGAACAGCCTGCCAGAATATAAGTTTGAGGTTTCCAACTCAATGTCCCCAAGTAAAGGCTATACAAAAACACAACAATTTTAGTTCGACAGCTTGCATAGTTGCTGACTAAATGTCTAACATTTTGACATTTGGTTTTCGTTTAGGTTTTCGTTTAGGTTTTCGTTTACGTTTTGGTTTTTGCGTTTTATGTGCACAAAAAAAGTTCAAAGCTATCTTTAAAGAAACGACATATACACATAAAAAGCAGTTGCGGATGCGGTCAGAAACACCAGAAACCACAAGGGACCAGAATAGAGACCAGAACAGCAAAAGCTGAACAGAAATCACTTCAATTTATTTTTCGATTTCTGTACAGACAATGATTTGTTGTGGTATGCATTGCTTAGCAGAAGCTGAAGCAGAAGCTGAAGCTAAGGAAAATTGTTTAGTATTTATCACACCAGAGCAACAAAACAATTTTCTACACCGCATCAGATTTTGTGTTGTGTATGTGTGTAGAATAAAATTACTCATACGCCTCGTGTGTAATAAACTGTTAATGAAGCGAGAGACATGTTGTAACTTGCTCAATTTGAAAATTTTCGAGACTTATGACGAAAAATTTGTGTACACAATTGGCCAATGAAGCATTGCTAATTGGATTAGTTGACTCGAAAAATACATAGACGAAGCAACATTGATCAAAGGCAATGTGTCTCAATTTTGCAGACCAGCAATTTAAATCTAATATTTTATGTTTATATATTTTTGAGTTAGTATATGAAAATATGTGCACACTTATTAAAGTCTTACTTTAGTTAAAGCAAACAAATTAAATAAATAAATGCGATTGCCAGGGAATTTCAAAGACATTGAAAAGTTAAGCTCAACTTGAAAAGCAGCACAAATAAATAAAGATGGGAATGTCCCTTGTATTGATTGCAAGGACTTTCAAATGTCAGCAGTGACAGCAGCATAAAATGTTGAAACAAGTTAACAAAAAATACACAAAATTCCATTGAAATGAATGAAAATTTAAGCAAAAGAATGTGCAAAGAAACAAAACAATATAAGAAAAGTTCTGTTGAAAGGCATTAGTGGATAATTTAGAGATAGAAAATGTGAGTGGAGGACACTTTTAAATTAGCAGAGTGCAACCAAAGAAAGTAAAAAAAGAACATCAAGTAACTGGACCGATAAGATAGTAGTTCTCTTTAAAACAATTTTGAATTCAGCTAAAATCTTGTTGAATTTCAACAGGCTGTAAGCAAAGTCAGAACTTGTTTCAAAAATGCTTTGAAACTGACTTGAATTGGTTTTAAACCAAGATTAAAAACACTTCTTAGCCAGAATTATTTGTATATCAAAAGGCTACACACTAGAGCTGTATCAAATCCTTAAAACTTTGAAATCGATTGGAATAATCGTCGTATTGAACCAAGGCACTTGTCGTTGATTAAAGTCATTTATCGCTCAATTGATTTGAATCAGAAAATCGTTGTTCATTAGAGTTCTTTATTTGAAACGGGTTTTTGAGTTAGTTGATTCTAAAGGGCTTTCAATCGATTAATCGAATGTTTTATTTCAGTAAACAAATTTGATTACTTTCTGACCATAATTCTAGCACGATTTCAAAGCATTTTTGAACTAAACTCAAACCCGTTCAGGTACTTTAAACTATGACAAGGTCAAAAACTGCCATTCGAATTGAAATTCCATTGGAATCACACATTATTTTTGATACAATTTTATCGATTGACAATGTTAGTGTTATCGATTGTCTAAAATTTCTAGCATTGTCACAATTTGTGCTTAAAATAATAGTTATATTAATTTTATTAAAACACCTTAACTACACATTGAAGCCAACTAATCACAAGGTACACACACACAAATATTCGATTACATAAATCGATAACTTAGTTATTACTTATCAAAAACTTGAAATTGCTTATGGCCATAATCTTGACAACAATTTGCATTGCAAACAACATTAGAAGCAGCTGCAAAGTCATGTACATAACGCATGCGTCACGTTGGCCCACTCGAAACACACACACACACACAATTTGTATGGTAAAAAGTCTACTGTGGCGAAACTTTGAGCAATAATAGAATCAATAGGGTTTCCGTTGTCCAATATTAATTAAAGTTTCTAATGAATTTACATGATGATGTTGAATTGTAACTAAGCAAAAAGTTACGTTTTGAAACAACCAAGCAAACTTTATGCAATAACCAAGTTATTTAAACATTTATGAACTGGCTGCGTGTGCTAAGTGAAAATCAGCAAAAAGTGCCCAGTTTGGTCGAACTTTGCTAAATGGGCAAGTTGTGTAAATGGTTTGTTCAGTTGAGTTAACTATGTAGCCTGCAACGCATGCCAATTATGTGATGAAGTTAACAACAGCAGCAGCAGCATGATTTGGCCGCAACATTTTGTGGCTGCTCAACAAAATTGAAATTCGCAGTGTGTAGAGAAATGGTATGCAATCAATAAACTGCGGTCGCAGGTTGCTGCTTTTGAGTTAATGCGTTCAATTAAGTGCCAAATACACACACAAACAAACCACACACAGAGCTGAAAATGTTTTTACTGCCACTTTTTGGGGCAAGAACGTCTTGACCAGAATTACAAAGCCAGCGCAGCTGCTGCTGTCGCCCATTCGCAGTCGCAGTCACAGTCGCATTGTTGCAATGAAAGCGACGCTTTAATTACACGAGCCGCGTCAGCGTCTCTCAAAAAAACAGCAACAATGAGCTGTGCTTGGACTAAGTTGGAGCTGTAGCTGAAGCTGGACCCTGACCTGAACCAGGACCAAAGCTTTTGTTGCCCCACGTCCAGCAATTAAAGTAAGTGGGCACCATTTTCATTTTGCAACGCGTTGTTGCCACTCGTTGTTGCCTTTGGTTGTTGCTTTTGAACCTGTGTGCCACAAGTTGAAGCTTTACTCAACTGAATCACACTGACTGATGGACTCTGTCGTACAAAGTGCTCTGCTCTCTCTCGCTCTCGCATTGGCCTCCTGTAGCATTGTTGCCCTTTTCTGCATATTTTTCATAATTTTTTATGCTTTACAGTTCGAGTGTGTCGTTTGGGAAATGTCAAGGGGCAGCAGCAGGAAAGCAGCAGGAAAAGCTGCAGGAAAAGCAAAAGCAACAGCAGCAGCATCTCGCCAGATGATTAATGAGTTTATCTTAAGGCTGTGTGCAGAGGCAGCTTCGAGTGTTTGTAATTTGCAGCCGGAGATATTCCATCGAATTAAGTTGAGCGAATCGCACAAAATATGCAGCGAACATTTTTGTGTAAACTACTGAGATGGACAAGTATTCAACAAATAACTTTAAAACTATGTATTACGCATTGTTTTCCTTTTAATTTTCAAAACACGTACGAAATGTTATTTTCGTCGTCCCTTGTGCGTACCCTTTTAGATTATTCCTTTGGCAACTTTATGTTCGACCGATTCTACAGCTTAAATAAGCATCTGTGCCCAGTTCTTTCAAGAAACCTTTTAAATTGAGAGACTAGTTCGCATATAAACAGACTGGTGTTGATGCTGATCAAGAATACATATAGTATATAGGGTCGGGGATGTCTTCTTCAATGCGTTACGCATTGTGTGCCTAAATTATATACTTGCCTCAAAGCAGGCCACTCTATCATTATACATTTCTTTGTTTGCTTATAATTCCCAAACAGTTTTAGCAAACACTGCAAGTAGTTCTCAACTGAACATCTTTTGAGAGCAATATTTTCTTATTTTACATTTCTATGTTTCACATCTTTTTTGATTTTTATTTATTTAACATAAAACTACATTTTCTCATGTCGATGTTTGTTCTTGTTATACTCTTTTTTTAATTTTTTTGAAAAAACCAGTAAGAATACTCTAGTCGAGTGTGCCCGACTTCGAGACTCCCTGCTCCCAACTTGCATTTCAAGCAGTTCAGCGGCAACACAAGCAAGCAGCGTACTCAACTTGCACAGTGCATGTCAAACTGTTGTTTCTGCCTGCTGAGACAGGGGAAATAAGTTTTTCCATAACTTTGGTGCTATTTATCCGATCGTGTTGAAATTTACACTTCCGAAAGACATTGATTAAACACACATGTGTACCAAAAATTTAAGCTTTATCTTTAAAATTGTGGCTGTGGGAGTCTTTTGCGATTTGCGGGGGTGCATCCGAAATTTGAAATAAACTTGATCTGCGTATGGTATACAGGAACCTACATGCCAAGTTTGGTGTCTCTAGCTTTGTAGTCTCCGAGATCTGTGTGTTCATACGGACAGACGGACAGACAGGCAGACGGACAGACAGACAGACAGACAGACAGACAGACAGACAGACAGACAGACGGACGGACTTGGCTAGATCGTCACGGCACACAGTTTTGAAGCTAGAGCAACCAAACTTGGTGTACATGTTGGTATATACCATAGGCAGACAAAGTGTCAAGATCTCTCCCCCACCCCCACCCCTTCCCCAACAAACCGCAAAAGCCTATATCTTCCACAGTTTTATAGCTAGAGTAAACAAGTTTAACACAAAGGCTACTTATCACATCCTTCATTGATCTGCCAAAAAATTTGACCACGCCCACCCCCGCCCCCAAAAATGAGCAAAATCTGTATCTCCCCCACCCCTTTAGCTAGAGTCCCCAAATTTTGCAGGTTGAATTCTATTGCCCTATTTAATAGATTGGATAAAAATATTTTTGCCACGCCCACCCCCGCCCTTGCAATAGAGCAATGTTTGTTTCTTACAAACCTGTAGAACGGGCCGTACCAAACTTAAATTCATGGCTAAACTTGAAAGATTTGAGCAAAAATGCAATTGCCACGCCTACTTCTGACATCGCAGAGAAGCGAAAAAAAGAGTATATCGCAGTCGGGTGCATCCGACTGCAACGTTCTAACTTGTTTTTATTTGTGATGATAGACTTTCCTTAAAAGTTCTTCTTTTTGAAATGATGATGGCTAGCTGCTGCATTTTCCTTTATGTTACCAAATGGTAAAGACCGCCTACACAAATCTTAGTTACATACTTTTTAGATAACATCAACACAAAAAAAAAGTATGATATTATCTATAATACTTGTATGTATTGAAAATCAGCTAAAGAAGTATTCAATAGAGTTCAAAAAGACCTATCGTAAAGCGAATCGCATTCTTATTAAAAAGTTGAAACTAGGAGAAAGGCATTCTTATCATAAAGTCATTACGCATTCTTATCATAACGTTTAGTCACATTCTTATCAAAAAAGTCGTGACTATTGTTATCATAAAAGCGAAGCACATTCTTATCATATAAGCAAAACGCATTCTTATCAAAAAGGGTGAAACGCAACCATATCATAAAGGACAAACGTTTGATGATGATGCTCTTCCGACGCATGATACGAAAGCGATAGTATAGCGTATTCTACAGCGATAGCGCACACGACTGGAAGAAACTGCTATCAATTTCTCAGGGTAACAATAAACATAATAAACATCTAAAGATTTAATATTTATGCAAATTCTATGTTCAAAGGCAATCCAACTTTATCTACTGCTAAACAAGTCGCCTATCTTGCAGCAAACAAGTTAAACATGCCTCATCTATAATATGTTCGATTTTGCTTTTCATAAGCTTTGTATGCGTGCACAAGTTCAATATTTAGGACCAAAAAAGGTATATCAGATATCACGCACAAGTGCAACGTATGACACAAGAAGCAGTACGAAAAAGCATAGCATACTTTCTTGCGCAATAGAAATGGTAAACACCCTTTTCATGCTATTCGCTTGCCCTATTTTTGAACGTAGACCGGAAATTGGAACTCCATTGGAATAACAACGTAGAACGAACAAAGCAGAGCTGCAGAAAGGGCTGTGAGGACGAAAAGGAGAGAGACCGTTGTGTGCATTTGTAGCTCAGCGATTAGCAAACAAGAAGGAGCAGCAGCAGCAGCAGCAGTAGCATCCAAATGCCAGACTGGGATTTGGCCAATGCCAAAGGGAAGCGCATAAAAATGCAGTGCGTAGGGGACGAGCACTGCGACAATCTAAAAAGTGGTTGCTTTTGCTGTTGCTGTTGCTTTTGCCACAACGGTAAAAACGGGATAGAACGGTAAAATGGCAAAAAATGGTAAAACGAGTTTAAATAGCAAAGTCGTTACGCTGCTTGCATTTTGGATTTAGATACGTGCCACTTGATTTTGTTGCTTGAAAAGCTATCTGCAGTTCGCAGAAGCACACAGAGCTCGAACACAAGAAATAATAATGAAGTTATGCAGCGTTTTTCATTGATTTATTTTGATGGCATTTCGTTTGGCAAATGCCAATAAAGTTAAACAGCATGCAGCACTGCAGCACAAGATGCGCCAATTAAGAGCACAAGCAAAATTCCAAAGGGAAAAGTGAAAAGTGAAAGGCGAAAAGCCAGCGCTGAAAAGTAGGCAACATTTACAGTGTGTGTGTTTGTGTACTACTACTTACGCAAATTAAACACACACGTATGCGCATATACTGTAATACTTACATATGCAAACACTTAAGCGGCAAAACTTGAAGTCGCCTTTGCAGCACTTAAGCGCGTTGCAGAGTCAACTCTCTCACACACACAACACTGACAACACTCGAGCGCCGACAGCGTCCGTTGAGCTAATGTGACAAGGGGTTGGTTGGGGGCTGGCAGTGGGGTTTAGCGCTAAAAATTTGACAAGTGCATATATGTCACATGCAGGCTATGCTGAATTTTATGGCTGATTTGGCCATAGCTAAAAATATGCACATAAAACCATTTGCCGAACATCAGCAGCTAAATTGTGCATTAAGTATACGCCGCGTTAACCATTCGAGTTGCGTTTTTTTTTTTGCCCCACTTTTAAAGGCTGCATAGACAGCACTCAAACACTCAACACTCAACACTCCACACCAAACATACAAACACACACACACACACACACACACACATACACACAGTGCTTATTAAATATTTACAAATTTATGACCAAGCTGAAAATTAAACCAAACATTTCACATGCCGCTCTCAGTTCCAATTTGAATTTTGATTCCCTTTGGGTTAGACAGACAGAGCCGGAAACAAAATACACTCAGCCAAAATTGTTCAACTTTAACTAAGTATTTGAACTTTAAGAGCTTGTTTAGCAAAAAGTTGTAGATAATTTATGAAAATTAATAGAATCAATAAGCCCTTTTTTATAAGAAATAAAAGGAAGTAAAATAAGTAGAATAAAATACTTCCTAAAAGGCTTAAATGTATTTTTCTGCTTAACTAAGCTTAATAACCCTGACTCGGCTGAGAACAAGAGATGCTCTCGAAGTACCGAGCTGTTGTTAAACTATCTTTTCAATAGAGCAAAAAAGTATCTTCATGTTGTTTAGATATAAACACATCCCAAAAACATTTGCTGATTCAAAATGTTTCACAAATATTTATTGATTTTAGGCAATTGTTTAAGCATAAAACAGTTGAATCATCAAAAACTATAAGTATTAAAGGTTCTTTATAACTAAGCTGCTACTCAGCAATACAAGAGATAATTTACCTTATTTTATAAGCAGAGAAGTATCTGTAACTAAGCTGCTTTTAAGAGCAGCCCAAAAATATGATCTGCTTAAGAAAAGGTTAACAAACTTTTGTGTTTTCAAGCATTTATAAAAGCTCAAGCCCAATTCAATAGAAAACTTCTTAATTTATGTACAAAAAGAAACTCACCAAAATGCCTAAAATTTCAATTATTGAAAGGCTTCAATTACATACACTAAGAAACATAGCAAAAAAAAAGTGCTGCAAACAATTTATTCAACAGATTGTATACAAAACTTTTACAGCTTAGAATAAAGCTTTATATTTCGCCTATATTCTAATTTATGACAAATTTGCATTTGACTGCAGGCCGAAATAGAAAAAAGAAGATAAAAAAAACAGCAAGTGAATTAAAATATGCGCAAAAGTAAAGAGTTTATTAATGAAAGTATTTCCATTGCATACCAAAAAAAAAAAAATGTATTCACATGCATAAATTCAATCAAAGTTGTACGAGAAAAAGAAACAACAAGAAAAGCAGAAAATTCAGGCCAAACAAAATATGGCAAGCAAATTGAATCTCTGGAGCCTGCAAATGTCAGCCGCATATCGCTTGTAATAAATTCGATTTATTAGCAGACTCGACAGCTTCTCTTTTGGCCTCTTTTGTCTTGGCCAAAACTGGTCTCGGCCCCTAATTGTTTTGGCAACAGCAAATGTGAAATGGAATACAATTAATATTAATTTTATCCACAGCAGCAACAGCAACATTTAATGCAAAAGTTTTTTTTTTTTTTTCTGCACGTCGAGGCTTCAATTAATTGTCACTTAAAAGCATTCACATGCTCTTGTCTCAGTCTCAGCATTTGTTTTTATTTTTATTTTGTTTTCTTCTTTTATTTATTTTATATTTTTGCTTGTCTTTTATTTTCATTTTCATTTATTAGCAGCTGTCCGTTAAAATTACACAAATGTGCCAGAAAACTTCAGCATGTCCATGGAGCTAATGCATGAAAGCTTTATAAACTTTGTCTTTAATTTATAAATTAGTTTGGTAAACGTTCTGCATTAATATCTATATTAAAGCGTAATACCCAAGGTTTTATAGGCTATAGAAAATATTGATTCCAGCTTTCCAACACTTGTTATTCTGTGAAAACTATAGCGATTTCCATGCGATTTTCATGTATTTTTTTAGTTAATTCCAAATAGCAATAGTTGGTGGATTTTCGTATGGAATATAAATATTTTAGTAAATAATGAATATTCAGTACCATATTGTTTCCAATTACTTTTCACATCGAATTTTTCTTTTTTTTGTCCCTTTTCCCATTAAAAATGGAAAAAAGGGAGTTATAAAGTACTGCAAATGTGTGTAACAGGCAGAAGGAAGCATTTCCGACTATATAAACTATATATATTCTTGATCAGCATCAACAGCCGTGACGAACTAGCCATGTCCGTCTGTCTGTCTGTCTGTGCGTCTGTCCGTATGAACACACAGATCTCGGAGGCTCCAAGAGCTAGAGACACCAAACTTGGCATGTAGGTTCCTGTATATCATACGCAGATCAAATTTATTTCAAACTTCGAATGCACCACCCCGCACCCCCGCAAATCGCAAAAAACTCCCACCGCCACAATTTTAAAGATAAAGCTTTGATTTTATGTTTAATCAATGTTGATCCGCTGTGTAAATTTTATCATGATCGGATAAATAGCACCAAAGTTATGGAAGAATCTATTACCCCCGTCTCAGCAGGCAGACACAACAGTTTGACATGCACTGGCCACGTTAAGTGAGCTGCTTGCTTGTGTTGCCACTGAACTGCTTGAAATGCAAGTTGGGGGCAGGGAGTCTCGTAGTCGGACACACTCGACTAGAGCATTCTTACTTGTTTCAATTCATCTATTCAAATAAAAAAGCATTAGTTTTTGGTTTTTAAGAAGAAGTTTGAATACTTTTCAGTTTACTGTCTCCAAAGCAAAGCTTGTGAAAACTGAATTATGCATAGATATTTGGAATTTAGAGCAGCTAACAGTTATGAATTCAAATATTATGATGGAAATCGAAAATGGAAACACCCCTGTGTTCAATAATATGTATTGTACTGTGAACTATGAATCTAAAGAGGGTAAAGTAAGTTAAGAGCTCGAATAACAAGTAAAGACTACATTACCCTTTAACAACTATGACTGATTATGCTGTAAAAAACAACATAAAATGCTTGAAATACACTTTCAGCTAATGTCATTGTGGTAAGAATCAACCCTTCACTTTTTCTTTGCCATATTCTTTTACTTGGCCATAGCAACAAGTTATTTATAACGTTTTTACAAGCGTAGCACAAATTGTAGTCATATTTTAATTGTGCTTAAAGATGTTGTTGTCCTTTTTAGCGCATTATACACACACAAATATACACACACACATAAATCGAAAGCGACACATTTTAATGCCAATTAATCGCTTTAATTACTGAATTACGCAGCATTCGTTTTGGCATTTCCCCTTTTTAAGCCGCTTAATTTATTAACATGAACATGCATTATTAGAAATTCAACCAGCTTGCAAATGTTGCCTAAATCTTGGCTTAAACGCTCAACAACATGTTGACAAAACAAAGTGGGCCAAGTAAAGCCTCAAGCTCCACCAAAATATACACACACAGAGGGAATATAACACCCAACCTGTGCTTAAGTGGCACTCGTCTTTGCTCTGCTGCTGCTGCTGCTGCTTCTACTTCTTCTTGTTGTAGGCCATGTCAACAGTTTTGCACACACACACACAACATACACACAGTCAAGAATATGACACAATTAATTTTTCGTGAAAATTTATGCAAGAATAATTACCACCTCAACTTGAGCGCGAAAAACGAAATAAGTAGAAGAAGCAAAAATACTTTCTCTTTTTTTTTATGGGCGTGCCAAACAACAACAACAATCATAAAAAATACATACAACTAATTCAATTTATGCTGTATAAAAAATTATGCGTTTAAATTATGCATGCAAACGTTGCCTTATATATATAGATATATCGTATATATTAGTGTTGAAATATTCTGTTGGGCGGCAATTTTCTTGTTGCCAAAAACTTTATTTACATTTTTGCTATGCCTTCAACAATTTGGTTGTAGCCAGGCTTAAAGTTTTTTTTCTTTTTTTTGTGACTCGCTGCCAAACTATTATTTGCGATACAAATGTGATAGCTATAGCCGAGACAGCTGTATAGGAATAAGTACTCTTAGGTAAACTATATTATTTATATATACAAAACTAACAATATCATTAAAAATGGCAACACTTCAAAGTTGCACAAGAATATTATCGAAACTATCAATATTTTTAAAATGAATATATACTGTCCTGTTCATATTTTCGAGAACTCTTCATTCTGAATCGCTTTCGATTTTGTGATACTGATTTTGAAAGAAGTAGCCATTTTTATTTGAAAGCCTTTCAATACGCTTTTCCTAATGCACAACTTTTTCAACCGAATATTCCATCGATACTCAGAATTCAGAACAGTTAATAATTCCGAATCCGAATGATAGGAATCGGGAATGGAAACAAGCCTGATAGTAATTTATTCATTTTGAATGAATGAAAACTTAAAATTTGATTGTTCCTATGGCAGCTATAAGACATAGTGGTCCGATTTTAATGAAATTTCAACATCATGTATAAACTGTCCTTAAACTTAGGTTTAGTGAGTTTGGTTGAGTTATCTCGAAAAACAAAAAAGTTCTTCACACAATAACCAATTTCTCAACCGATCGTTTCTATGGCAGCTATAAGAAATAGAAGTCCGATTTGGATGCCATTTTGTCATCATGTATAAACTGTCTTTAAATTTGGGTAAAGTGAGTTTGGTTGAGTTATCTTGAAAAACAAAAAAATTTTTCATACTAAAACTTATTTTTCAACCGATCGTTCCTATGGCAGCTACATGTTATAGTGCCCGATCTGGCAAATTCAACTATAGGTACAATAAGAAGAAGCATCTGTGCCAAGTTTCATCAAGATAGTTCTCGAACAAAGTCCTGAAATACGCATATAAACAGAGAGACAGACGGACAAGACGGACACTACTCGGCTATTGATGCTGATCACGAATATATACAATTTTTTTTTCTGAGACGTCTCCTTCAATGCCTTATACATTTTGTGACAAAATTATAAGGGTATTCAATAACATTAAAAAGCTTTATTTCAAATAAAGTCTTTAACTTGACATTTCGAACTGCAAACATTTTTTTATAAATTTGCAGGCTGTAATGCGGAAAAACCAAATGTTATGCGTTTTTCCGCTCCAACAAAGTTAAAGTCGCTAAAAACGATGCTGAATGACAAACAAGTTAAACGAAAGGACATGACTAAATCGACTTGGCAGGACTTTATAGTTTCCTTCCGTTACTTTTATGCTTACAGGGTATATAATATATATCGTATGACAGATACGACACGTGTTGTTTGAACACATGGCGGAAGTATTATATACTATATATATATTTAGTCGAGCAAATTTTGTTGCCTAATGTTGGTTTGACAATAATCAACACATGAATAAGAATAGAAATAGGAAAAGCAAACGTAGCCATGAGTTGAGTATTTTATTATATATATATATGGCTTGGCTTAAAGCAACAGGCTGTTAAACACACACAGACACACATACACACACACGCACACTAGCACACACCTAAAGTTGTTTTATTAGCACAGGCAGCAGCAACAGCAGCAGCAGGACAACCAAAATGAATTACCTAGCAGTTGGGCTAGGCAAATGTATTTTGCTTGTAGTATGTGTATTCCAACAAGTTTCATTATGAACATGTTTTAAGGGCAAGTCGTTGGGGGGGGGGGCTGACAAAAGCAATAGCCAGCTGCTGTTTTCTTTATCAATGTTGTTGTCGCTGTCGCTGTGTTTGCACAGCAAATACCAAACGAACAACAACAACAACAACGACAAAGCATGCAAAACAACGACAACGATGCCATTTATTCATTGTCCGTTGGCAAAGTTGATTGTTTGCTTACTTTTATCATCGATTTCGTGCTCTTGTCGCTACGGAAATAATCGACAAAAGTTTTTAATCAACCTCACAGACACACTTTTACCTTACGAACAGCAACAGCTACAACAACTACAACAACATTATAAGCATTACAATCATTAAACGCACCCCCAACCACATCCAGCGAAACACGTCAGCAGTTTTGCGTTAACCGTTTTGCCAATTTGTTGGCTGGGGGCAGCGGGGTGCGCTTGGATTATGGGGCAAGCTTAATGCAAATTGGCAAAATTAATTATTAAATTACACGAAAAAGGCATTTGAGGTTCGAGGTTTTCTTATATATCGATTTGTGGCTCACGTGTGGGCTGCACGCACACAGCTGTTGTGTAAATGTGTAAATTTTAAATGATCAAGTTAATTAAAAATGTTGCCTCCCACTCACAAACACACACACACACACTAGCGGAAATGCTTTACCCCTTACAAGAAAACTTCTATATCTTAAGAGGGTCAGCAACAAAAGTTCAATCTCCTACCATTGCTTAACTTGCCCAAGACATTTGTTTTAATGCGTAGTAAAAAAATTATTGCGCACAAAAGTAGGCAACAAAAAGTTCAAGGCCTGCACTATAGGGAATTTGACCAGTTTTTGTGGACAAAATGAATAACTCAAAGATTTAAGAGTATAATTTGGATCTGGTATATTGAATAACGTTTTTAATAAACTGTTTTTGAGAAAATGGGTGTGGCACCACATTTTACCGGCCACAAAAATTTGATTTTGTATGAACAACTTTTTTGTTTGTTAATTTATCTCAACCAAACTCACATATTATAAGTTTTGGTATAATTCTGCCATTCTCACCAAATTTTATTGATGTCGGATGACAAAATCTTATAGCTGGCATAGGAACAATCAGTTAAAATTTAAAAATATGAGTTTCTGTATGAAAAACTTTTGTATTTCTCAAGATAGCTCAACCAAACTCATCATTACTTAATATTTCTATGTTTCCCACATGTTGACCAAGTTTGATCAAAATCGGCCGACTATATCATATAGCTGTCAAGCAAATAAATCGAATTTGCGCTCATTTAGCATGTTTTCTAAGAATGGATTTTCCAGAGAACGGGGACGAACGGGTATAGAAATTTAGCTGGTTTGAACAGATAATTGATGATCCTATGTAGATCAGGTAGCCAAATTTCAAACAAATTTAAACAAAATTTTAAAATTCTATCCAAAGTTTAAATTTGCTTACAGAATTTTGAAACAGCTGTCTTTAACAGCTGTTATTCTAACAGTAGCTTTTTGTTAACATATTCAAAATATAATATCGTTTAATTTCAAACTTTTAAAAAAGCGAGTTTTGGCCAAAAAAACTGGTCGAATTCCCCATAGTGGCCTGTTGGAAAGATTGCCCTCAAAAGTAGGCAACGAAAATTTTCAACAAGACGTCTTAGCTATGAAATATTAAAGGTAAGCTCAACGTTTTGATTCAAAAGTTGTCTAAGTGGCCGAATCATTATGGCAACTGTACAAAGAAGTTGCGTGTCCGATTTTCAGACTAAATGTATGAACGTTGCACTTTAAGTTCTAAGTCAAAGGAAACAGCTGTTTGGGAAACTGAACACGTTTCTTGTGGCAATAATTTCAAAGTGTTTGAGGCAAATCTAAATAGAAACGTTTTTAGCTTAGGTCATCTTAACACAATGCAAGATAAAAGGAGGTTCGGAAAAGGCGTTCAATAATTTCAGCGTCTAAAGATTGTTTAATGCATCAAACATTTTCTGAGAAATAAAGAGTTTTTTTTATTTTATTCGAAAGCTGCTTTGCATCAATTTATGATTGAGACTAAGTAAAAAACTGAACCGGTAAAGCTTGAAACCGGCTGGCAGCATGCAACATTTGTACTTAATGCGAACTTTATGCAAAATATGACTGGCCATTTAAGAAGAACAAAAAAAAACGTAGTCATAGTAGATGAAGCAGCTAACTTGGCAGCTGGAGGCTTTTTTTCTGCTGCTGCACGTTTCCATTGAGTGTGAAAATCGCCTCGGGTTTGCGAATTGCTGTTAAAAAGAAGAAAAAAAAGTTGCGTTTGAGTTCAACTAAGTGTGGCAAATATTTGCCTTGTGAGCTTGTAAAAGTAGCAGTAGCAGTAGCAGTTGTAGTTGTAAAAGAGAGAAAAATGTAAGTAAGCCAAGTGGAATATTAAGACTTAACAGTGCAAAAGGCCATTGCAGCTGCAATAAAAACTGGCTGCAAGTGAGATTTGTGCAGCAATAGTACGAGTATTACGTGCAGTTATACGCAGTGCACATTTAAAGTCTTTGTATGAGAAATAATGGCATTTCTGACACAATTTTCATGCTCGTTTTTTTTGGGGTGTTTGCATTATTAACTTTAGACTGGCATCATTTATCAACTTGAATGCACAAATAAAATAGTTACTGACCTTTTGCAAAAGAACGCACTCATTGGAAAATAAGCATAGTATATATATATATATATATAGAGAATTGAATAACTGTTGAAATACTATTTTGATATGCATGCGATAAATCAAATTGCAGCACTACATTGCAATGTAAAATCATAAATATTTTACAAGTTTGATAGAGCGCCCTGAACTGAGACTGGCACTGAGACTAAAACAACGTCGCAGCTGCTAAACTTGGCTAAGTGCATGACAAACGCTGTGACAAAATAGATTGACAGCCGGCCAGCAGGACAGAGCGACAGACAGAAGAGGCAAACAATCGCAGCCAACTGCAATTGCTGCCAGTCTATTCCAATGTCTATGGAGTGTGACACATTGCATACTCATATGGCTATGGCAAAATGGCAAACAACGACAACATTGTGATGGACAGACAGACAGACAGACAGACAGACAGACAGACAGACAGACGAAAAGACAGTCTGTCAACGAAACATTGTCTACTTTTAGACGTTGGTATTGATAAAATGCCTTAACGCTTTAAATATTTAACTAGTTGGCAAAAGCTGCAAAGTGCTTGGCTTTTATTATTTGATTTTTGACATTTTCTTCAATTAGTTTTTGCTTCTGCTGCTGCTGCAAAATGCATTTACATGCAAATTGCTTATAGTGAAAAGCGATCTACACTCTTTTCTTTCTTGTTTTTTTTTTTTTCGTTTTTGCACAGCGCCATTCAATTAAATCAACAACACATTGATTTAATTACATTTTACCTCGCTTTTCGGCATAAAAGCATCGTGTCCTGTGACAGGGCCTCAATTGGCGTACAAGGATATGCTCAGAGTGTATATGTATGGCATGTAGCACGAGCATACTTCAATTAAAAAATGCCATCGATATGCACATCAGCAGCGCCTGTATAATTTATGCGCACAGCATCGATGCCTTCAATGCAATTGAAGTCATGTTATTTAATTGGCACTTGAGAACTTCCAATAATAATTAACAATTTACCAAAAAAAGGATTTAAAAGGGTCAGCATATTTTTTCATTTTTTTGTATGCTTGTGTTAAGCTATATCAAACTAAATAATAACTTTCTATACAAGTTTTACAATGAATTAACAAATTTCTAATTCAATTCTTTAAAAACAAGAAGAAAAAAAATGAATTGGGAGATACAAGCTTTGCTTATTTGTGGGGGCGGGGGTGGGCGTGGTCAAATTTTTTTTAGTTAGATTAATTAAGGAAGTGATATGTTGGCCTTGTGCTAAATTTGGTTACTGTAGCTGTAAAACTGAGGAAGATATAGGTTTTTGCGGTTTGTGGGGAAGGGGTGGGGGTGGGGGGAGATCTTGACACTTTGTCTGACTCTGGCATATACCAACATGTATACCAACTTTGGATGCTCTAGCTTCAAAACTGTGAAGAAAACCTGTATTCATACGGACAGACAGACGGACGGACAGACGGGCAGACGTACAGACAGACGGACATTTCACAAGCCCAATATACTTTTCTTTCATTTTTTTCAAAAAATTTAAAAAAGAGTATAATGAATTTATAGTAATTCCATTCAACTTGAATAAGTAATTAGAATTATAGTTTGATTACATTTAAAAGACTTGTCAAATTTTGACATTAAACTCTTTACTTTACATATGAATTGTATTGAAATTTGATTGAACTCCTTTAAAAACGAATTGTATTAAATTTGACTTAAATTTGTACTTCAACTTGAAATTCAAATCACATTTTCATCAAATGAATGAATTAAGATTTTCAATAATTCAATGCCTGAATGATTCGCAGATTCAATCAAGAATGAAACACTCAAGTCTCTTAAAACTTTTAAATGTATATTTTCGGAAACTAATTAAATGAACACACAAATTCAATACAGAGCACATATTATGCCCATCAAAACAACTTACTTAACCAAAAAGCTGTACTGTTGAATCGCTTGAACTTTGACCAAGTAATGTGTGTTAAAAATCTACAAGAAACATTAAACTGCATATCACGATGAAAACCTCAAACCAAAAGCAATGTTCAGGTGTAACCGAAACCAGCTTCACAAAATGTACCCAAAGGTGAGATAAATGTGAGCCAAAATACTGAAAAACCTTTTTTGTTTGCCAACTTGAATGTGGTCAAAACTATGCTTGCAGAACGAAGCTAAAAAATACAAGTATATCAGAGTTTGTGGTTTTTGCTGCTGCATAAAATATATATTTTATTGGTCAGTGTGGCTTGAAAACTGTTTGTGGCAAGTGTTAATTAAGGCAATTATTTAATATATGAATGTGCACTTTTTAGCTGAGCTGCAAATGTATGTATTAATGCGGTTAACATAACTGGCTAAAAATTTGACAATAATTATGCACAAATGTTGCTGCATTTCAACATAACTAAAATAAATATATTAAAAATGATTTTCGAGTGTTCACTTTTGGGCTAAAATGTAACGTCAAGCAATTAGGTTATGCAAATATTTTTCAGAATTTGATATATATTTGCATAGTTTGTATACATTTCAATTTTTCAAACTGAATAACTCATCAAATTTTAAAAAAAATTCTATGCTGACAATTTGCCAGCTTTTAGGCAAATCAAATTCCCTTGCTAATCATTTTAGCTCACAATAAAAATTGTGCCAGCAATTTGTGTGTGGAGTTGTGTGGGTGAAACACACACACACACAGAGCCAGAGACAGACACACAGCAGGTTGACACAGTCACACCACATAACACTGATTTGCCACAAGTCCAATCAGAAAGCATTTCAGTAATATTCACACAGATACACACACACACACACATGCACAGCACTCAGGACACAACAGCAATCAGCAAACAATCTGACAAATGCAAACAATCTGAACAATGTTCGAGTAGGAACTTTAAACGAGAAATGTATATATATATATATATATGAAATAAATATATCATTATGCAGAGATTTTAATTTAATATTTTACGCTTATTTTAATTCAATACTTTAAGCTTTAATTACATTGATAAATACGCTTCGCTGCATAGCAACAATTTGCAGCTGCTGTAAAGAAGGGCTTTGCTAACGTCGAGCTGACTGCCACGCCCACAAAATAATGTGTGCTTGTATTAGTTTTTGGGTGGGTGTGAAATATGACGCTTTAAAGCCAAAAACTGGCAGCTCAGTTAATTTCATAAGGCACACATGACGCATACGTAACGTAAGCCCTTGTGTGTGTATTTTGAGCAGTCATGCATGTTTATACATAACGAGCATAGCTCCAAGTGTGTACGTGTGTATATGTGTGTGTGTGTGTGTGTGTGTTTTTATTTTGTTTGCTTTTTTTTGGGGGAGTCGGGGGTTATGGCACTTGAACTGCTTTTGTTACCTGACGTCAATCGATTGATTTTCTTCTGTAATCCTTCCCACATACCTCCCCCCCCCCCCCCCCCTAAATCATTGTTTAGTTTAACTTGCCATGCATATTCATACATGTTTGCAGTATTCGTCTAATTGATTTGCCCCACTGTGCCACGTAAAGTCTCATCAATATCGTCAATATATATACACGTATCCCTTGATTTATTATGCAATAATTAAGTACCTGAGCCCTTTGTCTGATGTTTATTGTTGTTGTTGGTACACCGTATCAAGGTCCTTTTTCTGTTTGGCTCCTTTTGGGAAAACATGTGATATATATTTTGATATATTCTCAGCAGTCCATATGTTTATTTTAATATCAATTCTATTGATTAATACTCATACTTTAAGTATTGCCCGAGTCCGAATTTAAGTCATTTATTCGTGTACAACATTAGCTGACGAGCACTGTCTGTCTGTCTGTCTGTCTGTCTGTCATAAATGTGCGGCATATTGTCATAAATGTCATTTGGTCGACATTCGTATGTGACTTTTATGGCATTTTTAATAGACAGTGATAGCGTTTTATTGTGCAGGCAAGATGAACATTTAATGGCTACACTAAACAATCTCTGTACTTGATATATGTATATTTGAAATGTCATGACCTAATTATAATTTAAGCATTTCAAGTAATTGTCATGCAATAGTAACATCCCACAATTCCCTATTTCATAAACGTTAAGTTTTTAAATGGGTATGCCAGCCCTTTCTCTCCTATTTCACCCTCTCTCTCTCCTTTTGTTGAAATAATTCCTCCGAGAACATTGTTTTCCGAATCTTCTGTGCATCATATTCATAAAAGTTTTACTTATGGCATTCAGAACATTGTTATTTAAAACACTTCCTCTGTCTATTTTATGACTTCTCTCTAAAGAGATCATTTGTGTTTTTCAATTTCTCTTTTTGCCGCTTTCTTAAACGTTTGTGCATCATTTTTTCTAAATTCTTCTTTGTACTTTTTTCAAAAAATACCTATCTTTCAGCACTCTTTCTCTTGCTTAACACGACTGGAGAGCATTTTTTTAAATTTGTTTTTGTTTCATATCCTTTAACGTTTTAAAAATATTAGAGAGTTAAAACTATGTTCATCCCCTTCTTTTGTTATTTTTTGTGACTTACAGTCTCACTCTTTAACTGATTTCTTCAATTCCTCTTTGTGTCGTATTCTTAAACGTTTTACATTTTACAGCATTCAAGTTAAAGAAACTGAGAAACGTTTTGCTTTACTCTCTCAATTGCATTTCTTGTCTCTCCCACTGCTACTTTCTCTCTCGCAAGAGCGCATTCAATTTGTTAAGCCTACTTTTCGGAGCAACCGTAAACGTTTTACAGGCAGAGCTAACTTGCTGTTAAAAATAGTTAAATAGAAAAACTTTTAAAATTTTCAAAATCATTTATTCAAGTATTTCAATTGTCACAAATATTTATAAGTCAATGCTTAAATAAATTAAAGAAATAATTTAATTTTCCAATAGTTCACACTTAACTCAAGAATCAACGTCAAAGCGCCAAGAAAACTTCCAATGATAAACAATTTCAATAGCCATTTGAAATCACTGAATTTGAGAGGAGCATAATCCTGACCAAAAATAGATGAATTAATAGCTTTTGGTGATTTGGCTATAATCATATCGCGTAAAGCATGCGCTTTCCAATAATGCTGAATACCCGAACTTTGTGCATGTGTTATAAACTCATCCAGAGCTGCAGCAAAGATTGAGTTCTTTTGCAGCACGATATTCACAGGAAACTCATTGGCAATATGCATTTTAGTCGCTTTACATAAGATCTGTCGATGAGTAGCTCTTTGATAACCAGACACGGCATACCATATATAGGTCCATGCCTGATAGGCATAACTTGAATTCAATGTTAGCATTAACTCAGCTTGTTCGTTTGCAGGCATGAAAATAGCATTGGGAAAGTATTCTTTGAAATACTCAGCATCATTTTCACGTTCCATAATCTCCTGAGTGGCAAAATTAAAGGCAACCGGAAGTTGGCTGTCTGCCAGTTGTTTGTAGGTTTGTATATGTTGATAGTCTGGATATTTGGTTAAAATAGTGCTCAGATTGGCATTGAAGTAACAGCATAATGTGAGACCAAAGAAACTTATAATAATTAAGATCTGTTGCAGCGATGCGCTCGTTCGGCGACTTACAGGCACAGCTTGTGCCAAAAATCCACGCAGGACACGCAAATTTAATAGCATATGCATATATTTACAAGCATAACGATGTCCTAGCAGGCAAAAGGTGAATTTTGTGGCAAAGGTTTCAAGCACAGAGATTGTGAAATAGATGCACATTAGCAGATAAAACCAATGTCCTGGAAATATCTTTTTAAATACCTGTAGCATGCTCAACTCCTTGCCACAGGGCACAACCACAAATAAGCTCACAATATCCAAATTGGCAGAATTTTGAGTGTTTAACCATTTAAAGTTATTGGAAAATGGATAAAAATTGGTTGATAAATCCAAAGTACCATTATTTAATAGTTGCATTATCTCCAGCTGTAAAAATTTGGTAGATTTATGCAAAGGATGCAAGAGCTTAAAACTTATATTTCGTTGATCGGCAAAATTGCTAACCAGATTGTAGGCAAAACCATTTAGGTACTCGGCTCCTGTTGTTGGATTCTTGCTTAGAAAGCTATGTGGAGGCACTAAATTGGTTAAGGACAATGCTGTTAGGCCCTGAAAATTGCGCCAGTGTCGAGCAAAGATAGATTTTGAGCTAATGTTCAGATTCCGATTAAAAGTTGGCTTTGGGAATGGCTGCATTTGATGAATAATGAGCCCTTTGTTTGCCTGCAGCACCAGCACATTGTAGAACTTGTAATTGTAAGCCTGCTGTCCAATTTGCTGAAGATATTCCAATTCATTTTCAAGTTGCAGCCAGACAATTATACGTGCCTCTCGCATACTCTCGAAATTGGTAGCCAATGTTGGCAACAGCTCAAAATCATTGAACTGAGTTATGCAAACTAAAGCCAAGGCCTCGGTGCCAATGTACAATCTCACATTGATCCTGTTTAGCTCATTGTAACGCAACATGGGCCAATTGGGCAAATTTAATTGTTGCAACAGGCAGCTGTTATCCTGATGATGTTGTAGCAACAACACAGCTGCAATCGGTTGCTCCTTGTCCACTTTTGCCACAAAATTAGAGAGAAATTTGAGATGATTGCTTTCAGTTTCGATTCGAAATGCATGTCCTGTATAGGTTTTGACCAACGTTGTAGTTTGAAGTACACACAGCAGCAATGCGAAAGCAACCATTGTAGTTGAAGAACTAAACTGAAGCGTTAACGTTTTTCAACAGTTTAGCTTCAACATTTATCTGACATCGTTATAATTGCGTTAAATGCACATTTCAAAAAAATTCTAAAGTGCAATGCATTTTGTGCACTTTACGCTGACTTAAAAGCCAACACTTTATGACATTAGCTGCCAGCCACAACAACGATAAACATCCAAACAAATTCAATTTGAACGGAAATAACAGCTTTAGTAAATTTTAGATATTGTTTGTAATAATCATGTTGAAAATGCACAACTAGAAAATAACTTTTTAACAGGGCTTGACTTGGATTGGAGGATCTTTTGTGCACTTTACTCTACTTTTTACTTTAACTTTTGAACTTGTATTCCGCCACAATAAAGCTTCTGTTGTTGTCTTTCATTTGATTGTCAACTCCACTTCAATCAACATTCTGAAACGATTTTCATTTGATTTTATAATAACTTGGAACAAATTCAAAATTAACAACGATATACTCTGTTTTCTGTACGTTTAATAAATTAAATTTTTGTTATGACTACTTATATACTTATAAACTGTCCTTAAACTTAGGTAAAGTGAGTTTGATTGAGTTATCTTAAAAAACAAAAAACATTTTCATACAAATACCTTTTTTTTAACCGATAGTTCCTATGGCAGCCGTATGTTATAGTGGTCCGATCTGGCCAATCTTAACACTTTGTCTTCCTGTGTAAACCACGTTTAATTGCTCTAGCTTTAAAACTGTGAAAAAAACTGCGTTCATACAGACAGACGGACATTACACAAACCCAATATACTCTTTTTTCCATTTTGGATATCAGAGTATAAAAAGCTTCATTGTCTCGCAACAACTTTCTAAAAAACAATGAATTGCCATTTCTTTTTTAAGCAATATCCTTAAACAGTTAACTGACAAGAAAGCTTTGCTATAATAAATAAAAGCTGCCCAAAAAAAGCTATATATTTTCACATTTCAAAACTTGGCTCTTTGTTTTCTAAACATACCGCTTAAAGTGAATACAGCACTTTTACAATATGCTTAACTAACACGGAATCGTGAAATATACATGCTAATACCTAATACTAACTAAGTATTAAATGAGGCGAGGCGTGTGTTAAATTCTTAATTCAATGTGCAAAGTAGCTTGTAATTAAGAACAGATGGCATCGCGAATTACGCATACGCACTGTGCGCTTGTGTTTTGTTATTAAAATGAGCATGAATTTAAAGTGCTACTTGCGACAGTTTTGTTGCCAACAGGATAAAAAAAAAAGTAAGGCACACGCATGTTGCATACATATTTAGATTAATATTTAATTAAAGGCACAACATGCGCTGCTTATTATGGCTTAATTTGGCTAACAAGCTAAGGCCAAGAGTCAAACAGCAAAAACTGCCAGTGACATGTGTGACAACGGTTTTGCTCTCTTTTTCTGTGGCTAAAAGAGAGGGGGGTGGAAAGGAATGTGGGTTACACAGTTGTAACCATTGTTTGTTTGCTTTTGCATTAGAAACTGAGGCAGAGTTAAACGCAAAGCGACATAAATCACAAAAGCGCTTTGGCAGGTTATACAAGAGTATTCGTTGGCCAGGCCACAATGCTTCCGGCTTTTGGCTGACGCCAACGTCCGGCAAATGTCAGTTGCACTCTCTGTCAAAGTGGCAGTCATCGCTGTGGCAGCGGTAGCGGCAGCGGTAGCGGCAGCGGCAGTCGTGGCAACGCCAGTGGCAGTGGCAGTTGCACTGCCAACATTTCGTGCAACATTTCAAGCGCATTTAATGCACATAATGTCAGCTGCAAAGCACAGTTGAGAGACGCATCCCAACTTGCAGCTGAGTTAACATTTGTTTATTGTTTTTACAGTTTTCGTTACACGTGGCACTGAGCCATGCCCAAAAAAGTTCATCCTTTCCTAATTTTGTACATTTTATGGCACACCTCAAGCCTCATAAATATTGCAGAACATTCAACAACAGGCTGCCACATTGAAATGCATACTAATATACACAGAGCCCACAGAAACTAGCTAAATAAACCGAAGCAGATTTTGTTTAGCTCTATTTTAAAAAAGTTTAGAATCAGCTAGTTAAGCCAAAACAGATTTTGTTAGCTCTATTTTGTTAGATTTTTAGAAAGTTTATAACTCTTATAAATGCTTAAACGTTTAAGGAAGCTGCAAAAAGCAGAATTAAAGAATCAATATAAAAGTTGTGTCTAAAGCGGAAAGAAAAAGTAAACTTTAACTCAATGTTTCTTAACTGTTTTCCTGTTGTGAAACATTTAAGTATGCTGTTTAAAGCAGAATATAAGAATCTGTAGTAAAAATATTTCTTAAAAGAGAAAAGGTAAAAAGAAACCCATCAGGTATGTTCCCCTTTTTCGAAAACTTTTTATTTTAAACAGTTTTCGTTCTACTTTATGAGATATGTATGTATAAAGATGAGTTCGAGTACTTCTCATTCCAATTTCTCAAAATCTAAACTTTTAAGCCAAAGTTTCTTTTGATCTTCGGAGTACAGAATAGCTAATAATTCCGACTCTCAAAATTTTGATTGCAATCGGAAATGGGAACAGGTCTGTATATCTCTCATAAGCAAAATACACTTTTTGTAATAGCGTGACTTCGTTGCTGTTAGTAAAAACGCTTAAGGATGCCGTACAAAGCATAATCAAAGAATCAAGAACAAAGTTATCTGTCACAAACGAAATATATAACAAGAAACTCTAAAAATCCTATAAATGAAAGAGTTTTGAATAGCTTGTTTTCATATTTGCCCAGTTCTGCCAGTGAAACTTTTAAGAATAAATAGTTGTTTCATCTTATAAATATCTAATTAGACCAAACAAATACTTTCGAGAAGGTAAGTATTAGAGAGCATGACAAAGAGAGAGAAGATGCTCTCGCTTATGCTGTGAGTAAAACGTTTAAGAATGCGACATAAAGCAAAGCCCAAACCGCTCTCGAGGGAGCTAATGCAAGCGAGAAAGAGCATCCAGACAATGTATCTGTCAAATAGTCGACAATAAAGTGCAAAAAATGTGCAATCTATTGAATAAAAGCTTTTGTTTAACTTTCCAAGGATGCTTTTCAGCTTGATTCCTTAGCAACCCCTGTCAATCAAGTGTATATCTGTCAAAGCATAGCATTAAATAGACACTAATAGCACATAGTACTGCCTTGCCATATCGGCACTTCACTTATAATTCAACAGTTAATTAAGCAGTTCATGTGCAGGTATCTGATGCCTTTTAAGCCATATAGGCACATTTAACTATGAATTATTGAATCGACAAAGCCCTGCCACTTAAGCTGACCAAACATGAATAATTTGAAGCAGTTTAATCAACACAATCTTCGGCCATAAAATTGCCAAGCACTTGGGCACGTTTAAAGCATTAAGTTATTATTATATTTATGTTGCCAAAAAAGGTAACCAATAATGAGTCCGTAGACTAACCCAAAACAAATAACAAGCATACACAAATATATAGAAAAAGTTGAGCCTTTATTGATATAAAAATTTACGCACGTAAACAAACAATTTGCTTTTGCCACAAGGAAAAACTCAAGTAAGAAAAGCTATTTTTGGGTTAGAGAAAATTAAATACTCTTGCAAAATGCATACTTCTATAATGAAATCAAATAAAATGTTGTCAAGCTGAGCTTGAAATATAAATAAAAAAAATAAAATTAAATAAAACCGTTCAAATATTCAAGTGTAAAGTCCACAGAAATGAACGTAACGTTATGCCCTGTAACGTTACGCCACATACTAAGAGTAATAAGAAATAAAATAAAATACATTTTTAAATTTTACTTAACTTGTAAAACAAACTTGTATTATTTCAAATCATGATAAAAAAGTTTTGTACAAAAAGTCTTGGCCAATTCGCAGAGTTTTGCAATTTTGTAATCTAAGCCCAATTCCGTTTTTTGTAACGTTACGCCACACTCATTTTTGCTTATATCATCAAATCATTGGGGTCGATTGGTGTGATTTCTTTAACTGAATATTATGCTACTTAATTACTTAACAAATAAGAAAAAAAAAATTTTGAAATTTAACTTCTTCAATTTTTGTTTTTATATTTAGGCGTACAAATGTCACGTTACGCCACTACGAAATTGCCCATATACGCATTTTTTAACAATGCCATAAAAATTGTCAAAATTATAATACCCGCCCTTAAAGAGTATGCATAAAATAAAACAAATGCCACAAAGCACACGGAAAACATTGGATAAATTGCACAATTTTGTTTCTCAAGCACTTTTGGAGGTAAGTTTGAGTTCGGATATGTAACATATACGGATGCGGATATCGATGCGGATGTGGATGCGTCTACGGATGTGGATTCATAGTCGAGTGCACACTTGAGTCGATCTGTGTGTGTGTGTGTGTGTGGCAAACACAACAACACCTAAGCATATAAAAAATGTATACAAAAAAAAAAAAAAAGTAAAACATACCATGGATTTGGCTATTTTGGTACACTAGTTGTGTGTGTGCGTGTGTGTATTGACTTTTATGAGCTTGAAGAGTTTGGCAGCGATTTTCATTTATTTGTTGCCCGTTATATTTTGTGTTGCAAACGATGCCCACAGGACACACATTGCCGAAGGATTGCGCGAGCGCGAATGCGATGCGCCAAGCATTATAAAGGTTAACAGCAGATTGCAATAAATTTTGTAGAAGCAAAAAGAAAGAAACGTATACGAAAAGGAGTGCTGCCAACTTTGAACTTCGAACCTTAACTTGGCTTGGATTACACGTGTGTCCAAGGGTTTCAGACAGCTTAGCTGCCAGGCTTCAGCTTCAGTTTCAGTTTCAGCCTCTTTTGCAGCTTCAGCCTCATAAATAAAGGACATGCACAATACAGCTTGGCATTGGTCACACACAACAAGAAATATATATATATATATATCTATCTGTTCGACCTGCTGGCAGTATGTTTATTTATTTATGCACTCACACACATACACAGACAGAGAGATAGTCAGAAATTGTGAAAGACAGCGGCAAGAAAAACTCTATTGCCACTTATATGTTTAGGCCGGGCTATAACCAAATTAAATATTTAAGTGAGACAGTTTCAAGCTTTGCGCTTATTGATTTATATACACAATGCACACATTAAAGTATATATATTATTTTTATTATCTTTGTTAATAATACACTTGTTTTTGGCAAGATTTATGGCAAACAGTTGTTTAAACTTTTTTAAAGTTGTTAACAAAAATTCGTTTTTTTTAATAACTCAATAAACTTGCAACGTCTAAATGCATTAATTTTAAATTGGAAATTATTTGTGTATTACAATTTTTAATTAATATTTAATTAGAATTAAGTTCGCCAGGCATTTTAATTAAGTTTAAATTATTATTTGTAATTAGCACTTGACGTTTTCCGTTACAAAAATCGCACACAAAAATTCAACTTAGCACATTTTGACATTTTCAAAAATGTCACCGACCAATTACGAACACTAACACACACACACACAAACGCGAGAAGAATCCAACACACACAAACACGGACAAAACACACACAAGTTGTATGTGCGCTGTGTGCTCGGGAAAATTTGTCTGAAGGAAAATTGCTTGAACAGTCAGCCAAGGCAGCACAGAGAGTACGAGTGAAAATCACATGTTTCATGTGCAAAGTATAAAAGCAAACTGAAATTCAATTTCCTTTTGCCGAGCACTTAACTCGACCGAGCTGCTAACATTGCCGAAGCCGCGTTGCACGCGGCGTATGCGTAACGTTTCAGCACACATACACTGAAGCTTTTCATTGGGTTGCAGAGAGCAAAAAAGCTCACACTTTTCTGACGACGCTGTTAACGAAATGTTAACGAAATGTTAACCACTTGTTAATCTGCCGGTTTGGCAATAAAAAATATCACCTCGAGTTTAAGTCTTTTCTGTAACCAACAGAAGTGTTTGACTTTTCAGTGGCTAATCTTATTTTGGATTGAAAATCGACTAGTTAAGCTGTTCTAATTTGAATGTAGATGTTGGGAGTGTGTTAAGTTACATAAAAGTGATAAAAAAGTTAAGTGTGTGATGTGAACATGGAGGTTAAAATGTTAATTTTAGAATATTCGAAATGCGATGAATTAATATGGAATAATATAAACATGTAGTATAATAACGAAGATGAATAATGTTAAAAGGAGAATGCTGGCGAATGAAAATGAGAAGTTTACTAACAAAAGAAGTTTCACGTCAATTAAGTGACCATGGATGAAAAAGAAGTATATAAAGTTGTTAAAATGTAAATGAATACATGGAAATTTTAGTTTAAAAGCTAGCAAAAATATGAAAGAAACTCAATCTAGTTCTCGAAAGCAAATCAATTAAATTTGTCAACTTTTCGTCGCAGCAAATTACAAATAAATAAATTTAGCAACAAATTAAAATCGCTTTTACAGTTGCTTATTAAAAGTGAGTAAAACTTAGTTGATTATTTACTGAAATTAAATTTTTGTTTGTGATTATTTCGACTTACATGCTAAATGTAAAAATGATTACCAAGCATACAATTAAACTTCCCCTTATATATTTAAATGCAAACAATGTTTTACATCAGCATATTTTACAGCATTTAAATAGTTTTCAAATTTGTTTGCACAGTAATCATTTCTAATTTGCAATACATTAAATACTACACCAATTATTTCAATCAACAACAACTACAACTACAACAATAATTGTTGTACAACGCCTCAAAGTCCAATTAAGGCTGTAATTTATGACCACATCTTGACATTTATTAGAGTGTCAAATGGAAAAGCTAACCACAAATCATTTAAGGCTTTAATTAAATTTCAAAATGGACACATATGCACTTTGGCAAATGAATGCTTAAGCTGAGCAACAGGTGGCGCCACACGCACACAAAGCATGCGTAAAGTATGCAAATATTGCTTCAGAAATGGCATAAAATGCGCATACGCAGTGTGTTACACATACATTTTAGTAAAATATAAAATTTGTAAATGATTATATGATTTATAGAAAACATAAATCATAAATTTATTATCTTTAATTAATAGTTTATGAACTTGAGTTGACAACTTTTTTAATTTAAGTTTATTTAATAAACTGTAGCTCAACTTTTGCAAATTGTTGCTCAATAAATTGCGCTGTATAAGTGCCATTAAATAATGGGCTGGGATAACGCTACACGCCCAATGGCCAAATGACATATGTAAACAACGATAAATGTCATAATGCCAAAGCAAAACAAATCAGCAAAATGGCAAGAAAGAGTAAGAGATCGGGTGGAAATAAAACGAAAACAATGTCATATTGGCTTAGACCAGTTTGAACTACAAGCAACTGGGCCAATAAATCAATTCCACAGACAAGCAAGCAAAGAGGGCAAGTTCTTGCTAGCCAAAGGCAGAAATACACATACACAAACAGAGAAAAGCAGAGAAAGCTGCTGATATACGACCAAGTTTATCCAGAATTCCATTTCAAATGCCAAACACAGCAGCAGCTCCAACTGGATAGCCACTCAAGCAGTCAAGCAGCCAAACAGGCAGGCAGCCTGGCAGGCAGGCAGCCTGGCAGACAAGATAGACAGTAAGACAGGCACGATAGGCAGTTATCAGGATACAAACGCAGGACACAGCACAGGAAAGCAGCTGCCTCAAGTCAAGTCAAGTGTAACAGGCTGACTATCGTAGTAGGTATGTATATGCCCGAGTGCTGAGTGTTAACATACTAATATACACTTTGCATCTTAATCGTCCTTGCTGTTAGAGCCTGTTAGCATGCCACCCAACAATAATATTACAGCAACTGTGATAATAATGATGATGACAATGATATGAGTGTAGCCTTGATGTCCTTGATAACGACTGTAGCTGCTGCTGCTCCTGCTGCTCCCGCTCTCTGCTCCTCCTTCTTCAACTGATTCTACTTGTTTATGTCATCATTATTATTGACATAAGTATTTATGCCATAATTTGCTGATTATTTTCGGTTGTTATTGAAAGCACTTCATGCATGAATAATGCAAATGTGCCAGAAAACTTGCTCAACTTCAATATCAAAGCTGATTATATGAATATTGTTAGCTGCTTATTGGCTAAAACACATATGTTTACTATGTTTATGCATGGAAATTTGTGAATTATTCACATTGCAAACTAAAAACTACACAAAATTAGCTAAAGACAGTTATAACATATCCAAAGTATTTCGTTAAATTTCTCAAAATGAGACTGTTATCATTTATAATTCTTAATTTATACAAACAATTTATCAAACAGGTGTGTTTTCTTTATAATACCCATTTGCTTATTACATTATCATAATTACTTAAAAAAAATTTAAATATCAATTACACTTTACTTTTACTTCATAGAAGAAAAACAGCAGATCAATGTCAACTTTCTATGGGCTGTTCAAATTAATATTTTTTTTAAACATAAAAATTTTGTATAATTTCAAACCTAAGAAATATAAAATTATTACTAAAAATGTAAGCCTAAGAAATATAAAATTATTGCTAAAAAAATATCAAGCTGATCCGAAAACATTTTCGTTTCATTTTAGTATCAGAGTGATATCAAAAAATATGACTTTTATATTTATTCGAATGTCATATGGTACTTATATATTTTATAACATATTAAATTGGTTTTAGTGCTTTCATTATTTTTTTGGAAATGAGAAAATATCAATATTTTTCGGTGTAGACTACTTTCAATAACAAGCATTACTCTATTAAACAAATTTAGTTTACATTTCCTTAGCCTGACAATTTTAATTGAAATTTATTTAATCATATCAATTTCAAAGTGCTCAAATTGAATTGAAAATAAATCATATTTATATTATTTGCAAAATGCAAATAAGGCTAATTAAAAAGAAACTTATATACAATATAAGTAAATTGGTCTGTCTTAATGTAATCATTAAATAAATTGAAATGAAGAAATGATTTTTATACTTTATGATAACTGGCTAAACTTACAATAAATAAGCAAATAATGCAGCTAAATTTAAATATTTTACAGAAGCTAGTTAAAGGTATTAAATTACCTCGTAATTATCAAATTTTATCCTAATTTCCATTTTGAATAAAACGCTCAGCATACTTTTAGGCATATGCGTAGTATATCTCAGAACATAAGCGCCATCTGTTGCACGCGCTGCTAAGCTGCAAGCAAAAAGTCTACAAAAAGCTCGTTAACAAATACGTAGCAACAACAACAAGAAATCAAAAGCACACGCAATTGGGCAACAAGCTGGCAACGCTGCAGCAGCATCTGAATATAGCGCGCTTCCTACTTCCGCACTCACTTTCTCTTTCTATCTTCGTTTGCTGCGAATAACAAGCACAAAGCAAAGGCAGCAAAAACACGTGGCTGGCCAGCAAAGAGCAGCGCACGGCATTTAAAGAGAGCATAATAGTAGCAGCAGCAGCGGAAGTAGCAGCAGCGGAAGTAGCAGCGGTAGTGGCAGCCGCAGTAGAAACAGCAGCAGCAGCAGTGACAGCGCTGCTAGCAGCTAGGAGCCAAAGTCAAACAGCGCTCATGTGCGTAGATTAACTAAGCGCGATGCGTATTTGTCTGCGCGCAAAGCATATTTGACAACCGGCGCCACACCCCAACGCCCAAAATCTTGTGTACAATGGGTTAAATTAACAATTTTCGTGACATAAAATGAAAACCTTAAAAATACACAAATTTTGTTAAAACACTTTCGTTTTGTAACAGTCGTTAGATATGTATTGAAGCAAGGTTTCTGTCTATCGTAATTTCCTATCCTATTTTATCTATCTAATAAACTTTACTATCCTATCAAGTGCAAGTCCTTAAAGTGTTGTGTTGGAAATCAACATGCCTTTTTCCATTTCCGACAACTTTTCATTCTGTTTTGATTTTAAATTCCTGTTTTCGAATGAAATAAGTTATTTCAAATAAAAATTATTCGTTCTTTTTCAGGACGACTTTCATCCATTTTTTCTGTAGTTACAAAATCAAAGCTTTGAAAACAAAATTTCCATCGATATTCGGAATTCAGAACAGCTAATAATACCCATGCCCCTTGCTTTGATCGGAATCGAAAATAGGAATAGGTACGAAAATTTCGACAGTCCGCAGACGCGTAATAGTATTTGTATTAAAGCGAATTGTATCGAATAAAAAAGACAATAATTTTGTTGTAAAATTAACTTTCTACCTAATAAAGCGTCAACTTTCTCTATTGTGCAACATTGAATGTTCAAGGTCAGTAATTTGAATAATATATGCATGTTAAGGGAACTTATGAAACAAGTGTGCAAAATATAACAAGAATATCGCGTACAATATCCTATATATTCAATAACAAGTAAATATTTAGAAAGTATTTCCAAAAATAAAATTATGCCATGAAAATGTAGCAATACACCCATAGTACATTTTCCACTGGCCAAGGTCAGTTCAAATGTATATACATAGCAGCATGTTACATTGACGGAGTGTTGTGTCCTCTGTTGAACTGTTGGTTGCTTGGTTGGGCTTGTGCGAAATGTCCTTCACCTGCTCCTGCAGTCCGAAATTCGCATTTGCATTGCAAAGCCAAAAACTGATTGCGTTTCTGTGGCTGCCAGCAGCATAATTGACAACAATTTTGTTTCATTTCATTTTGAGCTGCGATAAGAACGGTTTCGCCATTAAACTGAGAAATGGTTGACCAACTTGCTTACTAACTGGCTTTGTGTTAATTAGTTGCAAGCACGCAAAAGGCCAGCTGTAAAATGGCAACAAAAAGAAAGAAAAGCACGCAAAGGAGCAGCTTAAAATTAATTTAAATAACATTTTCCTTTTTACATTTGTGCTCTTTTATTTTGCTGTGTTGTTGAGCAATAACGTTTTATACTTGTTGCTGCTTGACATTGAGCCATTAAATGCTATTAATTATTTAATCAAATCTTATGATGCAATTTCGCAACGTTGCGTATACTTAATGGCATTGAAATGGCACAGCGCCTGGAAATAGGCAACAATATATTTCACTTAAAGCAGCTACATGCATTTTGCTCTGTGGTGTGTGGGTGTGTGTGTGTGTCCCAGTGTTGAGTGGGTGTGCTATTTTTTATAGCTGTACTAGATATGGGAGTGTAGTGTAGTATTGGGCAGCACTTTGAGCTCGCTTTTGTTTATTCCCCAAAGCAATAAAAGCTTTTTTGACAGTGTTATATTTATGTCTGGTTAAGACTTTTTCATGTATTTATGAACATAAAACACTTTTTTCACTAAAAAAAATTATTTAGAGGTATTTTACCACAGAAAACTTTATAACATGATGTTATAGATTTTGTTTTAACATTTTTTTTTTTAATACTTTGACAAATTTTTTTTATTTTAAGAAAAAATTTAAAAATTTATAAAAATATAAAAAAAAAAATTGTTTTTATGTTTTTAAAAAATCTGTAACATCAACTTAAAGAAAAACAAAATGTCAAATGAATTTATTCGTGAAAAGTGATTTTATATTGAAAATCTCTTATATCATCAAATAAGCTGTCATCAAACAGATTGTTGATTAGATAAAAATAATAATATTAATATACCTGTTCCAAACTCCACATACGAATTAATTCCACATAAATTAATATAGCTTCCTTATAAGATTGTTCAAAACTAATATAAGCCGAAAAGTATGCTACATTATTTTCTGTGGAGTTGACTCAAAAGTGGAACTATGTGGAAATATGGAACCGATCTGATAGATTCCAAATCAAATACATGTCTTTTAAGAAATAAACTATTTTAAGATCATTTTTTAATTTTTTTAAGATTTTCTTAGATTACAAAAAGTTCAAAAAGCAATTATTAACTGTTAAATTTTCAAATGTTACAATTTCACGAGCAGTTGGTATTAAAGAACTACAATACTTCCACACTTACGAGTTTTTTTTTTAAAATATAAGTATATCATAAAGTTAGTAACAAATTGTGAAGTATTTTAGTAATTAAGTCACAGTCATTAACTAAATTACTTATGATTAAAATAACCTTTTCAAAGTTTTCAAAGACAATTAAATACTTAAAATTCTAAGATTAACTTTTGCAACTTAATAATAATAAACCTGCATAATAGAACTTTATATGCAATATTTTAGCACTCTTTGGGGAACTGAATACCTAATTCATTCTTTCCACACTTAAGGCCAAATAAATCCTACACAAAGTTGTGAAAATATCTATATATATATATATATTTTATGTGTTTTTTTTGCTACAGCTGTCACAGCAGACACACAAGCTAGCATAAACAATTTCCAACTCTGACAGGCGCATTTAAACACAACATATGACACTGACAAAGGTAGGCCACATATCATTATGAAACACCTGGCAGAACAGCACAGGTAACATAAAATGATGGCAACCAAGATTGCTCATAAAGTACGCACGATTGCCACACCCGTTACGTCTATCAAATGTTACATATAGGGTTTTTGTCAGGCAGCAGTTGCTTATCAAATTATACGTAAATTTTGTTTTTTTTTATTGTTTTTTAAATGTTGTGCACAGGAAATGTATTTCTTACTCGGTCGGAACTTAATGTAAATTTAATGTAGCCTTGAATGTTATTTTTGTTGTGCACAATTTAAGATATATAATTATAATTAATGCCAGTTATACGCTGGCTGGCCACATCTTATACTATACAGCCGTAAATTGCGCATATTACTCATACGTACCGTTGCACATAAATTTGATATAAGTATATAGGTAGCTTTTGCCAAAGCACTCACCTGTAAAGAGAGCAAAAAGAAAAAATACATTGTAAGTTAAGTCGCTTGTCTGAAGTGTGTAAAAAGATGTGCTGTAATAAAAAAAAAAAGGAATTTAGCTGACCGAAAAAAAACACCCACACAACAAAAAGGAGGGTGTGGTTAAGGTAAGGACAGCTTAACTGAAGCATGATGTTAATGTTTTTCAATAGCTCTTGATATATGAGCCTTAAGTGTGTCTGTGTCGATGTCCTTCCTCCTCTCCACGCTCACTCCCCGCTTTGCGTGTTGTGTTTTTCTATAGAATTTTATGTTGTTGTTGTGTGCAGGGATTGTTTTGCTTGGCAATACCATAAAAAGATATCAAATACATGGCATACAGTTGAGTTGAAAATTGAGATGGCGAATCTTATTTTTGAAATCCTTTCAAAAAGTACGTGAGACTAGGTCTTTGATAGGCTTATTTCCTTTATTTATTCCTTTTAAATTGTGAATTTTTTACGCCTTTTCTCTTACTATGAAGTCTATCTGATTTCCTAAAACATCTCACATGTTTTACTTCACTTATTCATTGTGACATTTGACAGCCGAACAACTAAGTACCTGTCTTTAATACTCATTTTCTTTTGGTTACATCAGTTCATTGTGACTTGAACCGTTTTCCAATTCTTTCCAAGGCTATTATCCTTGTTTGAACCAAAACCAAAGCACAACATGAATACAAGGACCGAACCTGATAGTAAAGCATTTAATCAAAGCGTGATATTTTCAATGTTCTTCTAATATAAAGTCTGTTCTTCATGTATTTTAAACTGCTATAGTCGCCAATTGGATATTGCATAATTGAAAATCAATTCCAGTTTTTTTATGTATCCCGAGCAGCTGTCCTTAAAATTCCATCATCATCATTTCAACAACAAGCAGTGCAGTTTGTCTGAAGCTGATACAAAGGCGTTAAAAATAAAAGTGGCTTTAATTAATGTTTATGGCTGCAATCAATGCTTGTGAAAGTGACACAGAGAACGTAAGCTGCTGCCTGGACGAGCCAATTACCTGAGGGTGAATATAATCACCAATCAAAAGGTGTCGATGCAGCAGCAGCAGCAAAAGCAGCAGCAGCAGCAGCAGCAGCAACAGAGCAGCAGCAACAGAGCAGCAACAGCTACAATAGCAGCAGCAGCAGCAACAACATCAGCAGCAACTGATACAGAGTCTCACAAAAAGCGAACATAATTGAGTTATTTACGCTAATTGCCACATACACACACACACACACAGAGAGAACGAGACAGACAGAGAGAGAGAGACAGAGAGAGAGACAGAGATGGAATAGGTGTCTCTCTGACGTAAATTGCCAGAGCGGTGGACCGCAAAATGTGTACATTGTGCACGTGACTGACAAACTGGCAAGCAGACTGACAAACTGGCAAACAGACAGACTGACTGACTGACTGACTGACTCACTGACTGACTGACTAACTAACTAACTAACTGACTGATGAACTGAATAACTGATGAACTGACTAACTGGTAAACTGACAGATTGACTGACTAACTGGTGAGCTGACAGATTGACTGACTAACTGATGAACTGACAGATTGACTGACTAACTTATTTGGCTTAGACTCAGTCTCAACATGCCCAAACCAACACGTCGCCAAGTGTTGTTGCTGTGCCTCAAATTCATATTTCATACACAAAATGCGGTGCAAAATGAGCAGAGCAGAGTTTTGCCAGCTTCCTGTTGCTGTTGCTGCACGCCTGCACTTCCGGCGCTCGATAAATGCACACAAGTGTGTCTATGTTCATGTCTGTGTATGTATGCATGGCAGTGACTGACATACATAAACTTCTTACAAACAGGCTCAGACGACACAGCCACAGCCAAAGCCACATTGCTAAATGCAATTACGAAAAATATTCAATTTGCTGCATTCCACAAATTGTTGCATATTAGACTAAAAAGGGTGCCTTTTCTTGTTGCATGTGGCAATTTGGCTGACTTGTGTGCGACAACAGCCCATTTGACAGGCAGCTGCATAATTTTTAAATAGAAAATATTTATGCCTCACGTGCCAAACTGGCGTGCAAATTGATTGAAAGCTCTATTTAGCACAATAATTCAATTATAGTTTTTTTTTTTTAAATTTACACGTATTTGACTTGAACAGAACATGACATGATTGATAACCAAATTTTAAAACCAACCTTGGTATTAACTTAACAAGCTTCAATTATAGCATGGTAATAAATAATAATATTAAGCATGATTAAATTAAGAAAGCACAGCTTTATTTGGACATCCGCAGATTTAATGCCCTTCCAGAAAAGTTTTTCACACAAAGTATCAGTTTCTGATTGGTTGTTGAAATCCTTAATAAATAATATTTATCTTTTTAAAAAAAACTTGCAGTTCCTGAATTTGCTTGAAATATTAGTTTTTAATACAACACTTCATTATTTTTAAACACATTATTATTTTGAAGCTACAGTTGCCTGATACTTATCAAGGATCAAAAGGAAACATCTATGTTAAGTTTCATGAAAATGGCCTTAAAGCTAGACTAAACTGCATAAAAACGGACAGAAACGACATAAAATAGCTTCTAAGACACCTCAGAGAACTATTTTCAATTTTATTACTTATTTTATTTTTCTAAAATAATTTTTTAGCTCTTTTTTATTCCCTGTTCCCATTAAAAGTGGGAAAAAGGGAGTTATAAGGTATTGCAAATGTATGTAACAGACAGAAGGAGGCATTTCCGACTATATAAACTATATATATTCTTGATCAGCATCAACAGCCGAGACGAACTAGCCATGTTCGTCTGTCTGTCCGTCTGTCCGTATGAACACACTGATCTCAGAGACTATAAGAGCTAGAGACACCAAACTTGGCATGCAGGTTTCTGTATATCATACGCAGATCAAGTTTATTTCAAATTTCGGATGCACCCCCCGCACCCCCGCAAATCGCAAAAAACTCCCACAGTCGCAATTTTTAAGATAAATCATTGATTTTTGGTACACATGTATGTTTCAACAATGTAGATTTCATAACGAACTGATAAATAGCACCAAAGTTATGGAAGAATCTATCACCCCCGTCTCAGCAGGCAGAAACTACAGTTTGACATGCACTGGACAAGTTAAGTGCGCTGCTTGCTTGTGTTGCCGCTGGAATGCTTGAAATGCAAGTTGGGAACAGGGAGTCTTTGAGTCTCTGGTATAAAACGATGTTAGTTTATAAGACAAATGTTTCAGCTACTTTAAATATTTCAAACTTTTCAACTACTTTTACCACATTCACTTAGCGAGCTTAGCGTCTATTTAAGCCATATCTCCTGTCTGGCATCGATATTTTAATGCCTGTCAACCAACACACACACAAAAACACACAGTCAGAAAGCAGCATCATTTAATTCTATGAAAATAAGCAAGTCAAAATCCGTTAAAGTTCTAGCACAGCTTTGTGTCAAATGGCATTAAAGGCATAAAAGCCATTAATAAGATGGCGCGGCGGCCATAAACACGGACAGCAGGATAACAGGATAATAAACTTCAAGTGCCATAACTAAATTATAGTAGCTAACGGCCTGCAACGGGCTCAAAATATCATTTCATTTCAGTTTAGCTGCTGTTGCTTCTGTGAACAACTGTTTCACGTGGCGTATACGTTATGCGTTTAATTGCGTAGCAATGTGCAATATTTGCCATAGCTCTTAAGTTTAATCTGTTATAATTTAGTAAAGGCAAATTAACGATTTATGTATTGCATATGCAGCATCAAACATAAATTGCGCATACGCAGTGTGGCAAACAAAAGGTAATGGCTATAAATCGAAAAATTATAAGTGTGGTCAAAGAAAATACGAGAAAAACAATAAATTGTTTAAACAAAGAGCATAAAATATTAATGACACGGCGTAGCGCAGACCACTTGCGCATAAATTATATGCGTAATGTAAATTTTAGTGTAAACATATAAAGATAATCAGAACCAGCTCCCATATTCCAAGCATTCGAGTTTCTGTTCCGTTTTTAAATCCAACAGCTAATTTTAGTTTGAGTTACAAAAATATTATTAAATTTGTATTATTAGTATTTATATCTTTATTAATTTTAACAACAACAATATTTATCCGTTTTCATCATTTTAGTTTTCATCATTTAAGTTTTCAAACAATTCAGTTCACACTCCTCTTCTGTAAAGCCCTTTTCGCATGCCAATTTTGACACGCATTTTCCTTTATGGTTCACATAAATTGTTTTCAAGGGACTGCATAGAACTTCTTGTTTCAAATTGCACATTTTGGTGACTGCAGGTTTGGAATAGTTATTTAAGCACACATTATACAAAGCATATGCTCAAAGCTACTTACTTTCTGTGGGGCTCAACTGTGCCTGAGTTATGTCCCTTGGCCAAAAACCACACACCAAAAGCGCAAAAACAATCCAATTAGAAGTCATATTATGATCTCTGTCTCTGATGTACTAAGAAAGTTATTCGCGTTGAAAACTTTTATTCATGGGTTTGTTTAATTAAATTTAGGCTGCTTTGAAATGTGTGTAATCAGTTTTCTTTGGCTATAGTTCAATTTTAACATGTGAATGTCAACTTATCGGGGCTGTCACCGAAATCTCTAGAGATTTTGGCTTAGGTTGGGTTGTAAATCTCTTGAACAAACCGTAGCTGTCACAGGAATTCGAGAGATTTCATTTTTTCGAACTTCTGTATTCGAAAGCAACATGGCTGCCTCCACAGGGTTGTCAGCACACCAAAGTAACTTTGTTCATAATTTCCTCGATTTTATTATTAGTTTTATTAAATTAAATAAGAAAGTTTAAATTTTATAAGATTTGACATTAAATATTTGTATTTTTGGAACTTTAGTTTACATGTTACAAAAGAAACTTTTTTAAATTTTATGCTTGACAAATTTAAATTATCTGTATGACAACTCTGTTGCCTGCACAAACACTTATCGATAACAAACTGAGTTGCCATCTTACAAAAATAGTTTAGTAATTTAATAAAAATGCACTATAAATCCAAGTTTGGTTGGTAATATAAAACTGAATACGTCGTTAAATTATTTTTTACTTTCATATAAAACATAAATAAATCAAATATTCAATGAAACAAAAGGCCAATCATTTTAAGCTTATATATATATTTAAGTAGAGATTTTACTAGAGATTTTGTAAAATGCAAAATTAATAACTTTATCCAATAAAATCTTAATAAAATAAATGCAGATTACTTAGAAAAATAGTTTTCTTTCATTATAAAGATTGCTTTTATTTCAAAAAATCTTTTTGTGAGTGAATTTAAAGCGATTAGTTTCTGTATCCTTAAAGACAAATAAGTTATTTTATTCGGCAGTAAACTAAAAGAAAGTATACAATAGACAATAGAATTTGTCCGGAAAGGAGCTCAAGGAAAGATAAGTTCTTTAATCTGAAAAGGAACTAAAGTAACGATTATGTATTTTATCGGAAAAGAAATACTGAAACACGATTAACATATTTACTCCCTGTTCCTATTAAAAATGGGAAAAAGGGAGTTATAAAGTACTGCAAATGTGTGTAACAGACAGAAGGCGGCATTTCCGACTATATTAACTATATATATTATTGATCAGGATCAACAGCCGAGACGAACTAGCCATGTTCGTCTGTCTGTCCGTCTGTCCGTATGAACACACAGATCTCAGAGACTATAAGAGCTAGAGACACCAAACTTGGCATGCAGGTTCTTGTATACCATACGCAGATCAAGTTTATTTTAAATTTCGGATGCATCCCCCCGCACCCCCGCAAATCGCAAAAGACTCCCACAGCCACAATTTTAAAGATAAAGCTTTAATTTTTGGTACACAAGTATGTGTAAATTTCAACACGATCGGATAAATAGCACCAAAGTTATGGAAAAACTTATTTCCCCTGTCTCAGTAGGCAGAAACAACAGTTTGACATGCACTGTGCAAGTTAAGTACGCTGCTTGCTTGTGTTGCCGGTGAACTGCTTGAAATGCAAGTTGGGAGCAGGGAGTCTCGTAGTCGGGCACACTCGACTAGAGTATTCTTACTTGTTTTTCAATATTTTTTGATAAAATTTAAAATATCTGTCGAAACTATCGATTCATAATTCCTTAGCTCATTTATAAAACATCTTTTAGCCACCTTAGAATCAAATCAAAGGTTTTGCAGTAATAAAATGCCTATGCGGCATAATCAATAATATAAATATAAGACACAGAAAATACCAAGTAAATTTTAGCCAGACATAAACAAGGCAACACACAACAATGAGCTGGTCTGTCTTTGTGATTGTCAGAGCAGCTGTGTGTGAAAATGAAAGCAAATATTTATGCAACCTTTTTATGCTTGTTTATTGCTTAGCAGCAAAAGCACGCACGCAATCTCAGAGCCAACACAAAAATGGGGCCCTCGGGTTGCCAATGAGATATATATATGCCCTGAATAACATATATATAGTGTACATAGATTCCCTCGAGTGAAGTATTATCACACCAGTAGAACTTAACTAACTTACCTTTCATCCAAACGCATGCTACTGCGACTTATGTCACTCCACACGGACATGGAGCGGGGACGTTGGAAAAAGGATTTGGAGAAGCGTCGAGCCGCTGGCGGCAATTGTTGCGGCGGATAGCCGGCAAGATCCTCATTGAAGTTAACATTGCGGGTGTTGCTGTTGTTGGTGTTGGTGTTGCCAGTTAGGCGGGTGGGTGATGCCAATGATGGCATCGAATAGCTATTCGTGTTCGTTTGATTATCGTCCGACATGCCCAATGCTGTATAGCTAACTTCAAGATTGTGTGTCATATCTTGGATATGTATGCAATGCTTATGAAAAACTCACTTTTCACTTTTCACAACACATTTTTTTATTAATTTCAATATTATTATTATGTATTATAAAAAATGCCGCTGCAGTCTTTGCCGTTGCATAGCTGTGTTTATTCTAAAATGACAAATTTCCCAGTCAATTGTTTTCTTTCATGCTCGCTGAGCATTCTTAATTAAGCACAATCAACTCGGCAACAAAAAAAAAAAAAGAAACTAAAACAATTGAGTTGAAAACAAGCGTGACAATGATGAATCGATCTGAACTATGCACTTGATCTTTAGTTTTGTTTTTTTTTTTTTTTTGTGTTTGAAGCAATGAAAAGTGCAAGAAATCAACTGATTGTAATCCATCAAATTGAACCAAAACAAATCCCAAAAAGATGCTTTACTTTTTTCACATTTTCATTCGTTCAATTTGTCACTTCTTTAGCGGGAGTTTTCTTCTCAGGTAACATGTTCGTGTTGGAAACATTTTAAATGAAAAGCATTTCGAAATGTTCATGAATACTAAATGAGTTTCGTTTTGAGTGTGTCTCTGGGTATTCATGGCTGCGCCTATTTGCTCGTATTTTGCATGTGACGCATTTCATATGCATAATGAAAAACAATACCAAAATATATAGTATACAAGCACACACACAAACACACACAGCCAAACATAATGTAACACTCCCTCTGCTGCAAGTTCGACTAGCCAAAAGCAGAAAAAAAAGTCCGAAAATTTAAAGCGTTTTCCGCTTTTCCACTTTTTCGTTTTTCAGCTGTCTTTACTTTACTGCCTCCACTTTGTCAGCGGCTGTTGATGATGATGATGCTGTGCTGAAATACCCTGCAGAAAGTACAGCCAAAAGGACATGCAGGACTAGAGTTGGCTGGCTAAGGCAGCAGGCATAACTATGAGTTGAGTCCGTCTCAAAAGAATATAACAACACCAGACTGCGATATACTCTTTTATAGACTCTTTGCGGAGTCAGAAGTGGGCGTGGCAATTATATTTTTGCTCAAATCTTTCAAGTTTGACCATCAATTTAAGTTTGGTTGGGCCCGTTCTTCATGTTTGGGAGAAACAAACTTTCCTCGATTGCAAGGGCGTTTGTTCAATCTGTGTAATAAGGCAATAGAGTTCAACCTGCAAAATTTGGTGATTCTAGCTAAAGGGGTGTGGTAGATACAGAATTTGTTAAATTGTGGGGGCGGGGGTGGGCGTGGCCAATTTTTTTTTTATTCAGCTCAATCAAGGATGGCATAAGTAGATCTTGTGCTAAATTTGGTTACTCTAGCTATAAAACTGTGGAAGATATGGGTTTTTGCGGTTTGTGGGGGAAGGGGTGGAGGTGTGAGTGAGATCTTGGCACTTTGTCTGCCTATGGTATATACCAACATGTATACCAAGTTTGGTTGCTCTAGCTTCAAAACTGTGGAAAAAAACTGCGTTTATACAGACAGACAGACAGACGGACATTTCACAAACCCAATGTACGCATTTTTCTTTTTTTTTTCAAAAAAATTTGTAAAAAAAAGTATAATAACGCAACAAAAGTAATGAAAAATTGTTTTTCTTCTTTTTATATACCACAAAGCTTTCAGTTCAGCATACAGGGCATATGCAAGTCCTTTTTCCCAAGAAAACTTTCAACTTTTCACTAAGTGTTTTTACTGGCACATTTCGTTTTCATATTATTTTGCACACTTTACAGCCATTGCTGTATTAAAAATGTTATTATACGAGGCACCATTTTAGCTACTTGGGTTTCATTTTCGCTCTTTTGAGCCAAAAGCTGAACAAACTATCCATGCCACTTTGCTTCAAATGATCTATGCTTGCCTTAAAAAAGTTGAAAAATTAATGTTAGCCAAGCGGAATTGAATCAAATTGTTAGCTTAATTAAAAAAGAGAAAACTACTTAAGTTTCTTTTTTGGTCTGCAATTTAAGGCAACGCCTTTTAAATAAACTCAAGCTAAGCATGCGATTTTTGCTGCTTGGCACGTGCCTCATAACTCAAAGTTCTGAACAAACCGAAAAGCCAAAGGTTTAAATATCTAGCTAGATATATTTTGTTCAGTTTTTCTCTTTTTGGATGGCAGCCAAAAATGCTTAAGCTAAAATCAGCAACATAACAAATTGTTTAATAATTATTTCGATTGCGAGCAAAGATAGCTTTACATAAATCCTTCAAAAAGCTGTGCAATGTGAACCTTGGATATATGCTAAACATGCTCACATCGATATGCAAATTAATGACCTTGCATGCTGTGTATGCAAAAGGGCAACCCTGCGCCACCCCCACTTGACCCACATGTTGTGCAGCTGGAATCTTTATCAATTAATGAACTTGTCGCACCTGCTGCACACCTCTCAAACAAGTTTCCGTTTGACTTTTCTTTGAGCTTTAGAATTATAAAACATTTTTCATATGCCGTGACTTCCGTCATTTAGATGCCAACTGTAACTGTGACATTTCAACGCCGCTTTTGTTGGTAATTCTTGTTTGGGTTAAGGCCAGCAAAACAGGCAGCTGACACTGCGGAAAGACCAGCTCAGTTAGTAAACTAAGTAAACATCATTTTGCCTCAACATTATGCTCATCAGTGTGGCTCATAAAAAAAGCACACAGCTATTTTCCAAGTGTTTGGGTAAGCAAACATAAAAAGTATACTGTGAAAACACTTTAAAGAGTATAAGCAACGAGCTCTAGATACCCTTAAATTAAAAACTTAATTTGATCAACATCGATTATATCGAAAGCTTTCAATTCTCTTGACTATCGATATTTTCTTCGATGATAATCAAAAATTAAATAAGGCACTGCATAGGACACATCTCAACCATCTCAACGCTAGACAATTCCCAACAAAATTGTTTGCCTCAAAGCAGGACACTCTTTCATAAAGAAAAGTAGCTATTTTAAATGTTTCGCTTATAATTCTCAAACAGTTTAAACAAACACATGGTGTAGTGGCAGTCTGAAGCCCTATATGGATGTCTTCTTACTTAAAAAATCATGAATTCTGCTTAAATACTTGCCATTAACGACTCTACTTAAATACCGGAACTAATTTCTAACAACATCATTTACCAATTCCCCTTCAATTTGAAATATTTAATGTTTTATGTTGAGTTGCCAAGTTGCTTGTAACTGCACAGCAAGGGTATCAAAATAAAGCTCTGACAGGACGAGTGTGACACGTTTTGGTATTTATATGCACGTATCGTATAATATAGTTAATGCCATATATCAAGGACACATTGCGTGCTTCAATATGCATGGCTATACACAGTGAAAAAAAAAGAAAAAAAAAACCATATGCGCATAATCCCCAACTGACATTCTGCGTAAGACCATCAAAAAGTTGTTGTTTTCGGGTTTGTTGTGAAAACCTTTGTGTAGAGTAGGGGTAGGGGTAAGAGGAAGTGGGTGCGTTTGTGGTTTGCAAAACCTTTTGCATGTGGTATGAGTTTTTGACCCCGCTGCTGGTCAACAATAAACGTAGTTGTCAGTGGTTTATTACCCTCATCAAAGGCGCTTTGAACTTTGCCACAAACAATGCAAACTGTGTGTTTTGACCTTTTCTAGCATTATAAAATAACACTCAGCTGGCTGCTCTTGGAAGACACTTTAAATGTTTCATCAACAGCCGCTTTTCTTGTTAGCCAATTTCTTTTAGACGCTTTTTTAATAGCCTAGCAAAGGGTATATTCATTTTGTGCTTGATTTAACTTTTTTTAAGAAAACTTATATGTCAGTTTAAAACTATTTTAAGAAGAATTCTCAACTATTATAAGATAAGTTGTATGAAAACATTTCTAGTTTTTACAAATATTTCAACAAAACTTAACAGTTTTATATAGTTAAGTTAAATTTGATCAAAAACAAGCCACAATATCTTAAAGCTGTCGCTCAAAATTGAAAGAAAACCTTTATTTCCAGGGTACACAGCTTCCACAGCCCACATAAAACACTCCTTTGCTGTTTTAATTTCAACGACCTGAATTTCATTTTGTGGCTGTTGCCAAGCTCAACATTTATTTGTGGCCCAGTGAACTTTATGTGGCTGAGAAATTGAATTTTTATTACGACTTTGCAGCGCTTTCGTAGCCAAATTCGCAGAATACATGACATTCACACCTATGTGTGTGAGAGACACACAAAATAAGAAAAGAACACACAAAAACAAAGATGAATTAGCAATTCAAACAAAGGAACTTTTGTAATCTACGCAAAACCCAGAGCTGTTTGTTTGCTTGGCTTTACGTATGGCTTTTACACTGAATAAAGAGCTCAACTTAAAGGCTATTGGAAAATATGCTATATATAAACAACAAAAAAACCTATACAAGAATTTTCACAAAAGAAAACAAAAAACAAAAAGCAAAGTTTTGAGCAAGTTTTTGCATCTTTTGAAATGAACTTTTTCGATTGAATGCTTTTCTGTGTCATAAATTCTTCAGGTATTAAAGCGAAAACTTTTTGCCATGCCATTGGGCACTGGCCAAAAAACATGAATAGATAATTCAATTTCGCTTATGATGGTAATTTAACTTGATTAAAATATTCCACAATGCGCCAACAAATACAATTATAGCGTTCCAAAAATATGTAACGACTCGTTTATAACTGCAGGACATTTAAATGCGGCCTAGTCTAAAGTTTTGCACATTGAAATATATATATTTTTTTTTGGCAGCCAGCTGCAAAATTGTGAACAGATAAAACTTTGCCAACTTTGGCCCGCTCTTAAATTACATAAAATGCCCTCTGATATCAACGACTTAGCAATGAAATCACTTAACTGTGTTTTCCTCATCTTCCCCTAACTAATGTAAACTAAGCAAACAAGAACAAGAAAATAAACATGTGTAAGTAAAATGGAGAAATACAAAATCTCAAGAAATATTCTGCACACATACAGACGAGCAGAGACACAGACGCAGCCAGCTGACCCAACAAAAAGACAAGACAAGAACAAGAAGATTAAGAAAAGTATAGTAAAATAGAGTGCTGGACTATGAGATACTCTCTATAAAGTAGCTATAAACTTGCTGAAGCTGAAAAACAAGCGTTGGAACTTTTGAAAGCATCTACATTAACCAATTTGAAGGCTTTTCCATTTCAAAAACTTGAATTTGACATTCGGAAAATATAATATTTTAAATTATTTACCTTATTTCAAATGTTCCTTAACACCTTCAAGGAATTTTGTACTTTCTACGTTTCTTATAGGTTCGTTATAGTAATTTTCAAAATTAATAGATAAAGTACCTCTAGCTCTTATAGTCTCCGAGATCGACGCATTCATACAGACGGACAGACGGACGGACGGACAGACAGACGGACATGGCTAGCTCGTCTCGGCTGTTGATGCTGATCAAGAATATATATAGTTTATATAGTCGGAAATGCTTCCTGCTGTCTGTTACACACATTGGCAGTAAACACACAGGAAGTAAAAACCTTGATTTGCCAGTTACATAAATCAAGAAAGCATTATCATAGCTTAAGTAAGCATTCTTTTTTAGAGGGTATAAAAAGACGTACAATATATGAGATTAAAGATTACAAGGACGAGTTAAGACAGCGTGTTAAGTTGTATGTTGAACATTTAGCAGCAACAATAAACAAACAGCAAGAGAAACATAGAAACACACCCACACACACACCCACACACACACATTGAAAAAGGCGGGTCAGACAAATAGGCACACGCACAGCTTCCTTCTATCAAATGTCATAAGGCATCCTTTATAAATAACAGCTTGCAAAATGTTATAAGGAAAATGCTTGCCTAAAACAGGAAGCATATTTAAAAGCGGGTAATAGCTTATGCTTTATAGAGTTTCCATTTGTTACTTAAAATCAACGAAGCAAAACTCAAAAAGGAGCATATTTATAGAACTCAAATTGCAACCCAAACAAAAATAAGTATTTTTGGCTTAAATTTCAGACTTAATTTGTTGAGTTTTGTTAGCCAAAATAAGTGACTGACACCCCCACAAAGTGACAAAACAAAAAAACAACACACAAAGCTCATTTAGATAAGCAAACGAAATAATAATCCTCATCGATGTCAAGTTTGACTAAACAAGTCAAAAGGCCTTAAAAGTTGTGCTTAGCCACTAAATCGCAGCAATTTGCTCTGACAGTTTGCGTCATTAGACAATTTGTCTCACAAAAACACCAAACCAATCAATCCAATTTCTGGTCAAATTGCCACAAAGGACATTTATCAATGCGTATACGCAATATGCGTATACACAACAAGGTCAAAGTTCAGAACACAAATTTAGTCTCAAGATAATTACGCCATATGCCACATTGGGGCCAGGAATTGGATTGATTAAACTGCTGCGCCTGAGACACATGATTTGCGGTGGATGTGCTGATTAATGCTGTGCAGAAGGACACACCTTCAACTAGGAGGAAGAACACACTGACAGCTGGGCAGTTGGTTCCTAAATAAGGCACCTTTATTCAATTTTAGATACAACTTTAATTATAAATGAAGTTTCAACTTTATTTTTCTAAAACATAAATACATTTGCGTAGATTGAGCCATTTCAGTTCACTTTTCATTTTGTGGGCTGGGCCATATCCTTAGCCTAACTCGACCTTTAGCCGACTTTCTAGCCTACATTTTTTGTTGGGCCATTTCTCTTCTTTTTGTTCGTGCTGCCCTTTTTCTGGGATTAACTTGGCGTCTTTCATGCTGTCATTCGTCCTGCCTGTTACATTCGTTTCCCAAAAAGCCTGCACGTAGCCACAAAAGTTTGCACCGCAGTCCTTTTTTCCCTTTTTTTTTTTGGTTTAGGCCATTCAGCTTTTGGCTCGATTAAGGTATTTTCAGCTTAGACCAGACGCCGGCAGCCATTGAACAAAAATTTGTTGCAGTAATAATATTTTCATATTTACTTTTTTGATTATTTTCAGCACACGCTTTAATATAATTGTCGGTTCAACTCAATAGTTTCTAAGTTGAAGAAGCGAAATACAAAACGAAAAGCGTTGAGAGAAGTAAAATGATAAGCTAGGCAAGAAGTTAAATAAGAAACGCATTGATGAAAGAATAAAAACAAGGAAGCAAATTAAGTTTACGTAAAAGCTAAAAAAAAGAGAAACGAAGATAATTAAATTAAATTAAAAGCAAGAAGTGAGAAGCGCTGTGAGAAGTATAATAAAAACGAGTTGATGAAAGAATCAAAACTTTAATGCTAGTTTTGATTCTGTCATTCAACAGAATTAATTAATTTATTAAGTTAAGAGCGATAAATAAAAGAAAAGCGAAAATAATTGTTAAAAAGGAAAAGTCGAAGCGAGAAACGAGAAACGAAGTTTGAAGAAATGTGAGAAGCGCTGCAAGAAGTAAAATGCAAAGCTAAGCAAGAAATGATATAAAAAACGAATTAAAATATGCAACAAACTTTTTTCAATACAAAATATTTCATTTCATTTTCTTAATAAACGCATTATTATACTGTAACGTATATTGCGCATACGCCTTGTGTGCTTTGGCTCATTTATGTTTGTTGATTTTTGGGCGTTTTATATTTGCGTTTTGTGGCCTGTCTTTTGGTTTTTTCGATTTTTTGTGTGTGTGTGGCTGTAAAAATGTTTTGATATGCCCAAATACACACACACACACACACACTGCTTTTTATGGCTTATCGTATAATAAAAATTTCCTGTTTATATTATATTTATGTTTTGCATATATGGTGTATACCACATTGTGTGCGTCCTCGATAGCATCAATTTTGTGACTTTGTGTTTTTAAAGCACAATTTTATGTAGACTTTAAGTTGAATTTCTTAACATCATTTATAATCAAAATGTTGAAGATGTTATTTTTAGCAATTTTAAAATATCAAACAGCTTTTCATTAAAAACTTCTGCACTTAAAATTCAATTAATATAAATGTTTATATTTTAAAGGAACAACGATGCCGCTCTTTTCTAAACATTTACTCCCTGTTCGCATTAAAATGGGAAAAAAGTACTGCAAATGTTTGTAACAGGCAGAAAGAGGCGTTTCCCAGTATATAAAGTATATACATATATTCTTGATCAAACCATGTCCATGACAGCTGTGCGTCTGTCCGTCCGTCTGTCCGTCTGTATGAACGCGTCGATCTAAGAGACAATAATAGCTAGAGACACCAAACTTGGTTGCTGTATACCATATGCGGATCAAGTTTGTTTCAAAGTTCGAATGCATCCCCCCGCACTCCCGCAAACCGCAAGAAACTCCCACAACCCCAATTTTAAAGATAAAGCTTTGATTTTTGGTACACATATATGTTATATCAATGTTGATCCATGTAAATTTCATTACGATCGGATAAATAGCACCAAAGTTATCGAAGAATCTATTTCCACCGTCTCAGCAGGCAGAAACAACAGTTTGATAGGAACTGGACACTTTAAGTGTTCAAATGCAAGTTGGGAGCAGGGAGTCTCGTAGTCGGGCACACTCGATTCGAGCATTCTTACTTGTTTCTATTTACTTTTTTAATTTGCTAACTCTAGAATTTTATTATTTTTGGATAAATTTAACTTTTTTTTGTTGCTTTTGGCAAGTTTGCAACTTTTTATGCATTGAAAATAAAACAGTTTTTATTTATATACCATTTTTAGTAGTTTCTTTTCACGTTTCCATTAAAATATACCAAAATATGCAATCAAAGTTTTAGTTAGCAATGCAATTTGAAATGCAATCAGCTTCAGAAATAAGCAGCTGCTATGCAATTTCAAAACAATACGTTATTTATTAAATTTCATAACAAACTAAATTTATATTGCAATTCGAAATTTCCTTTTCACATTTAACACAATTTCAAATGAAATTTCACAACATTTTGCAAGCAAAACTAAAAACTTTAATTTCGACCACACAATGTGTAATTTAACCAAAAAAACAGCGCATTCAAAAACCACAAATCTAATTAAATTTATACCCAACGTAGTCCTTGCTATGTCCCTGTCTTTATCCCGCTGATTTACCCCCCGGGGTTTTGTGAAGGCTAGCAAATCTAAACAGTTAATGTGCCATTTGTAGCAACAAAATGCGCACAGATTCATATCAGAGCAATGTGGCAAGGACGTGAGGCAAAAGGACTAAAATACACAAAATGCTGACACTAGGTACAAGTGTAATGTGCGGAGTAGAGACGAAGCAGGCAAATATATAATATAGTTAATTGGTATGTAAATTTTGTTGCTAGCCAAATTGGTAAAATCGCGTGCCTGAACAAAATGGCAGAGTGGGAGTTTTGACTTTAAAATACATTGTATTAAGTTTACAAATAAAGAGAAAAAATATATTTTGGAGCACACAAATATGTATTAAAAAAAAGGAAAGGAAACTTTAAAGTACACAATGAGAGAGTAAAAGGCCTGTAAAACGTTTAAGAATACGATACAAAACGAAATAAGAAAAGCAAATGCTATGTGAAACTTTCAAGAATACGACACAAAACGGAAAAAGAAAAGCAAATGCTCTGTAAAACGTTTAAGAATACGACACAAAACGGAAAAAGAAAAGCAAATGCTCTGTAAAACGTTGAAGAAAGTGACTCAAAACGGAATAAGAAAAGCAAGTGCTCTGTGAAACTTTCAAGAAAACGACTCAAAACGGAATAAAGAGAGCTCTGTAAAACGTTCCAGAATATGACACAAAACGGAATAAGAAAAGCAAATGCTCTATAAAACGCTTAAGAATACGATACAAAACGAAAAAAGAAAAGCAAATGCTCTATAAAACGCTTAAGAATACGACACAAAACGGAAAAAGAAAAGCAAATGCTCTGTAAAACGTTTAAGAATACGACACAAAACGAAATAAGAAAAGCAAATGCACTGAAGAGAGTAAAATTTCTCACTAACATGCTTGTTTCAAGATCCCCTTACGAATCATTTTGACATAAAGCTGTATGAAAAAGAGAAGTTTTACTTTCGTGCTTTGTACTTTTAGGTAATTAAGTGCGATTTCAAAAGTTGAACTTGCAAATTTTTGAGGAATTGATATACAAGCAGAATTCAGAACGTTCATAATGCGTATTCAACTAACAAGTATAGGTATCAAAGTCACGTAGTTGGACCTAGATATTGGTTTCAAATGAAACATGTACGCCCTTTTTTTTTAACAACTTTAAGACCCATAAAACAGATGCCTGGACAATTTTGCAGTATGTGCAGTGAAGCTGATGACGAACAACAATTGCACACAAGAGCATTTACACACATAAACACACACAGACACACACACATACACAGAAAATGGTACCAGAGAGATGTGTCATAAAGCCTAACTGAGAAATGCTGCCTGTCATTCAAAGCTGTGTGTAGGTGTATGTGTGTGTGTGCTGTGTTTTGTGTGTAGAATGAAACAAGTTGGTTTACTTAGCAGCGCACGTGGACAAAACTAACGAGAAACTGTTAAAATTTACAACAGAAAAAAACATGGGAAAAGAAGCAGCAGAGGCAAAAACAAACAAGAAGGAAGTGCCAGGCAGGCCACATGTTCACAAATACGCTATATGCCGGGACCTCCTAACGAAATGTGTCAAGGCAAAGCAACACACACACATATACACACGCACAACCAACACACACACACACAGAGAAAGCAAGTTATAGCTGCCAGGCATTTTCGTAAACATTACAAAGTTTGCCGTTTTTTTTACTTATATACAAATATGATGCAAAAACATTTTAGACAGAAATATGCATTTGGAAAAAAATTTCACTCAAAAATGTTTACAAAAATTGCTGCGTACTTCAGAAAACGAAATAATAAGCCACTCAGCAGCAGCAGCCACAACGACAACAACAAATCGATTTTGTAATACAGCATTTGATATGCTTTCATGTCAATAAATTGCAATTTCTTGTTTAAACAAAAACGAAAAACACAACAAAGCTGTTGGAATTCAATAAGCAAAGGCAAAAAAAAGGAGGAAATCTGCAACATCTTTCTGCAAAGGTTATTTCAAAGTCTGCGCACAAAATTGTGCTGTAAAATTTCATTTAAGTGCCAGTCACAAAAAACAGGACACTCTCCAGCAGGAGCAGGAGGAGGAGGAGCAGCAGCAGCACGCAGGATAAGTGCCACATAGTTCGGTCTCGCCCAACTTTTTAAGTTTGTGCACTTGCTTCTGTTTTTATTTTGGCATTATAAAAAGTCACAAGCACACACACCCACACACACACACACACGCACACATACAAAGACACACACTTGATTAAGCTAGCTTATTGTTAGCGCCGTCGACACATGCAAAGTGCAGCAGCATCCTGCCCCTTGGCATTACTTTCTACAAATTGCATACATTTTTATTTTTTTTGAAAACCATGCACCCTTTCTTTTTTGGGCACAAGGACATTTTAGATGTGTGGCACGCGCACAAATTTGATTTGCTTCTTTTTTTCTTAAATTATTTTATACATTTTTATTTGTTTGCTTTGGTTGGCTTATTAGCAGCTTCAAGCAGCAGCAACAATTAGCACACACGACAGGCTTAAGGCTACAGCCATTGCGTGGGCAGAGCACAGCAACTTGGCGGCCTTAAACAATTAATTATCGTTGAATTTTTTGTTCGTTTATTCCACCGATTAATGAACGCGTCGCGCACATAAGTAGGCAACAAAACGTGCACAACGCATCGCAAAAGGACGAGTTCTGCGAAAAAAAGGACGACAAATTTATAGAAGGCGATGAGAACGTCGCGCAGCCCAACACCAAACTGAACAGCATACAACACAGCTAACTGAAGCCAGCAGCGACTCTGCTGCCAGCTGCGACGTTGACGCTAACGCCAACGCTGACGTTGACTGCAACGGCCACGGCAGCAGCGACGTTGACGGCGCTGTCAGCTGCTAACTGACTTTCAATCTGCTACTGTCAAACTTGGCACAACTGAGCAGCAACTGTCACGCAGCTTGGCCACAACATTTTATTATATTATGTTTGCAACTTCTTTGTTCTCTCTTGAGACGCTTGACTGTGCTCTCTTAAATCTTTTGTTTGTTTGTAAAACAATTGACAAAACAGTAGAGTTGCCAGCCTGTCGCAATATTGAAAAGATTTGAGTGAATAATACAAAAATGTGATTGAAATCGTTTTGAAACTTGTGAACATTTGATTTATTGCATAATATTTATTAATTTTAATTGTTAATAATAAAATGAGCCTACTAAAAATGTAATTTTTAAAGTTTTTTTCTTTTTTTTTAACAAAATTTAAACGTGAAAAATATCAAATAAACGAATAAATTACTTTAGTTGTAATGCCGTCGACTCTGGACTGTTTATCAAATAATTTGATATAATTTTAAAATTTGTGAGAAGTAATAAGAAATTTAATCTATCTATTTATCAAATAATTAGATATAATATTTTAATTTTTATTTTTAAAAGTCATAAGAAAGAATCTAATTTAACCTTGCTCGCCCAAAATTAATGCGAATTTAAAAATAAATTGTAAAATAATATATCGCTTAAACATCCTTTAAGACATTACATTTTTTATATTAAAAAAAAACAATACTTTTTAAAAACAAAAATAAGTTTCTTAGCAATATTTCAAATCACTCCATTCAATTCAATTTAAAACTCATTTTAAAACCAAACTTTTCTGCAAGCATTTAAAGTTAATCCTTCAGTCATTTCTTACAGTGCAACAAGCACGTGTTATATAACAATACATGCTCACAAATACACGCGCTCTTTTTGCACAGCGCGCTCTTGCTCTCTCTCGCCGTCGCTCTCTCAGCGTAACCACAAGAGAGACTAAGCTGGCGGCCGCGTAACCCAGAAAATGGCAACAAAACAAAATGTCCAAAAGTTCATAATCAACAACAAAATTTGGCGCCAAACAGAACACGTGTTTACAGATTCCGTTTCAATTCCATTTCGTTGCGTTTCGCATGCGTAAACATTGAAGCTTTTCTGTGACGTCATCTTTAACCTTATGACGTCAGATGGCTTCAAAGTCTACAAAGCGTAGAAAAGTGTGGTATGACAAGGTGGATAATGCAATAAAGCGCCATCTAGCGTGAATTTATGTGCAATATTTATGAAATTTAGAATTTTGTATTCTAGCAGCAATAAATATGATTAATAAAACAATTTCAAAGGCTTTTAAATTCTTAACAATTTTTTAGCATTTCTATTTGAGTTTCACTCTTTCATTTTAAATTCATAAATTCCAAATTTATGCATATTTATGCATGCAAGCTGCATTTGCCGTGCAAATACCAAAAGTTATGGCATTAGCTATATATTCAAATATTTGTTGTGCTAATTTAAACAGTAGACCTTAATTTATTATAAATTATACATGTGCATATGTGGAAATGTAAAGTGTACTCGTATTCTTCAGCTAGACATACATATATATGTATATGTATACAAATATATATGTATGCATGTTCAGACCCACCCACAAAACAAGTTATCATATTTCTTTTGTAATACAATGCTACACAGCAAGAGATTTTGCACTATTTGAGTGTGCTCGACTAAAGGATATCCTGTAGCTGAAGTGGTGGTGTTGTTATACTGTTAATACTAGGATTCAAAAAACATCAATGCCATTATCGATTATATCGATCGTTTCAAATTCTTATCACTTTCAATGTTTAACTTGATATATCGGCAAAGATATTTGAAAATATTTTAAATTTATTAAGTTGTAATCCTTTTATGTAAATTTTAACGAATAAAATCTGACCATAGCATACAAAAACATAACTGAATCAAATTTTGATATACTTTATAGTCTAAAAATCACTTTTTAACTAGGTACTCCTTTTTATTATTATACACTTTTTGCCTCTTTTGAACAATTGAAAAAAAAAAGTACATAACATAAACGAGAACTCACAAAAAGCCACACAAAAAACAGTCACATCAAAAAAAAATAAAAAAAGAAAAAGGTTGACGAGAATAATATTAATGGCAATAAATTGAATGATTGACATGAAAACACGAAAAAAAGAGGAAAAAAAAAAAAACAAATCAATAAACGACAAACACAATGCGGCAAACATGCAACATACATCACACCCAACTTATATGGCAATTGACAGTTGGGACACTCAACAACAACACTCTACACTCAACACTCAACGCTCAACACTCCACATTGAACATTGAACATGCAACATGCAACATGCAACATGCAAATGCCCCATCAACAACAACACCCAGCCATAGAATTACAAATTAAACTCCAAATGCATTTCAAGCCGCATGAACTGAATGAAAAGTGCAATTTAATGCCACATCGCGTAAAAGCAATGGGGAAACACGAACCCAAAGGAAATGATTTTCAACTTGGCAACAAGCTGAGGAAAACTCGTGTGCAAAAGTCAAACCAGTATTTCAAATGAAAAGACCAAATCCGGTTTGACACGTCAAGTAGCTGTGCTTTATATCCTGTTAAATAAACATTAGTACAGGGTGTAATACTTTACTAACTAACAATCCTAATTATAAGAAAAAGCTTGGATGAGATGCCAAGAAAACAACTCCTTAAAACTTTCGTTTGTTAAAAATCTATAAACTATATTAGGTATTTTTTTGTATATATTGAAAGATTACTTTGAAGATAATATAAACAGAAACATAAAATGTTAGAGAATATACTCATTACGGATTTTTCTCTTTAGTTTATGTTTCAAGACATTTTAATTTCGGTTTAAAATTGGAATTAAATTGAATGTCTAAAAATTCGAAAAATTTTCCTAAATTCGGGAAATTTTCCTAAATTCGAATTATGAGCGGAAAATAATAATTTTGAAAATAAAACTTGTTCAATCTTTTTTGAAATTATTTTCATTTGAGTTCGTTTTTGATATTGACCAGTTTATTAGGCGTCTTAACGCTTAGTTTTACATGTTTTTTCTTATTTCTAAATAGTTTTTATACCGAATTTTATAATCTTTTTTTAAATTTTAATTTTTTTTTTTTGTTATTTGAACAATTTTCTTTTTAAAGCTTCGTTAGAATAGATTTTATTCGAATTGTTCAAACACAAGACTTTGCCAACCGAATATTAAATCGTTTCTGGAAATTCAAAAAAACTAATTTTCCTTAAATTCCAAATGACTTGAACTTTATTAAGTTTACCTTTTTATAAAAATAATGTTTTAAAATGCTGCTCACAAATTTCTAAACAGAGTGCCTTTAATTCGAGCCCAGCTTATGGTAATAAGGTTATTTGTATGTAGTGCTGGTCAGGGCTTATTTAAAATGCAAGTAAAATTTTTGAAATGCTCATTGATATGCCAGGCAAATGACAAGGCAGAAATGCATAAGATAAAATAAAGGACAAATTCCAGGCAAAACAATGAGCACAGGCAAATTAAATGGTTCTAAATGCCTAAACATATATGGTACATATCAGTGTGTGTGTGTGTGTGTGTGGGCAAGGATGTGTGTGTGTAAGTGTGTGTGTGAGTGCCAAGTGAATTTGTTGTCAATTTCCTGCAATTTGTCGTTGGCAGCAACTAACTAGAAGCATCCTTCGGATGATGATGATAAGGTTGCCAGGCAAAGGCAGCATCCTGTAATGATACGCGCTGCACAATCAAGACAACATAATACACTTTAACACATCAATATAAAAACAAATTAGAATGTGAGCAAAAATATGCCCCGAAAATGAGTTTGGCATCTTGATGCTCTAAGCAATTTGTCGACGTCCTTAATGGAAACAAGTATGAGCTCTCGCTCTCTCTGAGAAAGGAGGAGTCCAAAGGCAGTTTCTGTCCTGGCACAAAACTGACATTCCACATGCTGCTGATAAGTGCGCGTTGTTTGCCAAATTGAGTGTTTGACAGTTGTGCCACTCCTGCTTCGAAATCATGTCCTTGCGACGCATTCGACTCCTCCATTTCCAATTAGAGGCCACATTGTGTGTTTGAGTCTGTCTCTCTCGCGTTCTGACTGCTTAATCTCATTGACACGCATTAACATGTCTACAGGCTCGAAAGATTGAACAGCCTAATGTCCAAACATGCTGCACACGGTACTCTCTCTACCTCTCTCTCTCTCTCTCTATGTATCTGTCTCTATTGTAATTAAAATGTCAGCACAAAGGACGCATTCCAAGTGCTTGACATGCCAACTAGTACTTGGGCAGAGAGAGAGCGAGAACACGAACCTTTTGGCTTATCAATTTAGATTGCTGTCCACAAGACAAGCCTCAAAACTCAAAATGAAAATGCGACTGAAAATGAAAATCAAGACCATCACGCAAACATAACTGTCAACCGCACAAGCATGCTTGAAAAATATCAAATAAAATAACTGAGCAGACAGGATCAGACACAGCAGAAGGGACATCAGAGTGAAAACAGAACCTGCAGGCAATAAACCAAATATTTTTGATGTTCTATTTTTAGCAGCAGACTGAAAATGAGTGCAAGAATATTGTGCTAAAGAGCTTTTTTTGAACCCTTTTTAGGTGTATTTTGAAAAGTCGGTTTTAAAGCAGAAGCTTTGCAGTTTGTTTTGCAGCTTTAAATTTGGCAAAGCAGCTTTCTTCTTTGATTGGATTATAATGAAATTTTGCATATATGTTTTTGAAAACATTTTTTATATAGTTCTTAAATTCCATAGTAATAGAATAATTAATAGAGAAGATATTTAATGCAAGGAGTCTTTAGATATATAAACCTTTAAGAGTTGTATCGAATCATTCAGACTTATTTTGATTGCACTTGTTTCAGGAATGAACAACGAAACATAGTCTCGGATTATCGTTCATATGAATCACATTCATTCGTTCATTTGAGTCACATTCATTCCTTCAACTGATTCGAGTTCCAAATATCGTTCAGTAGTTCATTTGAGTCTGAATATCGTTCAGTAGTCATTAAAGTTCCAATATAGTTCATTATAGTCATTTGAGTTTTGTTATCGTTCAACTGATACCAAAATAGTTAAGTAGTTCATTTGAGTCACAAAAACTTTCAGTGGTTCATTGGAGTTCTTCTTTCGAATCGTTTCTTAAAAAAATTTGATTCCGATTGGTCGTCGAAGAATCGAACGTTCAAAATAAATCGTTTGAGCGAGTTTAATTTTGTTTTTTTAATCGATTCGATTGAAATAACTCGAATGAAACATGAGTTTGTTCAAAAGCACATTAAGTATTAAGCTTATGCACTGAATTGAACTGGAAAATACAAAACTAATGAGTATAAGACAGTTATCTGATACTATATAAATTTGTTAAAGAGTATCTTATTGTAAAGACACTAACGACTTGAGCACTCGCATACTGATGCCCTTTTAGATTTGTATAAATAGCAAAGTAGACAAAGACAACAAGCAACATAAACACAACACAAAGCTGATGGTCGACTCTTAACATTCCTTATGAAATCTCCGCACACAAAGTGCAGACACAAAGATGATAATATCTTGGGCTCAGTTGGACGCATTTGGTCTGTTGATATTGGCCAAAGAAAAACGGAAAGCAAAGCAAAACAACACAAACGCTAGGGGAATTCAATATAAATAAATTGATAAAGAACTGAAAGCAGCTGTAGAAATTTTGCTTGAATCGTAGCGTATGCTCAGCATGACCGCATATAAATATAAACATAAATAAATAGCAAACAAAACAAAACTTTAGAAGTCAAAACAGTTGACAAATGTATGGGCCCTTCGACGAAAAGTTTTTTACAAACGTTATTAAGCGTTTCGCTTAACCCAAATGCTAAAGTTAAGACAGGTGCAAAGATTTGTCTATGAAGTTTGTTTGTATTCCCTATGGATTAGCATAGTGCGAACCATTGAATCAACTTTAGCCCTATTTCAAGCTAAGCCCAACAAACCAGAAAGTTATATGTTTTTTGATAAATAGAGTGTGGCGAATAAACTTGTTTCTCTTCAAACAATTCTAAAGACAATTACTAAGAAAAGGGAAAAGTATTCAACAGTTCTTCTTAATTAAAAAATTCCGATTTTTTACTTTTCCAGAAACTTTTCTCCATGATAATGTTGTAGAAACTAGTTTTTCTAAAAGAAATTTTAATTGAAATTAATAAAAAAGAGTCCTTCAGCTTACAGTTTCCCTTTCTTTAAAAGCTTCTTAATCAGAAAATTAAGTTCTTTTCGTTTTCCAGAAACCTTTCTCCAACATAATGTTGTATAATAATTATTAAGAAAAGAGTCCTTCAGCGTAAAGTTTTCATTTCCTTAAAGAGCTGTTTATTTATAAAATGCAGTTCTTTGCGATTTCCAGAAACCATTCTCCAAGATAATGTTGTATACTAATTAGTAAAAAAAAGAATCCTTCAGCTTAAAGTTTCCATTTCCTTAAAAAGCTTCTTAATCAGAAAATTCAGTTCTTTGCGATTTTCATTAACCTTTCTCCATGATAATGTTATATATTAATTAGTAAAAAAAAAAAAGTCCTTCAGCTTAAAGTTTTCATTTCCTTAAAAAGCTGTTTATTCATAAAATTCAGTCTTTTGCCATTTTCCAGAAACCTTTTTCAATAGTTATGTTGCATAACTGGAAAATATTTGCTAAATCCTAAATCTCTATATACACAAGTTAAGCAAGTCGCTGAAATAAAGTGCAAAAGATGTCAACTTGCATTTCTATTTGCAACTTGACTGTAATACAATACACAGCCAGTGCCAGGACCTCTTCTGGAAATACGACACGAATAGCACGCGCTGCAAAATATATAAAAATAAAGAAGAAAAAAAAGCAAATTCGCTGTGTTTGACTTAATAGAGGATACACATTGAGGTACGTCGGCACAGAAATCCTGCATACATTTACTGTCTAAAGTGGCCTGTCTCTGCTCCTCACCCCCTTCTCTCTCACCTACTTTCTAGGACTCTTTCTTACTTTGTTCCCTGCTCATTCAAGTCAGCGGCAGGGTCCTTTCATTTATTAATACACGTTTCCCTGGCTATAGCTTCAAGTAATAGTCAATTGCAAAAGTGAACAGCGAGCGAGTAATCAATATTTATACGTTTATATATACGCTATATAGTCCAATGTATAGCGTGTATTTTTTACTGGCTTTCGATTTGGTTTCGTGTTGCTGCAATAATACTCTAAACAGCTAAGGGATATTAAATAATGTGTAAAGTTAAAAAAAGATATATTAAAAATTTGTCTTTGCAAACAATTGAAAAGGGAGAAGAGAAACAGTTTTAAGTGAACTTTATTCCTTTTATTTCATTTGAAACTTTAATTAGGGTGTTCCCCGTATCGGTTTACTTTGACACTTGGTGAGATGATCATTTCGTGAGCTGGTCACTTGTTGAAAAAATACGGCCACACTCAACGCATCTTACAGCCAGTTGCAAGCAAACAAACAGTTGATTGGTTGCAATTCAACCAGAAGAAAGCAAAGTGGGACGTTTAAGAATAGATCAAGTGAAAAGTAACCATCTCACCAAGTCACCTTACCATGGATACCCTAAAAGTGCTCGGATTGAGCTTGTGAAAAAAGAACATCTCACCAAATCACCTTATAGTGAATACCCTAAACGTGCTTGAATTAGGCTGGTGAAAAGTGACCAACTCACCTAACCGTGAATACCCTAAACATGCTCGAATTAGGCTAGCAAAAAGTGGCCAACTCACCAAGTCACCTTACCACAAATACCCTAAACTTTCTCGAATTGAGCTGGTGAAAAGTGACCAACTAACCAAGTCATCTTAACGTGAATACCCTGAACATGCTTGCATTGGGCTGGTTAAAAGTGACCAACTCACCTAACCATGAATCCCCTAAACATGCTCGAATCGGGGTAGTAAAAAGTGATCAACTCACCAACTCACCGAACGTTGAACAGCCCAAAAGTGCTTGCATTGAGCTGGTGAAAGTAACCATCTCACCAAGTCATCTTAACGTGAATACCCTAAACATGCTTGCATTGGGCTGGTAAAGGTGACCAACTCACCAAGTCACCTAACCATGAATACCCTAAATTTGCTCTCAAAGCTGATGACTCATATTGTTAATTATCTCTCTTGAAAACTTTTCAGTGCAAGTTCTTCTGTCTCACTTCATTACGTATGCTTGGTTAGAGTATTTTCCAAGTCGTTATGAATATTTCAGCATTAGATTTAAGGTTTTATTTTTTCATAACTTGCCTGCTGCCAATGACGTGAACGTGGGCAGCAGATGCTATTCGCTGTAGCCGTTTTCTACTACCAAAAAAAGAATGGCTAAGAAATTCAAATTTTAAAACTAAATTACATAAATATAAATTAGGCAACAGCGTTCGCACATAAATTTTATATGATTTTTAGACTTTGACTGGAATCTATGATGTTTTATTTTTGAAGATTTGTTTTGTGCATTTATTTGGTTCACGCGCTACAATTTTATAAATGTCAATATTAATTTTTGTTGCTTTTTTTTGTTATTTGACGCCTGGGGAATTGTTTGGCATTTGTTTGTGCTGTGATTGACATATTGAAGTTTAGTTGGGTATAAATATTATTGTGTTGGCTCACATGGCGTATACACAATGCACGTTTCAAAGCAAAACTTAATATGAAATAAATTAATTGCAGCAAGCTTAACATTACAGATATACCTAGATATAAGAGGAAAAGAAATATATATTTTTGGCTAGATAGATGCCAAAAAACATGACCAAACTTCAGGTTTAATTATGCAAAAGTGAAACGTGACAGTAGCAAAGCAGGAAGCTAGAACAAGAACCCAACTGGGGTATGCTACGTGCAGCTGCCTGATCCTTGTTAAAGTTTAAATAAGCCAGCGAACAGAGACAAGAGTCCTGACATTGCTCCCTTGAAATACGCTTGAGGGCTAATTGAACGCCATTTGGTTGGACAGTAATTGATGTATGACTCAGTGGAGAACTCGCATACCTTCGGGTAGTGCTCAAATGTCAGCTCAGGGCCAAGTCAACGAGTCGTGCTCTTGGTCAAGTACAACTACAATGAATTGGACCCGCTGCTTGCCATATCCTGTCTTAAAGTAGACAACAAAAGCTGGCAAACCAAATATATATTGTTACGGCCATTACCAACAGCAGCAAAGCCCGTCTCAGCTCTCAGTTCTCAGTTCTCTGTATCATAGTTCGCCTCACAATGCATTTGATTGTGGAAATTTAAAACTGTTGTCCATTAGGAAATTGCATTGTGCGCCGTGGGGTGGCGTTTGCCTGGCAGCCGCTTACGCTATATAAAGCACCCTGCACAGAGGTCAAGCTGACAGCCAAACAGCCAGACAATATGGCCTAATGAAAACCCATTCAATGCGTTCGTTTGCTACGCTTTTAACCTGTTCTATCGATCCATCAACAAAAGTACAACTTCTGCCTTTACTACTTTTGCCGCAAAGTTCTTAACGAAATTTTGGCCTAATTCTCATTTTGGGCAGCGCCCAAAAATTGTTCGAATTACTTTTCAAATCGCAAAAATTTCATGTTCTGGCATTCGCAAATGATTTTTGCAATTGCAAATGAGATATAACATTTGTATAAGCAATGTTTATAAATATTTAAGAAATAAAAGTTATGCCGACAATCCAATTTCTGTTTTTAAGCAAGGTACAAATTTATTTTGAAACGTTTGAATTTGGTTTTATTTTGAAAATTTTTATAGATCTGTTTTGAATTTCACCTTTTAATCGATTCTATAGCAAGCAGATTTTTTATTTCGTCTAAAAATGATATGCACTTAAAAGAAAACGAAAATGTTCTATTCTAACCTGCTCTAAAAAGTATGCTACATCATTTTTTGTGGATTGTATTCCAAAGTGGAATTTAGAATAATTTTATTATCTTTTATCTAGTTAACAAAAGATTTTTTAGACCTGTTCCGAATTTCACTTTCAAGTCAATTCCACACTTATTTATAAGGCTTCCTTTCTAAAACTCAAAATTAAACGAACGTATAACAAAACTAAGAATTATCAGACCTGTTTCAAATTCCACTTTCGAATCAATTCCATTGAAAATAATGTAGCATACTTTTCGGAGTATGCTGAAATTAAGAAGTTTGCTTTTTTCCACGTAAACTTACATTCTATTCGCTTCAGAAACTAAGCTCTTCATATTTCTGTGAAATTGATTCGAAAGTGGAGTTTAGAAACGGGTTCCAAAAAGTATGCTACACACTTTTCTAAGAAGTTGATGCTAAAGTGGAGTATATTAAACTTTGTTTTAAAAAAAACTCATTATCAAATCACATTTCATGCAAAACGCATTAATACTTTAATAAATTGAAAACGTGGCAAATTTCAAAGTACCTTCAAATTAAATAGTACAATTTAGTAAAAAATCTCAAATGCTGTGTATAATAAAGTGAAAATGGGAGCACAGCGCTGGTTGTTGAGTGTTGTTTGGTGTAAATAAAACAGCCGACCTGCAGCACTTTGTCGCAAGTGCTGCACACTGGTCTGCCATCTATTTTCTTTTTGTTTTTCTATTTTCTTTTTGTTTTTTTTTTTTTATTTTGTTCTTTATTTGCTTTTGCAGCTCTATCAATATTGGTCCAAGCTGCTGGTGTTCCTTTGCTGTCCTTGGCAAAAAAGTGTTTGCATTACCAAGTGTTTGCCGTGCTTTCACGCCTTTATCAAGTTTATTTTGTTCTTCACTCCTTTTTTTTAGCTTAATTCACGCTCATTATTGAGCAATCAAGTTGCGGCAGTTCAAAGTGATGGAAAATTGTCTAGTAACTTTTGGGCCAAAATGCTTAATTTCATTTTAATTACATGCGGCAGCAATTAACAAGCATCAATGCTTGCTGGCCTAAACAAAAGGCCAAAACAATGCCACAGCTAATTATGTTTAAGACAATTGTGCTGGCCATTAACTGTTTACGCATTGAAGCATTACAAATGTGCTAATTTTGGTAGCCAAAAGTAAACGATTTAAGACAACTTAAATGGTCTTAAAGCTGTCATTGAAAGAGCTTTGATTTTAAGTAAACAATTTAATTGTTCAATTTATAGCTAGAAATTCTAGAGATAAACGTTTAATGCAAATCAACATTTGTCATTTTTGCAATGATGATATTTTATTTAAAAATGTCAACAAGAATCTTGCCAACATTTTATTCAAGCAAGAACTTGTCAGCTTGAGTGACTGTCAATTCATCATGCACAATGCAAAGCAGCTTATAGAAAAAAAGAGAATCCTTTACAATTATGTCTGCTGTGCTATAAAAAAAAAAGCACAGTTATTAATCATATTATACCAGACTTATATATAGACTTGCATTATCCAACACAACCCACATCTTTTTACATAAAACTAACACTCTATTCAATCCCAACTGCCTCATTAAGTTAACTGAATGTAACTATTGTATGTACTTTATAAGTTATCACATTTCTATAGAACATTGAACATATTGTTCTTTATCTATTTTTATGTGCTTTGCCTACGTCATAGGTTCTATAATTATAACTAAACTATAGACAAATGCCAGCTGGCAACTAGAATTTATATTTACGCTGACCTATTCGCACAACTGTTAGAAGAAAGGGTCGTAAATAGCACACAAAACAACATAGAACACAGAAAATAGCAAAGAAAAAACATTCTCCATCAATGAAATAACACTTATAAATAAATAATTATGTGTTTGAAAACTATTGGGGATAGCCAAAGTAACGGCTAAATTTTGGCAGCAGTAAATTTTATAGAGAAATGCGGTAAATGGGGCCAAAAAAAAAGTTCTGAGTGTCCTTCTGAGTCTGTCTGTGTGTGAATGTGTGTGTCTGAGTCCAGCCAAAAAGCAAAAAGGCAACAAAAATCAATCAACGTGCGAAAAAGGCAATTTGCGGTTGCCAGTGTGAGAGCAACAACAACAAGAACAGCAGCAACAAATGCTTGAAAATTCTATTATGAGCAAAGTTCCGGAACTCACAAAGTCACGTGTATAAGTGTGGGTGTAGCTGTGTATAGTAGTGTTGTCCTTATGAATCATTTATAGCTATTGCTAGACATTTAAAAAGGCAACATTTTAAGAAATTTTGGGACTTGCCTAAATTAAATGATGATTTGCCAAATAAATTTTGAGAAGACTATGAAACAGAATGCATATCCAAATATTGGGTTATATTTTAAGCATAGGTTTGAATTTTTGGATTAAAATTTAATATACAATCTATTCCCGTTTCCAATTCTAATCAAAGCATTCGGAATTGCAAGTTTAAGCTCTTCTGAATTCCGAATATCAATAAATTTGAGTTTCGCATCCGGTTAAAAATGGTTTTCCTTTGAGAAAGTAGATCAAAAAGTATTCGATCTGAACATTAAAACGAAAGAACGATTGATTCGAAAACAGAAACCCAAATTTGAAAAGGTTTAGGAATGAAAATATCTTCGAAATGGGAACAGGTCTGAATGTATTCATTCTACTTTGCATATGGATTACGCAGAAATGGAAAGTTCTGTCTTAAATACAATTTGATATTAAAAATACTATACTGAAAACCATGAGGAATTAAGTTGATATTGAAAAACTATAAGGTTGGTTTCGTTTTTCAGTGTCCTTCTGAGTTTGCGAAAATAAGTTTCCCTTAAATGCTCCCATTTTCACTTTTGAAAAGATTTTTCGGATTGACTTTACATTTCATTGTTCAACGATTGAATGAAAATGAAAATTTTTAACACTTAAGCAAATTTCAATTAAGAAAAATTTAGCCGAAGGTGGAAACCGGAACAGGTCTGTAAATCACTACTATTTTGAAATACTGCGTAGTTCCGAATAAAAACAAAACATACTTAAAAACTTATATCTATATTGAAATTTGTTAGCGTTTTCTAGCAACTTTTTATATGTCAACACTGGTGTGTAGGTGTATGTGTAAGTGTGTGTTTGTGTGTGTTTGTGTATGTGTGTGTTTGTGTATGTGTGTGTGTGTGTGTGTGTGTGTGATTGTAAGGTGCGTATGCAACACCTTGGCAGGTTGTCAACTTTTTTTTTTCTGTCCAGCGTTAAACGTAGCATGAAACATAAGCGAGCCCCCAGTCAATAAAATATATAACCAACAAAAAAAAGTAAACGAGAAAAAAGAAAAGCAAAAAGCATAATATAATATTAAAGTTGAATATTTTCTCGCTTTTCTTTTCTTTACATTTTTGTTGTGGTTGGGAAAATTCCCAAACGTGCGATTGCTCAATGACGCATTTAATAGCTTTGCTTTTGACAGTTTACTGTATTGTAAGAAGTAGCTGCAAGGACACTTTTCAATATCAAAAAAGCTGACAAATGTTTAGTGTGTGCGCAAATTAGCTGCAGTGAGAACATTTTCAATTGTTAAGCTCAAGTTTTTTAATGATTTAAGGGTAGTTAAAATTTAATTATGTGGCACGCATGAACGACATTCGTGCGCCATTTGAAAATTTATCAATTACGTGTGGCAGGAAGATAGCCGAAATACGCCTACACAGCCAAAGTCAATGTTGCAGTTGAGTGGTGCTATTTGGAGTTGAGGTCCTGTTTGCCACACGGCAACCAGGCAGCCAACAACAGCCCAGCGATGCGGATATCCTTTTGAATTCCAAATCAAGCCAAATCAAACCGAATCAGGCGAAGCCAAGTGGAACTGAAGGATAGTGAAGGATACTGCGGCTTTCTGTCTGTCAAACACACACAGGTCCTGTCTCTGTCGCTATGTCTCTGTCGGTCTCCCCTGTCTCTGTCCCTATCTCTGCCTGGCTCAAGTTCTGACTGGATCGTTCACTTTTTCGTCTGACAAGACTTATTGTAGCAATTGTTTGTTGTTTGGGCTTCAAATTGTGCAACGCAGTAAACGTTGAGCGAGTCGCCCCCGCTTGACGGACACAATTTATGCAAATTTTATGGCAGCTATTAAAGCTTGCTACGCAAATAGAAATTTCATTAGACCAAAGTGAAGATTTTATGATAAAGACCGGCGTATCTAGCAAATGCTTAACATATGTATAAAGAGTATGCTCCTTACCTTATTGGTATACTGCTTGTAAGCTGATTAATAAATTTAACACATTCTATTTTAGTTTGACGCACTTTAATTAACTGATCCATATTTTTTTCATTTCCACTTTGATAACTTTAAGCTGATCGATATCAGCTGTATTTATCGAGTGTGAACAAGGCAACGCTGCCACCTGCGTACAATGTACTCAACTGTTGCAAAACAGTTAACGGAGCTGTAAAATTGTAGATTTTGGCGACGCTGTTGAACATTTTTAGCGAGAAATTGCTTAAATTATATTACCAATTCAATCATCAAATTGAAGTCTGATCACCATTTCAGACAACGCCGTTGAATTAAAATAGAGGCATTGAATCTCTCAATTTTTAAGATGGCGGCACAGAGCCTTGCACAACGGTGGCACAACGGTTTAGCTCATGAGTTCAAAATGAACGACTGCACTTAATCAGTCCGAACACCATTTCAGACAACGCCGTTGAATTAAAATAAAGGCATTGAAACTCTCAATTTTTAAGATAGCGGCCCAGAGCGTTGAACAACGGTGGCACAACGGTTTAGCTCATGTCTCAAAAATGAATGTTATTCCTTTCAACTGGGTTTTTTTTTTCAAAATGCTTCATTTGCTAGTTCGTTTTGGAATCTACAAGCAAATACCGAACAAAAAAATCAGTTTTTGATCTTCAAATTTGCAGAAAAATGTGAAAACGTTGAACCAATCAGGCTGCGAAAGTTGACTTTTTCGCTTATTTTATTAAAAATTGTTTTGTTAGCTGTCTTAAAACAAACATAAATTTTAAATTCTCACAAATTTGGACAGCTTTAATTAATAAAGGAAAACCTAATAAAACAAGCTATGCCAAGGAAACGTCTAGTATGCTCTTTCAAGTTATTTAATGAAGTTATTTAAATTACATTTTATTCTAATTGACAATGCTAAGACATTCATTTTATTTCAATCACGTAAAAAATTTACATGCTTGTGAAAACATATTTAAATTGGGTTTAACAAACCGTTTTTTAATGAGTTTGAGGAATGGCATTAGACTCAAAATGCAAGTTTTAAATAAAATAAATAAATAAATTTGTATCAAATACCCTTTACAAAATATTCATCAAACAAAATTTAAAAAAAAGCTCTTGAATTGTGAATTTTTCGCATTATTGCAAAAAGGTTAGCATACCAACCCACTTTAAAGTTAATCCACTAATTAAGCGTCTGAGTCGATTCAGTTTGTTAAAAATTAAGCCACTTTTCCAACTTTTAAGCAGTTAACTCGTTTAGCCACAAGTTGTGAGTAACCCACTTGTAGCTAAAGCTTTTAAGTGGCTGTTAAACACCTGGAAATTCTAATTGCGTTTTGATGTAGGCTTAGCAGCAATAATAAAGTGCATTGTGTATAATATTTAGCACAAAGAGGACTACTGGTTAGGTCCTATTAAGCACTGAATATGCAAATATAACGTGTACAATGTAAGCCCATAAATAGCATTTAATGCATGCATAAATACAATTTGCTGCACTCAACTCAACTCAACTCAACTCAAGTAACATAGACAAGTTGTAACATATGTATATGTATAATATACTTATCATATCAGCAGGATATCAGCGGCACTTGAAGAGTGAGGCACAAGTGCATATTCACTTCCGGTTGCACAACCACTTCAATATATAATCCATCAAAGGCCACAAGCACGTTTGGTATTTACATACATATGTACACACACTTCAAACTTGCCATATCACAAGATAATTATAGCTGCCAACTATATATATATATATATATGTTACACACAAATATATATATATACATATATATATGTTAACATGGATTTACCCCAAGGGAGTGCAGTGCGCATCAAAGCATCTACAAAGAACTGAAAACGGGAAAAACAAACTCGGGTGCAACAACAACGTTGCAAGTGAGTTCATATAAAATGCAAGGAAGAACTAACACACAGACATAAAATACTGCAGCATACTGGCAGGCGAGAGAGTTATCCTGGCAGGAGTTTATCCCTTATGCATGTATGGTATGCAAATGATTGACGCAGCCCCAAAAGTGAACAAACTTTTATGATTACACGATTACTCTGTGGATTTGTGAAATTAACTGCAAATGTTCGTCTGCAAAATATAATATAGATATATATATATATATATATATATTTTCATGTGCATATGCCAGACTCAAATTTACAGCTAGTAACATACAACAACAACAAAGTTGCTGTCAAAAGTTGCAAGTTTTACCAAAATGAGTTACTTAAAACCCAAGTTCAGTTTTACTTATGCAACTGTTTTAGTTTTGGCTTGTTTCCAATGCCCAGCAACTTAGAGCCGTGTAATGCACGCTAATGGCTAAAACTCTCTAAGCTCTTAGATAAAGTCCAGACTCACCATAAGAGCGCCACAAGAGCTGTGAAAGCAACTCATTTTTGTCAAGAGTTAAGGTTATTTGTTTTTGGTTTTATATACTTTAGCAGAGGGTATGGTGTATATTGTCATGACATTTGTAACGCTTTGAAAGAGATGTTTTTGAACACATAAGTTGCATATCATTTGAGCTTGTCTTCGAATCCTAATGAAACATTGCATAGATGCTTAGTTTTATTGGATACAAAACATATATCGAAACCAGCTATATCAGACATATATATGTATAACATATAGCTGTCATAGAAACGTTTGTCGAAAATTCAGATTTTGTTTACAATATAAACTTTATATTCATCCAACTCACCCATATTAGGTTCTATTAAGTTCTGTTTATGTAGACTAAACTAAATCCCAATCGGAAAACTATAATTTAAGGGTTTCATAAGAGATATCGGTTGAAAAATAAGTTGTATGAGCAACTATTTTGTTTTTTTAAGAAATCTCTAACAAATTCCCAGTTCCAATATGCTTTTTGCAAGTTTTCCAAATCAAATCAAAAACGGAATACTAACAGTACGTTTTTGAAAAGTAAAAACGAATGAATTCCGAACTTTTTACAAACTACTGTTCTGATTTCCGATCAATTAAGTTTCGTTTGCTCTCCTTCGAAGCCGAGTTCGAACTCGAGTTTTGATAGCAGTAAGTCTGTTCAGTTGTCGTATGCTTACTCGAGAACATCCACGTTTTCTCTTTAATATAATATTATAAATATAATTTGACTTAAGTTTAATAAATAAATTAACTAATTTATTTCTAAATAAGATGAAAAATGTAAAAAAAAAAATGTATTTTAAGAGTTTGTTAATTGAATTTCTTGTGTCTGGCAATCTGGCAAATACTTTTCTTCGCAGGCAAAACAGCTAAGGTTTTAAAAACTTAAAAGCTTGACTTTTTGAGGAATTCAAAAACTCATTCAATTCCATTTCTGCAAACTTTGAGCGGAATCGGAATTCAGAACAGGCCTGTATATTTTAAAAGTTGCAATAAAAACAATCAGTTAGAAAGTGAGCCACTCAATGAAAAGTGTGACTTATATCTCTCTATTTTACTATACTTTACTTTACCTTTAATATATCAAATTTGCTAATTATATATTATAGTTTATAAAGGAAGGATCACACGCAAGTTGACATTTTCTACGAAAAACCCTTTTGTTTTATTTGTCAAACGCTCAACATTATTAGCATCTGTGCAAGGGTATTAAGTTTTTGACATCTCTTGAGATAACTTTACTTGTTTTTATTTTTGTATGTTATTTTTTTTTTCACTTTTGTTTTGCTGCCACGCGCTTGTTTACACAAAATTGTGTTAAACGTGCGAAAAACAAGTTATTTGCCATTACTCAGCCACAGCTTCGGAGCTGCAAAGCTCTTCTAGCACCATTTACAAACTTACCTGCGATTTCTGCTGCTGTCTTATATGTCTCGCTGGGTTGGTACTTATATAAATATATATATAAGTATATGCATGCTGTCCCTACTTAGCTATAATGAGGAAACTTTGCTTTGCAAAACCCTTTTTTTTGTGTGTGTGTTTGCTTATTGTATAAAAAACACTTTTTTTTTGCTTTCAGGGCCACAACTTAATTGAGCATTTTTGTTCATCATACGCTGTGCAATTTGTCTTGAAGTAAAAAACATATTTTCCGAATCATATCAAGTGCGGTTGCAAGAAAAAAAAGAAACGAAGAAGCCAAAGTGGAACACATTTTGCTGTCGTGGCATCAATTTTGAAGTGAGCTCAACTCTGACCTTTATCGAAAGGGTTTCTTTCACACATAAATTAAGGCCGTCTATGGTAGTTAGGTTCTCCTAACAGAGACTACCACTTGTCGCCAAAAGATTTAACAAGCAAATGTCATAACATTTTTGATGGCCACACAAAATAAATTAACAGATTCCCCTTACACACTGCTAAGCACATAACCACGTGCTATCGTTAAAAACCCCAACGACCTTAAGTCATTTGCACAGGGCAATTAAATGATGTCCAAGGGTCCTCTGCATAGTTTATACTCAAAGCTATAAAATTTTGCATTTTGCTGAGCATAAATCTTGAAGCTGTCGTCACAATTGATGACGCCAAAAAAAAATATGCAAAGAACAAAAATGGTATGAAGGAATTTTGAGCATGTATATTAAATATTTTACATGGCGGAAACAAAACGTATGTAATAAGGCATACCAAGAAGGGTTCTAACAAAAGGTGCCACAAAGCCTTTAAGCTTTTCAAAAAAAAAAGAAAAAAAAATATGCTTTAAATTGAGAAAATTATGTTTAACGAAGCGTGTATGCACTTACCAAAAAAAAAATTAATGAATGAAATTTGAAACAGAATAAAACAAAACTTACTAAAAACATATTTTTAAATATACATATCTTTATTTATTTACAAAGATTTGTCGGATAGTCAAGGAATAATGACTAGAAATATGTTCAAAAAACGTTTTCTTTAAGAATACTAACCAAAGTATTCTATAACTATTTCTTTGAAGAAATACATGTTTTTTTTATGAAAAAACATAGTTTTGTGCTAAAATTCATGTGATTTAATTCAAAAAGCCTAAAAGCGGTACAAAAAAAGATATATTCAGGCGAGCTCCCATTTCCGATTCTGTTCAAAACCTTCCGAATTCCGAATATCAATGGAAAATTCGATTTAAAAATATTGATTTTGAGATGTTGTGGATTGAGAACTACTCTGAATTCCCTGTTCCGAATTCCACTTAAGAATCAAGTCCACAAGCACAAATTAAATTAACTTGAAAGAAAACTCAACTTCTTAGTTTTAAGATTCGCCAAAAAGTATGCTACAAAGTTTTCTGTGAAATTAATTCGAAAGTGATATAAGGAACACGGCAGATGGAAAACAAATTCGAAAACGATTCGAAATGAAAAGTTCTCGGAAATGGAAACAAACCTTTTTAATATTCACTACAAATCTGCTCTTTCTTTTTTTCGTCCAGCTTCATTAAAAACCAACTAGTATCCTTTTTTGGGACAAGGTATCTACAAAAGACGTGCAGGCATTCGTGCCATAAGGCCAGTGGGGCATGCCACAAGAGGCACACCATTTGCTGATGTTGGGTTAGTTGGAAGACAAGGGCTTGACTGCCAACGCCTGCCTTGTTGTACAGTGGCAAGTGGCAAGTGGTTGGGCCTCTACGTGGCATTAGAATGGCAATTGCCACGGCCACTTACGCACGTCGCAGTCAGCTGAGCAATTCGGTCTTATAAAAAATTAAAATATTTACGCCACATTAAATGCAGAAAAGGGAGGCCCATTGCCAAAAACCGAAATATGATTTTGTGCGCGAAAACACGCACACACAACAAAGTATGGCATTTTATGGCTGCCCCATATGCAGCAAGCGTTACCTTATGGCACCGCTGGGAACACATACACTCACACACACACTCACACACACACACAAACACAAAGACACACAAATGCGAAGACAGCGCGTACTACACGGCGTATGCGCAACTAATTCGCATTATTTAAACAGCTTAAACAATTTACACACTGCTTACTTAGACATTAGTGTAGTATTTTGTGGTTCAATTGAGAGAATCAGTTTAGTAGTTCAATTTTTGGATTAAAGAACTAATTGGTCGTTCAGCTAGTTCCAGAAATGTACTTTTAAGTCGTTCCATTGATCAGTTTGTATGATTTCTTCAACCTAAGCTTAGCCAAGGAAAATATCAATTGCTTCTATCCATTTTTTAGTTTTCTTCAAATAGTTTTCTTCGCATAGTTTTCTTCAAATAGACTCAAAAACAACCTTTTTAAAGCGCATATTTGATTATTTTTCGAATTCCGGAGCAGCTTACATTTTCGAATCAAATGTTTTCAACGGACCCGGAAATGAGAACAGGTGTGAATATATAGCTTAAACCTAAATACTATGAATTTTAATAATCATAAAATAATCGATTAGTTTGACTATCGATAATAATAAAAAAATAACGATAAATTTAAATTAAAAACAAAAGTAAACTATTAAATATATATTTATTGATTAAAAAAAGTTTAACTAAAATCAAAATTAAATCATTTTTTATAGACTTTTGCAACTTTTTATAATCAACTCATCTTCTAAGTTGAAAGTCTTGTGAAAAATATCGATAATCGATAACCGTAGCAAACCAAAAAGCATCGATTAATCGATTTTAAAAAATTTATGCATTTTCAATGATATTTCATAATGGTGTCTTAAAATTGATATGAACCCGGTCGGTTGAAAAAAATAAAAGTTCTTCGACCATTTTCCGACTTAACAGCCGGATATTCTAAATGTGCAAATGACGTTGCTAATATTTATGTATGTGAATATGAGTTTTCCAAATTTTCGAAGAATTTTCCAAAATAAGAGCTTAGTTCTAACTTTCAGTCAGTCAATGAGTCAGCTTGAACAGTTTTCTATTTAAATTGGCATAGTATTTATAAAGCCATTAAAATGTATTTACATGTTACACACGTGCATGGAAAATAGTAGCTTCATTTGGCCTTAATTAATGACTTGACAAATGATAGTTTCTGGCTTTTGACCATTAACTACCAATGTAACATGACGTAACATGTTTATTAAAGTCATATTAAGTAAAAGATATTAGCTGCTTAAACGTAACATATTTGGTTTTTCTATTGAAAACATTTGCAATTTATTAAAAAATATGTAATCAAATAATAATAATATTCAGAGCATTAGCAACTTTTTTTCAAGTTCACTTATAATTTATGAAAAACATTTCCTCAAACAAAATTTTCTCAAAATTTATTACGATTGTCTTGAATGGCTAATTGACTTATTGAAAGTATTTAATTACCTTAAAAATAGCAACTCAACTTTCATAAAAATGCACAATTCTAGAACAAGACTCTTGCTGTACAAACTTTTAATTGGATAAAAAAGCATACAATAAAAACTATAAACTATTGTAAATCGATTATATATTCAACATTCATAACTTCAGCACATTTATTTCACAAACAAAACGCAATAATTACAATTAATTTCAATTATAAATAAAATGCTTTTAAAATGCTATTTCTCATTTAAAAACTTTTTTAATTGGCTGCTTCAAAAAACTCTTAATGAAAAGAGCAAAGTGAGAATACAATTTCTCACATTTACAACTAAAGTTTTATTTATTAGCCAGATACAACACGATAATCACAATGAATTTCTAATAAAAACGGTGTTCTCTTTTCAGCATGAATAACGTGTATGGTAATGCGATATCTGCCCAAAGGATGTTGAAATGGTATCACTTTGTCCGTAAATTGGGCATTTACATAGTAAAGCTGCGGTTTAATGGGACACTTGAAATAGGAATTGTTAACCACAACCTCATCGTAGATGCTTGCAAAAACTCTGGCCATTAGAGGATTATTGAGAAAAGGACAGGCATTGTATTCAAATTGATAGAGTGTCCTTTTTGGCTTTTGCAAATGCACATGTATGCTTATTAGAAAGCTGTCCACCTGCTTGGTCACATTAAAGCCATAGATTTTCCGTTTGCCAGACATTAAATTACAATCCGTCACAATATTCTCATCACAAATCATTTGTATTGTTTCAATTTTGATTTTCAGGCTTTTGTTGTTTACCTTTAAAATTTAGTTCAATTAAAATTGGTTAGTTTTCTATTGTGTTTTCCAAAAACATACCTTTTCCTTGGCTAAAATTTGTGGCCAAATCAAATGCCAAAATATTGCGAAATAATAAATTTTGATTGTATTCATTGCGTTGTTTAGAAACCAAATGATTTTTATTTATTTTTAGGCCCTGACATGCCAACTAGCTGAGCTAATGAGCCCCAATTGCTTAATTTATTTATAATGCATTAGAGCATTAAATTCCAGAATTTGCATAAATAAATTGGTATTTTTGTGTTGGTATGTATATTTAGTTTATATCATTATTTGTTTGCTATAGAAATAGCTTAAATTGTATAATATTCTACATGACCAAAAAGTTGGAGAACGTTTGTTAATCAACTACAGCTCCTGTTTAAATTAAAAAAAGCATCACATTGTTGACTCAAAGAACAATGCAGCTGTGCAGCAAATGGTGGAAATTCAACAAAAAATGAAATGAAAATGAACTTTACGCTACTTTTCAATGCACTTCTAATCGTCAGGTTTTTTTTTTTTTTTTGTTTTTATGTGACACCAATTGCACTTTGGGTATTAAAACCAAATATAATCTGCGCATATCGATTTATTTTATGAACATACGAATTGAATTGATACAAACATGAGTGCTTCTAAGCACGAATTTGGGTTATGTTTGTTTGTTCTAAAAGTTTAAGAGCTTATAAGCTGAAATATTTTAATGCCAAATGGACATTATTTGAATATATACGATATTTTTCAGAGTATAGTAGAGAAGAGCTTTAATAAAGCACTTAACTGCTTAGAATGAGAATTTTACGAAAAAAGTTTAATATTTATTTGCAATTAGCTAGTTAAGCTTTTTGGAGAAGCTTTAATGAGCTTTATTGCTTTTACCAAGTTCATTAAAACGTTCCTGATAGCTTTAACTTCTGTTTTTTTGTTTAACTTTAGCTTATTTTGATTGGAAACATTAGTTGAATAAGCTTTTAAATTTATTAGAACTTTTTCTTAATAAATTTAACTTCACAGCTTCTCATGTGCTTTCAAAGTACTTGCTGGTAAATAAGCTTAGCTTATTTCGATTAAAAACTTAACTAAAATTGTGAAAAGTTTAAAAAGCTTTTAAATTTATTAGAACTTTTTCTTAATAAACTAAAACCTGCAGCTTTCATGTGCTTTCAAAGCTTTTCATGATGTTTAACTTAAGCTTATTTCTATTGAAAACATAAGTTCAATTGTGAACAGTTTAAAAAGCTTTAAACGCTTTTGCTTGATAAATTTAACAAGGCAGCTTTCATATGCTTTCAACTTTAACTTTAAAAATTATTCATTTGAATTTATGGAAACCAGTAGACAATCCTTTTTAAGCTCTTAGCTTTAGATTTAACAAAACAATTGCAATTTTAAAAATGTATTTATTTATTTATGTGTTTTTTCATTTCAATTTAACACCAATCACAATATGAAATCACTGCACCCAATCAGGCAACAGACTGTCACCCATGCAAAAATATGATGCACTCGCATTGTATTGACAGCGTTCATTATTGCATTTCGATTGCCTGTCACCAATGACGGGGCCACCCTTATCACCAATGGTAACGCACAACTTGCACCCATATCACTAGGACACGTCAGGACACTCTGCCATTTTCAGCTGATAAATAATTGAACAAAGTGCGCGCTTACTCAACCGTTTTGCACTCTCAGTTGAAGACCCAAAGACCCAAAGACCCAAAGACCCAGGCATGACAAGTGTTAATCGATTTATCGATTTTGTCGCAAGCGTCTTTTATAAATGATTTATAATTATTTTCTCCGCGTGTGCAGTATGCAAATGCAATTAATTTTATTTTTAGCTGGCATTTAATTGCAATTAAAATATTTATTAAAATGTTGATTGAGACTCGCTCGAATAGGTGAATGCCCTGTGCTTAAGTTTTAGGTATTTTAGCAGCCGTACCCATATAAAAATAGAGTACCTTATATACTTTTCGCTTGAACTTAACTTCAAGGCTCTGAAAAAATAGTTTGTTTTAACAAGAGTTCGCTTTAAATGAAAACTTGAACTGTGCTTACGTTTAAAAGTGTTTCTCTTAGACGAAATTTCGTTTTAAACGGGTTTGTTATAAGCGAAAAGTACTGTACTAACATTTTATATAAGAAATTTGACAAATCTATACTTTAACTACTTTTCCGAAATTCGAACCAATAATCTGGTTTTGGGCTCCAATATTCCAAAAAATTTAGGAATACGATTTCCTCTGGCGGATATGAAGGCAGGATATAAATCAAAACAATAAAAGGGTCTTTAACAGTGCTGTATACGTTAACAGAATACCAAGTTAGTCAACAGCCCTACTGCTCTGTTAACGTATGCATGCACTGTTAATGATAACAGGACTATGATTTCATTTGGGACAACTTTGAACAAAGTTTTCTCTATAAGTTCTGCAAAAAAGTGAATCTCCGGTTTCATTGGAATTCAAATTCTTAATTTATTTCTGATTTTTTTGAGCCCAAATGCAGGTTCGATTTTTCGATTTTCTTAGATTTTCAGATAAGAAGTTTAAGTATAAATTTACCAAAAATTGTATATTTTTAAAAACAACTTTATTTAATGTTTTTGGTAGACAAATAGCAGACTAAAATTATCGTTTATGGCGTATTATGTCTTCATATCAAATTAATTCCACAAAAAATAACTTGGAGCAGCTTACAGAGCTGATTAGAATGAAGCGTTTATTTAGTTTCTAAACGATCCTTCAAAATCAAAAAGTTGAATCATTCAAAAGTGTGTTTTACTCACTTGCAAAATGCTTATCATACCCTTTTCACACCAATTTCGAATGGGTGCAAGGTATTAAAAAAAATTTTGACGTTTGCAGCTGCTGTCAAACTGCTGACGACTGGGCGTATGCGCAATTTTCGTAATTGTAGGGCTGTGTGAGGGATGTTTAGGGGTGGCCAGTTGTGCAAGGCTGCTGACTAAGTGGACACAGCTGTTTGTCAGCAGAACTTGGCTCAATTAGGACAAGAGCATAACGTGCTTATAAGTTATATAGTATAGCAAAACTTACCTTTCGCCATCATCGTTGAAAGAGAAATCGCCCAGCAGCAGATCACGAAAACGATAACGAGGCTGTAAAATGCGTGACATGTTGTTGTTGTTGATGTTGTTGTTAATGTTGTTGCTGCTAATGTTGTTGCTGTTGCTGTTGCTGTTATTGATGTTTGTGGGCGTTATGCTTGGCACCCTCAATTCTGTAACTGCTGTGGCATCCTCGCTCTCAGTTTCTGTTGCTGTTGCTGTTGCTGTCACCGCTGCTTGAAAATCACTAAAGTCCGTCACATTAATTAAACACTCGTTGCCAGCTGGGGCAGCAACATTACGCCTGCAGGATGCAGATTGAACTGCTCCTGCTCCTGTTCCACCTGCACCACCTGCACCAGCCAGCCGCGTCGTCCTACGTCCTGTCACGCCCAGCAGCTCATCCTCGCGTGCCGCACTTGTGCCCGTCAACAGATAGCCCTGGCCACTCGCCCGATTGGGCCGTGGCGAACGTAGGCGCGTCCACAGATTGGCGAATGTCCTGCACCAGGCTCTTACACCTTGGCGCCTGCGTATGCGTCCTCTGTGTTCAACACGTTATCTCGTCACGTCACTTCCTCAAAACAATATGCAAATCAGTGTCAACTGCAGTCTATTTGGCCAATAACACACAATGCATATTTTCGACAGTCTTTAGAGTTTGTTCAGGGATGCTATAATGAAATTAAGTTAGGAATAATTAGAATTAAAAGCAGCAAAATAGTTTAAAAGTTCTTTAAGATCTCAAGACTTATATGTGGCTTATATGCAGCTTCAATCAGGAACCTATTTCGGTTTTCACTTTTGGCATAAATATGGCCAAAGTGGTTTTCCATTAAACTTGTCAATTTTCATTATAGCTAATAAATTAACGAATTGCATCTTTGGCATTGGCAAGTCAGTTCAATCTAATATTAAAGTCAAGTGAACTCAATTCCTAAGTCTTCTCTCAAGCGAAAATAAGAACTCAATTTGGCGAAATCTTTTAAAATGTGGAACTACGGTAAAGCTGTTATTTTCTCGCAAGTTTTTAAACTGTTTTCGTTTATTTTTGTACTTTTTTGAATTTTAATATTTTTAAATATTTTTAATCAACAATGATTTTTATATATTTTAGTTAAAAAAACATTTAAAAATATGCCAAAAATTAAAAAAAAAAATTGCTTCAAATATCAGTTTTATTTTTTAGTATTTTTCCATTTTCAGTTTTCACTTTTGAAAAAACTTTTCTATTATTTTAAACACCATAAAATTTAAAATTGTATTTTTTAAATATTTTACTTCTATACAATTTACTTGCCTTTATTTAATGATTAAATTTGCCACGTGCCTCTCAGCTAAGATTCAATTTACTAAAAATAAAAAAATGAAAGTTGCTTTTCGCAACAGTTAGCCGAAAGTGAGAACCGGAACAGGCCTGATTGTTAATTTCCTTACAATGCCCAACAAGTTTACAAACGATGCGGAATCATGCACATCTCAAAAGGAAATAAGCTATTTTAGATATGTTTTTTTTTTTTTGCTGTTGCACAAACAATGAATTCATTTGTCTGCAAATAAAACGGAACAAAAGAAATTAGCAACAACAAATAACAAACAAAACGAGAAGCAGACAAACACAAATCAACGTCAAAACAGTTTTCTTTACTATTTTCTTTTTTTTTTTTTAATAAAAACCACGAGGCTAGCAAACAAAAACACAAAACAGACACTCCATATATGAATGGGCAGACAGATGGACAGACTAAAGGACAGCGGGAGACAGAGTGGCATATAGGGGGACAAAGGGGGAGACAGTAGGTGGAGTCTGGCTCGGTTGGAGTCCACTTGAACAAATGTTTTCCCCCCATTGATTATTTGCTGGCTGCGTAATCAAATCATCTGACAAAAGCTTAGCTGAGAGGCCGGCCAAACAAATTGCTCTGGCACTTCAAAACGTGTTTGTTCTCATATCCCACCTAAGCCACCCTACCCTACAGCACCCTACGCTACCCTAACCTACCCAAACACCTACTTCTCTACCATCCACCCCTTGTCACTTGTTGTTTGTGAAAAATTTACGCAATTATTGCAAAAACACACACACACACATACAGCTGATGTCCTTCGCCAGGTGCAAGTCCTGATCCTACAGGACATATAAATTTAGCTGTATAAATTTAAGTTGCGTTTGTGCGCCACATTAATTAGATTGGCGCCTTTGGCCCAAACGAAACTTCTTCTTGCTGTTTTAGTTATCGCCTGTTTGGCCAACATTGTTCGACCATAAAATAATTTTCCTTAAAGTGTTTTTAATTAGTTACAACAAATTTACGCTGCCTGCTTTTTGCCTGCTTCTTGCTGTCCTGTTGCGGCTCCATTTGTCTCTGCAAATTGGGCCTAGTTTTTGTAATTAGCCAGTCGAGCAGCTTGCTCTGGCAGCAAACTTTTACAATTAGTTTTTCATTTATATTTATAGTTTGACGCCTTGCATTCATTTTCAAGCGCACAAGTGAAAATTAATAAAGTGGTCCTTTGGTTATGGAAATCTTACAATTAATCAATTTTAGGCAGGCGCCAAAAGTTTGATAATATGAAAATTTGTAAGCATTTCCTGTACAATTATAAGCCTTTTTATTTGTAAATTCTCATTCAATGTTTATTATGTTTACCAAATTTGCTATCAACAGCCTTTATAATTCTTCAGTTACATATCATCCTTTCATGTATCTCAAATATCCTTTATATCCTTTAATATACGCTTTGCAATACCTCTTCAACACCTTTTGTTCTTACAGGACACTATGGGGAATTTGACCAGTTTTTGTGCCCAAAATTAATAACTCAAAGATTTAAAAGTATAATTTGCTTCTGGTATATTGAATGACGTTTCTAATATCGGTTTAAAGTGTTTTTGAGAAAATGAGTGCGGCAACACATTTTTGATTTTGTACGAACAACTTTTTTGTTTGTTAATTTATCTCAACCAAACTCACATATTATAAGTTTTAGTATAATTTTGTCATTCTCAACAAATTTTATTGAAATCGGATGACAAAATCTTATAGCTCTATTAAAATTTTAAAATATGCGTTTCTGTATGAAAAACTTTTGTATTTCTCAAGATAGCTCAACCAAACTCATCATTACTGAATATTTCTATGTTTCCCACATGTTGACCAAGTTTGATCAAAATCGGCCGACTATATCATATAGCTGTCAAGCAAATAAATCGAATTTGCGCTCATTTAGGCTGTTTTCTAATCATGGATTTTGGATGGAAGAGAACGGGTACGAACCGAGATAGAAAGTTAACTGGTTTGATCAGATAATTGTTGATCCTATGAAGATCAGGTAGCCAAATTTCAAACAAAACTTTAAGACTCAATCCAAGGTTTACATTTGCTTACAGAATTTTGCTTTGAGAGATGTCACAAACTTACACAATATCTCAGAGAAAACATTGAGTTTCTAAAAAATACTTATACCCACATATAGAACAAGCCACGCTGACAAGATACCATCAAAAATGTATTTTAAAAGTGACCTTTATTTTGCCAAATTCTGCACAGAATGCAGGTTTAGCAAGCAAATTTGTTCGTTTGAAACGGCTGTGTTTAACAGCTGTTATCCTAACAGTAGCTAATAATGTTAAGATATCTGGTATGCAACATAACAGTTTGACGTTATGTTAACCTATTCAAAACACAATATCGTTTAATTTCAAACCTTTAAAAAATAAGTTTTGATTAAAAAAGTTGGCCAAATTCCCCATAGTGCAGGGTACACAAAGCGAAAATTAATTGTCGCCCAAAAGTAGGCAACAATTATTTCTTGTCTTGTTTGAATTAGACGCCCAGATTGCGGCACAATTTCATTTGAAGCCTGAAAGTAGGCAGTAATTTTTGACAGCTGCATCAAAAATGAAAAATTTGAAATATTTTCACGAACTTGAAAATGAGCATAAAAAGGCAATTTAGCTGATCAGATTTTCTAGCTAACAAATTAATATTTATTAAAAATTGTTGAAAATACAAATTTACACAAAAATGCCCATAGATTGACTTAATTAAATTTATATTTTTATATATTTCAATATCAATATGTAAAGCCAAAGCAATTATGTAACCAATTTTAATTACATTTGTAAAGCTTACTGCGGTTGCCACTCATTCATGCTCAAATGGGTTCGCATTGAATTTTGCAATTATCATTTATTATGCCAGTCAGACTGCTTAATAGGGGAAAAACAGCATTTTGACCAACTAACTAATGCCCCAATTATGTGTGTTTTTAAAACCCACAGAATAGGTTCGAGCCATTTGATTTATAGACACAAAAAGGACATCCAGACAACGGCGTCAAAACTCATTAAGACTGTCTGAAATAGATAACGAATTATTGTTTTTCATGTGGCATAAACATTATCTGGGGTACGTTTATACAACATGTTATGCACTCGCACAATTTTTGTGTGTACTAATGAAACCAAAAGTTTTGCGTGTTGACCTTTACTTAAGAGTCAAAAAGTAGAAGGGGAGGGATGGAAATAAAACACTGATGTCCATATTTCGTACATATTCATCAACAATAATTGCCTAGCTGAATTTATTTTATTTTTTTATGTTTGTTTGTGGTTCTCATAAGCCTTTCGTGTGTCCCTTTTGGCACTAGTCTTCTTCATCATCATCATCATCAACAAGGAAAACAGTTCATTGTAAACGTAAACGAGATGAAAAATTGTTCCGTTCTTTGTCTTTGTTTCTGTCCCTGGTGTTATACTGTTTTATATTTCTGCAGGGTATTATGGTTTTGTTAAGCAGTCTGTTAAAGAAATAAGAAATAAATAAGAAATAATAAGAAATAAGCTGTTTTCAGCTGCTCTGTTACACCCATGACTTCAGCAAGATATATCTCAGAGCTGGTAAGATTGAATCAATGAATCGTAGAGCTGTGTCATTTTAGCACAGCCAGAAAAAATGTTAATGTCAATTTCCCAGAAAAACAAAGTTCTACACTTGCATCGAAAGATATGGAAATGAAGATGTTAAAGAAACGTAGCCTGGAATTGCAATAACAATAATATCAGTAGAGCCTGCAATGTTGAAGTACTAACTTGAATATATCTTGAAATAAAATAAACATATTAAAATAAGATAGATTACAAATTGGAACTGTTACAGAGTCTGTAAGTCAAGTACAGAAAAACACAAAAATTATTTTGAAAAAACAAAAAATGTACGTTGTTGTCAACGTAGAAATGTGGTTCAAGAGTGTTGGAGTCCAATAGGACTAAAGAAATCAAATAAGATGAAAAATAAGAAGTTGTTCCTTCTGCTAGCAAGGGCTAGACTCGAATGAAGTGAACTTTGTAGACACAGCTATATTTATAGTCTGAAATGTCAAATACTCGAACCCCTTTATCGATAACTGATGACAAAGTCAAAGCAACTCTAAAAATAAAATGTCATTCCGATTTCAGTGTTACTCTACTACACTTATCGATAACTAGCTGATGACAAAGTCAGAGCAACTCTAACAATAAAGTGGCACTCCGATTTCAGTGTGGCCAGGTTGTTATAATACAAAATCTGTTTCTAATTAAGTTTTCTTATGCTTTTCTGAAGTTGTGGCATCTACCGTAGACTTTAAATGTCCAGTTGTAATTATTAAAATACTTTTAAAAGTGTATTTAAACTTCGGCTTAGGCAAACTTGCCTATCTCTCAAGTTTTGTTTTGTTTTTCTTAGCACGGTGCTGTTGTTTTACTATGCTTTGTCTCTCAATGTCCCATAAGAAGTCGTCAGTTGTGTGTGCCTTTGAGCGTTTGTATTATCCAAAGACCTCTAAGCCCACATTCGCATGCAGCACAAGCAGACCGCAGAAAACACAGCGGAGGCGCCACGCATGGCTTTGTGGCAGGCTGTGTGGCAGCTTGGCTACAAACGCTGCAGCTGTTGTTGTTGTTGTTGTTGCTTTTGCTCTTGTGGCGCTAACTGTTGTTGTTGTTGTTATTTTGGCGACTTGTCGAGCACTTGGAATATTTTATAAGAATAACTTGACCCGCTTTGTTACAACAGCAACAACAACAATGGCTGGCAAATCCGCTTTTCCCGCTTTTCCGCCGTTTTTGCTACGCTTTTCCACTGCCAACTTCCGTGCAAAAAAAAAAAACGCCTGGCACATCATCATCTCTTGTGTTTTGTCAGTTTTTTTTTTTATTTTTCACCTGCTATTTTCGCTTCTCGTATTATTTTTTATCATTGTTGCCTTTTAATGCTACTCATGTCTTGCTTTCTTTCGTTCTTTCGTTCTCTCTTTTATCTCTCTCCATGCACAGTTTTTTTTTGTTCAGCTCTTAATTAAAATTAACATTTCATGAAGTGCCGGTTGGAAAATGTGCGGGTTTAAGCTTCAAAATACAATAAAAATATAAAACCAACAACAACAAAGAAAAGTTTATAAATATTTAAGACTGATCTCTGTTGCCGTTTCTTTCGCTCCTTTATATGCTAATGTTGCCATACTGCTCTCTAATTTGATGATGACTTTTCACTTTTGTGAAAAATTAGTCCAGCTAAGCTTTAAATTATATTTAAATACCTATATTGTATATTTATTTGGCTTTTGTTTTGACCAAAACTTTTCTACGGGTAGCTGTGTGTGTGTGTGTGTGTGTGTGGGTTTAAGGGTTGGTTATTGAATAACATTGTTATTGTGTTTTTTGGCATTATAAAGGTTAAATAGTTTAACCTTTTTGTCTGCGCCTATTTAATTGAGACATTAAATATGAGAAAGGTTCACATTCTGTGGCATTATGTTGCTACAAATGGCCCAGATTTACTTTTCTTCGAAAAGGAACAGAAATAAAAATCTAAGCCACAGCATTTCATTTCATCCAATTCAATTAATCATTAAAATATATTCAATTAAATTACACAACAGCAAAATTAAACAAACTTGAAACCAATTCTAAGTTGAATGTCATATTATATACTTTCCTTTAGCTTGATTATACTCATTAAAATTGCTATCAGGTCTTTTCCAGCTAAAATAAAGCAAAACTGAATTTTCCTTAAATGTTTTTTCCATCACTTTTGAACAGATTTTGCGAATTGAATTCACTTTCTTTTGACCAACCATTAAGATCAGTTTCAATAAACTTTAAGTAATAAGCAAATTTTGAAACTTTAAAGAAATTTCAATTCCGCAAAATGTTGCCGAAAGTGGAAGCCGGAACAGGTCTAGAATTTATCACAAGCTAAATTTAGTAAGTAATTAAGACTAAGCCAAAGTTGAATGGCATATTATACTTTTTTTTAGCTTAATTATACTAATTAAAATTGTTATCCAACCTGTTCCGGTTTCCACATTTGTTAAAATAATGCAAAACTGAATTTCCCTAAAATGTTTTTATTTTAATTTTTGATCAGAGTTTGCGAATTGAATTCATTTGCATTTGATTAAGCGATAGTAATTAAGACTAAACTTAAGTTGAACGGCATATTATATACTTTTTCTATCTTGATTATACTCATTAAAATTCTCATCCGATCTGTTTCAGTTTCTACATTTGATAAAATAGTTCGAAACTGAATTTCCCTAAAATGTTTTAATTTTCATTTTCGTTCATTTGATTCGTACAATGTTTCCATTTAGTTAAGATTGTATTCACGATCTTCATTCGCTTAGCAACAATAATAAAATTATGCACATTTAAAAAAATCAATTTCACAATTTTTTTTTGACGAAAGTGAAAACAAGAACAGTTCTGTATAGTTTTCAAAGCGCTAAATAATTTGAAATTTTTACGAAAAAATTGCCGACATCAACCTGTAAAAATTTTTTTGCTCAAACAAATGTTTTGGAATTTAACTTAAAACTTATTAAAAATTTCAATTCTACTTTTTCAAATTTTTTTTTCTAAATTATTGAAAGCTTAAATTCTCTTCTTCAAGATAATTTTCAAAAATTTAGTTTCTAATTTTTGTTTTGTATATATTTTCTAATTTGCTAAACAATTTCAACTTTTAAATGTTGTCCTGTTGCAATTAGTCGAAAGTCCTTTTCAATATTTAAACCCAAAACTCAGGCCTGTTTCCATTTCCGATAACTTTTCATTCCGAATCCTTTTTGATTTTGAGTTTATTACTTCGAATGAAATAGTAATTTATCGTTCTTTTTAAAGTTTAGTTCGAATACTTCTCATTCTATCGTCTCAAAAGCAAAATGTTTTTAACCAAATTTTCCATCAATAGTCGGAATTGAGAACAGCTAATAACGAATGTTCTAATCGGAATCGATTTCAATTTGAAACACAAAAGTTACTTATTCTGGCACTTAATTTGCAATCATTTCAGTTAACTAATATTACAATTCTTACCAAATTTTAATTAAATTTATGAAAAGCCAACAACCTTTTCATTTCATTCAATAAACTTTCATTTGTCTTTTGTCAACAGACAGCAGAAAAGAAAAGAAAAATAAAGAAAAACAAGCAAATATTGTGCCCATCTGCATGTCAAATAAGTTGTTTCGATTCCCAAAGGACTATTTTACGAGGACAAAAGTCGAGTCAATAAAATATGTTGCATGTCCTTTTGCGCTTTTGTTTTTGTTTTGCTTTTCGCTGAGTGCGTTAATTAAATGCATTATTCAAAGAATCATTTGTATTACCTTTTAAGGCGCTTTAACACTTTATATGCAGCTATAGACGTCGAATGTAAATGTTTTCCAACATATTTTATGTGCATAGGTCAACAGGAAAACTTTTCGAAATACAAAACTTTTTTGATTGTTGCTGTTGTGTAAGTTGTTGTTGTTGTTGTTGTTGTTGTTGTTGTTGCTTTTGATTGCTGCATTTGCTGCAGGGACACAAAACTTTTCGGGTGGTAAAACATTAAATATACTAGTTTCTGGCAAGAGCCAAAAAATAGATAAAAACGCGACACGACGCGACACGCATAAACGATCAGATCACTTACGAATTCTATATAGTACTATATACATTTGTAACTGTTGTTGTTGGCACACGCAAAACGCAGCAGAGGAGCGAGAATTAGGAACAAACACCCGCGAGACAATCTCGTATAAGAATGGAACATAAAAATCAAATAGCGACAAGTTCGAAGCAGGCACACATACAAAAACAATTACAGTTACAACGACAACCGAATTTCAATTTTGTATTATCTCTATATATTCACCGTTATATAGTAGCTTTTTTTTGCCGTTTGAACCGTTTTGGAACCGTTCGCGCGCCAGGCTCAATTTGAACTGAGCGCAGGCAAAAAAAAACGGCAGACCAATGCGAAGCGTAGGTGAAGCATTGTCGCCGCTTGCGCTGCTTCTTCTTCTTCTTCTTCTTGTTCTTGCTATGCTTGTTGTTGTTGCTGCTGCTGTTGTTGTGCTTATCAGAAACAGCTGCACGAAAAGCCGTTACATTGTACAAGCAGCAAAGCTTTCGTTTGAGCTTTACATTGCCTGCCAAAATATTGAGCATAGCTCAGTTAAAACTTTACACTGTACTACAAAAAAAAGGTGCAAAAGTCATTCAACGTTTATTGCAAATGTTATAAACTATTTTATTTTGTCTTAAATGAAGTTCGTCCTAGATAAATTGAAAAGGAAAATGTATTTATTTTTTATGTTTAAGGGGAATTATTGCTAATTATGAATGAATTATTGCTAATTTTTGCAATATATTGAACAAATTTATTTTTTAAATTTATAAAATTTAAGTGATAAAAATATGTGCTGGAAAAGACTTGAACAAATATTATTCTGCATGAATATAGACAAAGCTACGACAAAGTTATGGAAGATAAAAATCATGGAAGAGCATGTTCCGTTGAGTTGAGATTCCTACAAGTACAAAATACTTGTCTTTCAGGCATAATTTTCACCAAAAACATTTACTAATTTAGAAAGAAAGATTAGAAAGATTTTAAATATCATTTTCTACTAATTGAAGATTCCACAATCGATTAAAACAAAAAAAGGGAGATCTTGCCGTTTGAAGGGGAAGGAGTGGGAGACGGTGGTGGGGGGGGTGGAAATCTTGATACTTTGTCTGTTTGGTATATACCAACATGTATACCAAGTTTGGTTGCTCTAGCTTCAAAACTGTGGAAAAAACCTGCGTTCATACGGACAGATGGACGGACAGATGGACGGACAGACGGCCATTTCACAAACCCAATATACTCATTTTTCTTTTTTCTTTTCAAAAAAATTGTTATATTTGATGGCTTACGGAGGTTGTGAAAAAACTATTTTCTTAATGTCAACCTTAAAAGTCATTCTACTTGAAAATCCTATTAGCTTTGTCAAAGTTGTACACAAAAATTTATAAAAAACAAATCGTCTTGTTCAAAGTGAAAACTGGGTTCAACGACCGTACAGACACACTCTGTAATACGTTTAAATATCTTAGAATCATATAATGTTTTAATTAAGCGTTTATTGGTTATAAAAACTGGTGACATATTTTATCAAAAAGCAAGATACAACATGACTAATAGGAATTTCTTGTGCATTGCTTTCAACCAAAACAAACTTAGTATTTAAAAAACTAAGCAGAATTTTTAACAATTTTTTCAGTAATTTTTAGCGGCTTTTATTTTGAATTTGATTTGTTTTGTGAAAAACCCGCATTTGTGCCGTTGTCTGCTTGCTCTTGGCACTCAAGTGTTTTTTGATATATTTTTAAACATTTTCGTTTAGCTCTTGTTGTAGTATTTACTTAATTGCTTTCGCATTGGATTTTTATAAGTATTTCAAGATTAGTATATTTCATCTCGAACGGTGCGCACTTCGCGTCGACTTTCGCACCGAGCCCAATCCAAAAAACAAAAAGCCCCAAACAAATAAAAGTGCAATCAAATCTGCCCGTAAACTATAACTATATAGTGCAAGATCGAAAGTTTTAATGGTAAACAATGTTGCATTCGAAACTGTGTCTGTGTCTATTTGTTTGAGTTAGCTGTGCACTTATATAACTATAAATCACAGACCGGCAGTTAAACTAATGATAATGAGCCGCGTGTCGTTGTCCATTCCAAACTTTATATGCCGGTGATATAATTTATAAGCAGATTAACTAAAAAGAATTACGACTAAAATAAAGAAATTAAAAACAAAAAGGAACTATATAAAAATAAAATAAAAATACAATGTTTGCAACATTAGCAAATATATGTATATACATCAATAGTAAAATGTTGCCTACACATTTGTTATGCATAGTATATAAATATTTATACTCTTGCTGAGGATATTATAGTTCTTTCGTGAAATATGTAACGCATTGAAAGAGGCATTGTCGAACATTCTTGAGAATCGGTATGAACAGCTGAGTTGATTTCAAATTGGTTTTACTGTAGAACATACCTGAAGTTCCTTCTCAAAACCTACCGTATCGAAACAGTTTAACATGTCGCTCGAAAACTTTGTTTTCAAGTTAACTTGGTAAATCAAGTTTGATCAAAATCCGAACAATATATCTTTAACAGGCCTCTTCGCTTTACCGATAACTTTTCCGAATCTTTTTTAAAAATGTTAACATAATTTGAATAATATATTTTTCGTTTTTTCGTTTTTAAAGATTCGTTTGAAAACTGAATACTGCAAAACTTTTTAAGGCGAGCTTCTAATCTATATTGGGTTTGCAGATCATTCCGATCGAATCGTTTCAATTTATCATATCGGTCGAAATATTGTTTTCCATTATAACTCAATAATTCAAATTTTATCAATATCAGAACACTATATCTTATGCAGGTCTGCTTCCATTTCCGCAAACTTTTCATTCCGAATCCTTTTCGATTTTGTATTCCTTCTTTCTCTCCTATAAAATGGCAAATGTTTTTTCTATTTGAAGATAAGTTTGAATACTTCTCATTTCACTGCCTCAAAAACAAAAGTTTTAAAACTGAATATCTTTTGAATATTGGTTATGTAGATCAGTTTATAATTCCGATTTCGCATGTTTTGGTCGTTTTTAGAAATGGCAAAAGAAGTTATTGCATTGAAAAACTTTGTTGTTTATATAGCTAACTCAAACGAACTCAGCAATTGGTTAAAATTTATAAAGTTTTCTTCAATTTTAACAGAATCGATCAACTATATCTTATAGCTGTCTTAGAAACAGTCGATCAAAAACAATTTTATTTGGGAAAAACTTGTCAACAAAAACAAAAATTTACCGCACATTGAAGATAGCTGTCCTATCTTCTTACCTATATATATTAAAACTACAAATTTTAGTGCGTCTATATATTTTCATAAACGGTACATAATATATCTGCCTGTCTTTGAAAATTTCTCATGTCAAAAGTGTCAATATGTGCGCAGCCCAGAAAAAAAAAAAAAGAAAATACAATAGGATCTAAGCGATTTTTGTCATGCAGTGTTAGACAGTCGGTCGGTTAGCTCGAAAGATATAAGATGTGCATACATAATACATAATTCTCAAATAAAAAAAAAAAAAAAACACAATACCTAGACGATAGACATAAGGAATGTTTAGATGTGTATATATGTATAGACACACAGCTTGATATCTGTCTAAAAATATAAATTGTTCAAGACAAATTTGTTTAAAACAAAAGGCGGGCGCGCCAAATGCGTAAAGTAAATACCATTTTTTTGTTAAACCGTGCAAGATAAATTAAACGAGCAAATAAACTAAAACTAAAAAAAAAATAAAAAAAAAGTACACACAGTATAAATAATATAAATAGTATAATATATAGAACTATTACTAAAGTTGTATCTATTTATATATGTGAGAAATGACGCACTTAACCCAACTCCAAATCCACTTCAAAGGCCAATCTATTCAGTTTGTTGTTTAAAAATAAACCAGAAAAGTGTACACTACGCAACAAGTTGCATGATGCATGTCCAACAAAATAAGCAAATGTTTAAGTGAATTAATAGATGCCATTAAAACAGACACAACATTTTTGGCAAACTCTTCTAAACTTATAAAAATAATTAGTGCAATTTGTAGTGTATGTGTGTTTTCCCAGATTGTACAAATATATATTGTATATATATATATATATGTATATATCATATAATGTGCAACATTAACAAGTAAGAATGCTCAATCATATGTATTCTATATATAGTATATAGACATGTGTACGTACAAGCAGTAATCTGCTGCAGTGTTTATTATCCGAAAGATATAAAAAAGATATTAAAAATGAACGCTATTCAAAGTATATATATAGTATATCACAAAAGAATTAAAACTACATCTTCAAAATCTTGTGGTAAAATCCAAAAGCAGCTCTTTCTCTACAATTTCTGAGATTGACGTGTTAAGCAAGTCAAATAGACGCTTGACCAAGAATATATATGCTATATATATATATTAGTTTATACTATATATATACCTGACTATGTGCACATTATGTACACATGCTCGACTATTGTAAGACACTTTTACACGCACACACCACACGACACACACCAAGTACACACACCTCATGGCATCCCACGCGGGCGCACCTAATTCTCGCAAAATATTTGCAAAAACAAAAAGGAAACTATTAAGTATGTTTTAGTCGACAAGCAGATACCCTGTACAGCTTTCAAAAGGTGGCAAAACATCGATGACAACATCGATTACATCGATAGTTTTTAGTTCTCTTCACTAGTCGATGTTTTCTACAATGTATCGATAGTGACATTAGTATCATTTTTCATGGAAACAGGTCCTTCCCAATCCAATTTGTTGAACTAAATTTGTTTAAATAACTATATTTTGAGAAGGTATGGTATTTATAGGAAAATATCATTAAATTATATTGTTTTTCCTAAGTATATGGTATGAAAATATGTCCCTTAACGAAAGTATTGTAATAAATTTAAGATTAGATTAGCTTTTGATGCATTTTTTTGTGCAGAAGACAAAATAATAGTTAACTAGGCAAATATAAAATTGGCTTTTTCCTGAAGTATTTTATAAATATCTTTTTAACTATCGATAAAATTGATAATTTCCATTATAATTATCGAAAATCGATGTTTTTTATATATGTATATATAGGTCGACCAAGCTGTTATTATAACATTATGAAGCATATATATCAGGTCTGCTCTAATTTCCACCTTCAGACAGATTTAGCGGGAGTTAATATCACTTAAATATGCCGATTTAGATGATTTCTGATGACTTTGATGTCCTTTGAATTCAATTTTATTCAATTCCATATTGAAAGCCAGTGAATTCAATCCGAAAAACCTTGTCAAAAGTGAAAGTTAGAACAAAGGGTCGATAATATCTCCTTCTCTCAGTAACATACTTTAGTACAACTTTATGATACCCTATTTATTAGTTTTTAAAACGCGACAGGGTATACAAAATTTAAGAAAAATAATAAATAGAATGGAACAACTTTTCAAAGAATTCACATTTTCCTTTTCTTTTCTTTTTTTTTTTGTTCTAAATGTCTTCACTAATTTGCTTAATTTCTGTCAAAATGAAAATAAAGACGTACCAGGAATGCTTTTAAATTGCTTTCTTTGCCAAAATGACCCAACAACGAGATACGTAATAAAATAAATTCTCCAAATGTGCCAGACAAATGTGCATAAATATATTAGTTGTTTAAAATGCTGAAAATGATGCCAAAAATAACCGAGAGGGTGAAACAATATAATAAAAAACATGAAACAATAAAAATGCAATCTCCGAAGATTGAATACCCTTTAAAAACAAAAAGTTTTTGACTGATTGTTCCTATGACAGCTATAGAATATAGTTATCCGATTTTGTTTAAATATAACCAAACTATATAAGTTATCTGACATATCTGAATTTAAACAGATTACGTTCAAGGAAGCTATATGATAAAGTAGGCCGACTTTTATTCTAAATTTATGGAGCATAATATTACTCTGTAGTTATCTTAAAAAACAAGCTGTTGTATAACATTTTTGTTTGTTTTTTAAGTTTTTAAGTTTTTTAAGTTATATAGCTATAGTTAGCCGATTTTAATTACATTTGATCAACTAGTTTAAAACAAACTTAAACTTAGAAAAAGTGACTTTGGTTGAGAAAAGTTATATTCGAAAAAGTTGTTCTTTTGAAAGCTTAATTTTCGAACCATTGTGCCTATGATAGCTAAAAGATATAGTGTTCTGATTTTGAAGAAATTCTTTAAACATTTTTAGCTTATAGTCAAAATTTTTAAGTTTTGTCAATTTATGTTGAAAAACCGAACTTTTCGAACGTTCTGATGACAAAATTCGAATACCCGCAGAAAGGGTATACAAAATGAACAAGCCGAATTGTGTTAATTCCTACCAACCACCTGCTGAATTATGATTATGACGATGAGAGAGAACACACATACGCTATACACACATACGCAATATAGTTTGTTCGTACAACTACGCGTATACGCAACGCGGCCAAATAAATACAATTTAGTTAGAAGACATGTTTCTATTCGACAGGAACGTGCCCTGTCCCATGTGCGTGTGGATTTGCCATTGGTATCGCCCGGAGACCGCAAAGAGACGGTAACAACAACACAACTGCTGCTGCTTAGCCCGTAGAAGGAGAAGTCAAAGTATTTGGAAAAACACAACAAACAGAGGAAAATGGAGCCCGGCATTTCCACCTCGACCATTGGGCGAGATGAGGAAAGGCGACCATTGATGGAGGCATATATGTTTCAGCGTCGTATGCTGCTTGGTTGTAGCATGCTGATGGTCATCTCGTTGATCGTTTGGATTGTGGCCATTGCCACAGATCATTGGATTATTATAGCAGGTGGCTCAGGTAAGTTGAGCAATATATATATATATATATATTGTAGGCAACTTGCCAGAAAATTGAATTTTGTTTATTTGTGCACAGGAATCTTTATACCGGAATCGCGACGCTTTTTCATGAACTCTCACTCGGGCTTGTGGCGTCATTGTCGCAATACAATTGTACCCAATGCTTTAAGTAATGCCCAGGTGGTGCGCAACTTTAGTTCCATGTCGTATACCTCACAGTCCAATATCAACGATGCCAAGCGCAATCTTACCCACATGGAGTTTATCAAACAGTTTGCAGAGGAAAAACTCGACGGTTCGGATAATTTCACAGAGTCCGCACGCAAACGCATGTTTGCACATTGGGCACGTGGCGAGGAGGAGGAGTTTCAAACATTTCGCAGCGCCTTTCACAAGCTGGTCATGTCCACAGAAACATCTCAGCGCGAGTTTAATGCCACTGCCAATAAACCCATAGCTATTGATCCGCTCGATGTCAATGGCATTATATCAAGACGCACCTTTGGTTCCGCTTTGCAGCGTGTCAAGTATAATAATACCTGGTCCTACTATGTCATACCGGAGGTGGCACAGCAGTCCATCTTTAGCAATTGGACAGATTATCCCTTGGTGGTTCGCCTTCTGGGCACATACATTCGTGATATTGGCATACCCGCCTTTGTCCTCAATGCGGAGCGTGTCATTTTGATATTGGTGCCGCCGCTGCCACCAAAGCGAGGTGGACAGACCGCCTACTACAGCTATAAGCCATATCGTGAGTGATTTGAGATTTTACATTTAACATTTTCCAATTTTCATTAATATATTTCATAATTTTCATACAGCGCGTTGCACTTACATTGACATGTTCCCGAACTCCAAATTTTTGAGAAACGAGCCTGGCTTTGATGACGAACTATTGGGTAGGTATTTCCTCACCTGGTTGGCATTTGATAATATCTAGCAGAGTGTATTGAAGGAGAAGTATCCGATCGAATAAAGTATATATATGTATTCATGATCAGCCACAACAGTCGAGTCGATCTAGCCAAGTTAGTCTGTCCGTCTGTTTCTATGCATACTTACTATCAATTTTAACTAATATTGAATGAAATATAGCACAAATGTTTATTTTTTTTGTGCAAACAGTAGGAACATATTTTACGAAATTTCAAAGGGAATTAAGGACAATTTTCGTAAAAGAAGTCAATCAAAAATAATTTTGAGAAATCATAAAAAATGTAAATGCAAAATCAATCTAAGAGGTAAAATATGATTAAAAAGACAAAAGACTTAATCGTTTCAGTTTTGTCAAAGTTTTAGTAGTTGAAAATTGGGAAAGACCGTTTTCTAAGGAAGCCTTACAACTCAAAATCTTTTGGCATTTTGACCTGACCTCAGAAAAAGTTTCAAAATAGTTTTTTATACCAATTTTCATACACGCAATCGATTAAAAGTAAAATATTGCAATTTTATTTTAAACAAAATTTTTCCAAAATTTATAAGGGTTGAGTACGGTCATTTTTCAAAAAAAGATGACCCAAAATAATTTTTGGAAATTAATAAAAATTTAAATGCAAAATCAGTCTAAGGGGTAAAATATAACCAAAACGGCTTTCCGCATTGAAATCGGTTGAGTTTTGAGAAAGTTGTGATAGTTGAAAATTGGGAAAATTACTTTCTATGGGAGTATTGAAATCGACAAGTTTTGACATAGTTATGTGAGACCTTTTTTGAAAAAACTTAAAAAGGAAATGGTGAACTAGAAAAGACAATTCTGTGTTATACCAGCTAGTCGATATTATAACATAGTTGCCATAGAAACGATCGACCAAAGAACCTTTTGTATAATAAACTTATTTTGTATTATCATGAAAACAATTTTATTCGAATCTCTGCAAGTGTATGTAAATCTTTGGCACACCGAAGATAGCTTCACTCTTTTGTTTGCAGTATTTTTAATTTGTAGTGGTTTGGTATCCCCTTTTAGACTACATAAGGACGCAGGCATCCTTTGCCTGCATAACGCTATTCGTCATGAGCCTGGGCGCTGTGTTTTCCTTCTATACCTTTATGAATCCACGATATATGTTCAAGCGTCTAGCTGGTGGCATACATCTGGTGGCAGCATCTACAGCACTTGTGGTGTTGCAGGTGTTATTCTCATCCATAACATATACCAAGGATCATTTGTTCTATGCATATCCAGATGGTGCGGTACTAACGTGAGTAATAGCTCTTTAAAGCAATATAAATGTAAAATTTGATTGTTTTTTTATACTTTAAACTTAATCTTTAGTTATGGCTATGGCGTTTATCTGGCCTGGTTTACGTTTGTGGTCAATATATTATGCGGTATAATGTTTCTTTGGTATTCGGGTAAAAAGAAGGGTGCCAAGGCAGCCACCGATGAGCTGGCCATGGCCGATGAACCCACCATAATGGGCAGATAATGGTCCGATCTAGCACTGTCATATGGTAGCTATTGTTTACAGTTTTGTTATTTGTTTTCTTAATTATAAATAATATATATAGTATCTATAATATAATAATAGTTATGTATATTTTTAAAGTCTTTAAGTTACTTGAAAGTCAAATTGCAATACTTGTAATAAAAAAACATTGTTTAGTTCAAATAAATGTGTTTTAATTGATTAACAAAAATTCATAAAATATGGCTCATATCAAAATTAATAATTTTGCATGTTGTGCTTAAGTAAAAGTTAACAAAAAATTTTAATAGTTCTCCGTGGTGCGCACATAGTTAACGCCGGATGGCATGGTGACCTTATCAAAGCCCTTAGGGAACAGCTTCTCAGCCTCCTCATCGGTGACACTGGGCAAGATCATGACCTTGGTGCCGGGCTAATATAAAAAAACAATATTATAAATATATGTTTAAAAAGATATAATGTAAAGTTAAGCTTACAGTCCAGTTGGCAGGCGTGGCTATCACCTTCAAGCGATCGGTCAGCTGCAGCGAATCAATAGTTCTCAAGATTTCACTAAAGAAAAGATCAACAAAAAACTTCGATTAAGCTAAAATTCTAAAAAGGACTTCAATATTTAACTCACTCAACATTGCGACCCGTGGACATGGGATAAAACATGGACAGGCGCACCTTATGATCCGGACTTATGATAAACAAAGCGCGTATGGTCTTGGCCACCTCAGGATCCTTCTTTTGCTCCTCATCCAGCATGCCCAAGGAAACAGCCAAATCGCGTGTAGGATCAGCAATAATGGGATAGGGAAATTCGCCGGGAATGTCCAAGCAATATGACTTGATGTCATTAACCCAATCCTTATGCGAGGCAATGGCATCCACAGAATGTGCCAAACATTTGGTATTACGCTTGGCAAACTCCGGCTGATGTACGGCAATGCGACCCAGCTCCGTGGTGCACACGGGCGTAAAGTCAGCGGGGTGGGAGAAGAGCACCACCCAACTGCACGTAATCAAAAAAAAATTGTAATAAAAATAATAAACAAATGCATTAGATAAGCTATACACAAACTGGGGGCTTGTTGCTGCTAGTTCGTAGATAGAATATTTAATTGTTTATACTCACGATTTGCCCTGCCATTCGTGGAAGTTAATGGGACCTTTGGTAGTATCGGCTTGGAAGTTTGGAATAGTCTGTCCTAGACGCATCTTGATTTTTAGTTTTTTTTACTTTTTGAGAAAACTCAGATATTTGTTAGCTGTTTAGCTGTTGAAGCACTGTAGCTCACTGTATGCCAGCTTAGCAGCGTCGACTGCTTTTATACGCTTTAGTCGAACCGGCAATTGAGCACAGAGAGAGATAGCGTGAGCGGAAGAGCAAGAGAGTGAGATAGAGACAGAGACCGGTCTAACAAATGATCGTTGAACGATTTTTTTGAGCGTGTCGCGCCTTATCAAGCATAGTACTTATCTGGCATACAAACAACAAGTATAATTTAAACGTCTATACATATATATATATATAGATTTGTATATGCACATATAGTTAAGGCTAATTTAGTTACAACATCAAGCAAAAGTAGCTTGTATATAATATAAATAACTGGCATCTAGAATTTCTGCTAAATGTTGAAATGCGGTTTTAGTTTCGCTTTGGGTAAACTTTTGAAATTTCTATGAATTCTGATGAAATGTTTAACTAAATAACAAAACAGTTGGCTTGCCCTAAATTGATATTCAATATCACATAGTTTACAAGGGATATAAGCCTTAACAACTGCCCGATCAGCTGGCTATAACTTTACAATAAACCAAAACATAAACAGAGAGCCCAAATGCAAAGAGCACATCAGTTTTTGCAATAGTATTAGTTAGCGCCTTACAATTTGCAATACTACTAAAGCAAATTTCAATCGCCATAACATCCATGTGTACCACTGAGCGCAGAGAGCAGCGCATCGTTTGCTGGTGTTTGTGAGTTCCAAGCATTTACCAATACATGCAAACGTTTGCGCTCAGCGATTGACTCTCGTACGCTGTCGGTGTGAGCTTTTAAACGAAACAGTATCAAGAACTGTTCGTGTTCGAAAAATTGAGCACACATATCAAGAGAGCAACAGTTTGTGCATGTGTATTGGTAAAATCCATACAAAATACCTATACTAATGCGAAATTAAGCTCATTTGGCTAGCTCACACAAATAGTTGTTAGAACACTCGTTTTTGGTCGGCTACAAAATGTTCGTGAGACCTGAAGCTCACTTAGCCCAATTGCATTAAGTTAAGCTTAAAATAACTTAAGAACAAACATATTTATCAAAAAGTCACGTAGGCATCAAGCACCCTGTATAGACCATTAAGGCCTGTCCCCTGATTGACTAGACGGCTACACGTGGCCCGTTCCCTCACACCGCTACCTACTTTATTGTCTAAGGTCTGTTTCTAATCTACGTTGTGCTTGACAAATGATTTCGTAAATGCTAGGCATACAAATATGGCAGTGGCCTGTTGCTTTTGTTGACAAGCAATTTCATTGCAAATGGAAAATTACTGGCGAATTTCAAACGAAACTCAGATTAGCTATTGCGTTGTACATTTTCAGTTTTAAGGCTGTTTTTGTGGAAATAACCAGAAATTTTACCTTGAACAACGAACAACATGTTGACTGTACTAAGTTTCATTTTATAGTTGATTTTTTTGTACTTGAGTAGAACAGGAATTAGTAACTTTCAGTTGATGTTTTCCTAGTTTATATATGCATTTGAGCAGTACGAATAGAAGTATATCATTTGAATATTTAATACATATAGTTTCATCCACACTGTTTGACTGCCTTGCAGTGTCTGACAAGCTATAGACCTTTTAAGCCCACTAGAACCGACTATTCCTACACATATTTGTCACAGCGTACTTTTTGAGCGTAACTCTGCATTAGTATTGGTATTTTGCATGGAACTCACCAATACACGCACACCAACTACTGCTCTCTTGGCAACAGCGCTCTCAGGCCCACCTCAACAGGTTTCAGCTCACACAGACAGCATACGACACACAAGCGCTGAGCGAAAACGTTCGTGTGTATTGGTAAACGCATGGAGCTCACCAACACCAGCACACACTATGCTGCTCTCTGCGCTCAGAGATTCACACAGATAGTATAGCGTTTGCAATTTGTATCAAAATGAGCGTTTAATGTGTGTTGGTATTGTTTATTGTATGGCGTTTACTAATACTATTGCAAGAAGAGGTGTGCTCTTTGCTTTTGAGCTCTCTGTTGATGTTTTACTTTTGTCGATCATTAGTTTTAAATCAGTTAAATAGACATGTGCTGTGATTTAAATTGCTTAAGAAACGCTGCTGTTTTGCGTGAGTTAAGGCAGTTTCACTAATTTATTAGAAATATGTGATAGAAGTGCAATTTTACTATTTAAAAAAATATTTTCATTTTAAACAATTTACAAACCTTTAAAAGTTACGTATTGCTTAAATAAAAAGCTATAACGACAGTTGATTGCAGCTCATTTTTATTATAATTATTGCTTTTTTTTGTTGATGTGTTGGTGTTGTGTGTTGCAGTTTTAACTAATTATATGTGTAAGTGTAAGCGGCAGCTATAACTATATAGAACTATTATTAAATGTATGTGTATTGACATGTCTGTAGAGTGTAAAAGTCATCCCCGAGAAATGTTAGTGTAAGTATATATTTGTGTATTTTTGTGTTTTATGAAGGTCCTGCCTTGTTTTGGGTGTATATTGTTTTGAACATCGATATACTATTTCGACTCAATGACATCCCCAGTATCATTGATAATCTCAAGTATATTTTTAATCACTGAGTTAGTCCCATCAAAATTGTGCTCGCAAAAGATCTTCACTTGACGCAGCTTTGATATATAATAACTGCGTTCCATCTTAAGCTTTTGAAAATCTTGCAATTGCAACTGAAGTTGCTCATCAGATACAGTTGGAACATCGTCTGCTTTCTCCATGAAATCGACATCGAATGTGCGTCTACGCACAGGTTGAGTCACATACAAAGGACGGCCTCTCATGCCACGCGATCCTTCGTTGGGGCCAAAACCCATGCGAACACCGTCACGTACGGCAAGTGCGTCATATTCATTGCCATTGTAGTTGGCATTAAAAAACCTACAGAACCACTGTAGAAACTCAAAATTGTCCTGAAAGCGTCCTTTTATCAGCCGCTCAATCGGTACGTCCTTACGCACAGTTAACTTTTGAAAGCTCGCCTGCACAAGCTTAAAGTTATGCACAAACTCGTGCTCTTGATTAGCCGTGAACTTTATCTGCTTAATGACTATCGAATTGGGAAACAGCATATCCATGAACTGGCAATATGCCGCGCCTAAAAAAAAAAAAACATCGTTTAGTGGCCCATTCACTGCTCACTCAATTAGTGTCCCATTCACTGCTCACTCACCTGTGCACAACTCTTCAATCTTTGTGAAATCAGACTGCATTTGTTTATTGACCCATGATAGCATATCGTGTCGCGAAGCATTTATCGATGATACATTAGTCGAGTGCACGTTAACTGCCATTTTAGTAGCCATTTCACTTTTTCACTAAATTTACGAATTGTTTTTAGTTGTAATATATATGTGATACTGTTTAGTATTCAAGAGTGAGAGATAGACTGATGTGAGGCTAGTATGAGTCTACGAAGTTTGCTACGGACGCATACTATGATTTTCGTATCGAAAAAACTTTATGTGAACTGCTTAAGACCTTTAAGGACTGTAAGGAGCCGTACTATTTATAAGCAGGTTAAAATACTTAATCGAAAAACAAGAAAGCAAAGTTGTGTTCTTCGTGCTGAACACATATACTCTTGAAGAAAAGTTTTGCATGTAACACCATAGTTTACCAGCGATTGTTCCTATGACAGCTAAGCTATAGTCATCCGATTTTGATAAAACTTAGTCAGCATGCCTATAAGACACTTAAATAATATACTAGCGAGTTGGGTTGAAATATCTGCATAAACAAAAAACTTTTTCATACAAAAATGCGTTTTTCAACAGATGGTTCCTATGACAGCTATAAGATACAGTCATCCGATTTTAACCCAACTTAGTTTGCATGTCAAGAACATACTTAAACAATGAATAGGTAAGTTTGATGAATATAACTTAAGAAACAAAAAAGTTTTCCTAACAAAAACTAATTTAACAACCGATTGTTCCTATGGCAGCTATAAGATATAGCGGTCTGATTTCAAACAAACTTAATTAGCATGTCAAAAACACACTTAAATACAGAATAGGTAAGCCTGGTTAATATAACTTGAAAACAAAAAAGTTTTTCATACCAAAAATCATTTTTCAACAGATTATTCCTATGGCAGCTATAAGATATAGAAGTCCGATTTCCATGAAATTTTGTCATCATGTATAAAATGTCCCTAAACTTAGGTTTAGTGAGTTTGGTTGAGTTATCTTGAAAAACAAAAAAGTTTTTCATACAAAAACTAATTTTTCAACCGATGGTTCCTATGTTAGCTATAAGATATAGTCGTCTGATTTTAATGAAATTTTGTCAACTTATATAAAACATAGTAAAACTTAGAAAAAATGTGAGTTTGGTTAAGATAACTTAAGAAACAAAAATGTTCTTCATACAAAAAATCCTTTTTCAACCGATCTTTCCTATGGCAGCTATAAGATATAGAAGTCCGATTTCCATGAAATTTTGTCGTCATGCATAAACTGTCTCTAAACTTAGTTTTAGTGAGTTTGGTTGAGTTATCTTGAAAAACAAAAAAGTTTTTCATATAAAAACTAATTTTTCAACCGATGATTCCTATGGAAGCTGTAAGATATAGTCATCCGATTTTTATGAAAATTTGTAAACATATGAAACTTATTTTATTACAATTATGGCTTATTACTATTTTGATGCTTTAGTGTAAGTTACAGCTTAAACTATAAATGCATGCATCGATTTTAAATTATATTTTAATAAATATATATTGGAAAGCCTGTATTGGGTGAAAGTAGTTGGTTATTTTATAAAAGAACGGAATGTATGTCTTTAATTATTTATAAATCAATCCAAATTTATGGAACTAGTCGCTAAAACTTGATTTAAAAAAGTAATTGCTTGTAAGTAATTAATTACTGATCGAATGATATGCTTGCATGTCTATAACTATTTGTGTTTTGTTTATAAAAAAGACAATAATTATAATATTTATATATTGCTTTATTTGTCTACTGTTTGCTATGAGTATTATATATCAATTTATGACACTTATATACTTACATATAGTAGTACACAAGTCAGATAAGCCACAGCTCGTCTCGTCTCTCGTCTCTTTCTAATCGCTTAGGCTGTTTCTGTCTCGAAACTACCTGATGGGGTATATAAGCCAGTATGTCGCAGGCAGTATGTTCAAAAAGCAAGACAGCATTGAAAAGTAAAGTTCTTTGAGAACAGAGCGTTGCACAATATAACTATATAGACAAAAATAACTGAACAATGTCGCTCGTTTCGGTGGAAGACTTTGAGCAGCAGGCAAATGGCAAACTGGAAAAAAATGCCTTAGACTACTATAAAAATGGTGCGGGAGAAGGCGTAACACTAAATTTGAATCGTGAGGCTTACAAAAGGTATTTTGTTTTTGAGAAATATGTAATTTTGAATATTTTAAAAAATTTGTTATTTAAAAACTTAGATTGCGCCTGCGTCCGCGTTGTCTGCGCGACATATCCAAGCTAAACATAAGCTGCCAAATCTTTGGGCAGCAGCTAAAATGGCCTTTGGGCATAGCTCCAACGGCTATGCAAAAGTTGGCTCATCCGGATGGTGAGATTGGCACAGCGACTGCAGCAGGCAAAGCAGGTTCCATCTACATACTGAGCACTTTATCGACAACTTCTCTAGAAGATGTGGCTGCTGCGGCGCCGGAGACATGCAAATGGTTTCAGCTATATATCTACAGAGATCGGTATGCATACTCTTAACTTAATGAGAGCTTCCAATAGTTCTTTAATCTCCTCTCTCTATAGTTCCTTAACCGAGCAGCTGGTGCGTCGTGCGGAGCGTGCCAATTTCAAGGCTTTGGTGGTCACCATTGATACGCCCATCAATGGGGATCGACGTGCGGATGCGCGGAACAAGTTCAGTTTGCCACCACATCTGAGTCTGGCCAATTTCCAAGGCATACTGGCTCAAGGCGTTGTCTCTGCCTTGGGTGGCTCGGGTTTGAATGAATATGTGGCCAGTCATTATGATCCCAGCATTACGTGGAAGGACATCAAATGGCTGCAGCAGCTAACACATTTGCCCATTGTCCTAAAGGGCATACTCACAGCTGAGGATGCTGAGCTGGCACGTGAATATGGCTGCGCTGGCATCATTGTCTCCAATCATGGTGGACGTCAGCTGGACACTGCTCCGGCTACAATTGAAGCGTTGCCGGAGATTATTGCTGCCGTGGGCAAGGATCTGCTTGTTATGCTGGATGGCGGCATTATGCAGGGCAATGATATATTCAAGGCCTTGGCTCTGGGCGCCAAGTATGTCTTCATTGGTCGTCCTGCTTTGTGGGGTCTTGCCTCCAATGGACAGCGCGGTGTTGAGCAGTTGCTGGATGTTATGCGGGATGATTTTGAGATTACCATGAAGCTAACCGGTTGCCCCAGCTTGGATGATATTCAGTCATCGATGGTGGTTCATGAATCGACCTATTGGCGATTTAAATAAGACTGAAGTTTTGGCGTATATAGAATAAACTATAGGATATTTATTTTTAATATAAATTTTATTGTTTAGTCTTATGTTTAAATAAAATATATAATATAAAATAATTACAAATTTTGACTTTTTTAAATAAGCATTTATTCTAATAGATTTTGTTCTCACTACAAACATTAAAAAAGCTTTAAAAATAATGGACTAATTTTTTCCAACTAAGAATACCTTATGGGTAGAGTTAAGGTTTTTAAAATAATACAAATAAAAACAATTCGCATAAATTTAATAATAATTAAAACTGTATATAAATTTCAATTGTATTACGTTGATTATAAGCGAAATGTTTGCTGTAGAATTCAATTGTAGCTGGTTTAAAACAGCAACAAAACATAAACAGAGAGCCCAAGAAGCCAAGAGCACACCTCTTCTTGCAATAGTATTAGTAAACGCCATACAATAAACAATACCAACACACATTAAACGCTCATTTTGATACAAATTGCAAACGCTATACTATCTATGTGAAACTCTGAGCGCAGAGAGCAGCATAGCGTGTGCTTGTGTTGGTGAGTTCCAAGCATTTACCAACACACACAAACGTTTTCGCTCAGCGCTTGTGTGTTGTATGCTGTCTGTGTGAGCTGAAACTGGTTGAGGTGGGCCTGAGAGCGCTGTTGCCAAGAGAGCAGTAGTTGGTGTGCGTGTATTGGTGAGTTCCATGCAAAATACCAATACTAATGCTGAGTTACGCTCAAAAAGTTCTGGTCAACTAATATGTGTAGGAAAACTCGGATCGACTCGAGTACCTAAGTCGAAAGCTATTCAGATACTTTAAGGCAGTCAACCAGTGAGGATGAAATTCTATGTTTAAAGTTTGAACTAAATAAACTGATTTAAATGAGCTGACTACAAATGACTTATTTAGAAGTCCTTAGTTTGTGTTTCATTTAAATTTTCTGCATAAGTGAATTGTGTACAGTCGTTTGTCGTTTTGCAACGCAGAATAACTGGTTTTTTCCACAAAAAGCCTAAAAAGTAGAATTTACAACACATTAAGTAATCTTAGTTTCGTTTGAAATTCTCTGGTTATTTTCCATTGGAATTGTTTGTCAAAAACAAAAGTCCACTTGCACCTTTGTATGTATGCCTGGCGTTTATGAAATCAGTTGTCAACAACAGCGAAAGATAAGAAAAAGACCTTCGTGAACAAAAGTAGGTAGCGGGGTAACGGAACGGAAAACACGCAGTGGCTATTTGGTCAGAGAATTAATTACTTTATACAGGCTGTTTATCAAAATCTTCACATAAATAAATAAAAATTTCATCAATTTTTATGCTACGTAAAGCAACAACATAAATTTAAAGAAATTGACAACAAAGATTGATTTTGCACTTTCAAAAGCAATATTAATTTGGCGCCTTATCGATAACATAACAGTTTATGTTCGGGGCGAATGGCAGCAGTAAACAGAGCGTTTAACAGCTTTGACGCATGTTACAAATAACAGCTGCTTAGCAGTAACATAAATTTGGCAACAATTAACCAAACTCGGTCACACTGCACGCAATTCGAGGTAAAAAAAATCTTAAACAAAAAGTCATTTGTGGTTTTTAAAAAGTGCACTGAACTTCCTAAAAGGTAACGCATTCAATTGTTTAATTCTCGCAATTAACCAAATGCATTAAACAAACTCAACTCACAAAGCAAAAACCAATTCAGATCCCACATTGCAATGCATTTTTTGACCACCAGCAAATTTTTTCAGTATGCATGAATGTGTGCGTGCGTTTCAGTGTGTGTGTGTGTGTGTGTAGTGTAGTTCATGTGTGTGTGTGTGTGTGTGTATGTGGACTGTGACTGGCTGCTGCTGCTAAAAGGGAAAACAAAGAAAACTTCAAAAAAGAACGACGTAAAAACGCATTTGTAACGCATTTATTAACAGTTACAAACTGAGTGAGTTGTCTGCTGTTATTTAAGCTAAAACGCAATAAAGTTGAAACTCGATTGGTTATTGATTTTTAGATTGCTTCACTTGTGCATTTTGCTGCATGTAGCTGTAGTTGAGTTGTTGTTGTTGTTGCTGTTGTTGCAGCTGCTGCTGCTGCTGCTGCTGTTATTGTTGTTGCTGTTGCTGCCTGCAGCTGCGCGTCGAAAACTATCAAGTGCTGTTGTTGTTGTTGTTGCTGTTAATATTATTGCTATTTGCTATTGCTGTCTCACAAAACGTTCTATTTTGCATTGATCAAGTGCATAATTGTTGCTGTGCATATTTTAGTGCTTAGAATTGGGTGCGGGGGTGTGGGTTGTGTGTTAGATTTGATCAGCAGCGCAGCGCAGGACGCACGTTCGCAGGACTTACACATATTTACACACACACACACGCACATAGTTGCCATATTGTTGTTGTTGTTTTGCTGCTTGCACCTGCATTCTTTGCATTTGCATCCCACACCATTCATTGTCCCGTTTATACACACACTCGCAAACACACACACATGTACATACATACATGCAATCATTCGTGTCTATGTTTCTTCTGTCCTTCGCTTTTAATTGCTTCTTTCAAACAAATCTCTCTCTCAGAGTACAACAACAACAACCTATATATTAAAGCGCAAGTGCAACAACAACAACAGCAGTTTAAAGCAAGCATAACATGGATTTTGAGCATAACGGCGATAACGATAATGAGCATAATCCGAATTTGTCCTCGGAGCGAAGAAGCAGCAGCAGCGATTTGCAGGCAGAGCCCCCCTCAACAAGCACATCAATAATAACAACAACAGAAGCAGCAGCAGCTGTTAATGATACTGCAGCTAACAGCAGCTCAGAAGCTGTTAATGATGCTGCAGCTGTTAATGATACTGCAGCCAGCAGCAGCTCAGCAGCTGTTAATGTTACTGCAGCTAACAGTAGCTCAGCAGCTGTTAATGATACTGCAGTTAGCAGCATCTCAGCAGCTGTTAATGATACTGCAGCTAGCAGCAGCTCAGCTGCAGCTGCAGCACTGTTATTTAACATTTTTGAGAGCTCAAACACAGAACAAGAACAACAAAATGAGCATTCTTCGCATTCTCCCACTCCCACACAGGCTGCATTCGCATTAAGGGACGACGAGCGTGTTGAGGAGGAGCAACAACAACAAGAACAATTGCCAGAAGACGCAATCGACGCAGAAGCCATTGCCGACACAATTGACGCAGACGCCATTGATTCCGATCCCGATATAGTCGTGGAGAGCATTCGATACGTCTATCCGTCTGGTCATCCTGAGGAGTTGGAGGAGGAGGAGCTGGAGCAGGGTGGCGAAGTTCCACCCGCTGTTGTAGCAGCTCAGCAGCGTCTACATTCTGTGGCCGTATTGCCGAGCAATCCCACTTATCGTCAGCAATTTACTGTTGCTGGACGTGCTTCACTGCCACCGCTGCTACGTGCACCACGCACCAATCACAACAATAACAATAACAACAACATTAACAATAACAACAGCGCCGCTTCCAGCTCATCGAGCAGCTCGCGTCGCACCCGTCACTTTTACAGCAACAACGGTAGCCACTTCAGCAACGACATGTACGCCGGCAACAGCAGCAGCAGCCACAAGAGCTCCAGCCAGAGTCAGAGCCACAGCCACAATCAGACCCAGAGTCACAGCCAGAGCTCACCCAGAACTGCAACTGGAACCGGAACTGGCACTGGAACCAGCAGCAGCAGCGCCAATCGCAATCAAACTCAATCACAACAGGCCGTAGATCCTTTGCGTCTACTCTATCCCAATGTCAATGAGAGCGAGACTCCGCTGCCACGCTGCTGGAGTCCACACGACAAGTGCCTAACCATTGGACTCTCGCACAACAATATGCGTGTTACCTACAAAGGTGAGTTTTATGTAGCTACATAATTATATAGAGATCAGTTTTATGTTACTACTCTTGATCTAGCAGCAAGTTGATCTTTATTGGGTCTTTTGATCTTAACGACCCCTAATCAATGCAATAAAAATATCCTTAACAGTACTGTAAACGTTATCAGAGTAGCAACAGCCCTACTTAACAGTGATGGAAACGTTATCAGAGTAGCAGCAGCCCTACTTAACAGTGCTGTAAACGTTATCAGAGTAGCAACCGCCCTACTACTCTGTTAAAGTATACAGCACTGTTAACGATAACAGGACTCGATCTACATGGGATTTTCCAACTATAAACGGAGTTTTCGTCAAACTTCGACAATGGGTTTCACGTTTTTTATATGTTTCCGCATTTCTTGAGACCAAAACCAGATTATGGGATCGTTTTTGGCGTGGAGGCTGTCAAGTAATGAATTACAGAAGTTAATGCAATTCTCAAAAACTTTTCAAGTGTTCTAAAATCTTGCCGAAAGTTAACTAATTCCTTACTCGTTGGGCAAGTAAAATCAAGCCAAGCCAAAAGAAATCAAAAGCAAAATCTTAACACAAATTAAAAGCCTGTTTTCTGATATTGCTAAGAAGTTTAGAGCTGTCTTTAGGAAGATACACTGTCATTTTCTTGCAATTGTGGTAACAAAGTGTTTAATCAGTGACAACGATACGTGAATTGGTTATAGCTGCCTTAAAAGGGAGAATGAAAATGTCTGCAATGCAGATGAACAATTTGATAAATCAATTTAAAATCGTTAAAACTACAAGAAAACTTTTCAAAAATAATAAACTAATAGACCTAAATATGTTAGTAACAGCGTGTCATACTTTATGCTATTTAACATAACATACTAATGTTAAAAGCTGTTAATTTTTTAATTACAAAAATAACAGGTTATCTTCTACAAAATTGAGTCATCAATGCGAATATAGAAAGTTCTTGATATATCCATAAGAATTGCAAAAATCGAATAAGTTGAGCAAAATTGGCTGATAAACTTCCAAACAGGAAGAAACATGTTATTGTTGTTGCTGCTCCTCATGTGTGACAGCAACAATAACAAACACACGCTCTCAGCTGCTCAGCTGCCATTTTTGGGCAAAGAGCAATAAAAGCAGCAAAGCAAAGCAACAAACGCCAACGCGCTGTTTTGAGGGATTTTCTTAACTCTGAACTGTGCACAGCAGTTGTCTCGCTTGCACTCGGTTGATTAACTGCACGCAGCTGTGTCTGCTGTTGTTTTGTTTTTCTTCGCCCACTTCTCACATGCTTATTCGCGTGCTCTTTGTGCGCGTGTGTGAGCGAGTGTGAAACAGCTGATTGGTTGCACACACTGCCAACTTGAGTGCGGGAGTGAGGAATATGGTGTTGCAATTACAGTGCACACTCGATATGAAGAACTAAGTAAAACAGAATGTTCGCTATTGTAACGAAATTTGAGATATATTATTTTAGTAGAAAAAAATGCAGTAAACAATGTAATGAAAATAATAAGGATTACTTTCAAAAAATGGGTAATTGCTAAAAATAAAATAAATAAAAATACTTTGAAATTTAATTAAAAACACATTCGCTTTAGATTTTGAAAAACAAAAATTAGATTTAAGTTTTTATTAAAAGTCATAACTTAAAGTGTATTTTATAAAATGTTCATATCTGTTCCAGTTCCCGCTTTCAACAATTTTCGCTCAATCTTGAAAATTTCCTGTTTATCTAGAACATTTAAACCTTTTAAAACGGCATGTTTATTAAATTCTTGATGAAACGCAAGTGCAATTAATCTGAAAACGTTATAATTGAAACATTTAAGGAAAAATTCATTTTCTTATAGTCTCACCGAAAGCGGAAACCAGAACAGGCCAGATAAAAATAATTCTTATTTTTCAAGTTAACTTTAAAAGTAAAATTGCATACCATAAATTTTATTTATACATACAAAAAGTAAGATAGACAAATACTTTATTTAAGTATAGCAATAAAATCATTTTAACGAGTATATACTGTATTTAAAATGACCACATTTATTTGTTTGCTTGCAGGCGTGGGCAAACAACATAGCGAGCAAGCTGGTTCAGTGCGTACAGCTTATCCGATACCATCGTCCTGTGGCCTGTACTACTTTGAAGTGCGCATCATTTCCAAAGGACGCAATGGTTATATGGGCATTGGATTAACTGCCCAGCAGTTTCGCATGAATCGCCTGCCAGGTATGTACTGTGTTTGTCATGAGAAATGTTAAGCATAGCTACAACTATATGACTCATATTCCATTTCTTTCCAAATAGGTGGAGACAAGCAATCGTATGGCTATCATGGTTACGATGGCAACTCTTTTAGCTCATCATGCAATGGACAGTCGTATGGTCCAACCTTTACCACCGGCGATATCATTGGCTGTTGCGTCAACTATGTGAACAACACTTGTTTCTATACAAAGAATGGCGTTGATTTGGGCATTGCATTTAGGGACTTGCCGGTGCGTTGTCATTATTTCTAACTATTAACTATACTAACTATGTTTCACAATAGACCAAACTTTATCCGACGGTGGGTCTGCAAACGCCCGGCGAGGAAGTGGATGCCAATTTTGGCCAGGAGCCATTTAAATTTGATAAAATTGATGAAATGATGAAGGAGATGCGCGCCAATGTATTGCGCAAGGTCGATAGATATCCACATCTTCTGGAAACGCCAGAGAATTTGATGAATAGGTGCGTGTTCATTTAATAAAACAATTAAAGAAGAAACTCTAATTTAGTACTTTCTCCTCTTTTAAGACTGGTTTCCACCTATTTGGTGCACAGCGGCTATTGCAAGACAGCCGAAGCCTTCAATGGCTACACACATCAACCCTTCGACGAAGACTTGGCCTCAATCAAGACACGTCAAAGTTTGTGCACAACACATTTGCAATTGAAACAAACTTTTCATATCTCTCTTTCCCTTTTACAGAGATTATAAAGCTTATACAGACGGGCAAAATGAGCCATGCCATTGAGAATACGTTGCGCGCCTATCCGGGCCTCTTGGAAAACAATAAAAATCTTTGGTTTGCACTGAAATGCCGTCAGTTTATTGAAATGATAAATGGCGCTGATATTGAGGTAAGTTTTTCTATTTCTATTTTGTTTTAAATGCTAATCCCTTGCTCTCTTTTAGCACGCCAATAATAAAGTAACCGCCACCACACAGACCATGCCCACAAATCAAACCTCGGTCATTCAGTCGACCAAGGCGTTCAAGCACAGCAAAAGCGGCAGCAGCAACACCAACAACCAGCAACAAAACAACACTGCAAACTCAGCTGTGATAAAACCAGGCGATAAAATAGAGCCCAAAACGTGCGTTTAGAAATTAAACATAATGTTTAAATATGGTATTACTGTTTTCAAATTTGCAGCATGATTGTTGATGACAACTCCAACAAATGTGCGGACCACGATTCAAATAGCATGGACGTAGAAATGGAGCCAAGTAACAGTCACTCCAATGGTTCGTTTTGCTTTATAACTGAATTGTTTTTTATTACGGGCTTCAAAATTATTGTTTTTCAAAACTTTTCATGAATTCAAAAAGGTTATAAGCGGGAATTTAGAGCTTCTTTTCAAGAAACCAGCAAAACTTTTCAAGAAACAAGCGCTATTCAAGAAACAAGCATTATTCAAGAAACAAACTAGGAAGAGATATTTCAAGATTATTCAATTTCGGTCAAATGTGATATACAAATTAGCCAACTTGAATATGTTTCAAACCCGATACAAGCTCGGCTCGAAACAATTGAGGAACTTGGTAAAATATGCTACAATAACAATTTATGCTTAAATATAAAGTAAAAGGTCATTTTAACAGACGAACAGTTTGAATAATTAGTATTTTGCAAAACATCAAAATCGTGAAACTATAACAATTGTCTAACAAATATATACGATATACTCTATATATTTACTTGACAGGCGATTCTTGCTCTAATGGCAATGCCAACGCAGCGCGTAACTCTTTAAATGCCATAGATGAGGAGATGGGTATGCGAAATCCCAAGAAATTCAAATTTTTACTTAATGCCCAACATTTCACAGACGTGGATGTGTCGCCCTCATCGCGTAATTATGGGCGCGTCATTGAGAAAATATTGGAATTTGGCAAGGAACTATCCAGCATGGGTCAGCAGCTCGAGAAGGAGAATCTCATGACTGAAGAGGAGCGTCAAATGTTGGAGGTAATACAATTATACATACCTAAGCTTTAGCATAACTTTATGTATATGTTACATTTTACATTCAACAGGATGCATTTAGTTTGATTGCCTACTCAAATCCTTGGTCCAGTCCTTTGGGCTGGCTATTGTGTCCCTCGCGACGAGAAAACGTTTCCACCACGCTCAATTCAGCCATATTGGGTAAGTTTTACATTGTTAACAACTTTTGTTATATATATTAAACATGTATGTCTTGCAGATTCGCTCAACTTTGAGCGCCGCCCACCGCTTGAGTATTTGGTGGCACATGCGTCAGAGTTGTTGAAAGTAATTGGACAGCATTCGCTTGGCGAGGATGCTTTCATTACCATTGATGACGTGTTTCCGCAAAATTGACCCAGTTCGCCGACGCTGCTGAAGATGTTCGAGACCACGCTGACATTGCCGCGCAGCAGCGTGGTCACCGAACGCCTGGGCAGCGCACCCTCAACATCGACCGCCGCCGTGCAGACCAACACCAGTGCCGCCAAAAAGCGACGTCGCCGTCGCAATAACAATCGTCGCCGCAAGTCGTCATCCATGTCGAACAGTGAGGCACAAACGTCCTCCACATCAAATAGAGCCTACGATCCCATTTTGACGACCAGCAGCAGCATACGTGGCGGCAGCAGTAGCAATCCAGGTGGTGGTGGTGGTGGCACAGCGCGTCGTGGTCGACGTCGAGGGGGCAGCAGTACTGCAACAGCAGCGGCGGCGACAGCAGCAGCAGCAGCTGCAGCATCAACAGCTTCATCATCGGCCAATCGAAGCAATGCCAGCAGCCCGGCGGATTATATGGATCCGCAGGACTATTTCGAGATGCTCGACTAGATTATGTTTATAATTATGATGAAAACAAACAAAACAATCTGTAATCTTTAGTAGGTTAATTCTGTTGTTATTTCAAATTTTTTACATGCGGCGCATGCGCCTATTTAATACCCTTTTATTCTTTTTTAAAAGTGGTTCAATAATTCTGCTACGAAAATTATGTTTTTTGGCCTTTTTGAAGGATTTAGCGAGATTTTAATCGAGTTTTAATAAATTTTTATATAATTAGCCCTTCGAATGTAAGCATAAAAGTGTGTGTAATATTATCCTATGTATAATTAAAAACAAACAAAAAAAAAACAATATCTTAAAGCCGTGCTGCGACACGCTTCAAACCCCCTGAAAACAACAAAAAAAAAACAAACAATACTAACTGGCATATAATTATATTTGTGTATTATTTTGTTTTTACTTTTAATGCAAGCAGATCAGATAGTTAGATGGACACGAGAATACACCAAAATAGAGTTTTAAAACCCAACGCAAATCTTTAGCAATATTTAAAAACTGTTCGTTCATATAAACTTTAAAAACTAGTGTTACAACAAACAAAACAAGCAACATTTTTTGCAACAATTTAATCGCTTAAATCAAATGCAAATCGCTAAATGAAAAAAAAAGAAGAAAAAAACTGAAATATATGTATGTGTAGCTAATAAAAAACAAACTCATACTTTCAGTCCAAAATTGTGAAAATAAATAATTAAAAAACTTTAATAAAATATGATATATGAACTATAAGAAATCAATTCCCAATTCTATATGATTGGGTGCAAAATTAATAAAATTTCGATGAACTTTTCAAATAAGAGCAAATTTTAAGTGTAACATTTCGCTGTAGTAGCATATAAAACTAATCGATAAGTATATACATCAGACATCGTTTAAATATATATATATAAATATACATATGTGTATTTCAAGCAAATGCTAACAAATTATGGAGTGTTTTTATTATAGGCTTGCGTAAACTATATATGTTCTTGATCAGCATCAATCAGTCAAACTAACCATACTACCCATTTAAGAACGTTCTATACATGTTAACGAAATTTCATCAAAATCGGACCACTATATCTTATTGCTCTCATAGGAATAATCGGTTGCGAAATAAGTTTTTGTATGAAAAACTGTTTTGTCTCAAGTTATCTCAACTGCCTATTCTAAGTTTTTGTATGTTCTTGACATGCTGACAAAATTGTATCTAAATCAGATAACTATATCTTATAGCTGACATAGGAACAATCTGTTGAAAAACTAGTTTTTGGATGAAAACCTTTCTTTTTCTACAGATATGTCAACCAAACTCGTTAATAAATCAAATTTATTATGTTATACAAATCTAAGTGTTATCAAAATCGGTCGACTATATCTTAGCTATCATAGGAACAATCAATCGAAAACTATGTTTTCATATTAACAACTTTTCTGCGAGGATATATATTATTTCGGAACGCCGAATATAACTTTTCTCACTTGTTTAAAATAGTGTTTTGAAACATAAATTCAACTTCTAAGCCGATTTACACATGAATTAAACGTGATTATTTATTATCAGCTATAACATAGAAACATGAAATTAACACAGCGTTTTTTCAAATACATTGCAATAAATTATATAATTATTGTTACCTATCCAAAGTACTGATATAATACTATTAAACTACAAATCCGGCTGCCTTATGCGCTGCACACGTTCCGTATTCTTGACATGTTGTTTCAACATTTTCATAATTTCCGTATCGAATTCGGGCGGCGTAGGCTTCGTTTCGGTGGCCCAGTAATAAATATCCCAATCGTTGCTAACACCATTGATGAGCTCATCGTATAACGCCGTTTGTTCCGCATTGAAATCCTTGAGATACTTTGCCACAAAAGTGCTCAGCAGCAGATCATTTTCCAGCATGCCGCGCTTGCGAGACTGATACAATAAGCTATAAATAGAGCAATATTTTAACCAAGATCGTTTTCGTATCTTATCGTTTACCCACCGCTGCTTGCGCGTCTCCAGTGGCTCATTGGGTCGCTTGGGATACTCCGGCACCGGCAAATGGGTAGGTTCTTCGTAATCAATAATCTCCGGAGGCGTTGCATAGTGAGTTTTATCCAAGCCACTTTGATTGCTGCTGGCCCAGCGTTTTGGAGTTGCCAGCGGCAGCAGCAGGCGGCGCGTAGCTGTGGAGACCTGAAATCGAGTTTTAGAAATGCATTTAAGTTTTTTTAGCCATTTATCTTACCAATAATTGACGCAACATTTTAATTAGTAGTCCAAAGAATCAAAACGCAATAAAAACACAGCTGCTTGTGTTCAGGGCTGCAAAATAGAGCTGCATCTGTCCGCTCTGAACTAGTTCGAATGAGCGGGTCTTTGAATTGAACCATTAAACTTCATCTTCGATTATAGTTCCATATAGTTCATATTTATCTTAACTCGTTATAAGAAACCTGAATGCCTTAAGCTTTAAAGAAAGATTAGTTGTTTTATATGGGAAACGAACGATTGAACTATATCCGCAGAAGGAACCAGAATGCCCAGCTCTAGTGTTCAGGGCTGCATAAATATTTGATACCGATATTATTGCAACGTTTAAATTAGGGCTAACATAACATGCGCTTAACAGCGACCAATGCATGACATTTTCGACATTTGCTCTGCTTTTATAAGCACCTCGCATTTAATTAATTCCTGGAAACAACAACCGTAACTCTTAGTATAATAAACATAACAATTTATGCACACTGATGCATATATGCATTTTTAATAACTCTAGACAGTTAAATTTGCTGTTTGAATTCAACTGTCTGCTATCGATAACCGATAAGAGCTGCAAACTTAGCAGTTCTGTTAAGTAACACAGCGTTGCCACACACAGCGCACAAAATGTAAACAAAGTGTTTGGAGCTGCTGGTCTGGCAATGCCAGAATCAGTTTGAAAGAGACAGCGAGAGGCAGCAAAAGTGTGTGTTACAAGTTTTTCGCACACCCGAAATATTATTCCAATTAAATTAGAATTAATGCAATTTAAACACAGCGTGCAAGTGCTAAACCATTGTGCAACGGGTAAATTGTGAAATTCAAGATCAGCTTGCCAAAACGTGCATAAAAGCAAACAAATCAAGAAAGAATTGAAAACCCCAAAACCAAAAAAAAAAAAAAGAGCAGACCGACGGGTGAAGAAGAGGGTGGTCTCTCTGCGCTGTGCTGTGCTGCGCTGCGCTGCTTTTTGCTCTGCTCTGCTCAGCTCAGCTCGTGTGTGCAAGTGTTGTGTGTATACGCTGGCGCTGGAAAATAGGCGGTGGTAAAATGTAAAGCCAAAAAAAAAGAAAAACCCGAGGAAAATTGCGCTCGCGCTGCCTGCCTGCTGCCTGGTTGGGTGGGAGGGAGACTGAGTGTCTGTGTCTGTGTGTGTGTGTGTGTGTGTGTGTGTGTGGAGAGTGCGTAGTGTGCGTGTGCGTAGGCTTGTGCGTGGAGAGTGCGAACATTAAAAAAGAGTGTAAGAGCAGCACAAAACTACTAAATGGAAATTTATACAAGCGCCTAAAACACCACCCAAGCAACCACCCAACTAAAAAAGCACACCAAAAAAAAAAAAAACGCGAAAGCCGCATAAAAGCAAAACTAACAGTTTTTGATAGCCTGGACAGCATCATCAATGGGGAAAAATCTCCAGTGTGACCACGTCGTTTTAGCCGGCACAACGACCCGTTTAATACATTTTTGCGCCTACGCCCACGCCTAACACACATACATACATATGTACATGCAAATACATGCAGGACCTGGCCACATAATTTTTTCCCAAAAAAACATACATACATACATGCTAATTTGAAAATGTTTCTTTTTCCTAGTTACGATAACATTTGCTGATTAGATAGTTAGCATGAATGCTTATTATATACATATATTTGCTATAATATTGCATTATATATAAATATTTTCCATTCAAGCCATATGCAAATTGGCTAGAGCACTTTGCTCTCGCTGCGGCCTGATAACAAATTACAACAACTTTAACAACAAAAGTCTGGAGTTCAATTATAATAACGCGCGCCCTATTGAACAGGCAGACAGTGGCGGCCATTAAATTAGGCGCAGCTGTGTAGCAAACATATTGGGCACACTGTTATCAACTACAATGCCGGTGCGTGCCAGCGTCTATATGTATGCATGTGTGTATCTCTGTTCTGTGGGTGTATGTGTGTGTGTGTGTGAGTCATTGCTCATTGAGTTGTTGTCAATAACGGTGCCTGTACGGCTGAACGCTCAATTGTTATTGTTTATGCAGAAAGAAATCCAATTGGATGCTGTACGCTCAGTTGCCATTTCCCTTTGCTCAGCCACAAAAAGAAAATCAAAAGAAGAAAAATTATTTAAATATATATAAAATTGTACGTTTTGTATATCAATGTGTAAATTGTAATTGTAAACATTTTGTTATAAATAAAAATCCAATTGGAAAAAAAGACAAAAAATATTAAAATACTAAAAATCGCTTGTTTTTATATATTTCAGTGTGTAAATTGTAATTTTAAGCATTTTGTAAATAATAAAAAAAATTAAAATATAGTATAAACAAAAAAAAAAAAACCTGCGCACTTGCTGTCCATCTTATAAAAAAGAAACTTCCTTAAACATTTAACTGACGCGTGCTGCCAAAAGCAACAACAAAATATACAACACAACTACAACAACAACAACAATAAACACAAAGTCAAATACAACAACAACAACAATGGGCTGCACAACATCAGCTGAAGAACGCGCTGCCATACAACGTTCCAAACAAATCGAGAAGAATCTGAAAGAGGATGGCATTCAAGCGGCAAAGGACATTAAACTTTTGCTACTCGGTAAGTGCAATTTACAACAATAACAATAACAAACAATATGCAAATGCAAACAATAACTTTCTACTCTTTCACAATTGTGCATCAAACTACTCAGAACTTTCTCGCAGGAAGTTGATGTGCGTTTCCGTTGCGTACAAGAATATTGTTGTATCACATTTACGAGTCTAGTTTTATATTTATATATTTATGTATAATACATACCTATGTAATTGTAATTTCTTTATCAGCAACAATAACAACGTCTCAAAGAGCACTTGAAGTTGTTTAAAGTTGTTGTTATTTTTAAAACATGCACTGATTGAGCCACAACAGAGCATGCACAATTATTTTTGGTACCTGCACAGTGGTAAGCAGTTGCATTTTATGGCCTGTATTTAGATAATGCATAGCTATTAATGTTTCTGATAAAACGTTAATGCGAACTTGAGCATACACTCAAAAAAAAAGAAGCGTACTTTCGTTTGTAGAAAGTTGATGTCAATTCATAAAATAAGGCAATGATTTTGCGCCTTTTTCTATAAAATTTTGATGTCCATCTCCACCTAAAGAAGAAAATTTAATATCTGAAATTCTACAAATTGTCTTCAAGCTTTTAAAACAATTTTGAGCTTTTAACTGTTTTTACAAGTTGAAATTGTACGGAAAGTTTCGAATTCCGATTCCGTTCGAAATTTTCAAAGTCGGAATTGAAAAAGAATTCTTGTTCTGATTTACTCAAAACGTTAAACTTTAACTTTATAAAAAATATTGCAATCGTTTAGATTCTAAACTTTAGAAGTCAATTGTTTCTTATTTTCAAAAACTTACGGAATTTGAAACTGATTTGTATATTTTCACTAAATAACAGAGAATTTTTAGCTGAATTGTAAAACATTTTTAAAAATTTAACATATTTTTCATAAATCATAGAACAAATTTATCTTAATTATTGAGAAAGAAAACTGAGAAAAGAGCATCAAGCAGTCGGGAGTCTTACTTGTTTATTATAGTTTTAACTAGTTATTCACTTACATTTTCTAAAAAAAAAAAGAAAACTAAACAATTCTGACACCTCAAACTTAAGCATTCAATATAAGTATTAAGTATTTATAAACCACACGACAAAGAAAATTTGCCAAAACTTTACCAAAAAAAAAAAAATAAGAAGAAGAACTAAATGTACTTCAAGGCTAATGCATCATCCAGTGGCATGACAATTTATTCTTAGCGTGTGGCCAAGGCAACAAAATAAAGCAACCACAAAAAATATAAACAATTGGGTCAAATGCGATGGTTGCATGTCATCCCATTTCTTTACTCCACGCCATGTCAGCTCATCCGCAAACGTTTCCATTCTGGCTGTGGTTTTGACTACTAAAAGATACATGCATAAGCAATGGCAACTGAAAGACAAGTCTAATGACAGACTGACAAATCGACATGCATTTAAAGTGAGCAAGAAAGGAATGCATTTTTGAAGAGCTGTCAGACCACGGTGCAACAGTTGCAGTGTTGCAACGTCTGCATTCAAGTGTGAACAGCAAATGCAACAGAGACGCCATCAAAGATGCAGCAGGCTCAAGTGGTTGCCTGTTACTTCGTCTACTTCTTCTACTCCTACTCCATCCCCACCTACCACATCTTTATCAACTGTCGCGTCTGCATCCGCCAAACGCCACTTGACATTCAAGCGGTTGCACGTGGCTATTGACAAGGGCCAAGGCGTTGCTGGTTGGCTTAGAAGCTGCTCTTAACGCACAACTAACTCTGCTTTTAGCAGTTAAACAGTTAAGCACTTAAGCAGCCGGTGCTGCTAACTTTGACATTGACATTATTGACAGTTAATCCTATTTGCTTGAATGACACGCGCTCAAGCCATGCAACAAAAATGTAACATAAGAAAAGTTAAAATTGAAATTATGTTTTTCAATCAGCTTTCATGGAAAGCTTCAACTTCTGTTTTCTGCTGAAATTTTCAAGATTCGACTATTACTTACGTTTAAAAATGAATAAAGTAAAAGAAAACTGTACTCAGAAATGGTTATAATATAGCAAAGCAACATGAAATAAACAATGAAACAATTGACAAAGTTATGTGAGTTGAAAATATTGAAAGATCATTTAAGTGATGGATTTCATAAATATATTGATATAACGACAAATATCGTCCTGTCTTCGTCTTCGATACATCAAATCACAATCTAGTTTGAGAAATTTTGAAAACCAGATTCAAGAACATGTTTCAAAGTTGTTTCAGTCTGAACAAAATTAATTAAGTTTTAAATCTATAAAGTTCATTTTAATGATGGTCTCAAGAAAGACATCAATGTAACGCTATTATCGACATTTCATTGAAAAATATCGTCCTGCTTTTTGATAGATGGCCTTATCGATATCGTCTTCGATGCATCGAAACCAAATTATCAGGAATTGTGAAATCTTAGATTCAGGAACATGTTCAACACTTGATTCAATCCTAAATATCGATTAAATAACGGTTTTATCAAATATATCGATGTAAAGTTGCTATCGACATTTCATTTAAAACTATCGTCCTGCTTTTGATGCATCGCCATATTTATATCGGCTTGGATACATCGCAACCAAGTCTGAAATTCAGGTATTTTATAAATCAGTTTCAGGAACATGTTCCAATAAAGCTATACGCAGCCCTGTTCCAGTTTCTTAAAAGTTCAAAATTTCAGTAATATAAGGAAAGTGATAACCAAAACAGGGCTGTAAAATCCTTTTTTTTAACTTAACTCAATGTTAGCAAACTTTTTCAAACAAAATACAAATCAATAAAATGCAATTTATTGAATTATTATTAAATACATTTTAAATATATGAGACGATCTATGGCTTAAATCAAAATTCAGTTTCAGGTATTTTAAAAACCAGTTTCAGAATCAAGTTTCAGACTGAAACATTTGTTCGAACGCTGAAGCGAACTGATGACAATGTTCCTTGGATATTTCAAATTTCAAACAAACTTGAGCTCTGTAAGATATGTTTGAGTTTAAATAACAAATTCTCAGTCTCTGACTTATTACATATATAAAGAATGTCATGTTGCTTTAAGCACAGGGTATATTAACTACAGGTAACAAGCAATTGCAACTGGGCCAATATGCCGCATGTTGTTGCTGTTGCTGTATGTTGTATGCACTTTAGGCCAAAAGAGACGAATGGCAGCCCGGAAGCATCAAATGGCGGCAGGAAGCCGACCAACAAACAATGAACGATAAACCAGGCGACAACAGAAGACTTTGTTTTGTAAATGTTGCCAGGGTGTGGTTATTCGGTCTGTGGACAAAACATCGATGCACACAAGTGCCCAGCTCGAGTCCTTGTGCCTCCTGCCTCTTGCCTCCTGTTCCGAGTGCTGCTGCTGTTGCTGCTGCTGCTACTGCTATTCCAAAAGCGGAAACTTAAACACTTTAACATAATTTTGCAGCCAAAGCGAAGGAATGGCCAACATTTGGCTCTTGTGTGCTTTCATGGCAAGTGCACTAAGTCATTTGTGAGCATGGCAGCAAGCGATATGTGCATGGCAAGTTTAACAATTTTGATAATAATATATAATATTTATTAGCTGTATTATGGAAATGGCAAGAGCTGTAAGAATTGGCTGTGAAGGAGTTAAAGATCTAGAATAAAGATCATACAAACTAAAAGGTAAACTAGATGAAATGTTGTAATATCCAAACAGAACTACTTTTAAACTGCTTGAATAAGACTAGCTTGATTTCTAAAGTGCACTTTAGCTCAAGTGTCCACTTGGCCAGTGCATGTCAAACTGAAAAAAACAAATCCGAAATTTGAAATAAACTTGATCTGCGTATGGTGTACAGAAAGCTGCATGCCAAGTTTTGTGTCTCTAGCTCTTATAGTCTCCGAGATCTGTGTGTTCATACGGACAGACGGACATGGCTAGTTCGTCTTAAAACACACCACAAACTTAGCTTAACCATCAATTTATCTTAACATCAATGGTTCTCAAATTTATAAAATAGTTAATTAAATTTCAAATCATTTTCTTTTGTAACAAACTTTGAACTACGCGCTCAAACTAGTTGCGAATTACAAACACACAAAGTGTGAAAATTGCTTAAGCTTCAACTTAAAACACTTTTAGCTAAACTCAATTGAGTGTGTAACTAGTTTACAACAAAAATAAAATTTAATTATTTATGCACAAGGCGAACACTGTAAGCAAATCAATTCGCAGAAAACCCCATTTTATACTGCATAGCGTTGGGGGAGCTAAAAAGGAAATTGATTTTCCAGCTTAAATATTTACTCAAATGGAAAAAGCAAAAACAATTTCTTGGTCATGCACTTAGTTAAAGCAATGCAATGCACATGTCTAACCCCACTACCCCTACACCTGCACCTACCCCTACCACAAGCAACCCACTCTGCAATCACTTTTCCAAAAATAAACATACTTTGTTAAATAAACTAGATGCGCTCTTAAAACATGCCAAATACAATACAAATCGAATTTAATTGTCTCAAGTCAAAAGGCCCTGGCCCCACAAAACCCCAGAAAAACAGCTCTTCCCTGGTTTCATCAGACAAAATGATATATATATATATATATGAATTATTTTATAGTGCTAGTGCTTCACTTCCTACCCTCCCCCTGCCTTCTTGTCATTTAAAAGAGTTCGCGTGATAATAAATATAAAAAAAAAAACAAATTTTAATGTATAGAGAAGCAGTCAATTTGTTTGTCATTGTCGTTGGCTGCGGTTGTTGTTGCTTTTGCTGCCTCTCTGTCCCCCTCTCTGCTGATTTTTAACCCATATGGAGCTCTGTCCCTCGCCTAACTCAATTCATTCAATAATTTCATTTGCTCGCTCGTTGTTTTCACTTTTTTTTTTTTTTTGTATTTTTGCAATGTAGCAACGACTCACAAATGATAATTCAATTAAATTTTGTTGCTTTGCGTGGCACTGCGTACCCTGCATACCCTATATAACTCGAGGTCCCGCTTTAGAGATGAGTGTTATTGTTAACTGTGAACTGTTACTTTTAAATAACAGTGACTATATGACCATGTTTTACTTATAAAGTCTAATAAAGTAACGTTCGCGTTAATGTGACTGTTATCTGGAATGTTAATGTTGTTTAGAAAACAGCAGTAGTGCTGGGACTGTTAGCTGTTATCGGCGCTGTAACTGGAAACGGCAGTCATACTGGTACTTTAACTGTTATCGACGCTGTAACTGTTACTGTAACTATCGTTTATGTTGACTGTTTGTATCAGGCATGTAAAAGTTATTTTGGGAACTGTGATTAATATAAGAACATTGAGTGTTAAAGGAGAACTTTAAGTCTCAAAGAAACTATAACTGTTAATATCGGATAAAATTGGGACTATATTTATAATCGGTACTGTAACTGTTACAGTATATACATATCTATCTGATATGTGACTGTTAATTGGAATGTTATTGAAATCGAAACGATCAGAACTGTTCCCAAATGCTTTTCCGATCAAAATCGTAATATTGAAATGTTTTAAATTCCGAATATCGATAGAAATTTGGTTTGAAGAGCTTTGGTTTTAGAACAGGGGATTTAGAAGTATTCGAACTTATTCTAAAAAAAGAGTGAATGATTTTTATTTCATTTGAAAACAGGAACGTTAAGTCAAACAAAAACGGTATGGAATGAAATGTTGTCGGAATTCGAAACAGGCCAGTTTCTTACTGTTAAAATCGAGACTCTGCTTGTTATGGGGACTCTATAACTGTTAGTATTATTATAGGAAGTCACACAGTTAATGTCAAGAATGTGACTGTTAAAGGGACTGTGACTGTTATAGAGCTTGTGAGTAACACTGTTACTGTTATTATAGGACTGTTAATGTTATTATCGAAACTTTGACTGTTAGTCGGAGAATTGTCACTGTTAATATCTGAAATGTGATTGAAATCGGAACTTTGTTTTTAACTTAATAGCGAGACGCCTACTTGTATCGAAAGTGTGACTGTTAATATCAGAAATGTGACTATTAAAGAGGCAGAAACTGTTATCGGAATGCTCACTATTACTGTTAATGTTCGCATTGACAGTGTGGCTGTTAACAGCAAGAATGTGACTATTAAAATGACAGTGGCTGTTACTAGGATTATGACTAGTAATATTGCTGTTATTATAGGAACTGTTACTGTTATTATCGAAACAGTGACTGATAATACAAGAAATGTGATTAATATGTTTCTTATACTTAATATCGAGACTCTGACTGTTATCGATAGTGTGTATCAAGAATGTGAATATCTGAATGTGATTGTTAAAAGGACAGTGACTTTTATGGGTATTATTATTTACTATTACTGTTATTATAGCGTCTGTTACTGTTACTATCGAAACTGTGACTGTTTGTAGCAGAACTGTGACTGCTGATATACGTTTCACTCGTTATTTAAGTCACAGTTTAACATGACGCAGTCACAACTACATGTCTATTGAGAACCCTTCTCTAAACTCACACAAAACAGTTCGTTAAAGCATCGCTTTGACTGTCGCTTTGGCACGCCATTTGGCCGTTTTGCTGGCATAAAATGCAATTACCTTTCGTTTCTGACATCGACGCCAATTATCGCCAAGTTTAACTGTTTGTTGGACAGTCGAGAGTGGGGTGGATGGTTTGGTTTCTGATGGTTTGTGGTGACTTGGTGGTTTGGTGGCTTATGCAGCAGCAGTTCTTGGAAATGCCTAGCTACTAGCTACTACCATTTAGTGCAATTTACAATTTCCACGTGCAATTGCATAAATGAATAACCAAGGATATTTTAATTAAATTTCTAATTGAAGACCAAGCAGCACTTACTAATTGGACGTCAATAGCTCAAATATCAAACTCAATACACACTTTGCAATTTAAGACATCAAAAAGGATTTAATTAATGCCTTGCGTGTGCGTCATTTGCATCATTATCAAGAGAATCAATTTTCAGCAATCATGCTCTTTGATCAATTTTGTATTTCCAAGAAATTTGATTGTAGTAAATGTGCAGCGTTTTGCGAAATATTATTTTACCTGTGCAAAATGTTAAGCTCAATGCAAAAAGTGAAACATTAGATAACTACGACTACAACAAAAAGGATGTGCTTATTGACTATAACAGAAATGGAAAATGCTCGTTGTGCAATTATAATACAAGGAAACTTGTTTTTTCTCTGTTTTGTAACTATTACAAAAAACCGTCTTACGAAGAAAAAGTTAGCTGAAAATGTAGTTGGAACATTAAAATCGCATATTTTTCATGTGTAGTTCATGTTTTATGCTGTGCTTCACTTGAATTTCAGAACTTAGTTTAGTTTCTTTAGAATTGAAAGTTCAAGTTGTCGAATTTCATTTAGTTTCTTTAGAATTGAAAGTTCAAATTGTCGAACTTTCGTTTACTAAATTCATATTGTATATTATTTGTTTTTTTCTGAAGCTGAATTTAAGAATTTCATTAAATTCTTTTTTTTAAATTGTCGAATTTATACGCAAGTTTCTCTTATATATAGTAAATAATGTTAGAAGTTCAGTTCTGAGTTGATTAAACAATCAAAATCATAAAAAATATAAAAAGCTATTTTTTGCAGTCGATTTGTTCATAATAGTTTTGGAACTGGATTGTAAATTGTTAGATTTCGTCAATATCTAACAATTTACATCTGTTAAAGCATATAATTCAGAGGTAATTGTTAATTGGGGAAAGGTTTTTCAGGTGAAAATTGAACCATTAAGAATCGTTCTACTTGATCAAAACTACAACGCGTTTAAAAAAAAAGGAATATTTGTATCATATTGTATAATAAGAAGCAATAAATTTGCTATTTATTCAACTATTAAAAGTCGTGTTCGATAATGAACTGTACCTGGCAATTGATTGCAGCACTAATTGCTCTACGAGCCTTTTCTTTTATTTATGAGCCATGCATTTAGATTAATTGGTTTATGTATTGTAAGTAGTTTAGTTGAGGCCCTTTGATACCTGTCGCATTGATTTGTTGTTGTTGTTGTTGGGGCAAGGCCTCAGGCTCAGTTGCAGGCACAGAGTTGGTAGAATGAAATACGATATGCTTCTAATTGAACGGCACTCGAATACGGTAAAAAGCTTTCGGTCAATTAACGCTGCCCAGCTGAATATTCAATCAAATCAAACAATGACAATGACGGAACACTATGCGAGCTGCTATCTCTTTTTTTTATCTATCTATCTGTCTATCTATCAGTTTCATTGGCCGCCTTCTTCTTGCCTTTATATATATATATATATGTTTTTTATCTTATCCATAGTTGTTGTAGCGTTAGTTAACGCTCAAATTACTTCTCTTTTCGCCTGTCAATTTGAAACGTTTTTCCGATTTTTTCCGCTTTTCTCTTTGGGATAAGGAATTAAGACTTTAGGCGCTGAGCTTAGTTTATAGTAGCTGCTAACTTAATGGCTACTTGGGGACAAGTTTAGTTTGTTTAAATAGCAAAAGCTACTTAAAAGCAGCTTTAAACACTTGTTTGTCAGCATAATGTGTGTCTTAAGCGTGGGCAAATTCGCTGCTGTTGTTGTCCTTGCTTTGTGTCAAATCCTAACTCGTTGCTTAGCTACTCGCTGCACACAGAACTCGCTCTCTTTCTCTCTAAATTTTAAGCCAATTGCAGCTTTGCTAGCTCAGCGAGAGCTTTTTCGAACTTTGACTCGCAGGCTGATACTCCTTGACATGCGCAAGTTGAAGCTTTTACGCTCTCGCTCTCTGTTGCGTTGTAAAGCTTTTGTGCGGCCATTCAGTAAAGTGTATGTATAAAGCTTTTTAGACTTCAGCTGCATTTGCCACTATGCGAGCGAGGGAGTGGGAGAGAGTGAGTGTGGGAGAGAGTGAGTGTGTGAAAGAGTGGAAGCGTGTGTAAGGCACACACGTTTAGGGCGGCTCCGCGATTTTGCCAGTCCAGCGAGAGTCCAGTTGAGCTCCAGCCAACTCAGTCAGTTGGTTGGTTTTAACAGCAAAGTCTAACGCAAAAAAAATATCTAAAAAAAATTCACAACGCTCGCGAATTTTCACAGTGTGTAAAATCAAAAGCGCAAAAAAAGAAATATAGAAAAAAAAAAGCTATAAAATTTGTGTATTTAATACAATGTGCAAGCAATTACAATAAATCAAAAATTATTAAATATTTCAAATAAACACACAACAGTTGAATTTTAGGCGCACGTTGAAACAACAGCAGCAAAATGAGATACAGGCGCGACAAGTGCTCGATAATTACACAAATAATTACATTCCAAAATAAAGGCAGCTGCAAAATTTGGCAGAATTTTCTTTCAAAATTAACGGCGCATGAATCATGTTTTTTGCGTGCTGTGCTGGAAGCGTGCAACAACAATAAACAAAAAAATTTCAGTTGGGTTGTTAAAATACAACAAAAAAAAAAACAAAAAAACAGCCACAACAAATACAAAAAGAACAAAAAGCAGAACAACAAAGTACTTGCTGTGTGTTTGGCTTTGCGTCAGCATAAGCAACCCCCTCTGTGCAGCTAGCCGCCCCCACAAACCTCTAAAGACTATGTGTGGGCGTCTAAGTGTGTGTGTGTGTATGTGTGTGTGTGTGAATGTGTATATGTGTGTGTGTGAATGTGTTTATGGCCACTTGTAAGACCAACAGTATGAAAAACTCTTTTGAACTGGCCATAGTTATTTGCAACTAATGCTTTTAGAAATATTTCTATTATTTATGATAAAGCAAACAATACTGACAAATATATTTATGTATATATATGTATATATACTATTTAATCATGCATATAACGAACTTTCAATGTGTTTCGTTTTGCTTGTTTTATTGATTTTTTGTTGTTGGTATTGTCGCACGCTGCGTATGCGTGTTGTGTGTGTCTGTCAAGGCTCTAGTTGCAAGCACAAGCATAATGTATACATACATACCCCCTCCCCGCCCTACTACCTACCTTAACCCACTCCCCTGACAATAGCTTCCCAATCAAGCCCAAAATCTTGTATATGCGCTAATTATATTATTTTCTATTACAACTTTTTTTTGTACTTTTCTTTTAGTTTTTTTCTAGGAGTCAAAAAGCACAAAAAAACCTGTGAAAGCTTTTATTTCGAACTCGCTCTGGCGTTTTCTCGCGCTCTCGCTGCCAGCTGCTGTGGCATGAGTCGCCTTTTTTAGAGTGGTGGGGGGGGGGAGGGGGTTTGAAAAGCACATAAAGCGTAAAGTTTTTTCATTTAGCTGAGGCTCATTTCCTGCAGCATCCGCGTGGCAAACGAATGTGTCGGGCTGAGAGTCCTGGCAATCGCCTTTTGTCACTTTGCCTGCCTGTTTTGTCAACAAATGCGCATAAAACGAAATTCAATTGTTAGGCGATTATGTCATTATTTGGTGTGTTTTTGAAACCGCAGTGTAACTAAAAACTAAAGCGATAAATCCAAAAAAAAACAAGTGTGTAAACAAATTGCCGAATTTTGAACAATAAACTTGAGGAGCGAGTTGTTGGTGTTGTGACCAAAAACAGCAAATTGCGCTTTGTTGTTTTTCGTTTCAAATTGTTAAATTGTACTTCTGTCGCCCCAACGTGTTCGGCCATTGATTTGGCCGATATCAAACGACCTTCAAAACGTTTTGCGTCGAGGCAATACGCACCATGGGCTGCGCACAGTCTGCCGAGGAGCGGGCAGCAGCCGCCAGGAGTCGCCTGATCGAGCGTAATCTCAAAGAGGATGGCATACAGGCGGCCAAGGAGATTAAGCTGCTCCTGTTGGGTGAGTTTGATAGCCGCAAATGCGTTAAACATATATATAATTAACATAGCATACTTAGCGGCTATGCTAAAGATATACAATGTCTGCATATAAAGCTGACCTAACATGTATGTATATACATGTGGCATTAACGAGCTGTCAGAGCTGTCCTAGCTGTCCTTAGCTGACTTGGCATATATATTATATATATATATGAGTAATCTAGCAAAATATTTGGTCTTTTATTATGTATTTGCATTTGTATTTTGATGTCTGCTTTGTATCGCACACGCAGCGCATCAAAATTTGAATGGTTTTCTCTCGCTCTGGTTATGGCTATATTTGCTATATTTGCTGTATTCTATATTCTGTATGTAAATGCCATAAATTTAATAATCACAATAACATATTTTCATGCCCAGACTGCTGGCAAAAGTTCAAGGTCAACCCAAAACGGGTGGGTGCAAGGTCTAGATGTGTGCGAGTGTGAATGTGTGTGTAAATGTTGATGATGTGACTGCCTTGCACCGGGAATTGTTGATTGCCAACTGCAATTTCATTAGAGCCAACTTACTGCAAAGCTATTAACTTATTAGCTCTGCAAAGGTGTTTAGTTGTTATGCATTAAAATTTAGTTTTTTTTTGTAGCTATGCTCAATCTAAAACTTTGTTTTAGCTAGTTATTTGTATTATTACTTGATATTTTATAATAATTGTATTTTATTTTTATAAATTTTCGATTGTATATTTGATATTTAAAACTGTATTATTGGTTTTTTGTTTTACGGGAACCTCTCTTTCAAATTTATTAACTCTAGCTCATATAGTATCTGTGATATGGTCTAATATATATATAATGCTAGTCGCCTTTTGCACACTTTGTGATGCTTCGTCACTAGCGTGGACTGCCGTACATCTTATGATCTTATATGACATGTTTATCAGTCTGTTACTTATTGTGCATATGTATGTATATAATCTTATGTTTAAATACATCTTTTGAAATTGAAAGTCGATTAAAATCTTTATATCATTTAGTTGGATATATACAGAGCTTTTCCGGAATTGAGATTCCTTTCTATTCTGAAAACTTTCTTATTGCTGTCCATCTAGTAAATTTAATCCTTTCACAATGACAAGTTGATTCAATACTTGATGAAATGCAAGTGAGTTCAATTCTCAAAATGTTGTCAAAAGTGATCATGGGAACTAGAGATGGAAACTAGAGATGGAAAGTCTGTTGTCAAAAGTGATAACGGAAACTAGAGATGGGAACGGGACGGGTATCGGAACGAGCGGGATCAATTTGAAAGTCCTCAGGACGGGCGGAACGGAACAAAAAGGATTCGATTAGGAACGGAACTAACATCTGATTCGGGACGGGTGGGACGGGAACGAATTTCCTTTCCTGTTCTCAACTCTAATGGGAACATTTAACGCAAATTCACTTTCGCAATATCTTAACGAAAGTGTTAAACAGAACAGGCCTGATAATTTGGATGGTATTATGTCTGGAATACACATTGATCTCATAAAGTAAAACTCATTCTTCAAATAACAACAGTTTCATAGGTCATCTGCTAGTCGTGTTTTTCTCACTCTTTATTTTGCTGCTGCACAAATTTACAGTTAAATGAATAATTTTCATAATTTGGAAAGACATCGTCCTCCATTCACACTGCGCTTGTGTTTGTGTTTGTGCTTGTGTTTCTGAGTATTCCATTTCCCCCAATTTCTTTTCTACTTTTTCTTTTTGTAGGTGCCTGCATTTTTGCTGATGTTTACATTTTAATACATTTCATTTAATTTCCTCTTGCAAATATCAGCGTCCGTCTCGGACACGAAACACGGGTGTACGGGTAAAAGATTTTCATTTCTGACAGTTTTGCGTGTTTGTACAAAATGTTAAAATTCTGTCTTAACAGATACAGCGTGTGTGAGTGTGTGTGTGTGTGTGTGTGTGTATGTGTATATACACACTTTCACATGTATTTGCTTTTTTCTCACACTGGAAAAATGTTTATTTTAAATAAGTTGAACTGTGTGTATTGCAAGCGCTTTTAAAAGTCCAGCGCAAAAATTCATAATAATAATCAAGAAAAAAACTAAACTTTTGTTTGACCTCATACACGCTCTCTCTCCCTCTCTCACTCTTTCTCCCTCTCTATCTCTTTCATTTACACTCTTGCCATAGCAATTTACGTAGGCATTTAATTAAAGCACTTTTCCTTCACTTCTATACAAACATCTCATTAATTTCACGTGCCGGCAGCCATAAATAACGCCTTCAAATTGAGCAAGATATAGTACTTACTTTCCGATTCGAAACCATTTCGAACTGTGTGCCATTTCCTCCAACTCTCAAGTTTATGGTTTAATTAAGAAGGCCTTGGCATAATGCACAGCACCTCTCTCTCTATTTTGTTTTTCTGAATTGTTCTACATATTTTTATAGTATCAGAAATTCTGTAGAATTACAATGCTCAGCGCATTGAACTCTCTTGTTGGTTTTACAAAACCAAAGCCCACAAAATAACAACAAAACCTAAACAATTTTTCATAGGGTGAGCGCATTGTTAATTTATGGACAGAGTCCAATATGTAAACGAGGCGCAACACATTCAATTGTGCGCTGTGGGAAAGACCCTTTCATATATAGTCTATATATAGCTGCAAACTTAATGGAACAACACTTTTGGAATGTGTACAAAACAGAAATTAGTTTGGAAAAGAGTCCAAAGTTCTATATAAATGATACTTGCAGCGGTATGAGTAATACTTAATTGTTGTTTTGTTTGTTAAGCGTATCTATAAGAACTGATCCTGTATCTTAGCTTTAATTATATTTGTCGAAATGTTACAATGTTCACTTGAAAATAGATTTTTACTCATATTTCAGCTTTTTACTTTTAACGAAAGTTGAGAAAACAAAATTAATTTATCGTCAGTTTATTGTGATGATAAATATATTTTTGGGGATTCTTAATGAAAGTTAAACAAGTAAGAATGCTCTAGTCGAGTGTGCCCGACTACGAGACTCCTGGCTCCCAACTTGCATTTCATGCAGTTCAGCGGCAGTACAAGCAAGCAGCGTGTCCAGTTCCTGTCAAACTGTTGTTTCTGCCTGCTGAGACGGGGGTAATAGATTCTTCCATAACTTTGGTGTTATTTATCCGATCGTGAAGAAATTTACACAGCTAATCAACATTGATTAAACATATATGTGTACCAAAAATCAAAGCTTTATCTTTAAAATTGTGGCTGTGGGAGTTTTTTTCGATTGGGGTGCGGGGGTGTACATCCGAAATTTGAAATAAACGTGATCTGCGTACGGAATACAGGAACCTGCTTGCCAAGTTTGGTGTCTCTAGCTCTTATAGTCTCCGAGATCTATGTGTTACTACGAACGGACGGACAGACAGACGGACGTGGCTAGTTCGTCTCGGCAGTTGATGCTGATCAAGAGTATATATAGTTTATATAGTCGGAAATGCTTCCTTTTGCCTTTTGTTACACACATTTGCAGTACTTTATAACTATCTTTTTCCCATTTTCATTCGAAGCTAAAAACCCAAAATTTAAAACCATTTGAAATGAAAAGCTTTCGAAAAAGGAAACATCCCTGATTCACATTAATAATAAAGAACGAGTTCTACTGAGATTTGATGATGTTGATAGTTAATTGCCTGCCAAGGGTATCTATAAGAAAGTATTCTAGATCCAAACGTAAGTCTAAAGTCTAAAAACTTTTGACTTTTCACTTTAAATTCGCCCGAGTTGACCGTATCTCCAAAACGCAGCCTTAAACTATGTTAAACTCTGTCTTCAATTCAACTTTCCGCAACATTTTCTTGCTTAAATTCTATTTGCCAAGAAATGTTATACAAAACTAAACAAAATCCATTTTAATACAAATTAAATCACAAGTTTCAATTATTTTGAACGCCTGCTAAAATGCAAACTGTGAAATAATAATCCCACACAGTTTTTTTTGTGATTTATTTCTAGAAAATTGCGTTAGCAAAGAAAGATTATTTTAAAGTGTGCTCTTTGCAAACAATTTTCCAGCTGAGCAAAATGCATAGATTATGCACAAGTGCATACAAAAGAAAAGCAGCCCACTCAATTATTATAAAAAAAAATATGTATATAAAAGAAAATTATGGGGGGTAGCAAAAAAAAAAATGGTAAAAATTATAGAAAATTGCACAAAAGCAGCGCGTGCAATGAAAGCGGCTAAAATTAGACGCAAACTGCAGCCTTTGAGCGCATAAAAAAAAAACAGGAGGTTTGAGCCAAATAAACATTTATGGTAGAAAGAAAGAAAAACAAGAAAATATGTTGGTAGCACAAAAAATTATAGTTGACCAAAGCAATGTGACAACAATTAAAGCTTTGTTTGTGTCAGGAGCTGAACTGAACTGCAATGCAGCTGAACAGAGCCGACGGCCAAGTCCAAGTCAAGAGCATAAGATGATTGCTCAATGCTGATGATGATAATGTTGATAATGATAATGTTGATAATGATAATGTTGATAATGATAATGTTGATAGTGATGATGATGTTGACGGTTGTCCCTCTCTCTGTGTGCGTTAAAGGCCATTAAGCTCTACTTGTATAATACAAAGCGCACACATTTAGCTCAACAACTACGAACTATGCACTTGTAATCTGTGCATAAATATTTATAAACCCCTTGCTCCCCTATTTGGCCCCAAGCTAACTGGGAGCAGCTTGCGTCTTGCGTCAGTGCACATAATCAGACGCCTTCTGTATTTTTGCACTTTGCCACATGCCACACGAATGACTTGAGGCGATTTGCTTCACAAACACCCAGATATACATATATATTAGTCTGTATCTGTATCCGTATCTGTATCTGCTGTAACATCTTTATCTATGCTCTTTATTCTCTTTGTAGGCGCCGGTGAATCGGGCAAAAGCACAATAGTCAAACAAATGAAAATCATTCACGAGAGCGGGTTCACTGCGGAGGACTTTAAACAATATCGACCGGTTGTCTACAGCAACACAATACAATCATTAGTTGCAATATTGCGAGCCATGCCAAATCTTAGTATCCAGTATAGCAATAACGAACGGGAGGTAAGTTTCTCTTATTTTTCAAATTTCAATTCTAATCTAATCTCTCAACTATTTTCCAAATTCTTCGCAGAGCGATGCAAAAATGGTATTTGATGTATGCCAGCGCATGCACGACACCGAACCCTTCTCAGAGGAGCTGCTCGCTGCCATGAAGCGACTCTGGCTGGATTCCGGCGTTCAGGAATGCTTCTCACGCAGCAACGAATACCAGTTGAACGATTCCGCTAAATAGTGAGTCACTTTTTTTTAATATATACATCAAATTTACAACTATGAAACCTAACTGAATTTGTGTTGCGTGCTTTCTTCAATTCACACAATTGAGCACACTTTTATACATATTTAGTGCATAACGAGAGGGCGACTTTATTGCGCTTGCTCTCTTGAGTGCACTTATTTTTGCCACTCTTCTTTGTGCAGCATTCGTAAACGTTTAAACTAGTCGTTTAAGTCAGAATAGACCTGTTCCGATGAATTGCTAGCTTTTCCAAGTTCCGAAAAGAGATACATCAATCGATTTATAAAGTTTTACCATTATTACAGCTCAATGAACACTATTTTATTCATTCGAAATGTCTATGAAACGAAAAGAACTTGAATTATAAGGTCAGAATAGGCCTGTTCCCATTTCCGATCAATTCCAAGCTGTTCTAAGTTCCGAAAATCGATTCAACATCCGATTCCTTAAGTTTTACCATTAGTCCAGCTCAATGAACACTATTTTATTCATTCGAAATAACTATGAAATGAAAAGTACTTGACCAATTTTAAGTTTTTCTTAGTTGCGAAAAACAATAAAATCGATTTCGAAAGATTTGACATGGTTTCATTGCAATATAAACTATCCTAAAAAATAGAAATTTTTTCGAAACTAATATAGAAAGAAAACTACTCGAAAAATGGGAACAGCAAATAACTTTGCCATTCAATTTTCTTCAATATTTCTATTCCATTCCTTCAAAATCAGAATGAAATAAAAAGTGCTCGATCAATTTAAGACTCTTTTAAAAACCGAAAAACGTTTCGTTGCCATTCAAATTCCCTAAAAAAAAGACACAAAATGCATTAATCTTGAATCCAGCGTCAGAATAATACTTAGTAACATCTTCACACATAATATAAAAGATGCAATCTCCATGAATAATCGTTGGCAAACTTTTTATATACAATTTACGCTACTTAAGCTTATGTCAAATGTTGTTTGCGTGTTCCATTTCCATAGCATTCCACAATTGATTAATGATATACACATATATAGTATGTATATAAAAAAATAAGTGTTGCATACTTTTTGGCGCTTTATTAGGCACGACTTTTGCTACGTTCTGGTAGACAATAATAAAAACAAACTAAATTAATGACTAAAGCAAATAGAAATATAAAATACAAATATACATATATACAAGTTAAATATATGCGACAGGCGCGACAGGCAGACAGCTGCTGCTAAAGATACATTTGTATCTCAAGCCCATTTGCTTAATTAGAAAAAGTAACCGCGACACATGCACAAGAGCGCAAAGCAAACAGCAGAAGCAGAAAACATAGCAACTACTCTTGCGTATTGTTGCTAAAAATATCACACAGCCGCCGCGTATGCCACCACCACCGCATGCTGTGGTCCTGTTGTGGTCCTGTGTGCTTCATAAAATCCTACACAACTGCGTCTTACTCTTCTCTGAGTGTTAGCTTGAAATTTAGCGGTGATTGTGGTATGTATGTGGAGTTGACACGATAAATAAATTCCTCCGAACTGTAGGATACTTGGTATTTGCGAAAGATCTGAGAAGACACACAGAATAAAGAATGGAGCAGCAATTAAAATGACATAAAGGAAATGAAATGAAATTCAAATGCCTAAAAGCACAGTCTCTCCTCTCTCCCCCTTACTCACCTTGGCCAGCAGCGTGTGTAGCTCAATTTCGGCAAAACGTCGTCCCACGCACATGCGACGTCCATAACCAAAGGGCAGGCTGACAAACGGATGTATCTTTTGGCCAGCATGCGGACAGTTGCCAGCTGAAATGCACAAAGAGACTTTAAAAAAAAAACAAAACAAAAAAAAGCGTCCCATTTCTGTTTTTGCATACCTGCAGCCTGTTTAAGCCAACGTTCGGGCAAAAAACGTTTGGGTTCCGGAAAATATGTTGGATCATTTGAGACAACCAAGTGTGGAAAGATGACGTGCGTCTGTGCATGAAGAAAAATTAAAGCAAACATTAAACCATGACCATCAATTTCTCTCTTCTGCACACTTACACCCTTTGGCACATGATAGCCGTTAATAACTGCATCCGTTTGCAAGTTGCGTCCATTTGCAATCACTACCGGTTTCATGCTATAATATAAATATATTATAGTATATTTATTCGCATTACAATCAGCTTTATTTGCCACATACCGCAGAGTTTCCTTTACGCACGCACGCATATAAGGCATACGCTCAAGGACATCCTGATTGATTTGCGCCTCACGCGTGGGAAATGCCTGTTTCAGTTCCTCGAACAAGCGCTGCTGCTTATCCGGATTCTTGGCCAGCTGATAAATGGTCGACGAAGCAGCCACTGAGGTCTGTTTAAGAATTTCAAGAGTCAGAGTTTTTATATTGCAATTAATTACAGCAAAAGTTTGGTTTATGGTTTTGTGTTCTAACCAAAGAATAATGACTGTGTCATAATAGTTTTATGTCAAATTTGAGCATTTATTATAAGCCTGATATATATAAAACTGATACGTTTATGCACATATTGATTATTATTTATATGCTTTAGTTTTATGTTGTGTAAATGAGATCAAATGATTGAAAACTAAAACAGTCTAAGCTGTTAATTTTCTTATAACTTCTGATAAATGATATTGTGTATTTTTGACAGCCTTTAAAACTGTTCTCAATGTTCGAAAAAAGCATTATTTCAGAAAGCTTTTCGTATATAAAATGCTCAAAAGTTTCCTACATCAAAACAGCTTGCCTAGTAAAACGTTTCAGGATTCCGCATAAAGAAGAATTGAAAAATGAAATGGTCGACAAAGTGTATAAGCGCAAGAAAATCAGAACAAATTGAATGAAATCAACTTTAAATTCAAATCACATTTAGATGAAAAGATATAAATCAAATCTTTGGTAAATCAATGCCTGACTGAATCGCAGATTCAATCAAAAGAGATTCAAGAAACTACTTTAGAATTGGCATTGGATAGCCGTAAGTCTGTTAATCCAAAAGAATTCAAATTTTCATTTAAATCTAAGCAGTAAGAACTAATATCTTTTATGATTGTTTAACAAAAATTAGATTTGCTTTGGGAATATTTAGAAAATTTATCAAAAATCAAGCTTACTTTCGCTTTTGCTGACTTTTCATAACGAATTTCGAATTTTTGGCTTTCGTTTAACGTTTTTTTACAAAATAGAAAACTTGTTTGTTCTTTAAATAGTTTAGATTCGACTGCCTTAAGATAACTCTTTTCAAAGAGTATATATTCAATAAGTATTTGTTAATTTTAAATGCCAATTTCGGTTATAGAGTTTAGATTCGACTGAACTCTTTTCAAAGCGTATATTCAAATATATTTTCGTAATTTTAAATACCAATTTCGAACTCAAATGATTCAATCGGCTTCGGTTATAAACTGCGCAGATGTTGCTTTAAGTATGTTTCCCAATTACTACAATATATAAAACATAAATCCCCTATGCAATATTACCTACCGTATCAACGCCCACAAGAAACAAATCCAATGCAAGAATAGCTGCCAATTTTCGATTGCCTGTTTTGCGTACAATGCGCTCCACAATTGAAATATCCGCCTCGTTTTTGTGTATGTTGAGTGCCTGGTCGGCATCAGCCTTGTCCATGGTCTTGCTGATGTTCTTCATGCAAATGCTGCAACAATAAATCAATCAAGTAAATCAATTGAAGCTTAACAGAGAGAGAGAGAGAGAGAGAGAGCGAGAGCAGGGACACGTACGCCGAGAATTGATCCAAGGCGCGCACAAAGCTGCGATAGGCTTTTGTGGGATATATGCGCCAAAGTGGCATGCGGAGCTCCAATTCTGGCACTGCCCAAAAGAACGTATTGATGGCCTCAATAATTTGTTGCGCCTCGACGCTGCCCTCGGGCTTCAAGCAGCCCAAACGTGTGTCCAGCGAGACGCGACCCACAGCTGCAGGGATAAACAAAGAACATGAAATGGAAAAACTTTTTAAGAAGAAGCCAATTTTCTTTGGCCATCATTGCTTTGGCTTACATTCCAGCGCCCATTTGTACAGTTCGTGCAGAAAGTTATCGGGCAGCTCCTGGCGCTCGTTGCGCATCTCATCTATGCTATGATGATAATAATAATGATGTTCTTGTATAATATGATGAGACACAAGACAGAGGCCTTATTATGTCATATATATACATATATGTATCTTGCCAACTTACCGCACCATAAACTCGCTGGCAATGTCATTCAGCGGCGGTATATACTTCTTGGCCGTTTGTGGCTGCAACAGAATGTGTTGCACCTCCTGGCGAAATGCCTCCCACTTGGGTCCGTGCCTAATTGAAGACAAAAAGGGTTTTTGTTTTTTCATTTTTTATTATGCGGGTTGCACAGTTTTACAGTGCAGCTTGCCAAATACTTACACGCCAATTAGGCCTGCGACATCGCCAAAGAAATCGCGTCTTAAGTCGCCCTTGTAATGTCGCAATGAAGGCATCGAGGGTCTATATAAAAAAGAAATATATATATATATATAAATAATAGCTGGCAATGCGGCGTATGAGCAATCTGCCTAAATGATGTCAATACGTCAAGTTTGAAATTTGTAGCTCAAGTTCTCATGCCTCTCATTACGTTAGCCCTACAATTTCTCGCGTGCAACACATCAAACAAACGCAAAGTTGTTCAGCAAACTTGTAGATACATGTATCTTGCAGATACTTTTTAGCTATACGCGATACGTTCTCATATTTGCATTACAGCTACAATACGGCTCGCATGTCGCTTTATAAATAGCCGCATTTTATTCCGTTTTATGTCGCCCAGTCTCGCACCTTGCACCGTTCGCAATTTTATAGCATGTGTCTATCTATAGTAGGGTGTAGGGGTAGTAGGGTGTAGGGGTAGTAGGGTGTAGGGGTAGTAGGGTGTAGGGGTAGTAGGGTGTAGGTTGATGGGATATGGATATGGAGTATGGTATACTCATATCTGTCGTATCTGTTCATGTTTCTGCTTCGACTGTTCTGGTTGTCTGCTTGTCTATTTGCTTTTTGTGCTTGTGTTTGTGTTTGTGCGGCAATGGCAAAAGCAACGTTGTTGCCCCAAGCAACAATATTCAATTAAATGCCATAAAATAAATGTCATGCGAACTTATTTACTTTTGCAACTGTGCAATTTGCCAAGGCAGTTTACACACACACGAGGCAAAAGAGCTGCTCTGAGTGGGTGGTTCTGTATAAATTGTTCAACCAAAGAAAAGACTAACATTATATTGTACTATAAACCTTATTAATTTTACTTTTATCATAAATAACGATTATCTCTTTTTTTATAACATTCGCTTTCACTTGTTTTTCATGTTCATTCTCTTTGCAATCTAATCTATTTCTTGTTTTCTAATTTGCTGTATTTAAAACTCATTCAGTTCTTGCAACAATTTGTTGCATATGTTGAACTAATTTATTGCATATTAAGCATTAGAATTGTGTAGGAATAATGAACATATTAACATTTGTTATAGTTTGAATATTCATTTTATGCTTTTGCAGAAAAATGTTGACGGAAATAAAGTTTGCATAAGAACTAAATGAATATGTTAAATACTTATAACAAAAACAAGTTTCTTTTTATACACAGCCTAAACTTGAAAACTAGTTTTTAAATATTCAAATGTAAAAATGTGAATTTCTGGAACTAACAAGAGCTTAAAACGCATTCCAAAACAAGTAAAAACGTAGCAGTTGGGCTCTCCCGACTGCGATATACTCTGTTTTCTGTACGTTTAATAAATTCAGTTTTTGTAAAGACTACTTATATACTTATAAACTGTCTTTAATCTTAGGTAAAGTGAGTTTGGTGGAGTTATCTTGAAAAACAAAAATGTTTTTAATTACAAAAACTTATTTTCAACCGATTGTTCCTATGGTATCCATATGTTATTGTGCTCCGATCTAGCCGATCTTAACACTTGTCTGCCTGTGGTATATACCAACATGTAATCCAAGTTTGGTTGCTCTAGCTTCAAAACTGTAGAAAAAAACTGCGTTCATACAGACAGACGGTCGGACGAACATTTCACAAACCCAATATACTCTTTTTTTCCATTTTGGAAAACAGAGTATAAAGATGCCAACTATTCCGCCACATAAAGTATATTTGTGAACCACATTTAGCATAAATAATTTTATCTATCTATTGCAGTATTTTTGGTTCACATTTCAATGGTGTATATTTTATTAGATTTCTGTTTTATGTTCGGTAGGTATAAGCTTTTTAAAATTGCCTATTGCATTGCATTTTGATTTGCATATGGAGGTCATAATACAATAAACTAGGCACAGTTCAACTCCAAAGTTCAACAAAAAAAAAAACAGGTCAAATGCGCTATTTCAAAATTGTGTATTTTTAGCTGAAGAGTTGACGCTTTGAAGACGTGTCGGTGATATCTGTTTACAGATAGTTACCAAAACAACCACATCTTTTGAGTAAAAGTTAAAGTTTATTGCAGTTTTTGATTTTCATTTTCCCACACACAATTTTCGTGTGTTTTATGATAGACATAAAATAGGGAATGTTGTTGTTGTTGTTAGCCAGGCCCACACGCAAAAGTGTTGACTGCTCAAATGTCTTCATACGTTAGTCAGTTGGTCAGTCTGTCAATAGCTTTGTCTACGCATGTGTGTATATCAATCAATTAGCATCATTCATCATCAATCTTGAGCCTGGGGTAAACATTTGTTCAAATTCACGCATTACGCTAATGTCAATCTATTATCTATACTCAGGTCTACAACTTTTTAATGATGACTTGCTGATTTTCGTTGAGCCAAAACAAACAATAAACATTTTTTGTTAGCTATTTGTTGTCTGAGTTTATTTTTTTTGCGCTAAAGCCACTTTCAGCTGTCTCGACGTCTATTTGATTATTATTATTATTATCAATTTTATTTGTTGTACATAAAATTGTTAACGTAACCTGCTAAAATTAGTTCATGGCCAAGCAATAAATAGCCAACTTATAAAAAGTTAAATAAAAGAAAGCTTATCAGCTTTTGACAAAAAAAAATTTACTTTCTTTTAACGCCTGGCAAATAACGAAATTGACATAGATAGATATTAATATTTATAAGATAAAAAATTGAATTTTTTCGTTTGATTTGTTTCTTTTTTTGCGGTCTTTTGGGCATGTTTTATGCTCAGTTAGCCAATTTTGTATTTTCAAGTTGTTTGTTAGGCCTACAAGCAAGCTGGGTGAAAGTTTTTGAGCGCGTTGCTTGGGCTTTGAATTGTTAGCTAAATCAACTTGTGATTTCAGCAAAGTATTAAATTTCTTTTAAATGTAAGTCTCTCTCTCTTTTAAGAAATAGCAACCCTTCTCATTTGGCTAACCAAGCACGTTATGTAACCAAATGCCAGAATAATTACAGTCAGCAATATAATCCTTTTGCAATGGCCAACTAATTACGCACTCGCTTCTGGCCAACTGTTTCATTTGTGGCCAACACACACACACACACACACACACATATTTGGTCAATAATTTAATTATTATTTAATGCAACATGCGCATTGATATTGAACACATGCTTCTACTTCACTGTTATATAATACCTTCCTTACGTTGTGTGTAGCACTCTCGAATGGCACATTAATCCGGAACAAGTATCTCTGTTACAAAGCTATCTGAGTGGGTTTTCTGTATTCTGCAACCATGTGGTAAATTGCATCTGTCAATTAATGTACATTCAATTTAAGCTGATTATTTGCTGCAGCTTTGCAATTAGGGTTGTCAGAACAAGATTTATTTTTTATAGTATAGATTTATAATGTTTTTCACCTTCAATTGTCACTTACAGCAACCATGGTCACATTATTTAGACTAACTAGTCCTTTATCTAGCAATTCTGGCGTTTTGGCTGACAAGTTGAAAGGTTTCATTACCCAAAATAACTATTCTCATAGTTTATGCAATGCCACTTAAGAACTCTGCAAATATTTAATGAGACACCGAACTCAAAGTGAAAATTTCTAAGAAACTGATAATGTAACTGCTCGGAAGCCAACCATATTTTCGAGCATGCATGTGCAAAATATGAGCAAACAGCCCTCTTGTTTTATGCTTGACACAGTACTTTGTCCTGGGTCACTTCCTTTTTTAATATGTTGCATATTTCGCAAGCTGATTATTAAATTAATTCTCCGAATTCTGAGTATAAAATACCAAGAAATGGAAAATGTTAATGCTCGGGCCATAACAGGATTTTCCAATAAATGTCCATGTAATTATATTTTACTGTTCTTTTATATCCATTGTTAATTGGGAGTGCAAAGTTACGTAGGAGGCTTAATAATAATAAATGAAAATTAAAACACAATGTAAAAAATACTAAGAAATTGAGAATTTTCCTGCTGGACGTCATCAATTTTTTCGTATGTACATGTTTCTGAGTAATGTTTTTTCGTAATTTCTACTGTACTATATTAATTAAAAATACAACGATACGAACAAAATGTAATAAATACTAAGAAATTAAAAACAATTCAATGAAAATTCGAACACAAGAATTTTAAAATGTCCCTGCTCGGGCGCCTACAAAATGTTCGTATGTACATTGTTTTTGTGTAATCTTTTGCTACATTTCCACTGTACTATATTAATTAAAAATACAACGATACTAACAAAATGTAATAAATACTAAGAAATTAAAAACAATTTAATGAAAATTCGAACACAAGAATTTTAAAATGTCCCTGCTCGGGCGCCAAAGCAAATGTCAAATATAATAAAAATTTAAAGACAATGTAAGCAATACCTTGAAATTGTCACTGTTCAAATATAATGAAAATTCGAACACAATGCAAGCAATACTAAGAAAATAAAAATGTCCCTGCTCGGGCGCCAACGCATTTTTCAATATGTCCAGCAACGCTTTTGAGTAGCGCGTGTCAACATGCCACGCCCACTGCTCACCTGTGTGGCATAGCCTCCTCCTTTTTGAATATATTGCGTATTGCATCGCCATCGAATACAAACAACAGATCCGGATGTCCAATAAGGCCGCCCACTTTGGCCATTTTGCCATAGTTGATATGCAGCTCGTGCATTACCTTGTCCAGGTCACTGATTTTATAAGTACCTGTGCAATAATTTGACTATAAGTTCTTGACAGCTCTAGGGAACATTGTTAATGCAAATGTATAACTAACCAATTAGTGGCGCAAAGCGCCAGGAATTGCCAATCAATGGCAACGGATACGGACCAGGCACCTCCGAGTACGGACGTACAGCAGTTGTTGTCCTTGTGGTTGTTGCTGTTGCTGTTGCTGTCGCTGTTATTATTGCCGCTGTTGCTGCTGTCACTGCAATTGTGGCACTGTTGCAAAATGCTGGTTACAAAATGTTGAGGCTAACGGATGCTGGGAAGCACTTACCTGACTGGCGACGAATGTTGCTGCTGTTGCTTTGGTTGTTGCTGCTGTTGCTGCTGTTGTTGTTGCTGATGTTGTTGCTGCTGCTGTCGTCGCTGCAACGCTCCAGACGCAATTGATTTTTCAATTTCCGTTGCTACGCCCACACCATCATGCGGCAGTGCAGCACCATTGGCAGCTGCACCACCCCCAACACCACCACCAGCACCTGGACGTGGCAGCTGCGTTGTCGAGGCTGAGAAGGTGGTGCGCTTTATCAGCGCTGCGGTGGTTTTCCTTAAGCTTGACATTTTCCTTTTCCTTTAGTTGTGTTGTTTTGCGTGGTTGCAGCTATGCTTAAGTATTCAGAACATTTGTTATACGTTATAAGTTGTCAAGAAGAAAAATTAAGATCGATGCTGGGAATTTTAAATTACTTAAGGGTCACATTAAATCAAATAAATTGCAGCTTAAGTCGGTTTTAAGGTACAGTTTACAGCACTTGATATATGAAATTGAAAATGTCCCTGCTCGGGCGCCAACGCAATTTTCAAATATTAGATTAAAAATCCAACACAATGTAAGTTTGTTATTAAGTTTGTTACGTTAAAAAAGTTAAAATAATATGATATTGAAAATGTCCCTGCTCGGGCGCCAACTATATTTTCAAAAATAGGCAATGAAAATCTAAACACAAAATAAGTTTTGTATATTATTGATTCAGAGCTGTAAATATTTGCTTGAAACTATAATGTTAAGTTAAAAACTTATTTATTGACTAAGAAGATTATACTCCAAAAGAAAAGGCAGTTAGTTAGATTCTATCTAGAAGTTTAATTAGAAGATAAAATTAAAAAGAAAGAGCCTAAGCTTGTTTATTCGTCATTTATGAAACATTCCGATCCTCATTTTATTCTGCTGTCTAAAAAATATCATATAGAAGGTCACGGCAAGCTATCACTACTGAAGAAATCTCATCTTTAAATAGTTGCAAAACTTGTAGCAACATTCGTAATACCACTTGCCTCAGGCGTAGAATGTAAAAAAAAATACTTTTACAAGTTGTATACGCTTTGCGACGCCCACTTGAGAAACAGTTTTGAGAACTGCCAAAGAGGTTTTACTGTAATTTAAAAATTAAATGAATGTTGCAACAAATTTGTTGTTTCGAGAAACTTGCAATTGCGGTGTAAAGTTGTGTACGCTTGCTTGTCACTTAGTTCAGATGAGTTGGCATTATAATTTTATGCAGCTTATATCGTACAAAACTTAAAAGAAAGAGCAAACAAAACTTTTGCAATTATACTAAATATAATGGCGAAACGCAACGTGCTGTAAACTTGACTTGACATTGAAATATTGCTGATATTTGTTAAACGAAAAAAAAACTAACAAATTGCATAAATAGAAAAATATGTTAATTATGCAGACAAATATAAAGTGTCTGAAACTGAAGCTTGGAAATTCACATTTAAGAACGTACTGAATAGATTTTCACATAGAAGCTGCGTCTTGTTTATTATGCACAAACACAAAGCTGTAGAGTTAGAAGTGTCAATATTTGATTAGTTGGCAAGGCTAAGCTTTATAAACACAACATTTCTAAATTATGGATAGCGCATAAATTGTGGCTAATATGATGCGTACAGCTTTAGGCCAACTTTTTTGGTTAACTTTTCTACAAATAATAAATGTTGTCAGACAAAGACACAGACAGATTTTACAGCTTCAATCAACTCATATTGCATATGACCTCGAATCATTTGGGAACAACACTTGAGTTGGCCAAAAGCAGGGCCTATGCTATACACATATTTTGGCCACAAAAAAAAGGTCTATGCAAACGAAATGACAGCACTTAGCTCTTGGGCTGCAAAGCGGAAAAAAAAAATATGAAAAAAAAAGACAAACAATGAACAACTTACAAAAACCTAAGCAATGAAATTATACCTCCGGGTATACAACAATTTTTGTGCAAATGTCAGTTTGCGGTTTGAAAAAAAGGCCTTTGCGCCTTGATAAACTAGCTTTAAAGCAGTTTTCATGCATCGCTTAACTCAAAACTGAAAACAGGCAATGCGCATTGTTAAAGTTGTTTGCAAGTTTGCTGTTTTTTTTTTTTTTGCGAGAGGGCCAATAAAATTGAAGTGGCTAACAAAAAGCATTCACAAGAAATACCTAAGTACATATATACAAACATATATAAACATATGTATATATATATGCTGTATATATATTTGCGCGTCTATACACATCAAAGCATGATTTGTGCTTTTGTGCTATGCACCACGCTGCGTATGAGCAATATATATTGAGATGTTGCTCATACGCCGCATGCCGCTGCCAATATCTCGCATCTCTTTCTTGCCAACTCTCTGCGCCTGCTTCAACTTGCAACTTCTGTTCGCAGCATGTCATTTAACAATCTCTGTATGTGTATATACACACAATTTCAGCTTGTATTATGCTACACAGCTCATATCCTTGCCCTTGCCTTGACAAATGTCGACCTTCAGCTGCGCCGTCCAAGCACTTGAGCAGCGCCAAAGCGACACTAAACGAGCCACAAAAAAAAAAAAAAAACCACCCACATAACAAAAACACACAAACACACTGTGACAAAAACTTATGAGCCTTATCGGGGCATGCCTCATAATGAACTTGAGTGATAATCCTTGCGCTCGCCAAAAACCCAAATGTCAAGACGCTGCTCAAGACGCTTCAAGTGCGTATTCTAAGGCTGTTTTCTGGTCTAGAGAGAGTGAGAGAGCCTGGCCTTTAACTTGGCTTTGACTTTGACTTTGACCAGCCAAAATGCAAAACTCAACTTGTCTTGGCTGCTTAATTGCAAGACCTAACAAGCAGGCGTGTTTTAAAGGTCTGCATTGACTAAAAAATACCCTGCAGAATAGCCTAAGTTGTGCTCTTTGAATAAGAAACATTTACATTGAAAGTTGTATTAAAAGTTTTAATTTTAAACTAATTTTTGATTCAACTTTGAACTGAAGACTATGTTCTGGGTAGAATACCTTTTAAAAACATAGAAAACATAATATTCTTATAACTTTGGGCATGTCTAGACAAAGTAAAACTTTTTTATAGACGAAATTTCAGCTAAGATCGAAGTGAAAACCCAATATTTGCTTAAATTTCATCAAATTTGCTTTGCTGCAAAACATAAAAATAAGCTAACAAGTCTTGTTAACAACTTTTTCATTTCTTAACCTGACAATCACTATAAAGTTAACGGTCTCTTAAAGTCAAGTTATATTATACCGATTCATTTCAAACATTTCACACCAAAAAAACACTTCAAGCTGTCTATTTCAAAAACCATTTAAATAGTCTTTCGAGTGCTGTACAAAAATAGCATTGTTAGCTACAAACTTTTCTTTGCTTTCCCCTCCACAAATGGCTCCCCTGGCTCACATTTGTTGCCCATTGTTCTTTTATCGTGCTCAAGGTGCCGTTACGCACGAATGGCAGCAAAATCGAAAAGGAAATCGCGCAAATGAAAACAAAAAGAATAGAATGAAAAATAGTTGTTTGTTTAGAATATCTTTGCTCAGCTTGTTGCTTATTTCAAATGCAACTTTGCAAAAAGATAAACATATTCTGCTTATTAGCGACATTATGCGATATATAAAGAAAAGACAACATTCAAAAAAACTTTAACTACCTCTCAGCAACAAGAAAGTTGTATTTAATATTATGTCACATTTTTTGTAAAAATATTTTTGATGTTGACTTTTATAGCCGCAGCTTGTTTGGGTTTCGTTTTGCCATTTGATTTTTCAATATTGTTTGGCTTTTGATTGCCACAGATTTGCGCTTTGACTAGCTCTTTAAGCCAATTTCAACAATGATTTGAGCCCACATAAATTATGCATTTTTAGGTGTGGCAGCCAAAATGAGGGCTGCTGTTTGCTCTGCACTTGTCAATTCCAAAGCAAACTTTATTTGTTTTTGTTTTTTTTTAATAAAACAAAACTAAAAGATGTGGTTAATGGCTTTTTCACGCCTCACTTGCAGCAAACAACTTGAAAAGTGCATTGCACTTTAACTAGTTTGTTCAGTGAGCTATTTAGGCCTTCTTTTTGTCTTTTGGCCTTGAAACGTTTGCAGCTCTCAGCATTTTTTTTTATTTTTTTTGCAAAGTTTAAATTGTTTGTTACACTTGAAATTTGAAAACACTTTCTTGCACTTTTTAAAATGTAGCTGCTGTTTTTCTATAGCTATGCATATAAACGCAGATTCACTCACTCTCGGTGGAGCACTTCAACTTAAACATCCACTTCCACTTCCAATTTAAACATCAGCGTCACGCAAGCGTGCAAACTTGTTGGCCAATAGAAAACCAAACTGTAAAAACCAAAACCGAAACCGAAAGTCGTGCAACAACAGCTGCTGCTGATCCAAGCTTCAAACTGCCAACTTCAAGCTGCTGCCTGCTGTCTCGAAGAGCAAACGCGACGCACTAAACGCGATCGTAGCGCTTCTTAGTCTACTTATAGGATAGCCAAGCACGGCAACGCTTCACTCCGGTTCAGCTCAGTGCGGCATGGTACGGAATGGGAGAGGCATACGTGAGCTATTATAGGGGGCAGCTACTGGAAACTGGGAGTTGTAAGCGCGAGCAGCCAAGAGCTGATCTTCGGTATATAATTTTATACTCTTTGCAGTGGGTATTATAAGTTTTGAAATAGACATTTACGATCACATAAAGTATTCCGATTTCGTTGGCATGATTTGAATCGTAATTGTTAGCTGTTCTGCATTCCAAAAATCGCTTAAATATTTGGTTTTCACTTTGAGCAAGTACAAAACTATTATATCGTAAAAGCTAACATAGCAAAGATTAGAATCCAATAAAGTTTTGCTATATATGCTGACAAAAGTCATCAGTTGAGTGCTTTATTATGATCTATACAAGTTTCTTTATAAAAGTTTATTAGACTTTAGAAAAAAAGGAATCAATATCATACTTATAGCTGAAATATGATCAATCATTCAAAAATTTTAGTTTTTGGATGCTTTTTTTTCAAAGTGTCCAATTCTGAAGAATTTAACAAACAATTTAAGTAAAAGAACATTTAGATGAAAACTATTATATCATAAAGATATTTTAAGAAAGATCCGTCTTAGTTTGAATTTTTTTGTTAAGTTGACAAAAGTCATCAGTTGAGTGTTCTCAGTTCTCTGTACAAGTTTATGTTTTGTAACTAAATTTGTCAAAATCGGATCATTAAATCATATAACTGACATATGAAAAATCTTTAAAATTTATTTTTTTCTTTTTTCTTTCAAAGTTGCCAATTCAAAAGAGACTTATTTCCACAATTTAAACAAAATTTCTGCAAGTGTATTATGTCTTCGTCAAAACGAAAAGACCACATTTTTGTGGACGTTTTTTTTATTTTTTTGGGCTGGTTGTTGGTTTTATTGTTAAGATACGCCTGCTAATTGCTCAGCTTGTCTCTCTTTCTTTCTTTCTCTTTCTCTATCTCTAACTTTATTTGAAATTGAAAGTGTTTGCTGCTAATAAATCTTACTAAAAAGCAAAAGTTTTTTTTGATTTTAATTCGCAACGGTTATTTATGCACTTTAATACATTTTTATCAATTGAAATCTGTTTTGTTTTTCTTCTTCTTAAATGACGTACTTTAGCGGTCGTTAGGCGGTTGCCAAATTTGCATTAAAACTAACGAGGCATTTACTTTGACTACTCTGCTCTGTCTTGAAATATGGCACACTAATAATTCACATAATGCACTGAGCCATAAACCACATTATTTACACAAACTTTAACTTGATTATGCATTCAGTTTGGCCAAGGCTATAGAATTTCAGCACTCAAAATATCTGTCAATGTGCAATGTTTTTTAAAGCGATTTAATGACACTGACGCTTGACCGAAAATCTTATAATATAACAAACTTTGTATGCTTTTCTGTTGTGTTAATTGTTGCAGCATTGTAAGAAATAACAACAACAATAGAAAACATTACAATAGTTTAACGATTTTTGAGCGTAGTTCTAATTGTTTCAAGTGTGACTTTTAAGAACCTTGCCTATTGTGCAATTCTGAGTTAGTATGCACTTCTGTCGAAATTTTGCAACATTTTTCTGCTGTTTATCTAGTTAGAAACGATTATACAAAGAGGTTAAGCTTTTGAAAGAAAGAGAACAAAAGTTAAAAACTAGTTTTGATCTTAGTGAACTTTTTTAAAAATACAATACAATGATTTTCATATATATTTATACTCTGTTTTCCAAAATGGAAAAAAAGAGTATATTGGGTTTGTGAAATGTCCGTCTGTCCGTCTGTCCGTCTGTCCGTCTGTCTGTCCGTCTGTCTGTATGAACGCAGGTTTTTTCCACATTTTTGAAGCTAGAGCATCCAAACTTGGTATACATGTTGGTATATACCATAGGCAGACAAAGTGTCAAGATCTCCCCCCCACCCCCACCCCTTCCCCCACAAACCGCAAAAACCTTTATCTTCCACAGTTTTACAGCTAGAGTAACCAAATTTGACATAAAGACTAGTGACCACACCCTTGACCGACCTGCCAAAAAAAAATATGCCACGCCCACTACCACCCCCGCAAATGAGCTAAACCTGTATCTCCTACACCCTTATAGCTAGAAACCCCAAATTTTGCAGCATGACTCCATTTGAACTCTTCGATAGATTGGAGAAAAAAATTTTTACGTACAGAAAACAGAGTATATCGCAGTCGGGTGAGCTCGACTGCAACGTTCTTACTTGTTTCTTATTGTTATGCAATAAATGCATGTTCCAGTTTTTATCTTACTCTGAACCAGACTTTAAGCTTAAATGGATCCTTTTTAAGAAGAATTATGTTCCTACGGAAGGACAGTTGTCATATATTCTCCTCACATTTAGAAAAACAGAGTTTAACAATCTAATATAGAAAAATTGTCATATATACTCTACATTTAGAAAAAAGAGACTAAAAGATACAATTTCCAATTTCCAAATAAGTATGTACTTAAACCCCATCAAAAGTGCGTTTTACTGCTAAAGCGTATGCCCATTAGACTAACAGGCAACATTTGATGAGATACCCTTTTCCCAAGATAAACATATCATCTATTTTTGGGTCTCTTTCTCTCTATCTCTCTTTCAACGCTTTTATCATTGTGCTGCTAGTCGGCACAATTAAAGTGCTAACACGAATACCCAGAGGCATGTTGCACAATGAATGGCCAACACAAATTGTATTCCCATTTGCCCAATGCCCGGATAAGATCACATCATAGATACATATATATACATATATGTATAGTATGCCATATATTGTGATGAAATATGAATCTTTCGCTGCTCGCATTTGATTAGCGTGTGCCTCATAAATGTAACAAATATTTACAATAGTTAGTTATAAGTTTTTTATATAAGTATGTGTGTATTTATACTACTATATATAGGGAGTATTTGTAGTATTATGCATTCAAGACTGCAAAAACTTTTCCACCTCAATGGACTGCTTGTAGTTGTGTGCAATGGTTATGGCATAGAGGCATTTAGAGCACGGCAAGCGTGACTCGGCAATTTTCCCCCTTTGCGTACAGTCTGTGGCATAAAGTGTGCCACGCTATGTTGCATTTTATGGCGTTGCCAGACTGTTTCAATGATCAATGGGATGACAAAGTTGAGCAACTTGCTTAATTTAAAGCTACACTTGGCCACAAAAAAAGTAATTGCCAGCAACAACAACATAAAGATTCACACAATGCGATAGAAATGGACAGCTGTAAAGCTTATTTACGACCCGTCTAAAAAGTCAAAACCCAAGAGACATTGGGTTACATGAACTTTACACCTGAAACCGCGCGAGCAACAAATGAAATTTGTCTTTGCCAAATGTTGCGTGCCTAGCGTAAATTACAGCCCAGATCTGGACAGTGGCCTATTATAGCTGTATTTCTTCTCTTTACTTCTCTTCTTTCTTTTCTTTTATTGTGTTGTTTTTGTTGTTTTAGTTGTTGTTTTATGACCTACTTGTTGAAGCTGGTCTGGACACGCAACCTTTGACTGATTGAGAGTCGCATATAAATAAAACTAATTATGTACCAACTAAAATACACTTGCGAAACTTGATGCCACACACACACACATAAAGTAACACACATAGATACAAATGTATATACACTTGCTGGCGCCTAAATGTATGCTACATTTTAATTGTTTGCAGAGCGCTTTGCTAGCGCCTCAAATTGTGTATTTTGTTCCGTCGCCGCCGCCGCCGCCGGCGACTGCAGCAGCCAAATTAAACATTTGTCTGCCCAAGCACAAATAACAGTACATTGCCTTGCTAATAATTCTCTCTCTTTCTTTCTGTTTGCTCTTTGCAGTTTCCTGGATGATTTGGATAGGTTAGGCGCCAAGGACTACCAGCCAACCGAGCAGGATATCTTGCGCACCCGTGTCAAGACCACCGGCATCGTTGAGGTGCATTTCTCCTTCAAAAATCTGAACTTCAAGTAAGTTCGACGTTAGAGTTGAAGTGTGAATATGATTATTAACAAGTTGCATAGCTACTAGTGCTTATAAAGCTAGTATTTATATGAAGTTAGAATGTTATCAAATAGTTATCTAAGTTGTTTCAGTAATAGCAGAACATTTTTAGGTTTTTTTCGAGCTTTTAGCTGATTTTATTGCGTATCCACTTACATTTAAGAATATCTGTTTACCCTCTTTGAGGAGTGGGAAAAATATCTTAACACTTTTTCAATTTAATTAAAAAAAATAAAATGTCAGGGAAAAACAAATAAGAACGTTGCAGACGAATACACCCTACTGCGATATACTCTTTAGATCTTGACACTTTGTCTGCCTATGGTAGTATATACCAACATGTATACCAAGTTGCTCTAGCTTCAAAACTGTGGAAAAAACTGCGTTCATACGGACGGACGGACAGACATTTCACAAACCCAATATACTCTTTTTTCTTTTTTACTCCCTGTTCCCAAATTAAAAAAAGAGTATAAAAAGCTTTCTTTTGAGTGCTAAAAAGTTTTTTATACAAAACTCAATTTGCAACATAGATTCAAGTAAGCAAGTTGAAACTAAGAATTGATGAGTTTGGTCAAGTTTTCTTGAAAAGCAAAAGTTTTCGATTGATTATTCCTAAAGCAACTATATGTTATAATGATGCGATACTGCCGACTCCGACATAGTTGCTATCTGCAGCAAAGTAAAGCAGCTGGGCCAAGTTTTCTAAAGACAACTTTAGAATTAAATGACTTGTTTGCATAGAAAGAAACGCAGAAAAGACAGACAGACAAGGCTAGTTCAACTAGGCTGTTGATAAAATTGATTTGGTATTATCCCAAATTATAACTCAGCTAACTAAACACCATTATTACAGATTGTTTGATGTGGGCGGTCAACGATCTGAGCGCAAGAAATGGATACATTGCTTTGAGGATGTTACAGCGATTATATTCTGCGTGGCCATGTCTGAATACGATCAGGTGTTGCATGAGGACGAAACTACGGTATGTATTGTAGAGATAAATCATATAAATGCGAGCTTAACTAATATGTGAATTACTCTGCATTACCTGTAGAACCGCATGCAAGAGTCGTTGAAGCTATTTGATTCCATTTGCAACAATAAATGGTTTACGGACACCTCGATTATATTGTTCCTGAACAAAAAGGATCTGTTTGAGGAGAAGATACGCAAGAGTCCGCTTACAATTTGCTTTCCCGAATACACAGGTACGTACTTATGATTCAAATTAACAAATAATATATATTTAATCAATTTGTAATTGTTATTTTGAACAGGTGGTCAGGAGTATGGCGAGGCGGCTGCCTATATTCAGGCTCAATTTGAAGCGAAAAACAAATCAACCTCGAAAGAAATCTACTGCCACATGACGTGTGCCACAGATACCAATAACATTCAGTTTGTATTCGATGCTGTCACCGATGTAATCATAGCAAACAATCTGCGCGGCTGTGGTCTGTACTAAGGCGGGGGTGTGGCGGGGCAAACGGGAACCGTTACGGTATTAAAAACAGCGCGGGAGCACAACAACCCACCAGCATTGATCAAAAAAGCAAATGATGATAGAACCAACACAACAAATAACAAACAACAAACATACACACAACATACAACATATACACACACACAACACAACACAACACAACACAACACACACTTAAAGCAAAAGCAAAGCCCAAAGAACTTTTATTTGTATGAGAATATGTGCTTGAAGAAATGTTGAGATGAGAGTTAGTTGACGTGGCAGCTGAAAACAAACAAAAAGAAAAACAAGAATTGAACAGAACCGAAACAGAATCAGAATCAGAAAGTGAAAGTGAAAGTGTACAAAAAGCGCACTTGGAACACATATTGAAGAGCATTTCCTATATTTGCATAACATTTTGCATCATGCAAGCTACATGTATGACATGAAACGCACACATACAACAGTCAGATACACACACACACACACACACACACGCACAAACACACACACACACACACAGAAACGCAAGCATAAATGCATAAATATGTAGTTGTTGTTTGGTCTGAATAATTTTATAGATTTTCATAATTTATGTGTAGTTTAGTTTCTCGTGTATTTATTAAAAAACAAAAAAACTTAAAAACAAAACAAAAATCAATGCAAAACAAAAAAGAAAAGTAAACAAAGAACAAAGTATATATGTACTTATATATATAAACGCATATATACCGCATATAAGTATATAAATATTATATTATATATATATATATAAATATATATTAAATGTTTCCTGTTGCAATCTCTTTGAAATTATTCATGCCATCAACACGCTGCATTTTCTCATGCTTGTTTAGGCTTAAGTTCAAAAGTTTACAAACATTCAACAAACAAATCAACAAAACAAATTCCCTGGGTATAAAATTCGCGGAATGCAAATAAATAATATATTGAAAAAAAAAACACAAAACCTTATAAAACAAAAAAAAAAACAAACTTATGCATAACGTAATGATAAAACAAATGAACAAACCAAAAACCAAAACAAACGTAAAGCTCTAATATTTAAGACCTAATTTAAATGATAAACACAAAACAAAAACCGTTTAAAAAACTCTCTTAAACTATATTTGTATTTACTAACGCCACTTTCGAGATGGTGTATATAAAAAGTAAAAAAAAAACCCGGTGTCATCGTAATGAGCATAAGATCTTATTCAAGATCGATCTAAATTGTAATTTGTTAAAATTGCGTGTGTATAGAATATATAGTATAGAAAAGGAGCTACAAATCGCACAACAACAATGATAACTCATCACGCACACACATTAAACATTAAACAAAAGTCTCTTAAACTATATTTGTATTTACTAACACCACTTTCGAGAGGTGTACAAAAAGTAAAAACCCAAGCAAATCGTAAGCCAACATTCGATCTTAATCAAGATCGATGTAAATTGTAATTTGTTGAAATTGCGTGTGTATAGAATATATAGTATAGAAAAGGAGCTACAAATCGCACAACAAACAAACAAACAAATCATCACGCACACACAAACAAACACACACACACACACAAACTAACTTTAATTTTTTGTACACTAATTTATTGTAATTAATATATAATTTGTTGCATTTATAAAGCCACATACGAAATGTACTTTGAATCCAACCTTAAAACAAACTCGCAATAGCAACTGAAACAGAACGAAAACATTCTTCAAAAGAGAAAGCAGTTGATTATGAATGAAAATTAAAACATATTGTATGTAATATTTATAAAGCATATATAATATATATATATATATATATACTATATACAATATATATTATAATAATATTAATTATAACACTTATTGTATTTAGTAAATGGCATTTAACACTGTGCGTTGCAGCTGTTAATTTTGTTTAGACTTATTTATACTTATGTATTTATGTATGAATATATGCTTGTGCATTTCTTTATTGTATGTATGATTGTGCATTTTTTGATTTTACAAAATGAATTTATAATTGTTATTTTATAGTATTTTTGTATATTATACAAGCAGCTCTCTCTCTATATATCTCTTCTACTTCACTGTTCTACATACCGTATCCCCCTTTCCTATTTATGTATGTTTATTTTTGTGCTCTTGCTCTTGATAAATCCACTTATGTTTTATAGTTTTTAAGTCTTATTTATGTAAAACGCAACACACAACTTAAACAAAAACAAAACAACAATTTAGTAAGTTTATTAGCAAAATAAAATATCATTTAACTTTAAAAAACAAAAAAAAAAAAAACAATTTGCTTAACAAGATTGTTTCAATTCTTGGGCAAAGCAAAATACACAACAAAATAATTCAACAAATCCAGTGTGTAACTATGCAAAAGTTGTTGAACAACACACATTTTTCGTATATGTATCTACGAGATACTTTTGTAGCTAAAGAATACCATCTTTATGAGCAGCTCTCTAAGCATACGCAATACAAGTTTAACAATAATTCATACAAAACACAACTTTCCTTATCCTTAACAACAACCACAACAACAATAACAACAACAACAACCAAACACTGTAATATTTATCGTATGTATTTTCCATTCAACTTGTAAAATTCTACCAAAATACAAAATAAAAAAAAAATAATTTTCAAATAAAAACTATTTATTCAAAAACAAAATAAACATGTCAAACATTTTATTCCCACATTTTCTTACAGCTGGAAAATTAGTCCTTGTTCCAGGCAATGTGAGCCATGCACTTGGAAATATACACACACATACAAACACACACAACAAATACCAAGACCATTTTTACATAAAGAAATAAATGAGAAAATAAAACAAACTGGTGAAAACTTTTCCAAGTTGACTAAACTGTATGTAATTATATATAAAACAAATATATTTATTGAATATTTAATTCATCCGAAATAAAAAACAAAACAAAAATATTTGTAACTACAACTGATGTAATTTATAAATATTATATAAATCAGCAATCAACAAGTCAAGTTATTCATTTACCTATTAAAAACAAAAGTAATTAATAAAAAAAAAATGATCAATCTATATATATATATATATATACATAAATATATACGTATATATGTATTCAGTGAGAAGTAAAATCCACATATGTACTATATTTTTCTCGTAAATTGTATAAGCATTTGAAAAACCAACGTATTTCTAACTCATTAAATACTATCACAATACATAAAACAATACAAATGCATACGAAAGACTTTCCCTATTTTTTAAATACTCATACAAAAGAACTATATGATTTTTTTTTTCTAACTTAGAGATCGTTTAGCTCAACTTTGTAATGCTACAAAAAAACTACAACAATTTGCATAATACATAATAGCATATTAATAAACAAATTACATTATACATACGTATATCATACTTCGTAAAAAAATAATAAACTACAAAAAAATAAAAAAAAAAAAACAATTTTGCATTAAAAACGAATAAATAAATAATATAAATAAAATACATTACAAAATCAAATCATAGCAACATAATTCATATTTTTCTAAAACGGCTCATACAACTTTTTGCTCCGATATGTAAACTCACAAACACCATCACACAAAACACACACATACACCCACATCATACACATATTGCACCACTAATAAAGTGAAAAAAATAACTATTACTTTAATAGCAGTTAAAAATTTATAAGATACAAAATAAAACAATCTTTGATTTGTGCAAAACATAATAAATAATGTTTAACAACAACAACAACACGAACAACACAATGGCAACATAATAATGTTCAAGTTTGTAATTGAAATGAAGAGATCGGTAGAGAGATGTGGAACCCAGAGTTTATAGGTAGACAAACTTTAGACATTGTATCTAATTTTTAGCCTAATTCGAATTGCTTTTGTTGTCCATTCAGCAGATTTATTTCTCATGTTAAAGATACTTACTTAAAAAGGAAAATACAAAAGCCGAATGATCTGCATAATAACCATATTTGTATGTACGTATTTTGTCCAAATATAATGCCGATGAATTACAATTTTTTATAAATTCTCAGCATGTTATAATTCATATTCCTCACAACTCACGTGTACTATGTATGAACCAAGCCCTTTGAGCAGCAGTTTTTAAATGAGAAACGAGCAAGTAAACAAAAGAAATTACTAACGTGAAATAATGAAAGTAAATTGAATCGTTGAATTACAAATTTAATATAAATATTATTATAATACAAAAACAAATACCGATTAACTGAAAATAAACAAAAGAAACAAAATGTTTGTATGTAAAAGAAACTCAAAATGTTAGATCATCTAAAATTTAAATAAAATTAAATTAAAAAACACAATATTTTAAGCATTTTCATTTTTATGCAATTATTAGCATATGGCGGAATAAGATGCATTTATTTTTCTTTTCAAAGCTACAAGTCGGCTAAATCCTTTAGAATTTCGAAAGGACATGTCATTCTGTAGTCAAGAACAGAAGGGCTATCGATTTGCGTTTAAAGATTTTCAAGACTTTCCAAAATATATGGCCTTAGATTTTTACAAGGGGGTTGCTAAGAAAAAATTTGTAAAATCACAAAATTGGCCGCAGTTTGGCCATTTTAAGGACGATTCAGATGTCCTTTGGCATACAGATAGTCCTTACTATGCCAAGTCTGAAAATGAAATCCAAAGGACGATCGTCCTTTACACAACCAAGTTATAAGGACTTTTTTGTATACACAAAAATAGCCGTATCTCGGCCATATACTTGCCTATCCTTATAAATCCTGTGTCAAACGACGCGTCTGAATAAGGACTATCGTCTGTCCAAAGGACATTCAATTCGTCCTTGTAGTTTTTGAGCTATCAAGGATTTTGTGTTTTAGATCCGATTTTGTTCGCCTCTCAAATTAGCTCCTAAAAGTATGCAACAAAATCTGAAACTTGGAACTGGTTTCTGTTTTTGGTTTTTGTCAGACAAATTTTGGCAAAGTACCAGGCGAACAGAAATCAGAAGAAGTAGCTGAATTATATTTGAACGAAAAATTGTTTTCTGAAATTACTAATTTAGCTGTTATTCGGTTATTTAAATGACTACGACGATGTGCTTTGGCACAAAATTAGTCCTCAATCTGCCAAGTTTCACACTTCAGACAATCGTTAAGTTAAGGACTATCGTCCTTTATACTGTTAAGTAAACAGGACATTTCCCTATATCAAAAACTAGCCATAGCTTATGAGTTCTGTGTTAATTGACGCATTTCGACTAGGACTATTAACTGACCAAAGGGTATACAAGGACTTTGTAACTGTAATTAGGTTTTATTCGGCATTTGGTACAGTCACACACCGTTTTGACAGGTAGGCCTCATGTGTATTTTTGTACAGCTGCACCTTTTAAAGTCTGCAGTAGTGGGTATTTAAATGCTATAAAGGACTAAACGCTCTGAGAATGGGGTTGTTTTTTGCCTGTTATAAAAGCTTTTAGATAAGTTTCGCGGCAGGTAAACAATCCTGTGCTCTTGATTGTGATATATCTGAAATGCATGAATTTATGTCAGGATGCTAAGCCAGCTGAACAGTTACCGTCTGTAAATGGGTTTTATTGAAATATAAACATGATATAATTGTGTTAAGGCTAAACTAATTCTGTCGTATGCTAATCTTTACTCTAACAATTTTTTTTTGGACTTGGGCGTCGAAATTGTTCGCAAGGACACGCGTCGCGGCGTCTTATTGTTGGGCGTTGTCGGCTTTGGCGAGGCACACGCTGCTGGTGCTGCCGACACTATTGCAGCAGCGGGCACAATCTTAACAGGCGTCGCCTCTTGTGTATCCTCGTAGACCAGACGCATATCTTCGGTGCGCTCACAAGTCGCCTCATTGATAATCAGCTGCGACTCATTGTCCTGGTTCAACTTTTTGCTGGGCGATCTTTCGTTCGTATTCGTTGGCAACGGCTCAATGCCATCATCCAGCGGCCAGGCATCCATGGCTTCCTCGACGACCATGGGCGCATTCACAGTTGGCATATCAATGAGCACGCGTGGCGTTCTTCGCACTGCAATGGGCGTAGCTAGTTTGGCAGGCAGTGATTTGGGGGACATGGTGTTGCTGCTGCTACCCGGCGTGCGCGGCTGCCTTCTCACTTGTATGGGCGTGGCTGGTCGACACTTTTTCTCTGGCGACTCAAACTTTTCATCCGAGCTAATGATTTCCTTATCGAGCACTGCTTCGATGGGTTTGTGTAGCAGACCAAGCGTCGGCATGGGCTGGCTCTGCTCTGGCTTCGCATTGTCGCTGGTTTTCCGCTTGATAGCTATGGGCGTGGCCTCAGCAACAGTGTGCGCGACCTCAGCTACATTGGGCGTGGCATCTGTAGTTTTTCGCGGCATGCGGCGTATTGCAATGGGTGTGGGCTCTGTGACCTTGCGTGGCGATCGTCTAAAGGCAATGGGCGTAGGTTTGACTTCTGTTTTGGCCACAGCCTTAGGGCTGCCCGAGGACGCAGCTGAACTGCTGCTCTGCAAGGATGAATCATTATCCGCTTCCAAGTCAGTTTCTGCAATTTCTTTGCACTCAGCTAAGCTGTCCTCCTTCGGTTTGCGCTTTATTTGAATGCTATTGGGCTTGGTTTTCTCCAACAGCGGCCTTCGCGTTGCCGAATCATCCGCCGAAGGCTTTCGCAGCTTTTGTCTTTTAATTTTACGAATGCGCTGTGGCGCATTCTCCATTGTCTTGGCGGCAGCGCTCAGCACTGCATCCATATCTTGATACCATTCGCCCAGTTCATTTTGCGCAAAGGTTATCAGTGAACAGAAACCATCTGTGCTGGATACGATCAACATATTGCCATCATTTGACCAGGCCATATCAGTCAGACGTGTGTAGTGTATGTTGGAGACTATAGCAAAAGGCACCGGCTGCTGTGTATCATAGAAGAACACCGAGTTCTTCGTGGCCACCGCATAAATCATGCGATAGGGTAGAGATATAATGGGCGGATTCTTTTCGGCATTGTGCGGTCGCAGAGTGTACAGTACGGGTGAACAACGCACCGCGACCGTATACTCATTGGGAAACGGCAATACAAAGGCGGGTTTACTCAAATCATACCGACTGTACCCGTAGGTAGCATTCGTGGGTTTTAGCACACCTTCATAATCTGTTACGCCAGCGGGTGTAAGCAACAGTTTGCCATCGGGCGTAAAACAGAGACGCCTGAAGAAGGTTTGCAACGTGCCATCATGATACAAACGAACGCTGCGGCCATGCAACTCATGACCTTCCCGCACAGGTAGCGTGGTTTTGTTAACGCGATGCATCACACGTCGCGTGTTGGCATCAAAAATGCGTAAATTTCTGCGAAAATGTTTTAAATGAAAATAATTAACATATTTCAAGAGTAAACAAGTACTTACCGATCTGTGCACATGGTGGCTATATACTGATTGCACGGATCCCAAGCCACACCCTGCACGTAGCCTTTATGATCATCCAAAATTGCCAAGGATTTTCCCTTGTGTACATCCCATAACATGGCAGTGTTATCCACCGAGCCGGTAACCAAAAACTGCGAATTTGGCGCCCAACTCAAATCGTAGACATCTTCTCGATGTCCACGCAACACTTTCAACGTTAACCACACCTCACGATCCTGCTCACTATTGCCTTCCGCATCCACAATGTTGACCACTTCGTGTTCCGCCTTTTGTTTCCATATAAAAATTACACTTTCATCATCCCCAGAAGCCAACAGCTCGCCATTGGGTGACCAGCGTACGCTATTAACAGCACGCTGATGCCTCGCCAAATCTGCAGCCAGTTCCAGTTCAATGCCCTCGCTTTCTTCGCCTTGATTCACATACCAAATGAGAACGTGTGCATCTGTGCCGCCCGAGGCAAGACGACACATTGTGGGCGCATTTAAGCCAACGCTATGAGATTGTATGTCAACGCTTAGCACTGGATCGCGATTGTGCCAAGAGATTTCGGGGATTTTGCACTTCATACTTGCCTAATTAAATTAAAAATATATAAATTACTTAATAGTATTGTTTTTTTTCACCAGGAATGCTGACTTCGCGCCCAAAAGTCAGACAGCGATGTGCACACTGCAATAAACAGTTTTATATCGATCAAAAACTAAAATCGATAGCTATTGCGTGAGACCAGTGCTGTCAGCTATCGATAAATAAAAATATCTAAATTGACTATTGAAAATACCTAAAAAAAAAGCCAATTCAAATGGCTGATACATTTTTATGGCACATTTTATGTTGTTATTCGCTAATAATATAAAATGGAACAATATTAACTACTTTACTACTTATACTCATATAATTTCATTTTGTTTGAAAGAATACACTAGAAAGTAACGTATCGGCAAGGATGATCTTAAAGAGCTTTCCTCAGAAAATAATTTTACGTTAGCCAACAACAATTTTTACTCTTCTAAATGGTTAGATCTGACGTGAAAAAGGCTAGATCGGCAACACTGTCTCACGGTGAGACAACTCTGCGCTATACACACGATTAATCGCAACCAAGCGCGGCCAACTTAACACTTTTCGAGCTCGAAAATCGAAACGCAGCTGCTAAAAATGGTAAACAAACGTTTAACTTGTGCTAAATTGTTTATTTTAGTTATTTTTATTTAATTTCAGTCTGTGACCTTGCACACCGACGTTGGCGACATCAAAATCGAGCTCTTCTGCGATGCTTGTCCCAAAGCCTGCGAAAACTTTCTAGCATTATGCGCTAGCGACTATTACAGCGGCTGCTGTTTCATTAGAAATATCAAAGGATTCATTGTGCAAACTGGCGATCCTACAAATACGGGCAAGAATGGCCAGTCCATCTGGGGCACAAAGTTCGATGATGAGTTTAAGGAAACCATAAAGGTAGTTTTTAACAATCTAGACTTGTATAACTGTTATTTATAAAGCAACTTTTCTTGCAGCACACGGATAGAGGCATGGTATCTATGGCCAATAATGGTCCCAATGCGAATGCCAGTCAATTTTTCATTAGCTACGCTGCACAGCCCAATCTGGATTTGAAATATACGCTTTTTGGACGCGTCATTGATGGCTTTGATGCGCTTGATGAGCTGGAGAAACTGCCCGTAAATCCCAAAAACTATAGGCCGCATGTGGATAAGAAAATCAATGGAGTAACCATACACGCAAATCCCTTGGCCGCGTGATAGATTTAAATATATGATGTTAGTTTTGCATTAGTTAATGCACTATATATACTATATTTTTTCTAGCACTTAAGTTACATGATTTGTTGTTTCTTCATTTTTTGTTCACAAAACTAAATAATTGAGAAACAGCAAATTGTGCAAAAGCTGTTAAAAACTATTTCTTAAAAATCAGCCAAGTTGTCAGACAAATTTTTCTTTCATTTAGTTACAATATGTATATATAAAAATTGCATTGCTCATTTCGCATGAATTTTGTTTTCGAACATTTTTCAAACACTTTTGCACTTAAATTGAAAAACTTACAATAGACAATATGTATGATATATGATTGTAAAATCGAATAACTAGAAAAGTAAAAACAAATGCTAACAAGAATCTCGCAAGAGTTTCACTAAAATAGGACTAAGCATTATGTGGATACGCCATTTGTGAGGGACTTGGCGGGCTTCGGATGATCCTTCATGTGCTGCTCAAACATGCTGCGTATGTCGGCCAGAGCTCGGCAAATGTGCTCCGAAAACCGATGCACATCCTATGAATCAATTCAAAACATTAAATTAAGATTTGAAAATAAATAGTTTATGGGTTAACATACCGTTTGCGCACACGTGGTCTTCGCTGAGATATGGAAGAATATCAAATTTTCACCAGCTATGATGTAGGAGACACCATAACCATCGTCCGCAACGGGACCAAAGCCACCGCCGGCGCTTATGCAATTAGGATGCTTCTTTAGATCCATTTTGGGCGTTTGACCGTGCGGTGTTTGACTAGTGGACAGACGCCAAGGTTCGCTAAGCACCTCGTTGAGGAAGGGCGATTCAACTTCCAGATATTTTGACACAACATACAGACAGAAAAGATGACGATCAATGCCGCGGCCGCACATGGCATCTTGATAGCCCAACTGATGCCGATCGCAGGCATCCTTCAGCATCTGCACACGATCATCGTTCTGAAAAAGAAAATCAACAAAATGAGCACAACTACAACTTGAACTGTCTAGCACATGACAATTACCGTTGTGCTTGAATCCTGCATGGCCTTGACCCATGCTGCCGACTCAATGGTGCAGGGACGCACAGTTTCAGTGCGTCCTTCGCGGAACAGGCGCGTCATGGATGCCTCATATGTCAACGAGAAGCGTCCAGCATCGCGGTAGTATGCCAGCTGCAATGCCATCTGAATATAAGCATCGGGCGACAGGCGACACTTCTTCATGAAACCCTTGCCGTACTCCTGGTGCACCAATATGCGCAAATCAACCTCATTGATCAGCTTGGTGGCACCAATGGTGGCCTCTTCGATCTGCGACAAGCACAGCTTCAAATCCCAGTTGAGACGAGTCGGCGTCGGTGGCTGGAATTCCGGTGTACCTTTGGTGTTGCCAGTCTCATCATATCTGGTGTTGTTTTAAAATGAAAGTGGAATTAGTAGAGCGTAATGGTATAAAGAAAGCAAAGTTGTGTTAATTTTTTAAAATTATATGCAATTATTAGTCACGAAGTATGTTGCAGTTACAATTTAGCGAGGTTTTTTGATTGGAGTTAATTAGGCAGTATGTAATTATAAATTTATTAGTTTTACCCATCAATATCATCACCAAATATATATTCCCATAGATGTCCCATAACCGGTGCGTCCGCCCTATAAAATAAATGCATAAATATAATCGATTAAGGCCACAACCAAGGTTAATAATATCAAATTAAATAATATGTTTGTAAGTGTATTATATACATTTTGCTGTGTATCAAATTAAATATGGTCCAAGCCGACACCGATCAAACGTAGGACGCGGTAATATATAATAGACGGTAAATTTACCCATCCGATTGAAGATCATCAACGATCAAATTCTCCCACATGTGTGAGGCGATGGCAGCGTCGGACCTTTGTACACAATATGCATTAAGATGTTGAGTTAAGAACTCTTTCTGTGTTTTTCTGTTTTCCTGCAAACTAGAAATAATTGTAAATACTAAGCACTTACCAGGTGTGCTCGGCATTGAAACCAACACGTCCATTGTTGCCAACGCAGACGGTGAAGCATTTGTCGAACCAACGGTTATAGCCATTGCCATGAAGCAGTTTCTTGCCAAACGAGTCCAGCAGTTCCGGACGCTTCAGATCAAACTCGAAGGGTTCATCGTCCAGTGAGAGCACAAAGGCGGCCGATTCAATGGTGCGCAAGGAGACATGATTAACGCCGCGCGAGAAGTGCGTGTTGCGTGTCTCGGCCCACTTGGAGCGATTCCAGGCAGTTAGAGCAGCCAAATGCTCCTCGCCATCCAAAGGTGTGGACTTGGCTTTGAGTATGTCCTCAATTTGACTGTGGTTGGAAAAGAGTTTTAGTTAAGCAAGCTTAACACCTATCTTAAATACTTACACTTGCAGCTCGCATGGACGCAGTATGCGTCCCTTGTGATAGATGAGCATCTTGTAGTAGCAGCCCTGATGCAGCACCACAATATGATTGGCGTCCTTGTAATGTACAATGCGATCCGTTTCCAGTCCAGGTATGCGTGCCGTATTAAAGGTGCGCTCATATTGCCAGGAGCAAAGTGGTATCATGCCTTGCACCATAATCGGTTGCAGCTCCTGATGCTCAATCAGACGTCTAAAGTTCAGCAGCAATGAGATAACATTGGCGGCACGTGCCGACTGTATGGTGGTGAGATTCATAAAGATGGCATCGGTGCCATAAAAGTTGCTGTTTACGCAGAGAGGACTGCGTCCGCGCAGATACACATACTCCTCCCACCAATCCGAGACATAGTTGGTGGACCACCAGCTCTTTAGTATTAGATACCATTGCAATTTCTTGCCAATTGTTTGCTCAAACTCCTTGGCCAATCCCTCCATGCGTTTATAGTTAGTGTCATCCAAAAGTGGACGCACGGAGCGCAAATAACGTGACATTGTGTCGTGTATGGACGGCAAGGGCAGGCGCGGCAATGAGCCTTGAAAACTATACAAGCCAGGCTTATTCCAACTAGACAGCACACGCACCACAGCTACCCAAAGCATGGTGGGTATGGATACACGACTGCCCGGCGCTCTAGACTCATACATCCAGCCCTTGTAAATAAGCAGCAGCTTCAGCGTATAGCGCATCGTAAAGCATATGGATAGCCAAATGCAAAGTGAGGCCAGAAAACAGGCAGAGATCTGCCAGTTCATTGTGTTCGTGGGCAGATGCACCAATATTTTGTTGGTCAAATTGAAAGGTGCCTGATAGCCAGCAAAATGTAGCCCCAAGGCAATGGCTGTTATAAGCCAAAGGCTTTGTATGTGCGCAGGATAGACACCATTGCGTATGCCGTTCTGTAAAGCAAATTGAAATAATGAGAGCTGATATAAAAGTCGATTAAAAGAGTACTTACCCTGGCACGTGCCATGCGCTTCTTCCAGGATCGCACGCCCGAGTTCCACACCAAATTGAGCACCTCATGGTCATAGTTGATGTCGAAGCCCTCGTGCGTGATCGCAAACGAGAAGGCAACGGCTGAATGGGCTTCAGCCATAGCTGCTTCTGTTTTCTGCTAACTTAATATTGCTGCAATTAAAAATAAATATAGTGCAAATTAGATTAGATACGCGCTCTTAATCATAAATAGCGCTTGTATTTACATTTATCATATTCGAGCACATTATTAAGTCATTAACATTGCTTGCGGATTTAGCCAGTTTATTGACTGCGTTGGGCTTAATTAATTCAACTGATAAGCTGTAATTATCTTTTGCAATTGAGCAATGTGCTGGCATGAGTCAGTTATGGTTTTTATTTAAAGCTACAATCAAATCTAATATTGACCATTGATTTCTTCTTCAACAAAACATAACAGATTTGCGGCCGAATGTTTTTGTTACAAAGCTTGATTTTCCAGCTCAACTTTATAATAAAAACTTTAAGAACTTCTCATTCCGAATCGATTTCGTTTTTGTGATCCTCTTTTTAAAAGAAAAAGCAGTCTTTATAAGCCATTTTTTCATTGATACTCCGAATTCAGAACAGCTTATAACTCCGATTTCAAATGTTTTGCCCGGAATCAGCATTGAGAATAGGCTTGATTTTCGAAATTTATGAAACTCTTCCTTTGCCTTCGCTCAAACATTTAAGGCTAAATATTGTTGAATTTCAAATCTCAAAAGAACTAAATTAAGCAATTGCTGGCTTTAAAATTAACATGCAATGTTCAGACTGCATCGCAACTTAAACTTTCTGAACTTACAATTTTCATTACTGTACTAAAAAAATTGTATTTGCTTATGTCAATATGTCAATTTCTTTTTGATAAAAAGCAACACGTGGCCAGGCTAATGTCTCTAATGATTAGAGGATCGTAAACTGTACAAAGTTTTTTCATAAACACGATGCTTGAAATGCGTTGTAATAAATCATTTGCATTTGTTTTGTTGCACTTTGATATTGTTTATGGTTTAAGCAACAATCCTGCAATGCTCGCATATATGTACTGTATACTGTATACTGGATTATCAAATGTGCTCACAATTGACGATGTCATAACAAATTTGCATGCAATTGTTGAATTGACGTCACTGAGAACTTTTCGCATAACCAGCGATAACCCCAAATACGATTGCTCAGCCTTAAAGTCTGAGTATGTTGGAAAAAGGAAGGGAAAATGACGAGGAAAAACAAAAAGCAGAAATCATTAGACATTTCATTGTGTTATGATTGGCTCTTTGTTTGGCGTTCGCAGTTCCATTTGACATTTGATTGAAGCAATAACAGCAATTACTAACCGTAGATTGATATACAATATCAAGTGTTATGCGAGAGCACTTTGATAGCTATTTGTATTGTTTTGTGTGCATACTAAGTGTTTATTATTATTGTGTTGATTTCACTAGACACACAAGGGAGCAGAAATATGTACATATATAGTATATGTCTAATAGTCGCTGAAATATGCAACAAATAGTCGTTAGCTTTATGAGTTATCTTGTGTTGTTATTATGGCTACGAAGCATAAACTTGAAAAGTTGTTTACTGTCTAACCATAAACCTTGGTTCGCTTTTTGAACTCGACACGAAAGAGCGGTCTGAAAACTGAAGGCCAAAACAATAGAAATAGCAATAGCAACCCAAAACAACAACAACAACAAGTAATAAGCAACAATAACAAACCACAATTTTTTATTTTCGTTTGACCTACTTTTGAGTAGGCAAGCAGCGGCAGCCACGCGGCGTATGCGTAATATTTGCTGCTAGACGATCGCTACCGGCTTTTAAATATATATTTATGTGTATAGGTATATATTTATTTATGCACATATATGCATTTATTCATATTTGTTTGTTTTTGTTGTATCTGCGCGTTGGTGACAAGAAATTCTCGTTTTTTGTTTAATTTTATTTTGCACTGCCCACAAAGGTTCAAAGTCCAAAATCTTATATACGTTGTTTTTTTTTTTCTTATTTTGCCTTTGGCTATTTTCAATGGCGAATTATTTGTAGCTAATGCGATTATTGTGTATTTATTTATATTTTTGTGAAATTTGTTACTGTTTTGTGTTGAAACTAACCCTGTAGCTCTTTTTTTATATAACAAAAAACTAAGTAGCAATAAAAGCACAAAAACTAGAAAATCTCAAAAAAATGTGCTGATAAGCGAGACGTGCGCGCTGTACTGCTTATCAGAGACAGGGCCAATTGAAAATAATATATGAGTACACTCAAAAAATACGAATAAATGCGAATGTAGTGCGGCTTGAATTTAAGTAGCACAGGCAGAAGATGCAAAGCGAAAAAAAAACAAAAACAAAACAAATGCAATGTAGAAATTTGCTATTTGTTTTAGCAATCAATTGTGACCTTCAATTAGCTGAGGTGAGAGAACACAAACCTTTTTGTATGCAAATCTGCTTCCGCGCGTTGAATGGATTTATTTAAGGAAGATTTATGCAGAAATTTTCACTTTTACTTTTCTTTTTTTGTTGTTGTTGCAGCAAAACCGAATTCCGTGCGTTCTGCTGTAATTATTTGTATATTTTTTTTTAGACTTTGCGTTAAAAATGTTACGAAAACTAAGAAATCAACAACTTGATCGCTTGAACGACGAGCGTTAACTGATTGAGCTGCGTGGCGAGCGCATGGGGTCTCAAAAAGCAAGCGAGCAAACGTCGCCGGCTACAGATACAGATACATTTACAGATACAGATACATTTACATTTACAGCTACAGATACATTAACAGATACATTTACAGAAACACAGACAGCCAGACATGCATATATTACAAACATATTATGTATGTGTGGCATGTAGATAAGACATGTTGTATGTGTCTTCTGCTGCGTCACAGACCTGCTTGACCAACAAAAGGGGGGCTCGCAGTTCAAAGAGAGAGTGTGTGAGAATTGGGAATGGAAATTGGTAGATACAGAGAGAAAGAGAGAGAGAGTGAAAGAGAGTGCGGGGTGTTGACCGTTGCCGGCGGTCATCGTGCGCTTTGCTTTCATAAAACAGTATATCAATAGCTTCAAAAGCATCCAAAAGATACATAGATACATATGTATCTGTAACTACATTTCAATTGATTTGCTATAAGAAATATGTTTCAAACTGACGCTCTGCTCCAAAGGGCAAGGGGCCATCATTATTTATCTCTCCTGGGGCCAAGTTTCTGTGCGTAAATATAAAAATAGCATTTGAATATGGGAAATGGGATAGCGAGCAAAAAGTGAAACTGTATTCGAGAGGCAAATATACAAATATATATTATTATTGTAGCATTAATATTTCAGCATTTTTATCACATCAACATTTATATAGTATTTTTATTGAAATGTGCAAAAACTAACACATGCTTAGCTTATTATTAGTTTACTGTTTGCACTTTGAACTGTTGCATCGATTTAAATACAAAGTGAATGTGAACAAAGTTGAGCTGGGTAAACACTATGCAACCTCGAATTAAAACTACAATAATATATAATAATGGTATTTATCTATTAATCTGTGTGAATATATTTACATTTTGTTGGCATATTAAATATTATTTATCACGCCAAAAATAATACAATTTATTAAAGCAAATTAAATCAAAAAATTTATCAAAACTTCAATATTAATATGATAGTTGGTATATAGAAAGATAACACAATGCTTAAAGTTTGTGTAGTTACATTTATAAACAATAGTATTGCATATAATATTGACGAAAAAACACATAATTTTCTTTAAAAACTGTTGAAATTATTATATAATTTTCAACTTTTGCTTTTCCAAAAGGAAAAAAAACTTGGAAACGAACTTTAAAACCTTGAGGGTTCACTTTTCAGCTAGAACCTTTTCATGATTGTTTACACTTGAAGTGTATTTATCAATAAGTTTTTAGTTAACGACTTTTATTTGCTTATTACACTTTGTACAAACAAATACAGAGTTGATTGCGCTTAGAGAGCTCTTATGTCTTGTGATCTTATAATATAAGAAATAGTTATTTAAAAGCAGCGATAAGATACTATTTCGTATTATAATTGATTATTTGCCATTATCACTTGATTAAAGTTCAATTGCACGTTGGGGTCCTAACTTATTTCGCAAATGTCCATAAAACTGGAACGCAATTAAAATTTAGCTGCCTTTTTTTTATACTTTATTATTCCGCACTTCGATAAGCAGCCGGGCACGCGGCTTAATACGACTAATTCTCAAGTTTATGCCAAAAAAAAAAAAATGTACTACGAAATAAAAAATAGCGAATTAACCTACAATCGAAATCAATGACGCATTAAAACAGTCTGCTTTGGCATTTTTGGCAGACACAATAAAAAAAAAAAGTACAGTAATCGGTTATCACAAAATTTTCTTATCAAACATGTCTGGGCAGCTGATAAATCTACAAAATTTTTCCAAGGTATTTACGAAGGAATTAAGCGAATTTTCGTGTTTGAACTTTAACAGATAATAAGCTGTCAAGTTTTTATGATCGTAACCAGAGACCAGACCCAAAGCCAGACCCAGACCCAAAGCCAGAGCCACAGGCACAGTATAAACACTTGCGTATACTCGTTCCGACTTGGACTTTGAACTGTAAGCAAACTTGAACGCGTATTTGTTGTGGTTGTGTTCGTGTCTCTAACGAATGGTATCTAGAGAAGGGAGGAGAAGTAAAGCTAGAGGAACCAGTTAAGCTAATTTTCAATTCGGATCCGCCACGCGCTCTTATATCATTCACACATTACTTATGTATGTACATATGTGAATGTTCATAAGACTGAGTTTCGCCAAAATGCAAATGTCAAAACTGATCATGTTCTGGAACTCAAAGCTAAAAAAATTCGTTATAATTTGTAGTTACCGTAATACCGAATATACATTGTACATAAACTATCAAAGAAGTAGTTTTAAATAAGCGTCTTCTAATTTTTATTTTTTCGCAATCGTTTAAAAATAAAATTTGCAAATTCATATTTTTTCGGTATCTGCCCATAAAAAAGTCAACATACGATTATTTCCTAAAAATCAATAAGAAATTGAATGCAAACTGCTTCTACTTGACAAATTACAACAAAAACGAAAATCCGCATGCATTTCTGTTCAATTTAGACAAAGTTAAAGGAGTTAAAAATTTAGGAAATTTTACACGTCATAAATTATTGTCCGTTTGACATTATTTTTTACCTTTTTTTTTAACTATATTATAAAAAGTTTTGAAATCGCGTTTTATACTTTTTTGGTATGGGATGACCTGAGAAAAATTTTGTTTGAAAAGAAGAAAAAAGTAGCTAAAAGAGTCATATTTTTTCAATTTTCAAAAAATCATATGAAATATAAGCGAAGAGATCTTTGAAAATTTGTTTGCAGTCACTATTAGAATTGCTTGGAGGAATTGTTTGCATTAAAACTTTTTTTGCTTAAGCCCGAGGAAAAAAGTCAAACAAGAACCCCTCACAAAAATTCTAAAATTTCAATGGGTACTTAATGGGTTAAGGAAAGTTTTGTATCATTCAAACGAAATTCAAATGACCTTTCCATTAATGCCAAAATTTGCATGAAGTTATTAAGAATTAAATTATGAAGTAATCTTAAATTATGAGTAAATTTTCCTCATACTTTTATCAAAATAGTTTTTCCGACACTTGTAGATCTTAAAAAATTACCAAAAAGACATTTCGCTTGATAAATATCGAATTATCGATTATAATCGTATCAATTTCGACAAACTAGTGGAAGTTGAAAATTTAAGAATATCATCTTCCCTACAAACGCAATAGGCTGAGAATGTTTACAGGGTGACTAGAAATGAGCTGGTCAGCTTTATAAATGCATACATATTATACTTTCAAATAATAAATTGTTTTGTTATTTGCACATGATATTGTCTTGAGGTTTCCCCACTTCTTGTTGTCTTTTTCAATTAGTTCGTGCAACGCACACACACAAACACACTCACTGAGAGCTCGCTTTGCGCCCACACAGCTACACCTGGCAGCGCTCTTGTGTATGTGTGTGTTGTTTTTGTCTTTTACAGATGTTTACAGTGGGAAATGTTTACAGAGATTAAGCTTGCTGCTGCTGAGAGCTTTTTCTGCTCACCCACACAACTCAACTCAACTCAACTGGCTGAGAGCAAAGCAAGCTGGTTTTGGACTTTGAACCTCGCTGAAAGAAAATAACAAAATTAAACTGAAAAAAATAAATAAATAATAAGACAAACAATAACAACAACAACAGCAAAAATAGTAGCAAATATCGCGTTGTGTTGTAATAATTGGTTTTATGCTATTTGCACTCTTTCGTTTTCCACGCCGCTGCATTTGAGCGGAAAATGGAAATGGAAAAAAAGAGGGGCTTGCTTGCTGACCCAAATAACAGAAACAGGTTGAAGTTGTTGTTTTTGTTGTTGTTGTATTAAGCAATGCTTGTTGTATCAAGAGTAGGTTGCTGGGCCAAAGCTAATTTCGGTTAAAACGTTAACGTATATTTTATGGAGTCAAAGGTGAATGCACGGCGCCTGCGTGAGACAAGGCGCGTTGTTTTTGCCGTCTTCTTTAATTTATTCTGTATATACATACAATTATACACAATAAGCCCTTTACTTACATATAGTTTTTGATTGAAAAGAACTCGTTTTAATTACAGGCAAGAATAATAGGCGCTTGTAGCTTAATCCAAATGCGCCTAAAACTAAAAGCGAAACGAGAAAAACACAAAAACACACACACACACTCAGGAAGACGAAAACAAAACACAAGCAGCAGAGACGTCGTTGCGCGCGCAATGTTGTTAACGAAGCAACGCAACAAAAGAGACTGAAGAACCAGACAGAGCTCAGAAGCTACAGAGAGCTGTAAAAAACAACAACGCAACGACCATATGATCGAAGCGGCGAACGTTGTACAAATTAGGGTGACCATGCCATGCATGCATTGTATAGCTGTAATTACTTTTCTTTTATTTGCAAATATTTGATTATTTTCTCACATAATATTTTCAAGTTGAACTTTCATTTCATACTGTTATTTTCTTTTTTTTTCATCTGCTCAGCTAAGCTTATATGTATATACAAATTGTGAAACTTATTCAACAGTTTCAGTCTTGGGCTGCTCCTTGCTCTCAGCGGGATTTGAGAGACCGCGTATGCTTACATCGTAGACAACTTCCTCGATCTTTTTCACATCGTATTTGAGCGCATCGAAACGTTTGCGCAAACCATCGTTTTTCATATTGAGCAAACGGAAGCCCGTGTTTAAGTCGCCAATGAAATGGGAGATGTTCAAAGGACGCTCGTAATCGCCCATTGTGACGGAATTTGTGGCGAAACGTGATAGTTCCGAGGCGAGCAACAATATGCCCAGCAAATAGTCCTCAATGTCCAAATGAAAACCATCGGAATGTTTAATTTTTACTGTCGATCAAAATAATAGAAGTTTTAAATTTGTTATAAGCTGTGTTTCAACTAGAGTTGTCATTTTTAGATCAATTCGATGAATCAGTAAATTTTTGAATCGTGTACTATGTCAGTCGTTTAGTTCACTAGTTCAGCTATTTATTCGTTCATGAACGATTCCACTCTTTTTAATAAGTAGTTCATCGATTATGAACCATAAAGCTCACTTTACTTAGTAGTTTATCGTTAATGAACGATGTTTGTAATTTTGTTTAGCTATTTGATAATTAGTTCTTTTGAACTTGTTCTGAACGAAACGAAACAACTCTAGTCTATCAACTACTTACAGCCAAGCATTTCAGCTGCTGTTTCGCGCGTCACCAAAAAGCCCGCCTCCAGGTATATAACCAATGCAATGAGAAAGATCAGCCGTTGGGTAATGTAGGTCCAATGATCGGAATAACTGTGAAATCAGAGAGTGACACATTAGACAGACGCCTACAACACAATTGGTAAACATGTCTTACCGGTAATATTGGCCAGCCGGCACCAAAGCAGCCAACTTTGCATATTTTTCGGCACAGGCTTCGATTTGCATGCGTGCCAGGGCGCAAGCATTGCTAACTATAAAAGTAATATAATTAATATAAATAATAACAAAGCGAAAAACAACAACTTACCTTTGCTCAAATCGCTGTGTATGATTTGTAGCTGTATTGTGGCTTCCTTGGCCAAATGCTCAATTTCGCGCACCACAATGCGAATATTCTGTTGCAAATACATATATTATTTAGTGTTTCTTTAGATATATATGCCACATCATGTTTCTTACCTCACGAATCTCCTGCTCATTATCAATATACTTCTGATAGTTTGAAAATACCTCCATATTTACGAAATGCGACATTTTACTTTGTTTGCCAAATTTTTTTTTGCTTGTTTACGCGCCGGTCTCACACAGATTATGCACCAACACATTTAAACAAATCGATACACATATCGACTGACAAAGCTGTTTCGCATGCGATGTATATCGATATATACGCGCACACGCAATTTTCGTCAGAGTTGGGCACTCTAGTTCCTTTTGCGGAAATAGTTCAGTACTTCGACTTTGGGATAAAAGAACTAACCGTTTAATTAGGTTTTTGTCTTGAAATGATCTAATCGTTTCTTTATTTCCATTCCGAACACAGGAACAAATCATTTTAATTTCTTTTAGATTTTGTCATTGAATATACGTTTGCGGACTGCTGCCTTAAAATTGTTATACTTATGACAACATTAAATTAAACTGTTATCGAATTACACCGCACGCAAGACAGGAACTTGTCGAACGAACGTAAGTCGAAAGATAAGAATTTAAACTTCTGAGATAAAAGCGGAAAAGAAAGGGAACTAAAGGAATTATAAGCAAAGATATAATTCAATTCAAAGTCCCGTTCATTTGAACTTGTTCAGTTCGTATCGACCCAACTCTAAATAATTATCGTTTATCTGTTTACAGCTGTGCTTTCTCGTTTGTGTGTCGTATTTCCTACCGTCTCCCAATTAAAATTAAATCAAATCAAATTCAATTTAATTGAGTAAAATGTCATACGTAAGCTTTGCAAAATTATGATTTTAAACAGGAAATCTTTTTAAAACTGCCGATTATCTTTTTTAAGGGTGGCGGCTTCAATCCTTACGGTCAGCCTGGTGGCAATGGGGGCTACTCAGCTCCCCCAGGCGCCTTTCCACCCCAAAACGCACAAGTTTCACCACAAGCTCAACAATGGTTCGCCATGGTGGACAGAGATCGGTCTGGCAAGATCAACGCCTCGGAGCTGCAGGCTGCTTTGATCAATGGGCGTGGACAGCAATTCTCGGATAACGCATGCAAACTTATGATAAGTAAGTTGAAACATGCAAAGTAAAAGAGGTATCCTATGAGTCAGTAATGTGTGTATATAAATATACATAGGTAATTAAATATTTGCCAGCTGCCCCAAAGAAGTCTTTCAAGCACACACGTGCGTTATCTTGATAAACATTTGTTTGTTTACTTAACGCTTCTTTGTGTTTATTTAAATATATTTTATGTTCTTCTCCTGCTCACAGGTATGTTCGACAACGATGCCAGTGGCACCATAGATATCTATGAGTTTGAGAAGCTTTACACCTATATCAATCAATGGCTGCAAGTTTTTAAGACTTATGATCAAGATAGCTCCGGTCATATTGAGGAGAGCGAACTAACGCATGGTAAACTTGCAGATTCAAGTGTATAACTAAATTATACTAATTTCGATTCTTTTACAGCTTTTACCCAAATGGGCTTTCGCTTTACGCCCGAGTTTATCAATTTTCTGGTAAAGAAGAGTGATCCTCAAAATCACAAGGAAGTTTCCGTGGACCAATTCATTGTGCTCTGCGTGCAGGTACAACGTTTTACGGAGGCTTTCCGACAACGCGATACGCAACAGAATGGCACCATTACCATTGGTTTTGAGGACTTCTTGAGCGTTGCGATTGGTTGTTCATACTAAAAAGCAGTTCCAGAACTCTTAAAATCTTACATTTCGAAAAAGAAGATGAAAAACAAGGTTCGCCGCACACATAGCCTTCACAGATGCAATCTTATTCCGTTTTTTTTTGGTGCATTTCGTTTAAATTTATGGTGTATGTTTAATTTTGTTATTTCCTTATCTCGCCAATCACATTATAATCTCCTCTGAAACACATTGAGTATTGTTATCGCAGTTTGACTCACATATAAGTACAAAATCAGCCTAATAAAAATATATATATATATTTGTAAATGTAATGTAATTGTGTTTTATTTAAAGTGTGAACATTGTGAATATATAGTTTAAGGATAATACATGTCTTAGCTTTTCAATCTGAATATGTTTCAAGCAGTTTCACTGCCAAACAATTCCAATAAATGTCTTCGCTTTTGCATAAATGCACAAATAAACTTGTTCTGTGTTCCATTCGAAACCAATCATAATATTTTGTTCAACTCGAAATGGCAGTCAAGAACTTAAAAAGTTACTTATATATAAACATAAAATTTGATAAAAGTACATTTGGATATAAGAAGTACATATTTGATATTTGGTTTGGGAATCGTAATATAAATGTTTTTTTTTTTTTTCATTTTTCTCTTTTTGGTTATAGGTATACAATTGTAAAATAAAAACCCTAAATATAATTGCTTTCAGTCTTAAAAGTCAATAAATGTAATGTGTATATAAAATTAATGATTTTGGTGTTTTTAAAATAATAAATTTGTTAATCCACAATCGATATATGCGATCTTATTTCTTATGTGAGTATGATCAACTCAAAATCAGTCAAAATTTTCAATAAAATAAATACCTAATATGGCATAATTTGAGGAGATCGCTTAGACAGTCAAAGTTTTTTAAGGAATAGGCAAAACTAAAATAAATACAAAGAGATCTTTGGGTATGATGGACAGTGGAAGATTGGGCAAGATTTCTTCATAATATAATTGATTAGATGTGCCTACTATTAACGTAGGACATCTACATTTAAGGTATGTTAGTTAAATAAAACGCTAATGTTTTTTTGCTTTTATTGTAATGGATATGTTGGAATTAAATTTGAATTGCTTTTGAATAATCTAAAATAAATTTTGTGTGCTTAGGTGTTGTATGTAAGCAAAATTTCGCACAAAATAAATGCTTAGCTTATAAAATTCATATAAAAATATTTGCTTAAGACAATGAAAATATCATTTGCAAAATATCAAAGCCGTCGTCTCTAATATTTTCCATTAATTTTCTTTTTTTGTTGATTTTTGATTTTGTTTTTTTTTTTTTTGAAAATACATTTACATTAGCTATAAATTTGATGTAAATAATACGTTGCATTTAAATTGAATTATTGTTGTCTTAATACTAAATGATTGATGTGATTTTGATTGTATGCTTGATTAGAATTGTTTGCACTCCTTAAATAAACATAAATTAAAATATTACAAATAAACAGAAAAATATTCTTGGGATGACACATAAAATGACAAGAAATAATTCATAAGTTTTTCCTCATGGACAAATTAAAATGACACAATTGTTCAGTTCGTTAGAGCGAAAACATACATTTAAATGGAAGTTACAATTGTTCCCCTCCCAATAAAACCCCCTTTCCCCATCGAGTATTTGGTATAAATCGTAAACAGCTTCAAAATTAGCAATCCTTGTTGCAATCTATAATGAGCTTGCCCTGTGAATCGTCGGACATGGAGCCGCTTATGTTCATCATGGTACCGCCTTCCATTTTCATGGAGTACTTGGAGCGACGCTTGCTGGGCAGCTGTGGCAGCTCCGTATGATGTTTGCGCACATGCACACCCAGATTGCCACGCTGCTTGGACTTGTAGGGGCAGTAGGGACACTGATGTGCCGGCTCCTTGCCACCGCACTCGACATTCTCATGACGACGCAATGTGGACTTCCAGCGATACTTTTTGCCACAATGACGGCACTCATAGACAGGCTCACCATCCAGGCCAATGCCATTGGGACTGGTGATGCTGCCATTGCTGCTGCCGCCATAATCGCTCAGTGTGAACTCTAGCTGGCGAAAGGCCTGCGCCTGTGCATCCTTCATGCAGCTGGGCGAGCTATTGGCCGTGGAGGCAAACATGCTCATCGAATAGTTGCCAAACTTGCCGGCCATGTTAACGCCGCCAGCGCTGCCCGGTTGATCCATCAGTTGTATGTCATCAAAGGCATGAAAGCGTGCATCGTCCTCATCCTCAGTGGAGGAACCAGGCTCATTTTCACATTCCGAGTGGCGCAAGTCACGCTCCTGCCGCTCCTGCTGCGTACGCAATAGTTTCTCTAATATTTTAGTGGGTGTCACAATATTGCTAGCCATATCATTGTTGTCCACATCTTCCTGCACACGACGATGTGGCGTCTGCTGGCGCAAAATCTCTTGAGCTCGTATCTGTTGCTGAAAGCTGTGCAAGCCATTGCGCATCAAAGCCTCAGCAATGGCTGCTGCTGGTGGCTTGTGCACTGGCAGTGTTGGAGCTACTGCTGCGGTGTTGGCCACCAGCACCGAAGTGGGTATAGCCGTAATGACACCTGGCAGTTTAAGCTCGGTTTTGGGCACCACATCGGCGCCAGCCGCTGTCTTTAAAGCATATTTAAGGCGTGGATGAAATGTGGCAGCGCCAGCGGCAGCGCTTTGTTGTTGCATTTCATCAGCCATCAAGTTTTTTGAAGCCGTCTCGGAGGCAGCGCCATAAACAGCAATGGCAGCAATGCTTGACGGCTCCAGCGTCTCGGCAGATGTGGGCGACACCTGACCGTACTTACTCAGCTCGGCCGGATCCTGTTGCAGCACCTGCTGTGGCTGCTGTTGCTTTGGCACCTTTGCCGATTTGGTCTTATAAAACTCAAACAACATATCGGACACTTCGGACACGGACAGACGCTTACGTCGTGAGCCCGGCAATTGCAACTTTTGCTCCTCACGCTTGACATTGAGTATGCTGCGCTGCAGGCCACGTTGTATCTCTCCACTGGACACAGCCGGTGCAGTGTTCTCCTTGCGGCTCAGATCTGTAGGCAAAAACATTTTGTATTAGTTTAAAGTGACTAAAGAAATTGCTGAAAATACTGAATTATTGGAATGAGCTTGTTTAAAATATGAACACAAATGAAAAAGCAAATGATGTGTTTTCATTATTGACACCCTGGACTGCTGGGATTAGTATATGGAAATAAAAAAATGGTTTAGAATGATTTAAGCATGCAAAACTAAATTACAAAATGTGCAATATAAAATTAATATGTAATTATAAAAAAAATATATTTTCTTCAAATAAATAAAGCTAAGTACACATAATTGAAAAATTTATTTTAATTTTTTTTTTTAATACACATAAAATGAAAATGTTTTTAGCAAATGAAATGAAAATGTTTAATATTTTTTTGTGCTGCTGGTGTGTTGATGTTTTGTTGTTGTTGTTGTTGTTGTTGTGGTGGTGGTGGTGGTTGTTGTTGTGAGTTCTTTGTACCGAAACCATAATAATTTAATTGTTTACCTGTCGCACATCTAGAAAAACAGAGAAAATAGGTTAGTTCTATTTTAATGAATTTTTAAGCAGTTGATTCCAAGTTGCAGTTAGTTTCAAGTTGCAGTTAGTTCCACGTTGTCCTTTGTCCAACATACACTGAAAAAATTACAAAAAATTAATTAATTAATTAATGAAGAGCTTTAAAAAGTAGCAGTGCAGCTAAGCTTTGTGTTGTTGTGCTTTATCACTGTGCGCGTGGGCGTTGAGCTTTTATATTAAGCACTTTATCAAGTGTTCACTGTGTGTGTTCACAACAAATTGCTACAGCTTGATTAAAGCTTTTCCAGCAGCACACTTTGCATATATGTATACACAACGCCCACGCGCAAGCGCGCGGAAAAGCGTCCACACCGCAACACAAACGAAACTGCACTACACGACGCGGCAGCTTAACAATTTTCCAAGCACCAAGAAAGAAGCGCAGCAGGCAAACGCAAACGCATCCTCAAATCCCAAAGGCTGCGCAGCTGCAACCAATGCCAGGCAAACAACAACAACCAAAATTTCGGGAAAATTTCTCGTTTTGTGTGGCCTGCTTTTGTATGTGTGTGTGTGTGTGTCGTATGTATCTGTTGCTGTTTGCGCAGCAAGTGTACCCAAGGCTTATGGCCTGCGCTTGATCCGGGTCCTTGATTTATTTTTACTCTTTGCTCATTTTCCGGTTTTTTTTTTGTTGGTTTCTACCTAACTCGCATTCCTTCTATTTCTGGCATGTTCCAGGCAAATATCACCAAAAGAAAACTTTCTCTGAGCGCAACAGTGAGAGTGTGGGCTGCATAAGCGAGAGAGAGTGTGGGTTGTATGCGAGAGAGAGAGTGTGTGCGATGAAAAGCATTTGCGCAGGCGCAGTTAAACGAGCACATTTCATAGCTGTATGTGTGTGACTGTGTGTATGTGTGTGTTTACGAGCAGCTTCCGGTGGTGCTTCGGCTACAGCTGTTGGCAAATGCTTATATATAGATTTCAAGGTCAACATGGTATGTAAATGCATGTACATGTATGTACATGTATATGTAGAATCAAGTTAAGGGAGGGCTTGAGAAAAAAATATTGAAAATTGCTTTTGTAAGCTGTATTCATAAAATGTGCAAATGTGTTTCACAGTTAAATTAGGTAAACAGCATTTTGTGACTTGTCGATATAAGCTGTCTGGTGCTTATCTCAGAGATGATAGATATGAAAGGTATAAGAGTTATGAAAGATATATGATATTTGAGCTAGGGTTAGCAAATTTGGCATGTAGATTCTTATAAACCTACTAAGCACATAAAGTTTGTTTAAACTTTCAATACTTCTAGACTGCATTAACCAAAAAAGCTTAAAATCGAATAAAAGCCACAAATATACAAATACACATTTGATAGCAAGTTTAAGTTCCAGAGTTAACTTTAATTTTTATAGACTACAATACAAGCAATTAGTTAAAAACAAATTATAAACGCTTGCAGTACACAGACAAGGCCACACGATCATAGCCAGCGCTTCCAGGAATATTGCATTTAAAATATATAAATAGCTTCAGAACAATAGAAAACGACAGCCCCTTTTGGAACTTGCATGTTGTGTGTGTATGTATCTATAGATTTCAGGCTGTATCCTGTTTATTGCATTTTGTGCGCAGCGCTTTGCGAAGGCAAAGCCCAAAAGGAGACGAGGAAAATGAACCAAAAATAAAATCAGACACGAATACACGAAGAATATGCGCCTGCGCATTGGCAAATGGAAAAACTGTTTGGGAAATCTGCCGTGGGAAGCACAAAAGCAAAAAGCCGCTCTCGACAAGCAACACGAAAGAGCATAAAAATAAACACAAATAAATTTGGAAAAACCCACACAAAGAGAGCGAGAGGGAGAAAACTTATTTTTAGAGAAAAAAAAACACACACACACACACAGTTCGGAACGTGATTTATCTATGCACAAATGTTTTTCTAATACAATATACCATTTGTGTATGTGGGTGAGGCAGAGATCTTAGCACAGATAAGGTCTGTCAGTAGTACAGTCCAGTTAGCTATGCTTTGTGGTTGGCCAATTTTCGTTGGGTTATGCACTGATTTCAAGGGCAAATTCTAAAACCACCACCCTTTGCGCTTGGCTGGACAATGGGCTTGAAACCTGTTTTGGTTAAAGGATTATGATCTATTGTAATGAAATGCGAAATGGGAAGGAATCTTGTTTGCTTTGAGCACTTAAATTTGCCAGTTGTTAGTGTGCATATAAGTACGAATAATTATATATATATATTTAATATTTACCTGTTTGTCATAATAATTTCCTTTTTATTCGAGACATAACTCATAGCTTGGCAAAACATAAAATAAGATCTGTAAATGAACAAAAATTAAAATAAAATAAAGAATCAATTATAAAATAAAAATATAAACTTATTACTTACAAATCAAGTAAAATGAAATTTGAAATACAATTCGTTCCATAAGTTTGCTGCACATGAAATTAAACAAACAAATTAAAAATGTTAAAAATAAAATGAAAAGAAAATAAATAAATAATATATATAATGGAAATATACAGCTTACTTTTTCTGTTCAGCCAGTCGTTAAAAAGTTGTAATAAATTTCAATTGAATTCAATATATGTTTTGGTCATGTTTTGTTTTATTAGGCAACACGTATAAAAAACTTAAATTGGTCCTCACTTTTATGTGGCTAATTAATCGCCTAGTTATCTAATTAACTATAGTTTAATGACTTATATGCAACTAACAAATCTAAACTTGTTCAACCTCTTCAAAGGCAACGAAAAATGCTTGATTAAGGACTTTTTCAAAATACATGCGAATGCTTTAATTCTAAGCGAGTTTTGGCTTTTTGCTTAAACTATAATAATAACTAATAATATACCTTTCATTATGTGCTGTTGCATAATATATGTAATTTTTGGTCTCAATTTGGTTAAATATTTATTTTTTTTTGTTCTAATTTTAAACGAATACAATATTAACTTGGAATCCAATCTTCATATGCAAATTCAGCCTTAGCTCCTCCGTTTACAATATGCAACAACTTTATTGGTTGGACAGAGTGACCACTATAAATATTTGATTTTATTTAAGAAATTTATCAAGTTAAATCTAGGTGCTAAGTTTTCTTAATTGTCTGAAAGTAATTCAAAATTTAAGTTATAAAAAGCAGCTATTATTACTTTGATCTCCAACTGGTCCCATTACATCTTTAGAAGACTTTCAAATCACATAAGTTATAGTGCTCACTCGTCCACATAGAATATGTTTCACTTGTTGCACACAATCTATCTATAATTAAATCTCTTCAAAATTGCTTAAATCAAAACCGAATGCTCCTTGCGCATATGCTCATTAAGGAAGGCCTGGGAACGATAGACGCGTGCGCACAAAGGACATCGATTGGATTCATATTGTGGTGTGCGTTTGGAGCTCTGACGTGGCAACTTGCGTCCGGCTACCAGGCTGCTGGTGTCAATGTTCAAATGCTGTGTCAAATGCGGCACCAGATGTTGCAACGAGCGTGCCGTCGATATGGATGCCAATTGTTGCAGTGCAATCAAGGCGTCTTTTTTTGCAGTGTTGTTGCCGTTGCTGCTGCTACTGCTGCTGCTGGCGCTGCTTATGTTGTTGAAGTTCTTGGGGGAAAGCTGTGAAGTTTTTGGTTCCTCATTTTCGCTTCTTGCCACACAAACTGTAGTGGACTCCTTGCTCTTGGCCAGCTGCTTGGAGGTGCTGGCCATGGCAGCGTCTTGGCCACGCAAATTGTATTTTCTAGCCGGGTTCACTGCAAAGAGAAAACATTTTTGGGCAAATCAAAATAAAAATTTAAATAAAAAGTGTAAGTAAAGAAATGAATATTGTCTAAACCAAAGGTATATATGTTTGTACATTAAATAATTAATTAATACAGGCAAACATATATACAAACAAATATTTACACACACAAAGAGAGTAATTACAGTTTATAATAAGTAAAAAGAAATGCATTTTATCTATATGCGAGTTTCTTTCTTCAATTTTATTTACATACAAAATAATATGTTTTTGGCATTAACGAGAACTTGGCTAATATAATTACAATCAGTTTTAACTTGGTAACTAAAACAAAAACAAAGGCTTAATGCCTGTCTTCAAAATGTGCTTAACTTAATTCGAGATCAGCTTCATTTTCAACTTTAATATCGGGTGTATATAAGTCCATCGGATCGAATGCGCTTAAACTGCGACTGGAAGATCGGCTTCTTGTTGTTGTTGTTGTTGTTGTAGCTTGCTTTTGCTTGTGTTTACGCTCAGCAGCTATCTCTGCCAAATGCAGCTTCTTGTGTCGATTCAAATGTGAACGCCGCTTGAACCACTTGAGGCAATAGTCGCACTGGAAACGCTTAAAGTCCTGGCACTCCTCGCGCTGATGCAACATCAGGCGATTCATGGTGTTATAGTAGCGTCCACATTGGCATAACAGTTGATTCTTGGGCCCATGTCGCACATAATCTATGGAAACAGCAGATGATAAGACAAAAGAATACCACAAAATAAAGTTATGCAAATTGGTACAAACAATTCTATAGCGTAGTGCACAATTGACAAGACAGTTTTCAACAAAAAAAAACTGGTACAGTATATGGTACTCTATATGTAGAGTGATGTCAGTGATATGGTTTGCTGATGGAATACAAATTCGGTTTTTGGATTAACAGTTTCTGGTCGTTAATGACTTTATTGAGTTTATGTTTGTTTCAAAACGTGGCGCAAGTAAATTTTGTTAATGGATTTGATTTGTTTTAGCTACTACTCGAACAAAATACGTTTACGTTTTTTTTTTGGCTGATTTATATTAAAATTAGTTTAAAGACCTTTTTTCAGTGTTTGGCAACAAATCCTTGCAAGTATCATAAAACAGCAATCAAGCAGTTGCAGCAGCGGCAGCGCCTACAAAAAAGAAATTCATATTAATAATAAATCATTTAAAAATAACCTAAGTTAAGCAAGATTGTTCTTTAAACGAAATACAATGCATATAAATTGTAAACATTTATTCATTTATATCCATATACAAGTTTAAATATAAGTTTTTGGGGATTAATGTTATTAAGACATTTAAAATTACTAACGATTTAGTTGTATGTGTATTACATTACGTATATGTATGTGTATTTGTGTACTTACACTTGAATTTGAATTTGGAGCTATTATAAAGCTGCACATGAGCAACAATTTAACTAAACGTATCCAAAAACTATTTTTTTTGGCTTACGAAATTCGTTTAAAACTTATGCAACTAATTTCAATTTTTTGTTTGGTTATGTTTGAGATCATATCTTTGTGTATTTTACAAACACTACACAAGGATTCGAATAGTCAGTATGAAACATGTATAAAGTTGTATATATATATATATATATATATATATATATATATATATATATACATAAATACCTAAAAGTAAGAAAACAACAAATGCTAACACATAACTGCAATATAGACATTTAAAAAACACAGGCCTGTTAACTGATTTGGACAGAGATTTTTTTTTTGTAACTTGAACTCACTAGACTTTGAAATTTTGTAGAAATATTATTAATATATAAGTTGCTATGGTTTATATGATATCTAGACAAATATTTGTAGTTATTAAACGCATGTAACAGGCCTGCAAGTCCCGCCCTGTCTCTCCCCCTAAAGCCTAATAGCTAATCTTTTAGCCCAGAAGCAGCGTATCGCCGGATTCGGAATGCTTCTGGTTCATATGTTTGCGTAAATCAGATTTATATTTGCATTTGTGCGGACAATGCGGACACTTTAGAGTGGGCTCCACGCCGCATTCGTAGTTCTTGTGGCGTTTGAGTGAGCCCTTGATTTTGTAGGTCTTGCCACAAACGTTGCACGCATATTTGGCATCATCAATAGACAGCTCATTGACTTGTTGCATTGTCATCGTATGCACACTGCTTAAACCATTCACATATATCTTCTCCGTTTGCTGCTGCTCATCCTCGACGCAGGGCAGCTTATCCACATAGTCATCATCGGTAAGTAAATCCTCATGATGATCGTTCTCCAGCTCACGCTCTGCCTCATCCGCATCGCTGAGCAGCAGCTCGGTGTCGTGTGTGGTAACCACTGTGGTGGTAACAACATCGTTAGTGCTGCTGGGCGCCATTGAGATGCTAGTGGAGCCATATTGCATGACATCGCGCAGCAGCAGTTTATCCTCCAGCCTGGACGTGTCTATTTTGATGTACTCCTGACGTTGCTGCTGCGGTTGATGCTGCTGTTGCTGTCGTACGTCAAGACATTGCTGCAGTGACAATTGTTGTCGCTGTTGCGGCTGAAGTGTCTGTTGCTTAACAATTTGTATGGTTGTTGCCTGTGGCTTATGCAAACTGGTGGTTGTTGTATTTGTAGTAGCATTTTTGGTTAACGCAGGTATCGTATACTGTATGTTGCCAACGGGATTGCCCAAATCATCTGGCGGCAGCTCCACAACAACTGTTGCGCCCGACAACATGCTGGTGGCATTACCCGAGCTTGTGCTCAGTGTTTGATTATGACTCGTGGTACTTGCAATGGAATAGGGCACCGTCTCCAATATGGTCCAGTAGCCATCTGTAAATAAAGCAAGAGTTGCAGGCAAAATATTAGATAATTATTTATTAAGTATTTTATATGCATAGATAATTACTTGTAGCAGTAACATAACAAAATGTAGCAGCTGATGATCCAATTGTTTGTGCTTGTTTTTTTGGTGTGTGTGTGTTTGTTTTCATATATGGATACTACATATACAAGGGGGATGTTCCAGAAAACGATATCTTGATATAAAATATAAAAAATTTGCTTAAAGAAAAACAAAAAGTAAACATAAAATCAAAATAGTAACGAAACAGTTATAGCAAATAATCTGGAACAATTTCACTAGGCTGGGCATATATTGTATTATATGGTATGCTTTATTCTTAATTTGCTTGCATTTACAAATATGGTATAATATATTTATATAAAAATGTACACAACTTTTGCTTTGCTATGCATTATCTTTAGAAGGTATTAACTACAATGGAGCAGTTTATAAATTGTTTGTTTATAACACCCAAAAATACATACTGTACTTAAAATGTATTTTTTTTTTTTTTGTATATAACTGAGGAATATATGTAGTGGCAAATAATGGCGCTTTAAGTCTTTGTTTGCTTTACATGCTTTGCTTTTGTTTTATTTTATTCATTGTTTTTTTTTTTTTTTTTTTTTTTTGGGAACTGATGTTGGCAAGATTATTTGAGAGAGAGAATTTCAGAACACCAACCCACCACAGAAATTAAGTATTTAAGTGTTTTTTTGGGTACAAATAATATGGTCTTGGACCAATTTTCAGCTTAAACTAAAGGATAGTTTTCATGTTTAACAAAATGTAAAATTATTAAAGTACAAAATTAAAATAAAAAGATACAAAAAAAAATATAAATAATTCGGAATGCGCTCAGAGATAGTTAAGTTTAGCTAACACGTGACTTTTCAAATTACAAATATTTTGATATTTGTCTGAATCTAAAATTTTCTGTTAAATTGAGCATACTTTATAAAATATTGCATCTCAGATAGGTTTTAATTAAATATATATTTAAAAATGTTATTTTTGTCATGCGCACATGTGAAGTTCGGTTTCAAAACGGAGCTTGTTATCTGAATCTTCTGCTATATATATTGTTGTAACTAACTGGCACGTGTAAGCTCAGCTTTGAAGTTAAAGTTTTATTCAAATTCAATAGTTAAAAGTTGTTCTTCTTTCACTGTTAAGTAATTTGTGCGTTGTGCGCAGGAATGTGACATGCTTGAGTTTGCCACAACAACTGGCTTTGATTATTGATAATATAGGTATGCTAAATATTATATATAGTTAAAATTGGGTGTGCTACGTTATACAAAAAGCTATGAATTCTGCTGCTGATGCTGCAACTTTAACGGGTTGCACACACACAGACACATTTGGAGGTAGTTGTAGCTAACACTGAACAGGCTCCATCTGAGGGAAGGCAGCCTGGTCTGAACAGGACAAACTAATGTGTATTCATTTGGTAAACATTTCAAAAATACGCCTCTCGGAATTGCTACATATATATATATACACACACACACAGAGACATGCTTTTAGCCATCCTCATCGTAGTCATCATCATCCTCATCGCTTTCCTGCATGGGCACAGCGGTAATGGTCAGATCGCGACCAGCAAAATCAAAATTGATCTCACATAGAGCGGCTGCCACATCGCTATCAATGCCGCCGCCTTCAGCATCCTCAGCATCGTTATCATGATCATTATCGCCATCGTTATCATTATCCTGCTCATTATCATCATTGCTCATATCATCCTCATTACGTATCAAATAGAGACTTTCCTCATCATTGCGCAGACGCTCATAGAGCATACAATGTTTGCGCTTCGCATGTCTCAGCACATGATCCTTGCGACGTGAACGATACTCGCAGGATACGCACTTGTATTTCTTCTGCTTGAGACAGTATTTGCGCACATGCTCCTGCAGTTTCTGATGTGATTTATAGTAGCGATTGCAGTGTTTGCACTGCATAAAGGAATCGCGGGACAGACTGCTGGCGTTTACTGTGCGTGGCACATTGCTGCTGTTTGTTGCTGTTGCTACTGTTGTGTTGTTGGCGGCGGCTGTGGCATTAGTGTTGCTGCTATTGTTGTTGTTGTTATTGTTGTTGTTGAGATAGCCATAATAGTCACCGATGGCAGGATCATTACTGCTGCCGGCATTCGCATTGGTTGACGTATCCACGCCCAACAGACTACCCAATATGGGATAGATGTCTGCTTTTTGGCGTTAGTTGCGATGAAAAACAAGAGCAAAAAAAAACATAACAATAAACAAATTAATATGGCAAACACAATTAACAAAATACAAATCAAAAAAGTATAACATAAAAATTAAAAATGTAAACTTAAACAAATATTAAAAAAATATATATATATATAATAAATAATGAGAGGTACTTAGTGTTATAATACAGTATCTACTACCCTCTATAGATCAAGATGTTGCGTTGTTTAATGGATTTTGGTTTTTAGCAATGACAGGGCCCCAGGCGATGAAATGCGTTGATGATGATGTTCATGATGATGATGATGATGATTGTGATGTTGTTGTAGCTGTTGCTGATAATGACAAGCACATAATTCCGGCATATGCACACTTAGCATTGTATATAAGTAAAGCGCCAAAAAGTATTGTAATACGTATGTACAATAAAACAGTAATACTAAAGAAAACAAAAACAGAAACAATAACAATTTCAATAGTTACTCAATGTGTGTGTGTGTGTGTGTGTGTGTGTGTGTTTGTTGTGTTTGTTGTGGTGAGGTGCTTTCAATAACTACAACATTACAGCAATAAATACATAGGTTTATCAATATATTTAGTACTATAGTATTCATTTTTTTTTATATCTTTCTTTTGTTTTTTTTTTTTTTCTTTGTCAAAATACAATACAACGTTTTATGTATTATGCTGCTTCTCACATTATAGCCATGTATATGAATAAAGGCATAAGATTTCCAGATTTTGTGCTCCTGTGCGGCATCATCTAGAAGAAGAGAAAAACTTATGTTAGTTTTAGTTTTTTTTAATAATTTGCTGAAAATCAAAGTTATTTTTAAAAGTAAAGCAAAGACAAAAGCTTAATTTTTTTTGGTTTTTTTTTTGTTTTTTTCATTTAATGTAATATATTTTAAATTTAGTTTTTTTTTTTCCTGTTTTACTTATAACAATTAAATCGTTTACTCGTTTTACATTTCACATTTTTTGCAGATTTCATTACCTTTTATATATTTTCATTATATATTTAATAATAAAATTGTTTCACAAAATTTTTTTAAGGCGTTTTTCGGCTCTATACACATACATATATATTTAGATATATATATTTATTTGTTGCTAATTCGTTCGTTAAGTTTAGTTTTTTGTTTTTTTGTTTTTAATATATTTTTTGTTTGCAAATATACATTTAAATGATTTAAGCACACTTTTCAAAAATATTCCAACAACTGACATTTCGAATGACAATTTGTTAGATATTTACGAGTATATTTTTATATATATTTTTTATATAAAATTTGTTAAACTACTCGCACAATGTATCCTATGCATTTAAAAAGCCAATTTTAACAATTTTTTTTTTTTTGTAGATTTTTCGTTTGTTGTAAATTTTTGTTATTAACGCAAACTCAGCTATTATATTTAAAATTGTTTTGTTGCAAATTGGGTTCCTAATGTTTTAAATTTTCTAGTTTTTTCTTGAATCTTGAGTTCTATGTGTGTGTGTGTGTAGCGTGCGTGAACAGCAATTAACAGTTATAATTTACATTTAATATGTGTGTGTATGTTTTGGGTGTAACTTAATGCTATTTTCTTATTGTTGTTGTTGCTGTATAAACCCCATTTGACGTGTTTTTTCTTTTGTTTAATGTAAATATGCTACTATATGATTTGTTATTAGTTTTTTTTTTTTTAAAGAAAATATAAACAAGGAAAATGTAAATTATTGATAGCTAAAAACAGACAACTAAAAAGTATGTGTGTTTTGTATAGATATATATATATAGTTATGTGTGTATGTATGTGTGTGTTGTATGTTCTTTGTAAAGAAAAGCCTATTCAATGTTTTTGTTTTCCAAAATCTATTGTATTCCCCGCTTGCCTATACCGTTCATTTCAATTCACATAACATTTTGTGTCTTCTTAACAATCACAATTGATCACATCGATATTGTTTCTTTTTTTTTATGTATGTATTGTACATATATAATATTTTATATATGTATAAATATATATATATATAATTTTAATATTTATATATAATTTTACATTCACAGCTCCTTGTTTACAACGTTTTGTGTGTGTGTGTGTGTGTGGGTGTATGGTTGTGTGTGTGTGTATAAGTATGTGTATGTGTAGTAGTTGTACATAGTATGCGCTATATTATATAAACTTTTTGTTACATATGTATGTATTTTACTCGTAGTTTAAGTTACATAGATACATTCAATTCGTTTTTTAAGCTTACCAAAGAAAAAAAAAGGATACAATGTTAGAATAATAAATTGTTTCTGGTTAGTATAATTTCTCAAAAAATATGTTTTGTTGTTGTTATAGTTCTTGTTGCTGTACTTGATTCGTTTGTTGTTGTTGTTTTATAAAAAGCCTAAAGCAACAAATGGCTGCACTGTGCATATCGAAAATTTTAAAAATCTTGCCCTGGCGAACTGTTAATTAGTTAATATACATAATATGTATTGTATATATAGAAGCACTACTTATTTATAAATTACAAAACATACATAGCTATTTTGTATGTGTATGTGTGTGTATGTGTATGTTGTGTGTTGTTAGTAAGATTTGTTTTGTTAATCAAAATTATATTGAATTTATCACATGCTCTTCATTATTTCCATTTGTTTCTCTCTTTAACATTTTTGTTTGTTTTTAACTATATGACTCAAAGGCTGTCCCTGGGCGTGTCTTGAATTTAATTCCCCTATATCATTTTTTATTTTTTTAAACGTTCGTTCCTTCCCACAAACTTTGAAGTCCATCACATGCGCTGTTGATAAATTAAAATGTTGCTTGATTTTGTTTTGTTTTTTTGCTTAGAAAAGTAGTTAAAAAAAAGAAGTTATTTAGATGTATAAATAAGAACCACAACCTTAATAGACAAACGTTAAATAACTGCATTAGATTATAATTGTTTATAAAGGATATACATTATGTAAATTGTGAAACTCGCCTACTCTTACTCTCTCTCATTCCTTACGCATTTTTAATTTTGTAATTCAACAATTTAAGTATAACAAAAAGCAAAGCAAACTCACGTAACTGACTAGAGCAAAAGCAATGCTAAGTTTTTTTATAATTATAAAAAATTTCGAATGAAATTGAACATGCCAATTTGAAGTTGCCCGATTGTTGTATAACAAAAAATAAAACATAAAATAATAACAATTTAAATACAAATTTGTTTTTGTAGTTTTTGTTTTTGCTTACGTAATTCGAATACTGACCGACAAGAATTTTGTTTTTTCTTTTTGTTTCTTTTATGATTTAACATTTCTTTTAATATTCGCATGTTTTCTACTTTTTTTTTTATATATTTTGTGTGATGTTTTTTGTTATTTAATTATTGTTAATAAATTTTTAAAAATTTTTGTTAATTTTTTATAATTTTTTTAAAATTTGTTTGCTAGAATTTGTGCCAATTTCGTTTTGTCTGTTGTACAATTGAATTTGTTATCACATTTTTTGTGGCACAAACTGCTAACGAACATTACATTGCGCCCCTATGTGTTTGTTTTTGTTTTGTTTTTGTTTGTTGTTGTTTATGTTTTTGTATTGTGTGTAGTCTGCTGTGTTGTGGTGTTTTAATTAATGTTTATGTTTAAAGTACCTAAGCAACGAGTTTTCATCAAGCTCATTATTTAACCCTTTCTTTAGTTACATTTGTTTAACAATTAATAAATGTTGTAATATTTTGTTTAACTAAGTATATAGCATGATAATGTCTAAACTTTACATTTAGTTTTTGAAGTATGCGTTTAAAATAATATATATATACATATTTGTTTTTAAGCACACACTTCAGAAATGTTTGCTTATAGCTACGACAAAATAGATAACTGTTTTTTTTTCTTTTTTTTTTATAACAAGGTTTGCTGCAACATTACGTGATTTTCTTGCTTTTACAAAAAATTTTGAAAATATATAAGTATATAATAAATTAAATTACTTTTTTTTAGTCTGTTTGTGTGTGTGTGTGTGTGTGTTTGAGTGTTTTTGTGTGTATTAACAAGAAGAAAAATTAATATTATATTAATTACAATGAGGACTATATTCTTTATATCACATACCAATTATTTCTCATTTACTTGACTCTGACTGTTCGACTTCGTTTTCGAATTCGAATTCGAATTCGACCTTCGATTCCATTCTCTCTCACGACTCCCTGGTGACTATGACTCGATGCGAGTCCTTTGTCCTTAACTCTTTACAATGCCAATTCATATTTGCTCACACTTGTACATGTTGCTTGCCCATGTTGCATGTTTCACATGTTTTATAATCATATTAATGGTAATTGTTATAATAATAATGGTAATAACTGTTTTAATTTGTTTTGTTTGTTTTTGTTTTTTGTTTTTTGTTTTTGATTGCAGGCGCCTTTTACCATTGCCACAAGCCAAATTGTTTCTAAATTAATAATTTTGTTTAGCATTTTTTTTTTGTTTTACTTTTTGGTCCAACTAAAAATTGCCGCCTATCACATTTCGTGTTCGTCATAAAATAAATAATAATACAAAAATAAACGAATAATTTGTTTTCTTTCATGGAATGAGCACAAGATAAATTAATAAATTTGTTGGTTGTGTTTTTTTTGTTTTGTGTTTTAGAAAAGTTTTAGAGATCGTTGCGTTGCACTAACAATAATTGTTTTTGTTTTTTTTTTTTTTCATTTTGTGTGGCTTTGGTGGCGCGCTGCTAACAAAATAATAAAGAAAATTAATAGTTGAAACAAAAAAATATGAATAAAATATAAATCAAAAATTTCAAAACTTGATTGTGCGCTGTTTTTGTTTTTTTTTTTTTGTTTTTTGGGATTTTTAGCCTATTACAAAAGATTTTAGCGTTGATTCAATAATTTGTTTTTGCTTGTGTTGTTTTTGTTGTTGTCTGTGTTTTAAGCTTATTGCACATGTCCATGTTTTAGATTTAGTTACGCTTTATCGTTGCCTTAAAGTTTAAAACTTACTTAGAGTCTAAATTTCTATTATTTTTTATTTTGTTTTTGACTGACTAAGCGATTGACTGTTGCCTTCTTTTTATACATATATACATATGTATAGGTATATAAAGTTTTTTGACAATTTTTACATATATACATATACATATGTCGTCTGCTTCTATATAGTTTTTAAGTTTATTAAGTTTAACTATTGCCCCAAAACAAATATATAAAAGAAACAATAAAAAAAATTAATTGTAAGCGCGTGAGAGTGCCAATTCTATGCTAACTAATCCACTCTCTGCTCTATATTCAAGTTTTTTGTTGTTTTTTTGTTTGTTTAGTTTTTTTTTTTTTTGTTTGTTTTTAATAAATATAATACGCTTAAAAAGTTCAACACTAAAATTAATGTGAATGTTTTGCGTTTTGCTGCGTTCTCTCTTCTACATAAAAAATGCATTAATTTTTTTTCTCTTTTCTGTTACACCACAATAAAGAAAAATTCATTGAGATCATTGAGTTTTCTAAGGATGTTACACACATTTCAACAACAACAACAAAAATATATATATATAAAAAAAAAAAATATTAAGCCTTGCAACATGATTCGCACTCTCACGCGCCCCCCACATACAATTTTGACAGACTGAATACAATATATCAAATATTATATAAAAAACGTTATAAAGGAATCGAAAAAAAAATTTTGCTGGAGTTACACAAAAATAAAAAATAAAAATAAAGCTAATAAGAAAAAAATATTTATATAAAACTAAAGATTAGAATCTGTTAATATTTTCACAATGACGGTTTGTTTTTTTATGCATGCTCTATGTAGGTTTTTCTTGTTGTTATGTAGTTATTATTCTCAGTATGTATTATAGTTAATTGTATATATATAAAAAACGACTATATGTTTTCAAGATCATTTGAAAAAACTTGCTCTGCTCTCTGTTTTGGACTCATGTGTGTATTGTTACTGGACTGGATCCGGAAAGTGCTGCATATAGAAACAAGGCTAACTAACTAGTGGCAACAGCAGCAGCAGCAGCAGCAGCAACTAGTTGCTGGCGTCATTGCAATTGTTGTTGATTGTATCATCGATGTTGGTGCGTGCGCATGTGCAGCACGAGATTGTGTTTGTGCTTTGACTTCTTGTGACAAATGGGGCATTCAAATTGCGGCTCCACGCCGCACTCAAAGCGCACATGTCGATTCAAGCTATGTGGACGAGCATAGGTGTTGCCACAACGATCGCAGGCATAGGCGCCACCGCCGCTGCCCCCACCGCTCCAACTGCCGCCGCTGCCAGGTGGACCGCCAGCGTTATGCGTGACAAGTCCAGCGGCTGCTGCGGCTGCAGCCGCTGCTGCTGCAGCTGAGGTCGAGGCGCCGGCAATTGTTGAGCCACTTGTATTATTAGCTGCCGCGGCAGCAACAGCTGCTGCCAACTTCGAGTCCACATTGCTGCTGTTGCTGGGTAGTGTTATGGGCGCAATGCCAACACTGCTGCTGCTGCTGTAGCGACGCAGCGGCGCTGGATCAGGACTGGACTGCTGCATTATCTGGCCGAGTGGACGTATGTGCTGTTGCTGCTGCTGCTGCTGCTGATGATGATGATGACTCAGTGGCAGTCCACCCGGCACCTGTGCGGCTGCCAGCAGCACTTTGGCAAAATCCATGCGCAAATCAAAAGGTTTATCTCCGCTATCATCATCGTTATCATCCTCATCATCGTTGTTATTATTGCTGTCGTCGTCGTCGTTGTCGCCATTATTGCCATGACGCCCATGTAGCGTGCAATGCGTGGGCGTGGCGCGACCGCTATCAATGCGCAGCTCATGCTCATTATCATCCATAACGCTGCCGCTGTGCTCGAACTTGATAACGCCAGTGGACGTGGCAATGGGACTGGTGCATGGACTCGTCTTCAGATTGAGCAACGGATAGTATCGATGCGTTGGTGGCGTCCGGGGGATTCGAATTGATCCCTGACCGCTATGCGCAAATTCTGAGACGAGGAAGAGACAAGAAGTCAAACAAAAGATGATGTTAGTTAAAAGTTTTTCCATTAACAAATTGATATATAAAGTTGAAAAATCATTTTTTTTTGTTTTTTTTTTTTCATTTTTTGAAATAGAAAAATTAAAAGTCCTATTTACTAATTGGAAACGTAATTTAACAAAAAAAATATATATATATGAAATATAAATAGAGTTTATTACCGTGAATTCGTTATAAATGTTGCGTTTCGTTTAAGTTTTTTTGTGAGCGTTTTGAGTAAATTTTGGTGCGTTGGTAAATGACATGTTGCGGTGTGTGTATATATGTGTGTGTGTGCGTGTATTGAGTGTGTGTGTGTGTGTGTATGTTGTGTGTGCGTGAATAGGCTGCTCGAATCTAAAGTAAAATGTTGAAATGTTTACGGTATATAAGTGTGTGTGTAAAACGCTGCTTAGATATTAAAAAAAACAATAATAAAATAAATAAAATTTAATAAACACAATGAATATATAAGTATAGTATGTGGAAACAACAATTATTTGAATGTAAGTTACATTTACAATTGAGAGCTAAGCAAAAAAAAGTTGTTCAAGTTACAAGTGATTTCAATGAGTTGTTCAGAAACTGATTTTTCAATTTGTGTGTTAGTCACAATTATACAAAAAAATATTAATATATATATATAGATATAGATAAAAACACATTTTGTTACTAATTTAATATATGTATGTTTATAAGAAGGACAGCATGTTTGAGACTTGGAAAACACGTATAGCTCGTAAATATACAAGCTACTAGAGAGACACTTAAAACCCCTAGAAATTCAATTTCAATATTAAAATGTTCTTTTTCAACTTCTTTTTTTTTAAATACGCATGCATAAATTTACGTTTATAAATGATATAAGAACTACAATAAGAAAGTAAATCTAAAAGTAAAAAAATGTTGATAGAAAATGCAATATTTATAAAAACATGTTCGTTTTTAAAAACTAAGTTGCTTTTATCATTTTGTTTTTTTTTTTAATAATATATAAATAATTTAAGGCTATTTATATTAATAGATAATATGTATATATATTTGTATAGTATAGTATAAAGATAGTTGGTACGTTACGACACTATTTATGAGAGCAAAGTGAAACTTAATAATAACCTGCAGCAATACAAACGAATGGCATGTAAAAAGAGAACAAACTACAAATCTAATAGAGGTTTCATACAAAGTTAAGAGTTATAAAGTATAGTTTTTATATATATATATATATTTGTTCATGTACTAGCATCATCACACAGGCCCAGGCCTCGTTCCTTGTTTCTATAAAAAAAAAAAACATGTACAAAAACATATATATATATATAGTTTTATCATCATTATACAGGCCCAGGCCTCGTTGGTTGTTTTCTATAAAAACATGTACATACACATATATATAGTTATATAGTTGGTTGGTTTTATAGGATCTAAGCAGTAGATACACTGGTTCTAGTTATGTAGAGTTGTATAGTAGGTTAAGAGCATGCAAACAACAATAAGAGGGCTACACCATAAACTGCCTTGTAGTATGGATTTTTTTTTTGTTGTGCCAGCCACAGCTTTACTTTCATCGATCTCAACATCAATAAACGACAACATCCACCTGAAATAGAGAGCTGATTAGTATTGGTTCATAGCAAAAGAACAACAACTCAAAGCGAACATATATATCAAGATCATTTCATATTTTTTTTTCGTGTGTTGGAGTGGTTTTGGAAAAGCTTGGAAGCTTAGGAATTTGTTGGAAAATTGGGAAAGTATATAGAACATATACATAACTGACGGAATGATAGATGAGTGTTGATGGCTTGGGAAAAAAATGTAGATAGATTTTTTGTTTACAATTAAAATAAATACAACATTTGTTTTTGGTTATTTTTTGTTTTGACATTTGCTTTTAATTGTATTTCGAATTTTTTTTTTTGGGTTTTTTTTTTTTTTAATACATATAGCCGGCAATTATTACGATATAATCAATTATTATGAATATATAATAATTTTATAACTTTGGAGATGTTTGCTAGTTATCTTATAGGTATTCTTTGAGATTTTTTGTAGCCAATTTTTGGTTTTCTTTTTACATATGAGAGTTGTGTGTGGTGTGTGGTGTTTGTATGTTTTGTGTGTTTTACATATTGTTTATGGCCGGGTTGTTGTTTTTTTTTTTATTATTATTTTTTTAATTAAGTCTAACAATATTTTCTTGATTTTTTGTTGTTGGTATTTGCCCTCGACATTTTTTTAGAAAAAGCATTTGCTGATATTTTCGAATTAAAAATTAAAACATTATTTTAGAATTAATCATAATAATTTTTGTCTAATTTTCAAAGATTATTTATTATTATTATTAAATATTATTATAATATAGATAATCATTTCGTTTTGACTAGAACTTGTTATCATTATTATTTTATGACTTATGTAAAGCAACTCGAACATAATGCCCAAAAAGTTTTTTTGTATTGCTGATTGACAAAAATGAGTGAAACATAGTCGATTGCAACTAAGTAAAACCAATTCTGAAATCGTTTTTTTTTTTTTTTCGATATATGTACTTATTTGTGTACAGTGTATTGGAATGTGTGTATAATTTTGGTTTTTGGGGGCGCGTGTTCTCATGCCATGCACATTATTTTTGGTTTGTTTTTTTTTTTTATATTTTAGAACTAATAATTAATATAAAAATCATTTACTTTTTTTATGTTGATTTCTGTTTTTGTTTTTTTTTTTTTAGAATATATATATTAAACAATTTTTGTTTTGACTAGTCATAATTTCTTGTGTGAGATTTTTCTCAGAAAAAAATGTACACGTTTCATTCTTTCTTTCTTTTTTTTTTGCTTTTTTTTCTAAATTTTTTTTTTAGTATTTTGTTTTGAGAATTCGCTAAAACAATACAAGTTTTGTGTTTGTATTGCCAACTAAGTCTAATTTTTGTATTTTGTTTATTTTGTTTACTTGAATCATGACGGCACAGCGAATGCGGGGCATGCTACAACAAAAATTTGTTCAAAATATGGATACACATATATATAAATAGTTAATTATATATATAGATATAACTAATGAAAGATTCAGTGCTGCGCTTTATAAATATTATTCTTGTTTTTTTTTTTTTTAAAGAGGCAGCAACGAACATTGCACGCGCATTTTTTAAAACTAGTTAGATAAAAAAAAAAAAAACAGAAAATAAAAACTTAATTTGTACTAAGACAAGATATCTTTGTTGAAGAATTTTAGCTGCCTGCAGTTACTGTGCCTGTGCCAGTTCCAGTTGCCTCATGCAACACGTTTGTACAACATTTTTGGGGTATACGCTCCTCCTTAGATCTGTTCATTTGGAAAGACTAGTGTGTAGTTGCTGCTGTTGCTGTCGTGTGATGTCATTGTGGTGTTGGTTGTTGCACTGACATTGGTGGTCAATAAATCTCCAACAGTCAACTTGCGCTCCTTCTCCTTTTCTTTCTCTTTCTCCTTCTCTTTCTCCTTTTCCTTCTCCTCCTCCTCCTTCTCGCGATCACGACACTTGGTATTGAGATGACGCTTCAAATTGCTGTGCACATTCGTCGCATATCCGCACATCTTGCTGCAAAAGTAACGTGGCGGCAATCCACACTCGTTCTTCAGATGACACTTGAGACTGTTCTTCCATTTGTAGGTGCGATTGCAGTTGCGGCACACCCACGGCTTCTCAATATCCGCATTGTAGATCATATCCGCCGAATGCTCTAGAGATTCCTTGCGCATGCGCTTATTCTGCACCATTATGCGATATCGATTGTCATCCGTATGGGACCAATGCAAATTTAGATTCTGTGCATCCATATTCATGTCCATTTTGGCAACACCGCTGGTACTGGCTATGGGCTGATTGGGTCCAGCTATTGTGGTTATGGTTGCCGGTATGGCGGGCAGCTTGATCTGCACCGATTGGCTGGTGGGTTGCAATTGCAGATGTTGCAAATGTTGCTGCTGCTCCAGCAATAGTTGCTGTTGCTGCTGCTGTATGCTGTTCATCATTTTCTTGCCACATTTGGACTTGTCATTTGATTGCTTTGTTTGTTGTTTCTGTGTTGCCGCCGCCGTGGTCAGCAAATCATCATCATCATCATCGTTATCCATAAGATAACTATCCTCAAACTCATCATTCTCAATCTTAACGGCATCATACGTCCAGGACAATGGACTGGCCAGCTTAAGATCATAATCAAATGTATTCTCATCATCGATAGCCTCATTGCACACAGCGTCATCGCCATTGAAGGATACGTTCTCTGGATTCTCCAGCTTAACTAACACCTCGGTCATCGCATTGTCAATGCTATCCAGCTCAACGCCTGCAGCGGTCAACGCCGCAGCCGATGCGGCATCCACATTGCAATTACTGTTCCTAGTTGCCGGTGTAATGCAGGCAATTGTTGTGCGTCCAATGCTGCCAATGCGTGTCACCGTTTGGGTCTTTGGATCCAGTATTTGTGGCATGCAGCTGTTGCCGTTGTTGCTCTTCTCGCTGATGCTGTTGACATTGTGATTGTTGTTAGTGTTGCTGCTGCTGTTGTTGTTGAGCGTTCTGGTTCCTAGCGGCGTTGTGGACGTCGTTGTCGCCTTATTGCAGCTGGCATTGTTAGTGTTTTTGTTTGGCCTTTTGTTCGGAGTTAGTTGATCTGAACCCAGTTGTTTAGTTAGTTAGTTGTTTAGGATGTGTTAGCAATGTTTTTGTTTCATTTGTTATTTTTTTTTTTTTAAATTTTGCGCATGAAAATAGAAATTGTATTAGGAAATGTTTGGTTAGTTATTATTTTGACATGATTGAAAGGTTTATAGAAATTGTATGAAAAATGAAAATATACAAATTATAAATGAATGTGTATACAATGTGGTTGCCGCAGTGTGCACAGGGCCAGTTACAAAACAAAATGTAAATTGTAATGTAAAATTAAGACTGTAAAAAGAAAATGAAATATTATTAAACAAAAAAATATACTGCAATATAACATAATAACAAAAGCATTTCGGCAATGCCGAAAAATAAATACCTTGGCAGAGGTGTTGGAAAAAATTTCTATTATACAAGAAAATAGTTATTCGATCTTATGTGACTTTTCAAAATATTTAAATGTAGTCGCATTTTTAATATATTTTTTTAAAAAAATTTGAAAATAGGTACACTAAAACTTTGTTGAATGAGTGTATTCGAGTTTTGTTAAACAAAGTTGTTTAGCAACGAGTTTTGATCGTTTGAAAGACGACGGATATAAGAACTCATGTTCTATGATCATCAACAATGATCATGAATAAAAACTTTATTATAGACTACAAAAAGCTCGATTTTAATCAATATTCTGCATAGGTAAATCAAATTGAAAAATACAATAAATAATCAAATAAGGCATAATTTTTTGTAATAAACTTTAAACTGGAAAAACGGTTAAATACCTGTTGAATCATCGCTATTTTTGCCAATGATCGATTGATCCGCCAACATGAGCCAATTGCGTACACGTATACGAGATTCACCCGGCTCGTCCAGTTGACCATTATCATCTGTAAAAAGGTATATATAATATACGCACATATTAGTCGAGAATCTCAAGCATATAGTATAGAAATATATTATGTGACCTACAAATGTGTATTTATTTATTTTTTTGTATTATTATGTGTGCCTAATAAATGTGCCCTAATATTATTATTTTGCAATGTTTTATTTTCTTGTATAAAAGAACATAAAATAAAATGTTGTATATATAAAATAAAAATACTTACAAGCAGTACGCTACATAAACTAAAGCTGCATAAGAAAATCAAATAAAAATATGTGATAATAATAAAAATAGTAATAATAATAACAGAATAATTTAAACGCGGCATTATAAACAACTTTTTGTTTTTTGCGTTTTATTACAAGAATTATTTGTATATTTCTCACATTGATTGTAATAATTATTTTGTTTTTTTTTTTTTTTGTTTTTAATATATATATAAATTTACAAAAATGTTTACAAACGACGCATAGAAAAAAATTAAATATAAGGTATAGATATATATGAATATCAAGTATCTATATACGCATATAGTGTCAACTATATAGAACTGTTATATTTTTAATGAGTATTTGTGTTCTTAAGTGGTTGTTTCATTAACATAAAATATTTAATATATTTTTGAATTTTGTTTAATTTTTATAAATTTGTATCAACATATTTGTGTTTTTTGCGTTTGCCAGTAGTTTTTAACCAAAAAAAAAAAATTGTTCAACAATATTATTTAACTTGTAAATATTTTTTTCGAAAATTTTGAATTTTCACTTTAGATTAACTGTAGCCGTTTTTTGTTTTTTTTTTTTTTGTTTTGTTTGTTTAATAACCTTTCGTATTTTTGTTTTTATTCTTCATTTTATAAAGAAACGCTAAACTTAGCCCGACACCGTTTGAATATAACCAATGGGTTTTTATATTTTTATTTCTTAGTAGAAAGTTATCAAATATAATCATAATTCGAGATTTACTTGTTGTGTAATTGTAATTAACATTGTAATTTTTTATATGCACAGTTTGACTGGCAACGTTTTTGTGTTTTTTTTGTTGTTTGTTTTGTTGTTGCTGTGAATGTTTGCAGTTGTTGTTTTGTTTTTTAAAGCTTAACTGTTTATAAAATCATCTATGGAATGTATATGCTTTTCGTAGTTTATAAAAAAATTAAAGTTGTAATTGAAAACTAAAAATAAATTACGCTTTACTAGCAAAAAAGAGAACATAAAATAATAAAAAATATTATGTTTATTATAATATTATTCATTATAATATTATAGATAATTATAATATGTTTATAAATATTAAAAATAAATAAGTGCATGTGACGTATTGTGGCGGTGTTTTGTTGTTTTAGTTTACGTTGTATTTTTGTCATTAACATTAGTGTGTTTATTTGTTGTTTTTTTTGTTTTTGTTGTAATTTTTAATTTTAATATTTATTTTGTTTGGGATAAACCCCAACGTAGCTCAGCTACGTGCGCCTGTTTCTTTGTTTCCTTCCTTCTCCCTGCCTAATTGTGAAACACAAAACTAAGTACCTGAGTTGAAATATCTGTAATTTACTCACAAAATTAATATATATGTATGTATATATATGTTCTTGACACTCTGTTAGCTGACTTGACTTAAATTACAGCTTATAATTACTTGATATGGCTTTTAAATGTTAGATTTCCTTTTATTATTATTATCATGTAGAAGTTATTTTACACGCACATACTATTTTGTTTTGTTTTCTTCTCTTTTTTTTTTTTCAATTTTTGTTTTTCAATTTCAAAAGGCACTTTTTTGTTAAAACTTGTCTTGACTAAACCCTATAAAATCCTACTAAAGTTTTGAGCATAGATTAAAGCCATTAGACTAATATACTGTCTAAACAATATTTAAGTTGAGGTAACTTGTTGTTTGTTTTTTTTTTTTATAAAAGTTTTGTTGCTGTTTTTATATTAAACAGTTTCTTTTTTGTAATTGTGACTGTCTGTAACTGTATTTTAGGTATGTTCGTTATAGTTTTGGCACTGAAATGTTTTGAATATCTAATGCTTCGTATATATGCTATAGCTCTTTAAAATGTTTACTAATATCTTAATATGCTCTGAGTTCGAAAAGCTTTACAAGAAAAACTATCCACTGAGTTGACTGTTCGCACCCCGTTCGCTTTAAACCCTAACTTTTCTATATGTACTATATATCAACTAATATTCTAACTCTAAGCTAAACTAAAGTTATGTTTCATTGTACAAAGTGTGTCTTTTGTTTGTTGTTTTTTGTAACTTGTGGAATGCTGCATTTTTAAATTGTGTTTGGGTTTTTGTTTTTTTGTTTGTAAAATCATTTTACTGATCACTTTGCTGTTGTTTATGAAACAAAATTTTTTCAAAAAAATTTTTGCTCGTGCACTTTATAATTGTAAAGTTTTTTTTGTTTTTTTTTTTTTTTTTTTGTTAAAAAATTAATAACAATAACAAAAAAAATTATGAAAAAATGGCTAAATTTGTCTTGTTTTTTGTTTTGTGCTTTGCAACAAATTGTTTTGTTTGTTGGAATTTTTGACGAAAATTTTTTTCAATTTTCCAGGCGTTCTTATAGTTATTAATTTGCTTTTTATATTATTTTTTTAATATTAATTTGGCACACTGATTCCGTATTCCTTATAAGAAACCCCGAGAGCTTGGTGTGTGTTATTGTTTGCTTGTTGTTATTGTTGTTTTTGTGCTTTGACTACTGTACACACACATGTGTGTATTTTTTGTTATTAATATAATTTTCACTTTTCTTGCATGTTTTAATCCCTGATTTTTTGTGCTTTTTTTTTCTTCTTCCATTTATAATAACTGTTCCAATTTATCAATTCAAATTTTCCATTTTTCCAACCCATGAGAAATTTGGATGCAGCTCGGGCGCTGTCGCCGCTGCTGCTTCCACTGACGCCGCTGCGCTGTCAGTAACACTAGCATTAAGATTATCCTCGCCATAGCTTATGTCGGCGCAGTTATTGGATGCTGACGCCGCTGCTGCTGCTGCTGCCGCTGCTTGTTTCTCAGCCACCACTTTGAACATTAGCGCAGTGGCTGCGCTGTCAACAACGCTGGCGCCAGTTTCCGTATCCAGGACGCTGGAAAAGCCACCGCCGCTGGTGAAAACCTTGACATCCTCCAATTCGAATTTCTCCTTATGCATGCGCTCCATGTGGCGGCCAATGTGCATCTTTTGCTTGGCACGATAGACACAGAATGGACACTGGAATTGTGGCTCCTTGCCGCATTCCCATTTCTGATGATTGCGCAACGAGGATTTAAGCTTGTAGACGCGTCCGCAGACGGGACATGGGTGGCCAGCACCATTGTTGTCATTAGGTATGGAGCTATTGTTGTTGCTACCGCCAACGCTGGGACTTAAAGTGACTGTAAGATTGCCAGCATGGTTGCCGCCGCCGCCTCCTGTGCTGCCGCCGGAGCCTGTGCTGCCGCTGATGAGATTATTCATGGCGCTAATGCTATTTAATATATTGATATGGCATAGTCCAGCCGTACCGCTCACATCGGCAAAGGATACGCCGCCACTTAGCCGAGCATAATCGCTGTTGTTGCCGCCAGCGCCAGGATTATCCTCGCCATAGTTCATTTGGCCACTGTTATTGGATGCTGATGCCGCATGTTTCTCAGCAACAGCTTTGAGCACGAGCGCAGTGGCCTCCTTCGACGTTAAATGCTTCAACTTGCCACCACCAGGATAGATCTTGTGCGGCTTTTCGTTGCTGTTGCTGCGTGGAGTTGATGTGGCGCCGGGCTCAATCTTTAAACTACTGCAATTTATGGGTGCTTTGTGTTCAATGGCATCCGCTGTGATGGACTTGGCGCCAGCTATGCTCAGCTGTTTGTCTACCGAAAGATCGGTGGGAAAGACCATGGGTTGGACGCCCTCGCGTAATGTTACCAGGGGCATGGCCAAACGTGCGTTCCACTCATTCCATGTAAGTCCAGCAATGCGCGTAATACTCAAATCTATTTATTGTTGTTTTATGTTTTTGTTTTTTCAGTTTTTGATTAGGATTTTATTGATATATTTTGTGTATTTGTTGTTGGTGCAAATATGTTGTAGTTGGTTTTTGTGTAGAGGAAGGTTGATCAGCCATACAACATATGAAAATAAAACGAGAAAAGAAAAAACAAAAGAAAAGAAGAACGAAAATCAATAGCATTACTTTTGGAGACTGGACAACAATGCAACGCAAAGTTTAGTTAACCGAACAAAAAAAAAATTAAAAATTTCATAACAAAAAACTTAACATTAACAATATACGGTTTTATAGAGGAGGTGGGGGGAACAAAACAAACGGTTCGGTTAAACCAACGCCAAAAGAAAAAAAAAAATTACTCTAAAAGAAAAAAACAACAAAAAGTTTATGCATGACACCTTAGTGATAAGAAAAAATAAATGAAATATGATCTTAAACTGGCACATCAAATAGAATAAAGCAAGTATTAAACATGATTAGTAAAGCAGCAAGAAGAATAAAAAAACGTAAATCAAAAAGCATTAAAATTAGGGCATGAAATTTCAAATACATAAAAAACATATGTATGTATATACAAATAAGAAATGTGAGATATATATACAGATATATATATATATATATTTAAGCAACGCTTTCATTGAAAGCAAAATTAACGCCAATTAGTGCAGGATATATAAACATATTTATTAAAGTAAAAAAATTTCAAAAAAATTATAATGAAAAAAAAAACTGTTTAAGTAAAAACAGCTATCTACGGCGTGCCGCAGATTTGAAACCTTTGCAGACTAAAAGAAGAAATCTTCAAAAATACGTTTTTTGAACAAACATTGAATATAGTAAGAAGTATAAAGTAACAGATAAATTCGACAACAAGTTGTCAAACAGTTATGAATATAAAAGATTAGATCGTATGGAAACATATAATAAGACAGACATTTCTATATTGACATGAAATCGCCGATTAGTTATGAATATATACACTTTAACGAATCGGGAATGAGAAAATTATAATATAATCTGCAAGGGTATACAAATTAAATGAAACATAGGGCATTCTTTCTTGACTTAGTTTTTGTTTTTTTTTTTTTTTTTTTTTTTATGGTATATATAGTATACGTAGCAGCTCGAAACACAACACACACACGGGCAAAGGGGGGGAGAGGTTTGGCAATTGCTGTGGTTATTATTATTGTTTTTTTTTTTTTTTTTAGTGGCATGTACAGAAACACAGTTACTTAAGATTTAGGTACTTATATAGAGCTTGCTTTCGGATTGTTGTTGTAGTTCACTTTGCTTTTAGACAAAATATTACAGATTTTTGGCATCCATTTTGGTTTCCACAGGTGTTTTCCACGCATACACAACAAATATTCGTATATCTATAAAAAAGAGAAATATATTAGTGGACATTGGCAACACATAAGAAAGATAGATGTTCTTGTAGCCTAAGTAAAACTTCGGGCTGCTGGATCATTTGCAACGTCTATCTGTAAGAAAGAGAAATATATTAGTAGTGTTCACATATTATTATACATTTTTTGCATGTCTGTTATCTAATAATAAAACACACAAACATTTTTTCTTTTTGTGATTTATTTTTACGAATATTTTTGTTTACAACTAATTTCAAAATATATAGTTTTTATATATTTATATAGAATATGTATACATAATAAATGTTTAGCAATGAATTAAAACTTGTACAAACAATTTTTGTTTCTGTTTTGCTTGTAAATTATGTTAAATTCTTTAATTGAATTGATTTTTTTTTTTATGTTTATTTGTTTTGCGAAAATATATATGTTTAAAAAGTTTGTGGGCTTAAGTTTGTCAATTTTACTAAGTTTTTCAATTACAATTTATATATTTAATTAAATTTCGTTCAGTTTTGCTATTAAATTGATTAAATTGCAACAACAATATTACACATAATATATTTAAACTGATTTCCAATTATTTGCGTCAATTTTTTTTTTGTAAAAACACATTTTCACTACACTTGTTTTATTTTTATTTTTTTTTTAATATTAAATTTGCTTTTCATACGTTTTTGTGTTGTATAAAAACAACATTTGACATCTTTAAATGAATAGTAAGCCTCCAATTCAGACAAGTTGATTATATTTTTTTTTAATGATATTTGTTTTTTTTTTTTTTTGTGTTATGCAACTAAATTACATCAAAACATTTTGTGATATTGTTTTAAAACACATAAACTGTGCACTTTAACATTTTCTTTTGCATTTATCTTAAATATTTAGAACAATCCCTTTGAAAATTGTTTTTGTTTTATTTTTTTTTGTTGTTTTCTTTTTTATACATTTATTTATAGAAGATTTGCTAGGTACTGTACTTTCTGCGAAGACATTTAGATGTTATACGTAATATATATATATTTCAAATATATTCAAAATTTAACTTATTGATTTCTAAACTATTTTTTTCATTTAGTTAAACATAATTCTTTGTGTTATTTCCATGAAAATACTTGCACTTGATTTCTGGTATTTTTTTTTTTTTTTTTTGTTTTGAAATGATTTTTTATGTTTATATTTTTATATATATTTTTTTTTTAATTTTTATTTCCTTTGCGGCAACACCAAAAAATGTAATTTTTCGAAAATTACGTAATCATAATGAAAATTATATATGTGAAGACATAAATTAAAGCCAAGAAAAAGTAATCAAAATTGTGAAATGGATTTTCCATAATTAAAAAAACATACGATATTTAAAATAAAGTTTGAACTTAACCAAATAATCAACAACGAAACAAAATTGCAACAATTATAACAAATTGATGCTCGAGAATAGTCAAAAATAATATATATATATATATATCTTTATATATGTCCTATAAAATAAAATCAGGATGTAATAATAATGAAAACTGGTGTTTTTTTTTTTATTATAGCTTAATCCAAAAGTGTTTCGTTTCGCTTTGTTGCTGCATTTTTTTTCTTTGTGTGTACTCACTCCACTCATCAGATCAGATCTTGCGTCCGCGCTTGCTCTCCAGTTGAGGTTTCTCTGGATGATGTTTGCGCACATGCACTCCAAGATTGCCACGCTGCTTGGCCTTGTAGGTGCAGTAGGGGCAGGGATGACAGGGCTCCTTGCCACCGCATTCAACGTTCTCATGGCGTCTAAGTGTCGACTTCCAGCGGTACTTTTTGCCACAGTGCCGGCAGACATAACGTGATTCGGGATCATCGCAGCCACCCATTGAGGAGTCGCTCAACGACAGTTCATAGGTCATGCCGCTGGGATCGCCACCAGCATCGGATTCCTCTTTCATTGGCCGTGTGGTAAGTATGGTATAACTTTTGCTTGTATCATGTACGCCCAGATCTTCGGGTATTATGGTTTCAACGCCATCATCGTCGTCCCCCTGCAGCTGTAAATGATGATGATGTTGATGCTCATGATGTTGCTCGTCCTCGTCCTGGTCATCCTGTTCATCATCGTCATGCTCATGCTGCTCATGTACCTGCACTGTTGCCTGATGTATGTGATGCGTTTGCAACTGGGAGGTGTGTATGTGATGCGTTTGTGGCTGTTGATCGTGTTGCTGATGCACCTGCAATTGCTGCGGTGCATGCTCAATGGTTGTTATGTGGGTTTCACCCGCCGATGTTTGCATATGCTCGGTAATCTCGGAGGGTGCAAAGCCAATGCCTATTTTGGTGCCATCGGGCAGTTCAATATCATCGATTTCTGCATATTTGACCAGATCGCTGATGATTGCCGCCGAGGCATTTGGATTGTTTAAATCAATTTCACTAATCTCATATTTGGTGCCATCGGCCAGCTCATGATGCTGATGTGGTATGGCCTCATGGGTTTCCACAATCTGCAAATTGCTAACGGCAGGCGCAATAATCTTGCCACGCGAGTAACGTATACGTGAGGCAAGACTTGGCTTCTGTTCGGCTATTTGCACATTGCGTAGACCCACCAAATTAATGGTTTGACCCGGATGGGCTGTAATTATACTTTGTACTTGCTGAGCTTGCAACTGCTGATGATGATGCTGTTGTTGCTGCTGTTGCTGCTGCGGATGATGATGATGGTGCAGATGATGCGTGCTTTGTGACACTACTTCCTCAATGTGCAACTGTTGCTGTTGTTGCTGCTGTTGTTGCTGCTGTTGCTGCTGCTGTTGTTGTTGCTGCTGCTGTTGGTGCTGCTGCTGTTGCTGATGTTGCTGCTGCTGATGTTGCTGTTGCGACTCCTGCGTCACATGTTGTATAATATGATGCGGATGTATTATGGTGGAGGATGTTACGCTGCCGCCGCTGCTGTGTGCTATGGATGTGGATGCTGGTATGATTTTCTTAATGTTGATAAGCTCTGCAAATATGCAAAATGTTGACTTCATTAGTTTTAGTTAAAAGTAAAATATATTTACTTGAAATATATGTTTAAAATATGAATAACTTCAAAGTATGACTTACCGCATTCCGATGAGGGCAATTTGATGGGCGTGTTGGTTAATGTTGTCAACACGGGTTTCACATCCGAACTGTGAGCCGCTGCACTAAGCAATTCGGATATGGTTTGAGCTGGCTGACCATCCGGTCCGGTGACAGTCACAGCTTCCGTTTGCTCCTCATCGCTGCCCAATTTGGCAGCAGTAATGTTGCCCAGCTTCTTTACGTGCAGCACAAAACCATCCTTATTCTGTGTGATGACAATGTCATTGCTCTCCAGCAGGCAATCATCTAGCTCGAATTCATCAGGTGTGCCCTCGGTTTGTTCCGCTTTGTCATGTTTGGAGGAGGCTGCAAGAATATTGTGAAAATGGGGGATGTGGCGGCAGAAGAGTTGCGTTATTAGTTGTTGTTTGTGTTTGTCACAAGTTTACCGCTTCTTATTCGTAGTACTCTCTTTTCTTTTCTGTCTTTTTGCTCAGCTCATAAACGTGTCCTGTCTTGCGTTTAGTTTTTCCTTATAATTTAAACTTTAATTTTTATAATATATTTTTTTAACTTGATAAAAACAAGCAAACAAATTGTAGGTCGCTTAAATTAATTTATAGGTTTATATTTATATATATATTTATTTATTTATTTCTTTTGTGCTTCTTTTGTTTATAAAACTTAAATAAAACACCAAAGCCAGAAAAAAAATATAGAACGTAACAAAAACAAAAAATTATATTATGTAATTTGAAAACCGTGCCCCTAATTTTAAGAATTAAACGCTGCTTATGCTCTAAAGAATTCAATAATGACACATTTCAATTTTGTTACAAAAGGCAGTTTTTATTAACAGATATTTTAATTGGCAAGTTAAATTTGCTTACTAATTTTGATATACAGATCAACAAACAGGCTGGAACTTACCTGTTGCTAACATACGCACATGCACACACATACACACACCCACTACCACACACACATATTTAAAACTGAGATCAAATCACAAAAACTAACACCCCCCCCATGTCATTTACTCAAACTTGCCAGCCCCAGCTCCAAAAAGATCACGTGCCGTTGCCAAACCAACATCCAACTGTGCCATTGGTTGCTCTGGATGCTGCGTCTTCATGTGCATATTTAGGCTATGCTTATATCTTGCCACATAGTGGCAATGTTGACACTTCTCAGTGGGCAAACGGCCACATTCAAAACGCAAGTGGCGCGACAAATTCTTCTTATAAGTATAGGCCTTGTCGCAACGTGGACATATGTGCGAACTGGACTGTGGTGGCGCATCTGTGGCATGTTGCAAGCCAATGTTGTTCAGCGATGTAACAGACTTTACAACCAGCGTCCAATTGTTTTCTAAAATTTGACAATAGAGAAAAGAAATAGGTTAAAAGTTGTATTAACAAACATTTGTTAAACTAAAAACAAAGCATAAATACGTTATAACAAGGATGATGACGAATGATGATGAAATATGTTTTGAGCTAAATTGAGGCAGAAAGAAATATATATATTGTAAGAAAGTGATATGCATATAAAGTTAACTACCGGGCAACCATTTGGCAGTAGGCAGAGGCGATAGAGTAGAGCAGAGTTGGGCAGGGCATTACTGAAAAAAGCTTATAAAGAGACATACACACAACAAACAAAATAAAAGTCGATACTTAAGAAAACTACAAAACTATAAATATTTTATAGCTAAAGTACAAATTATAACAAATTTCAAACTAAAACTAAACTAAACTCAACTTTTAAGAAATATTTAGATAATCTTACCAGTTCTTTATAAAACGCTTAAAATTAATTGAAATATTCACAAGGTCTGTTGAAAAACTGAGCAGTTGTGAATACTCAAAAATGTTTGTTATAAAAAAAATCTCAATTGATAAAGTTAACATAGTTGCAGGTAGTACCGTCTACTATGCATGTAACGGTAGCAAATGTTGCACAACATTCGACCTGACTAAGACTTAATAACTAAATACATATAAAACTTATATAAAAAAAAAAGTTAAAAACTTATTTTAAAAACGCACACACACACTTTAAAGTACTGCCACAGCCTCTTATATAGCATCTGTAATAATAGATAAAAATAATGTTTTGATTAGTTAATATTTCTGTAAAAGACTTAAAGCTTAATCCCATTTTTAGCCATGACCAATAAAAAGATTTCGAATTTTTGTTTTTGTTTCTTTTTTTTGGGGTTTCAACATTTCAATATCAATCTTTATTACGTTTTTTTGTTTTTTTTTTTTTTGTTTGTTTTGTTTTTTTTTGTTTGTTACCACTTGCATCAAATTCAAACATTGTGTATATAAACATTGCATATAATGCAATTTCATTTGTTGTTCAGTTTTATTCTTTTGCAAAAATAACAATTTTTTGCATTGAATTTTATTTTTTTTGTTGCCTCAAATTGTCTAAAAACAAGAATCTCAAATGTTGTTTACATATTTTTTGAGTTTTATATGCTCTTTGACATTATTATATTTAATGCTACTTTTCTTGTTGTTGTTATTATTATTATTATTACAATCATTAATAATATTAATTGTTTGTTGTTGTTGTTTAAGGTACTAACAATATCAGCTTCGTCAATGTAAGTTTTGCTTCTTTATATAAATTTGTTTCATAATTTTTTTCGCCTTTTCCGTGGTTTTCGTTAACAATAAATATATGTATATGTATATATATATATATATATATATATTTATATAAACACTTTTAATTATCATTTTTGTTTAATATTACGCTACAAAAAATAAACAACATTCGTTTGTTACAATTACATTTTATTTTTCTTGTTCTTGTTCTTGTTAATTATTGTTTTATATGTCTGCTCTTTTGGTTTGACTATATATATACATATATATATATATGTATAATAATATATATATATATATATTATTCTTTATATGGCAATTTTGTTCCAAATACACTTTTACTAAAACTTGTTCTGGGTTTGTTCATTTTATTTTTTATTTTTTATTTTTTTTATGTATATGTCCTTGTATATATGTATGTATATATGTATGTGTTGTTGTATATATATTTTTTGGTTGGTTTCTTTGGAGTATATTTTGTTCATTATTTTGTAACTTATGCTTAAGGCTACCTTTTCTTTAAATTTTATTTTATTTTTTTTTTTGTTTTTCTTTTAAACTATTATATATAAATATTAATTAACAATAACAAGTTAAAACTTAGTTGTTAAATTAATGAACAAAAATCAAAGAAAAATTATATATCAGTATATAATGTATGTATGTGTATTAAAAACAATGCAACAAAAATTTAAAAAAAAATATATATATATATATATAATTAGAAAAAACATTTAATGTCCTTTCACAGAAAAACTGTGGCTTTTTTAAAAATTAGTCTAAGCTTTAACAGCGCAACAAAACAGAAAATTAATAATAATAATTTTGCTACTTCAATGAACGCGCAACAAATAAAACCTTAGTTAATTAGTTTAACAAATTATTTAGTATAAGCTACATAAATTTATATATAAATTTTAACTAATTTTATTAGCCAAACAAATTAAACAATTTGTCTTATGATCTGATTTAATTATTTTATATTATTTTAGTTTTTTCATTTTGATTAGAATTTTGTTTTGGTTTCTTTTTTGCAATTGACACGTTTTTTTGACGCACAAGACAAATTGCATTTTAAAATTTTTCATTGGGCTAATTTAAATATGGCAAATTAACAACCAAATTGACACAAATCAATTGTTTTCAAAGTAACGAAAATTTGCATAGTATTTGTTTTTAGTATTTAGTATTTTTTTTTTTTTTTGCTAAGTATATCTTGTCTAGTTTTGAATTCGAGTTAACTGTTTTTTTTTTTTTCTTTTTTGTTATTGCTAATAATTTGCTAGTCTGACGTTAAAATGGATATTAAGAAGTGATGCTTAGCTTTTCAATTTACTTCTCGTTTCCTGAAACGCTTCTCTCATTGTCTTTTATCGTTTATCAATTGTTGCGGCTTCAACGTCTTGAGAAACGATAAAAGAACTTTTAAGAACTGGTTTGCTTCTCACTTAACTTCTCATTTTATGAAACGCTTCTCTCATTACCTTTTATCGTTTATCAATTGTTGCGGCTCCAACGTCTTGAGAAACGATAAAAGAGCATTTAAGAACTGGTTTGCTTCTCACTTAACTTCTCACTTTACTTCTCTTTTCTTGAAACGCTTCTCTTTTATCGTTTATCAATTGTTGCGGCTCCAACGTTTTGAAAAACGATAAAAGAACATTTAAGAACTGGTTTGCTTCTCACATTACTTTTCACTCGACTTCTTGTTTCTTGAAACGCTTCTCTTATTGCTTTTTATCGTTTATCAAATTGTTGCGGCTCCAACGCTTTGAAAAACGATAAAACAGCATTTTAAAACTTGCTTACTTCTTATTTTACTTCTCATTTCTTGAAACGCTTCTATTTTATCGTTTATCAATTGTTGCGGCTCCAACGTCTTGAAAAACGATAAAAAGAGCATTTAAGAACTTCTTTGTTTTTCACTTTACTTCTCTAAACGCTTCTCGCATATATTATTAAACGATATATAACCGTTAAACGATTGTTGCGTGAAACTCTTAACGTCAGCATTAATATACAATTTTGTTTATTGTACTGTCTGTTTTGTACATAAAATATTAACAAGCAACAAGCAATTTAAAAAAAGAATAAAACAAAAACCATAAAAAAGTAAACAAAATATTTATGTGTTAATGCTTGAACCTAACTAATACAAACATATATATATATATTAAAATATATACATATATGTTATTGTATATACTTTTATATATAAGTGTTTTTTAGTTGCACTTTAACTGCCTGCCTTAGTTTGTTTTAAATATATCCAATTATGTATATATATATATGTATATTAATATGTATAATTTCAATAATTTATTACATTTAAATTGTTTTAATGGCACTCTTAGCATTTTTTTTTTTTTTTCATACACACTGCATTTGTTTAACTATGTTCGGTATATGTTGTTGTTACTGTTTTGTTTCTTGTACTTGTTAAATACAATTTAGTATGCAATTTTAGAGCTAACAACTAATATTAGTTTATAACAGTTGCACTAAAATTCAAATGTCAACAAAAAGGTAGACCAATATAAAATAAAGAATTCTGGCGTCAAGGGTTGTTGTTTTTTTTTTTTTTTTTTTGTATATATCATGAGTATATGTTTGATCTCTTTCGCTCTCTACTATATCTCGCTTTTGGGCAGCATTGAATTGTAATTTCATTTGGTTACGGCTGAGTGTTATTATTTGTAATATTTTTTTAATTATTTTTAACGGAGCTTTTTAGTTACATAATGGCACACAAGTTATATATTTTTCAATGCTGCCACACACACACACACACATTCAAACACACAGTGAGTACAAGTTACAAAAACATTTTTTTAATAACATTGGCTTTTTTTCTATTTGCAACAACAGACAACAAATTTGCTAACATAGCATATTGTGATTTTTTTTTTTTTTTAATAATGTTTGTATATTTAATATGTATATGCTGTGTGTGTATGTATATAAAACTCTTGTTCTGTGAACCAACAAATCGTTTGGCCTCTTTGCGTTTTTTTCTTTTTAAATTATTTTTCAGTTTTTTTTTTTTTAGTATTTCTTTTCTAGTACTAACTAAAAAATCTCTCACTTTTCTAGCTGCAATTCTGGTTGCATTTCATCTATATAACAACGTTTTTTTGATATCCTTGCAGATTTTTGAAATATATATTCTAAATTATATAGCCAATTTGTTAGTCTAATCATTTTTTGTTACTATGCTAACTAATCGTTCAGAATATAAAGCTGCTTTTAATAAAAACTTGGTACAGCTGCTTCAATTCAATCCAGGCAGTGTTTTTAAATTTTAAAATGGGAACGATTTGGAATACATATATAACATATATAGCTGCCTTTGGAGAATTTGTTTTAGATATATATGTATGTCTGCAAGGGTATTACAACTTTGGCAAGCCAAAGTTCGATGTTCATTCTTGGTTTTTTGTTTTACTTTGTTTTATAACAAACATTCACATTTGACATATACAATACGCATGTATGTATGTATGGTTGTGTATATATATATGTATATATATATATGGTTTAGCTCAAATTGCAACATATAACAGATATATATTTATATATATAACGATAATATATATATAACATAACATACATATATATATGTTTTGTATTCTGTAATTGGTTTAGTTCTATGTAGTTCGGTTTAGTTTGTTGGCTTTTAGCTTCTTTGAAATTGCAACATTTTGTATTGTTATAATTATATATTATTTATAATAATAATTATATGTTGTTTATTGTTGTTTTCTTTTGTTTTCTTTTGTTTTCAATAACATATATTAGAAATATATATATATAGATATATATTTTTGGCAACAAATAAACACAGTACGTTTTTGTTATATGTATTTTTGCTTCAGTGTTTTGTTATATAATGCATTTTTCTCTCTATATAATATTATTTACTATATATTTATTATTATATATTATTTACTCCTTTTTGTTTTGTTTTTTTGTTTTCTTGTTAATTTCACTAAGTTGCTCGTTTTGTTTTGCACTTTTGACTAAAATTACGTAGTTTTGGTTAGTTTGACTAAAATGTTGTTGCTCTTAGCTTCCTTGCGTCTCTTCTATATATCATTATCATATCGTGTTGTGTGTTTTGTTACGGCCTCTTCATACAAATTTTTGCTAGCTCTGTTTTTTGTTTCTTTTTTTGTTCATTTTTTTCGTAATTTTTACGATTTTTTTTGTTTGTTTGTAATTTTACTAAAATTCTATAAAATGTTTGCCTATACATATACATGTATATATATATACATATATCTTGTTTTCTAGCCTTGTTATAAATATTTTATATAATAGCTACGCTGTATTTTGTTATTTATTTTGTTTAACTAATTATGCTTTTTTAATGCTCAGTTGTACAACAATATTTCGTCAACTTGTTCTTGTTCATATTATTATAATATGTTCCGTTTTTTTTTTCTTTTTTGTATAAACTAGATATATATGTATATATGCATGTATATGGGCTTGTTTTTTGTTTTTGTTTTTTGTTTTGTTTTATAAATGATGTGGCATCCAATAAATTCGTTTTGTTGTTGTTATTTGTAATTGTTCTTGGTTTAGCTACTTGTTCTCTATATATGGTATATGTATGTATATATATATAATTAATTTCTTTCTTAAACATTCTGAATTTGTTCTCTTTGTTTTTGTTGTTCTTGTATTGTTGGTGTTATGCACTTATTATTGTTTGTTTGTTTGTTTGTTTGTTATTTCTGTTTTGGTAGTTACAGTTTACACTTTTGTTATATATATTTGTATGTATTTTGAATTGGTATTGGTTTGTTTTGTTTTTGTTTTGGTTTTGCTCAACAAAATGTTGCTTGCTTCACTTTTTGCCTATGCGGATATCGCTTATTCTATTTGATTTTAAAGAAAACATTATCTCATAAGTAATATTTGACACAGACACCGGACTCAAGGTGCCGCTTTAGGTGGGAGCTTTGTGAAAATGCTTTGCCGCACATCAGACAGCGAAATTTTTTCTGTCCACCACATTCATATCTACAGAGATGGAAAATTTTTATGATAATAATAAACAAAAATATTAGTTAACTGTACTGTACAGATGGATACAAAGGCGATCAATTACAAGAGGGGGTGTCACAAAATTAAAAAATATTTCCGCACAGTTGATAGTTGGTCCTTGTAAAAGTTCCTATGTTGAATACTTTTCTCCTATTCGATTAACTTTCATTTCGAACCGTTTTTGATTTTGTATTTCTGTATTTGGGTTAAATTTCGAATAAAATAGAAATATTTAAACTCAAGTTGCAATGGTTTTCATTCTAATGACTCAAAGGCAAACTTTTGAAACTTAAGATTTCATCGCTTGAAGGAATTCAGAACCTTTAACCATTTGGAAAACATATGATTTGATTAGAATCGGAGAAAGAGACAATTTCTTAGTAGAAAAGTTAAGATACAATTCCAAATTTGCAAAATATTATAAATAAATCATAATAAAATAAAACTTTGATTGTGAAGACAGATTGTAAAAATCATTACAGTATTCATTTAAGATAACACTTTTCAGCATTTTTTTCTAACTTCTAATCGTACGTGAAATTTTGATCAATATCCAAAATTGTAAAGGTATTAATCTACTTAAGAAACAACTATCAATTGTTTGGAAAATGAAACCCTCGTAGACTAGTGTTATAACAATAATATAGATATATGTATTAGGTTTTTATAAAAACTCACCTGATATGTCGTTGCAATGAGCTGGCATCCTTGTAGCTCTTCAGGCAATTGAATCTGGGGCACTGATAGCGTCCATCCGGATTTATGAATTTGAATAAATCGGAAAACTTAAGCTCATACCAATAATCACGGATCAATGACTGCTGCGCCGCCGTACTGGATGGTGGTGGTGTTTGGCTGGAGTTGGAGGCGTAGCTGCCGGGCGCTATAATAATCAAAAATATGACAAGTTCAGAAAAGAAAATACGAAAGAGAGAGAGAGAGAGAAAAAAAACTTGGATCAGATACAAATGTTTGACACAATTTGACGAAAAAAAAATATATATAGGTGTTTATGTAGTATTATAATAGAGCTGTTTTTATAACTGAATATTATACTTGTGGTAATTAATTACATTTAATTACCAGCAATAATTTCTTTGTATAAAAAAAAAAAAAAAAAAAAAATAGGAACAAGATTTTTGTAGAGTAGTTAAAAATTTGGATATTAATTTTGTTGTTTTTTTGCAGTTAAAAAGTAGTTAACAAAAAAATTATAAAATATATAGATATATATTAAGAGTAAGAGTAATAATAAAAATGTGATATTTACAGTTAGTGTGTGGTATGCAACATATTTTTTGTGTTCATTTTGCTTGTTGTTTGTTGGTTGGTTGGTTTGTTGGTTGGTTGGTTGATTGGTTGGTTGTTGTTGTTGTTGGTGTATTGTTGATGAAGCATGAGGCTGATTCTGATTCTGATTTTATATTGCTGATGCAGAGAGAACAGTTGCAGTGGATGATGATATATAGGCAGCTTGGTTATATATGTTCTATATACATATACACATGATGTATACTATATAGAGGCTTGCGTGATACTTGCGATACGTTTGTTTTTTAATGAGGCTCTGTGTGAATGATTTGCATATGTTTTTGAGTTTTGATTGATTATGGCTGCTGCAATGAAACATGTTTAGTAGTAGCGTAAATAAGTCAAATGCAAATGCAGCCCGCAGTAAACATAAAAACTAAAAAATAACGTAAATCATAAATAAATAGTAAATAACAATTTCATTTTGTTACAATTTTATTCAGTTACATACAAAAATAGCGGTATATATATGTATATAGGTTAATATAATTATAAAAATACTTAATTATGCTCTTTGACAATGTATATAAAAATAGTAGTTTTTTTTTTTGTATTTTTTGTTTTTGCATTATATTTGTATGAAAATATAGATTGTATGTCTTTTAAAGTTATTTGTATGAGTGTGTGTGTGTGCTTGTTTGACTTGTTTGGCTTATATCATTATATAGTAAAATTTAGTTGTACACTTGGAATAGTGTCATGATTGAGTTTGTTACTGTCACAGTTATTTTTTTTAATTTTAGCGTTTAAAATATATCATGAATTGTCGTGCTAAAAATGAATTCGAATCATTTGAAAAATTACAATCACTTGAAATATTCGAATCACTTGTAACGTTCAAGTTACTTGAGTTATTCGAATTACTTGAAACAATTCAAATTACTTGAGTTGTTCGAATTACTTGAAACACCCAAGTTACTTGAGTTGATCGAATCACTTGAAACAATTCAAATTAATTGAGTTATTCAAATCACTTGAAATAATTCAAGTTACTTGAGTTATTCGAATCACTTTAACCAATCAATTCTTACAATTTAGGTTACCACATTTTACATTATACCAAAATCTAGTTACAAAAAATGTTTAGTTTATTTTTTTTACAATATATGTGCCTGTGTGAGTGTGTTTTTATATGTGGTAATTACTTTCAATATCAACTTGTATTTGTATACATTATAAACTTGAACTAATAACTGTCTTAGGAAAGCTCACAACTGGTTTAGTTTGTAACCGAACAAATTTTAAAAAATATCACATACGTTTTAGGTATTATCCTAAACCATTATGACATAGTTTTTTTTTTTTGTCAGCTTAACATTAGTCCAGTTGAGCTACCTGGGCAAATTGACTTAATTTTTGTTTTTGGCTGCTGTATTTTATATTTTTTTACGTTTTTTGTAAATATATATTTGAACTATTTGCTGTATGTATTTGTTGTTTATAAATTGTACTGTCTGTTGCATTCTTTTGTATTTTTGTTGAGATCGATTTGTTTGTTTCTTTCTTCATTATATGTATATATCATATATTTTTATAAAAGTAACTCTAAGCTAGCAAGGAACTTACATTTTACAGCTTTCCAACTAAGCTTATAATTTTTCTTCTTTTCTTTTTAGTAATACTTTTTTCATTGACTTTTGGCGTTGCCGTACTTAACTAAACTACGTATATCAAACATTTGATTTCACTTGGAATGTTGTATTTCTCTTTTTGTTTTTTTTTTTTCTTTCTTCTTAGGAATGCGACGTTACGAAACTGCCTCTTAAGTGCAACCTGCCTACCGTAAATCTGTTACTACTCTCAGTAGTTTAGTAAAATATTTATAACTTGTATGCTTTAAATGCTTTTGACTTAGTTTTTGTTTCAGTTTTCTTTGGACTTTGGCTTAAAGTGCTAAAATATATTAAAAATTAACTTTAAAATTTTCGATTTCTTTTTTTTTTTTGTAAACTTAAGACTAACAAATGAGTAAATAGAATATATTTTTGGCTGCTTTTTACTTTTGGACTGCAACGCACAAAATTTTGTAGAAAAGTTAAATTGCACATATGAAATAAAATACAAATGAGTGTGCCAAAAGTCGCAACACTTTTCAAAACTAAAGCGTATGAAATTTGCATAAATTAAACAAATTTATGCAAATATACATTTCGCATGCAAATCGTGTGCGGCTTTCAAAGTGAAAGTTTAAATATGCAAAAATAAAACCATCGACAACCAAAACAAAAAGAAAACAATAATATATATGTATATATAAAGCAAGTGTGCGCGCTTCTCATGTATTTTTTAGTAGATACATTTTGTGCGTTGCGGTGCCCAGTACTTAAAAAATTATAGTTGACGATTTTGAAATCGAATATAGCTTTTGCTTATGTATACCCTGTATCCATTAGAAATGGGTTAAAAGGGTTTAATAATGTGGTATACCCTTGCAGTGTGTATATTTCTTAGTTAAAGAAAGGTGTTATGCTTTGAAGCAAGTATATCAATATTCATAAAGTAGATGTACTTTTACAGCAGTATCTATCTTTCAGTTTTCAGAGTACTTCTGAATCCATAAAGCTGATATTTATGAAAAGCTATGACGTATCTGGCTATATTTTTGTGCCTATACGATCATAGTACAGCTGGTTATTAGGCAGTAAGTATATAAATCGGAATTGACCAGATTGAGAAAAACTATAGAAAGAGTAAATCAAATAGAAAAGATCGCTTTATATTAAGTTGGATAAGAAAAATTGGTAAAACTACTTATAACGCAGTATATAAGTTGAAATTATTCAAGAAATCTTTAGCCATTATAATTATAAGTTGAAAATGGAATACTCAAACATATAGCTGCAAGGATATTTAAAGCCTCGGCATGCCGAAGTTCATCATTTTTTTTTTTTTCAAATTTGTTTTCGAATATCTTTTATGCCGTCTCAAATTTGTTTTCGAATGTGGTCTATGCCGTTTCCCATTTGGTTGATATGCCTGCTGCCTGCATTTGAAATGCCAGCGGTAAAAAATCCTTTTTCATTTTGGCAAAATGGGTTTTAATGTGCTTGGTTAGATTATCGCTCCGCTTGGCCGCATAATTACAGCTGGGACATTGAAAAATGGGACGTTCTGTGGTAAAACGGCACTCGAAACGACGATGGCGACTTAAACTTTTGCGTGTCTTGTAGGATTTGCCGCACTGATCGCACGCATGTTGATACCAGGTGAGTACAAAATCTGTAAGATTGGGTGTGTGGGGGTACAAAGAGAGGAGAGAGAGAGAGAGAACAGCACACAACAACACATATGTGAATGAAGCAGTGCGTGAGTGTGTGTGTGTGTGTGTGTGTGTGTGTGTATGGGTTTTGTTGATGAATTTTTTTAATGTTAATGATATAATTTTGCAATATTTTTTAATTTCTGTTAATGTATAGTTAGCTGATGACTGAATTTTGACTGAGTTCTTAGACTGATATATATTTTTGATATTTTACAAAGTTTTTATATTTTTTGAGCAAGTCAAACTACATGAAATTCAACATAAAACTTAAAGTCATAAAAAATATATTTATATATAATATAAATGCATTCCAGGAATTAAAAAAAAAAAATAAGACACATAAAGCTTAAAGATATTTGACGGGTAAAATAAAAAAATTTATATAAAAATACATAAATTATAATAATAATATAATAAAGTAATTTAAAAGTCAGGCACGCCCACAAATATATATAATAAACACCCACATAGAGTAAAAATAAACGCAGCGCAAGTTCTGAATTTTAATAAAGCCCACAAGCGATTTTCGAGCGAAATTAAAAAACGGAACTCGCAGCTGGTTTTTTAAAGAGGCTGTGTAAGAAAAACATCAAGTGTTAAATAATTTATTATTTTTGTTTTGAAAAAGACACACATAAATACAATATATATAATATAATGTATATCAATAAATTTAAATATTTAAAAGTAAATTTTGTTTTTTTGGTTGTTTTTTTTTTTTTGTGAGTAGCGCAAGGACAAGACACAAAAGCACAAAAGACGACAGGAAACGCACACAAACACACATATACAGGCAGGCACCAGTTGAGAATTACAAAAATGTCCTTTCTTATTTTATATAGCATACAATTAGGCGCTATATATATGCATGCTTTTATCCATACCAAAATTATATAGCTGTGTATATGTGTTTATGCATGTTGTTGTTGTTGTAGTTGTTTTGATATTGTGCTCCTAAAACAAGTCGAACCCGTATGTATATATAGATATAGTTTGAAGAATTAGACGCAGACAGAATAGATATAATATATGTTGTATATATATATATATATAGTATAGATGTGTAAGTGACAGACGTTTTTGTTTTTTTGGTGTTGGTATACGCATACAATTACTGATATATATTGATAGAGTTGGGGGTACTGGTTATAGAATTCCTAGAACTGCAGCCAGTACCGAGTAGTAGGTAGTAGTAGGTAGAGTAGAAGAGTTTATCTAAAAGAAATTTAGTAATAAAAATAGGTTAGTGAAATTCTCTGTACAACAAAATGTTCTTTCTTTTCTTTTCTTTCAGCAAACAAAACACGCAAAAGCAAAACAAAACAAAAAAAGAAAATGGTGGAAATTGTTTTTTTTGGATTTGGTTGTAGAAGCCAGCTAAAATATAAATAAAAGATGGAAACAGTTAATTAAAAAAAATATGCAGCAATAAATTGGTTGTTTTTTTTTTTGTTTTTTTCTTTTGTTTGTTTTATTTTGGTTTGTATGATAAATTAAGTATAATTATAAATAATTCACATACACGTATAAAATATACTTAAAAAGTAGGTATACAATTTGGTGGCATATCATTTGGAATAGGTGGCTTAAATAAAACGTCTTAATAGTTTGATTTTTGTTTTCGTTTTTTGGATGTTAACGTTTTTTGGAATTTCTGAGTATTTCTCTTTGCTTTGAGTATTTGTTTTGTTTTATTTTTAATCCCATCTTTGGGTTGCATAGCACACATCAAAATCTAATTACTCAACTTTAGTAAATAGCTTTGATTTCATGGCATCACTTAATTACAAAAAATCTTAAAAGTCTAACAAAAGTTTAATAGGTTTTTTTGGGAGTTTTTTTTTGTCATAATTACTTAAGCAATACAAATTCGTGACGGTTTTAGGTTTACATATTGTTCTTTTAGGATTAAGAGTACCGTAAAGTTTTTTTTGATGAACTGAATAACATTGTAATACAGTTGAATTTTATTTTTTTTTTTGTTTTTTTTTAAGACACGTTTCGCTGACTAAAGAAGCACGCAAAAAAAAATGGATAGAAAACATAAAAATAAGTTACATACAATTAAATATTTATATATATATATTAGCGCTGGAATGTCTAGTGCTGAGATTCAGATTTAACCTGTCTTTTAATTTTAAACATACAAAGCATATGAAGCTGACAAATTAAAATTATTTAATTAAAATTAAAATTAAGAGTTCGTGTTTTTTTTTTCAAGCTTTTAAATAAATATAAATAGCAAATTTTTTCAAGTCAAATATACTTTGGTTTACTTTAAATTGGGTTGGTTTCGAAATAAACAACGCTTGTTAATTATTGTTGTAAGCAAATGGCATTGTGTTCATCAAGCGCTCCTTGAGCAATGAATTCGATATGATCTGCAGACCCAACTTCATGTTCCACTCCTCGTCGAGCAGATGATGCGGCTGCTGCTGTGTCTTGCCTGGCGTGAGGGGCTCCGGCTTGATGCCGAGCTCAGCTGCTGCTGCTGCGGCTGCTGCGAGTGCAGCTTCCTCGTTTGTTGTTGCAGCATCGCCATTGTTGTTGCCGACAGCGGCAAGAGCGACAGCTGCCGCGGCCGCTGCTGCTGCTGCAGCTGCAGCTGCTTGCTCTTCAACAACCGCTGCGGCTGCTGAAATAGCTGTAATGGCACCTGTTAAACCATACGTCGGTATGGGCATCATGTGCGGCGGCAAGGGGGATGTGCAACGCGAACCATTCTCGTTCAAGTTCTCATCCCGCTCATACTGCTCCTTGCGCAACGACAAATTCTCCGGTATGGGACTCTCGCAACCATTGTGCGAACCAGCGCTGCCCACGCTGGCGCTGTCGCTATAACCCACTCCTCCAACACCACCATGAGCAGCGGCTGCTGCGGCCACCGACTCCAGTTTGAGCTCTTGATTGAGGCTACGCGGACTTGAGGTCCTTGAGCCGCTGCCAGTAGTCTGCTGTGCAATGGCCGGTGGTATACCATGCTTGGAAACCAGATGACGCACCATATGATACTTGCGACGGAAACGAGAGCTGCAGAATTCACAATTGAAGCGTGGCGGTATGCCGATGCATTCGTCGCGCATGTGACGCTGAAGGTGACGTTTGCGCAGATAGCTCTTGCCGCAGACGGCGCAAGGGAAGCGCTCGTGAGGATCGCCGCTGTCCAATTTGTTATCGCCGCCAAAGACGCTGTGCCCAAAATCATATTTCATGTCTATGTTGTGTTGTGTTGTGATGTGATTGATTTGATTGATTGTTTGATTGATGCATTGATTGATATGTGTGTGTTGTGTGCATTTTAGTTTTAGTGTTATTTATATGCATGTAGGTTATTATGTGATGTATTGCGAATTGGGGGTTTATTTTTTTTTGGTTGGTTGGTTTTTTTTTTAGGGTTTTATGAAATGAAAATGAAAAGAAAATAAAAAGATATTGTGTGAAAAATCATAAACGCAAGAGTCCCCTTAAGCGGTAGATACTTTTTTGTTGTTGTTGTTGGTTGTTTGTTTTCCGAAGTTTTAAACATAACTTAAACTAAACTTAAACTTTTGTTTGGATTTTTTTTTTTTTTGCTAAATTTCTTTTTGATGAAAGTTGAAGAGAACTAAAACTAAAATACAAATTTGACAAAATACCAATTCTAAGTAAACTAAAACAACATTGTTTGGTTGTTAACTACACAATTTAGCTACACAAATTTTTAAACAAATACAAAATCAAATTTAAGTTTACAAAAATGATTACAATTCAAAAATTAAGCTAAGAACATTACTTGATTTGGTTTGAAACTAAACGACAAAATAAATACTTTACAAATTTACTAGTTAACAAAATATTAATTTTAAGTTATAACTTAAAAAATTGAAAAATTTATATATTGTTTAAGATGAGTTTGTTTTTTAGTGTATTTTGATTTATCCATAAAGTAGCCTGCAATTTGCGCGCGCTGTAAATTCTGCAGTTTTATAACATTAAAAATACAATAAATATATATTATTCAAATATTAATAACATAAAAAAAAAACCAAGTTTCATTTCAATAAATAGTTGTACACATATATTTAACTTCTTTTTTTTTTTTGATCGATTTTTAGCTTAGCTAGCGCATAGAGCTTAACAACAATTAAATTGAATTTTTGTATATACAAATTTTCCTGGCGCGGGAGTTGTTTGATTTTCTTTTCTTTTTTAGGGAGCAGTCAACAATTTCTACGCTTTCTTTAGCTGATGTATGCCATGTTTTTGTCGCAGATGCAATTTAAGATCGTAGCGCCAACTGCAGCTAAAATTACAAAATTCACAATGAAATTGTATGCTCGACTTTTTGGAGGCAGCCATTGAGGCGACTCTAAGCAAATGATTGCTGTTGTTGCTGCGCATTGGCTTTGTGGTTCCTGCTGCTGCAGTTGTTGTTGCTGCTGCTGCTGCTGCTGTTGTTGCTGCTGCTGCTGCTGTTGGCAGCAACATGCTCGAGTTTAGTAAATTGGCCAATTGAAAGGAGGCAGCTGCTGCAGACATTTGACAGCCACTGCAATTGTTGGCATTGCAATGCAACTTGTTGCTGCTGCTGTTGCTATTGTTGTTGTTGTGCCCTATTGTTGCTAGCGCATTGGCTTCACAGTTGTTGTTGTCGTTGTTGTTGCTGCATTTGTACATTCTACGTATTGTTACCTCCGGCTCATAAGCTTCACGCATTTCAGTCACATTTGTTGCTGCTGTTGCCAGACAATTGTTGCTGTTGTTGCTGCTGCTGTTGCTGTCGCCGGCAATTGTTGCTGCTACTGCTGGCGTCTTAGTTGTTGTTGTTGCTTTGCTGGCAGCCGCTACAACAGCCGTGGCAAAATTACAGTACAGTGTCCTTAAATCTGTAAAAATTGTGGATTGGGTGGTTTTTTGGGCTCAAAAATTGTTCGTCTTTTGCGCAGTTTTTGTTTTTTTGGGGAGGAGTACTTAAGTTTTTAAAGTTTTGTGTGTATGTGTGTTTGTGTTTTGGGTTTTATATAATTTACAGCTACTTATTGTTTATAATGATTAATAAGGCGCAACTCCTCTCACACATTAAAATAGAGTTAATCATTGTTTTAAAAAAACTAAATTAAGAGCAGAAATTTTAAATTACATACTTAAAATATAAATATAAAATGCACACCGCGCCGACCGCCATATTTAAAAATTACACAAGTTTTTGAAATTTTCTTTCGATTGGTTCTTTTTGTTTTTTTTTTTTTTAAATGTCACACATAAAAATAATTAAAAAACTTAATTTAATTACACAAACTTTTGCACCAAAATTTTACATAAATTTGTTGTTGTGTAAATTAAATGTTATTTACCAAGTTAAGAAAAAAAAATAATAGATTTAAATTTTGTTGTTTGTTTGTGTGTGTGCGTGTGTATGAAACATGCAATGGAGATAATTGAAAAACGTTTCGTTTCGGTATATAAAAAATTGCATTTATTATTGTATTTTTTATTTTTTAATTAAATTGTAATTTTTTTTTTTTTTTTAGTTTTTTAGTTACTTAATTTTTTTAATAGTATATTTTATACATTATTTTAATAAAAAATAATCATTTAGTTCAACTTGAATTTTGATTTTCGTTGCTGGAAATAAAAGTTGTTTTTTTTTTTTTTTTTGTAAAAAATAGCGCAAAAAAATACTTTTTAAGGCCTTTCAAGAAAAATGCAAAAACACAGGTCAAAAGGTCAACACATATTTATAAAAAACCTTAAACTGCAGCTGCTGATCTTTGGTTAATTTGATTAGTACGATTTATTATCATTCTGCATCAGTGTGGAGTCTTTTTCCTTAGCAATTGAAACCCCCACCCACCCCTTCTTGCACAGACGCATATATGCACCCAGTTGTTACCCTCAACAATTAAGCGTTGTTGCAGCATCCCCGCTGCCCGTTTTATTGGCCTTGGCAACAGCAGCCGCTGCTGCCAATGCCTGCAACTGTTGCTGTTGTTGCATTTTCTTTTGCAGCTGCTGCAGTGCCTGCTGATGCAACTGTTGCTGATAGTAACTACTAACTGCCGCCGCGCTGCTGTCATCCAGCGGCGACTGCTCCTCCGTTAGCCCACCCCCCTCATCAATATCCTCCTCATCATCATCATCATCATCATCGACAATAAACGTTGGTTGCTGTTGCTGCTGCTGCTGTGCTTCATCCAGCAGCAAATCATCCAAACCATCATCCAACATATCTAGATCAACAATATCTGACGACGATGCGTTTAGTTCAGTCTTTGTCGTCGACGCCGTCGACGTCCTTGTCGCTGCTGGCTGCGCTGCTTTGGCTGCAGCAGCACGTTGCTGACGCTTAAAGAGCGAACGCATTGCAATCTCAGGATGCTTTTTACGCACATGTTGACGCAGATGATCGGCACGCTTGGTGCGATGTCCACACACAGAGCAGACCATGGACTTGCCCTTGCCACACTCCTGACGCAGATGACGACGCAGGGTGCCGTGACGTCGATAGGTTCGATAACATTGCGGACAGGTAAAGCTCTCTTCGATTAGATTCGAACCACCACCACCACCTCCAGCCGCAACAGCAGCAGCCGCTGCAACAACACTTGAACTGAGCATTGCCTGAAAATTATCAAATTGCGGCGCTTGAAAGTGATGCGATGTTGTTGCTACTGCTGTTGCAGTTGAGGTTGTTGTTGTTGTTGATCCTTGATAATGTAAATGCATATCGGTGAGATTCTCGCAACTATCGTCCTGTTTGAAACTGCTGCTGCTGCTGTCGTGCAGTTGATGTTGCTGCTGCTGATGTTGTTGTTGCAGTTGTTGTTGAAAGCCTGAAATTTGTTTTTGTTTTGGTTTTTTGTTGGGTTTTGGTATTTCTCAAAATTTCAATAGTTTCTTATATAATTCTTGCTCAGTACGTTAATAATTTTTGGTTGGCATGCTACTATATTTTGTTGGTATTATTTTTGGTTTTTTTTTTTAGTGTAAACGCTGCTCAAAACAAGCAATGATTAGTTGTTATCAAAATGCCATTATCAATCAAGCAATTTTTTTTTTTTTTTTTTTTTTAATTTTGTTAAAAATGTTTTCTTGTTGCATTTCAATTAATTTTTTAAAAATTAATAAATTAATTTTTTGTTGGTTGGTTTTACGCGTTTTGTCAAACAAAAACAAATTTCAAACAGGCAAACAGGTTAAAAATAAAGAACAGAAGAGAACAGAATAATAGAAGGTAGAGTAAAGAGAAAGAAACTTGTCAGCTCTCTTTCTTGTATGGAATAGTATGGAAGAGCGCTTAGTTAAAAGTAAGAGAGCTTTTTTTTTTAGTGGCTTTTTAGATGGATGGAATGATGAATGTATGAATGTGTGAGGAGCGCTTGTGGTTGCAGGACGAAATTTTGGGGGGGGCAGGCACAGGAGCAGATACACACTCACACACACACACACATACATACATACATACATACACACACAGGCACAAGCATTAGCATATACGTATGTAAATTTGGCTTTCTTTTTCTTTGGTTGATTGGGACTTTTTGGATTCTGTCTGTCTGTTAGTGTAAGTATTGTATTCTTATTGAGTGTATGATTAAACAAACACTCGACTAAATTGTTTGACTGGACTAATCATAAAAATACTTTAAATTGTATAGTTTTTGTTTCTTTTTTAGTTTTTTTTTTTTTCTGTTTCTTTTTGGTTGGAGTGAAAGAAAGAACAAAGAAGCTAAAACAAATATTTGGTAATATGCTTCTTGACCTTGCAATGCCGATTCAACGAATCTTTACGCTTGAAGCCCGCATCACAAACCGCACAACGAAAATTCTCCACCATTCCACACTCGAACTCAATGTGACGCTTTAGCGCCGACATACGCGTATAAGAGTTGGGGCATTGGGGACACTGCAGCTTCCCATCGTCCCGTTGTTCTGCATTGCGCGCCAGCGTCGCTGCCGAGCTGCTGCTCTGCATTAGCGTCGGCGGCGGCTCCGATGACTTTGACAATTTTTTAGCAGCCGCCGTTGTCGCAGCGCTGTTATTTTTCCTTTTACGTGAACGCAGCTTACTGCGACGCCGCGTTGACGCTGTCGTTGGCGTGGGCGTCGGCGGCGGTAGCAGCAGCGTTAATTTGGGCTCATAGTAAAACGAAGTTTGATTTAAGCTCAATTCAAGCAGACCTGCAATGAGATGTTTTTGGCAAGTGCAAAGAGCAGAGAGAGAGAGAAAGTAGAGAAAGAGAGAGGGCAAGGTAAAAGCTTGTTTAACTACATATTCTCTGTGTGTGCGCAACAAGCACGACGACAACAACTTTCTTTGCATACAAATTTCATTTCTTAAGGCCGTTTCTTTTTGCATGTTCCTGTTCGAAATGCAGCTAGATTTTAAAACTAGATGAATTTGGTGTGGTAAAAACAAATATATATAAAACAAAAGAAAACTGCCAGTTGTTAAACACACGTCTGTTTTTAATTGTAATTTGTGTGTTAATTTGAAATAATTAAGGCGAAATTAAAGCAATTCATAAATTCTAAATGCAGCAAGAACAACAAGGTGGCAACGCTGCATTCTGTTGCATATGGCTTATAATTCAATAAGCATGAAACTCCATGCTACGAAAACTAGTTTCGAGATAACCAAATTAAGTAGTAAAAATCCACATTGATTTGCAAACACAGGAACATGAGCAAACGGCTCTCAAGCCTTCCATTCCTGCCAAACAACAAAATCTTTCAAACTGAACGAGGAAACACCGTCTAGTAGCTTTTATTACTTTCAAAAACAAATAATTAATGCACGTATGTATGTTTACTACTACTTAACCTAAGCTCTTCTTCTCTTTGCTGCTATTTTTTTGTTTGTTTATTCTCTCTTTAACATGCCCTTGTGAACGTAATAGTAATGATCTTGCAGCTTGAAATTATAGTGAAAACCACGTCCACACATGCGACAGACATATTTCTTCGGCTGATTGCACTCTTTGCGCATGTGTCGCGTCAATGTGCCCAACACCTGATATTTGCGACCGCATGTCTGACAAACATAAGGCGCCGACGACGACGACGATGTTGTTGCCCCTTTTGATGTCGATGCTGACGGCGCTGCTGCTGCTGCTGCTGACTCCAAAGCGGCGGCGGCCGAAGATACATTTCTAAAGAGAAACAACAACACAATTGGACAAAAGCCTGGTTTGTAGTAGAGAACACGCTAAGCGAAAGAGTATTCAAAGACAGAGAGAGAAATTTACCTGCGCGTCGTTATCAATTTACTGCTACTGCTGCTGCTGCTGTTCAATTTGCGTTTGCGCCTGGACTTGTTGCGCGTAGAGGAAGAAGAGGAGGAGGCGACTGTAGCCATCGATTGATATTGGGACTGGTTGATGGGCTTTCTTCGAGCAATGCGCTTCGAGTTGCCACGCACGGCAACAATTTGTGGCAATGCGGAGGAGGCGGAAGCGGCGTCTGCACACCACAATGTAAAGAGAGAGAGAGAGTGTGTGTGATAGAAGAATGACAACAACAACATGAGCAAAATCAACAAGTTCTAAAATACACCTAATCAGGCCTGCTTCATTTTCCACTTACGGCAAGCTTTTATGAAAGTGAATTAACCTTCAGTGTTCTCATTTCCACTTGTCACAAGATTTTGCGAATTGATTTCACTTGTTTTGATAATCGATTCAATTCACTAGCTTATTGGCAACAATGAAAATGGAAACATTTTGGTGAAATTCAGTTCCACAACACTTTGCCGCATGTGTAAACTAATACTAAATCTTGCTAACTGTGAAAAAAGCTCTTAAAACACTTTCGCTATTCCTATCACTCTCGCTCTCTCTCTTACATAAATGTAGATGAATTAAATTGACTTTTGATTTGAGTTGAAAAAATTCTGTTTTATTTTGTAATGTTTTTTTTTTTCTTTTGTTTTCTGTTTTCTTATCGTGTTTTGGTTTTGTAACAAAAGATGATGCAAGTGAGTGTGTGTATGTGTGTGTTAAAAAAAGTTTTGTTGCATTAAGATTTGGCACTGAGCCGATGTGTGTGATGGTAATGATCTTGCAGCTTGAAATTATAGTGAAAGCTCCGTCCACACAAGTGGCAAACAAATTGCTTGGGCTGGTTGCACTCTCTGCGCATGTGGCGCGTCAATGTTGAAAGCGTTTGATATCTGCGACCGCATGTCGGACACACGTGCAACGACGATGATGTGGACGAAGAGTTAGACATCGATGATTGGCGGCGTTTTTGCTGCTGTTGCATTGCCGTCGATCGGCTGGATTTTCTTCGGGTATCGAGCTTTAGGCTTTGATGATGCATAAACATGTCTACAACACATTAGGCACAAAAAGAGAAAGGGAAAGAGAGAGAGAGAGAGTGTGACACACAAAGGCATAAGCAAATACAACTTTTAATCTTCCTAAGCTTATAATCTCACTAAACTCTCTCAAAAAAAGCTCTTAAAAATTCACGTTGTCATTTGATAATTAAAAAACATTTGCAAGTACAAGTTGAAAGCAAAGAAAAGCCCAGGTTTTTAAAATAACAATTACCAAACTACAAAGTAAATATAGATGAAGAAAGTGTACTAAATACATACATACATATGAAAACTTAATTCCATTTGGATTATTACAACAACTATGCATTAATATGCATTAAGTTTTTTTTTTTTGTTTTGTTTGTTATTTAATTTGTATAAACTAGTTTATGTGCATATTAAAGCACAGTAAAAACACACACACACACACTCACGTGCACAAACACATGTAAGAGAGCGCAACACTGAGTTTGCGGTCTGTGTATATGTTTATATATGTGTGTGGGTGTGTATGTGTGTACAGTTATCACAAAAGCTTTAATGACGTTGCATAACCTAAAAAGCATTTGATTCTTGTGCTTTTTATAGGCCACACATAACACAACTCAAAGTGGGTCAAGGCCATACAAACAGCTTTTGACAGAGAGACGCATAGCAAACAGTAAATTTCAAAGAGAAAATGTTTGAAAACCCAAACTTTGTTATCCTTGCACAAATATGAAATTTTGCACAGCCAGAAATACTAAACGTTTTTAAATCAAAATCGATTCTAAACTGCAACCATACAAATTTCAATCATTAATAATAAAAAAAACACAAATAACAGCATTTCAGCTTTATTCAAAGAATTATTTTTTTATTATTATTATTATCTGGAAATCCCAGCACTCAAAAATAACTTGTTTCCTATTGCAAATACTAACAAAATATACAAAACAAAAAAACACTCATTAACCATTATCTTCATCATCAGCTCCACTGGCACCTGCGAATGCATAGCCCGAAACAAAATCTTTATAGTGGACTGATCATACACACACACATTGATGAGAAAAAAGCACACACATTTTCTTCTCAACAAGCTATTTAAAAACATCTCTCACATTAAACAGATACAAAAAGAGTAGAAAAATCTTTGTCCGACCTTGAACTTGAACGAATGTTTCAAGTTATTGTTGTTTTTGTTGTTGTGGTTGATTAACAATTAACAACAACAAACAACAGCGAGAGAAGAGTCGAGCAAAAACAAAAACTGCGACTATGACATATGAAATTGTGCGATCAAAGAGGGAGACAACACAACAGGGGGGTGATGATTAAGAGGCCCAGGGGCACTTTTAAATAATAAGAAAACACGCTTTGAGCTAGGGGTAAAGAAAGGTAAAGAGACACCGAAATTGAGCAGTTTGACAAGACAAATGACGCACTTAAAAATACGCCAAAACATATATCATATAGTACAATATACATAGCTAATTAAGTATTCCACAGGTATTCTTAAGATTCATTCATTTTTCTACACTGAGCAACCTACAAAGTTCAGCATTTAGATTAAAGATTACAAGGGTTTGTTTTGAAATATCGCTCATGAAAACATAAAAGAAATTAAACAACACATCAAAGATGAAAAAAGAAAACAAAGAAAACTTGTGAAAAATCAAATGCATAAAGACAATATTTTGTATTGTTTGTGTTGTTTTCTTGTTTGTCTAGGAAATTTTTTGTGGGCTTGTTTTGCGTTGGTGATTCATTGTTATTTGTAGGATCCAAAGATCATTCAGAAAATATAAATGGGTTCTTTTGGGTTTGGCACTGCGCTTCAAGCAAATATCTGTTTCAGATTTCATACAAAACAAAAACAGAGACTCGAGGGCCTGAGCGTAATAATATGCAAGGTACAGTTAAGAAAGAAAAAACAAATAGTATTGTATAATAATAAGATATGTATAGGATGTATAGGATATATACAATATATATGTATATATATATATTTATGTAATTTAATGTGTATACTTAATAATAATGCAGCGTAAAGTAGATAAATGAAATATGATTATAATTTGTAGTTTTGTTTTTATAGCTTACCCTGGCTGGCGTTTTAATGTAAGCAAAAGAATTGCTTCAAAAGCTGCTCAGCTTTTTTTTTTTTTTAATTATGTTTAGGTCAAAAGCTTAGCCTCTGCCCGTATTTTTTTTACTACATTACCTGAAAACGCTGTAAATTTTTTTTTTTTTTTTAAATGTGTTTTTTTTTAGCTTTTTTTTGAGATGACTGGGCTGGATTTTGGAAGTTGGTGGAAGTATGATGTGGAAAATAGGATTTTGGGATTGGATTTGTAGGGTACAAAACAAAAATGAACTTAAAATAGCAAAATTTATTTCATTTTGGGATCACTTCGCTTAACCGATACCGTCAAGCGAAGCATACTTACCTGCAACTTACGCAAAACAAAACGGAAAAACATGCAGGATAATTCCCACAAACTGTTGGGGGCGCCACCAAGTCAAGTGCCAGCTAAAGCAACAACTGTACCTCACCATCCGCTGGATGGCTACATGCTTTATTAGCGGCGTTAACTTGACCGGTCGCCGAATACTCTGCACACCTCCTTGCTGATGATTCCTCCTTTCGATGATTCTTCTAGACGCTTCACGTTTCTCTCCAGATAGTGATCCATCTTCTGCTGATGCTTGCTTCTTTATTCACTTATATCACTTTACACGCAAAAAATGCACAAAAGAGCCGCGATAATGCAATTCGCAATGGGCTCTTCTCCATAAATTTGGTTAAACCAAAAATAAAAGAGAGCGCCGCCGCATGTGCATTGTACAAACCGACAAAAGGATCGAAAAGATTCGCGCGCGAATTATGGCAAAATAAAAGCTTTGCCAGCGAAAAGAATAGCTTAAAAACTAGCATAAAAATAATGTTTAACACAAATCAAAGTCAATAAATAAAACAAACAAAAAAAAAAATATTTAAAAAAAAAGTCCCGTCAACCAAAATAAAGCAAAATTATATATACATATACATAAGGTAATGTATAATATATATATATATATAGATAAATATACATAGTACTAAAATTACAAATTTAAAACTGCATGCGTATTTTTTTTTTAATATATATATATAGTTTAAAAAGAAAAACCAACTAAAATTGAATAATAAACATTAGCTCGCGCCGTGTCGAGTTGGGGGGGGGGGTTCTTTGGGTGGTGGGGGAGAAAGGAACTCTAATAAACGAAGACGAATCAACAAATGTTGGCAATTATGTAAAAATGATTTTTGGGCTTACAAGCGAATGTAACAAAAATGATAACATACAGGTGCCAGCATGGTTGTGTGTGTTTGTTTATGTATCTGTGTGTGTGTGTGAATGTGTGTGTTGTATGATTTTTAATAAATTAACAAAATATTAACTAAATAAAAAAAACGTTTTTGAAGGGTCAAGTTAACATTTTTCTTTGTTTGAATACTGGCATACTAACAATAACAAAACTTTGCACGCGACAGAGCACTCGAAAGCGAGGGTGAGGTGGAAAGTGACAGAGAAAAATTATCCTGCTGCAAACACGCACACACATGAAAGAAGAGAACAACGCTGGCGGAGTTGATGAAGGGACGACACACACACACACCCACCCAGACACACATAACAATAACTAAAGTGATGCATATAGAGTAACTTTATGGCGGGAAAATTTTTGCTATCATCACACAAAAATCCATTTTAAAATTTCCCTGATTTACAATTGTTTTCACGGAAGTTTGAGTTTTAATTGAAACTAAGACAAATTTTCGCTAGCAACAATGCTTTGCTTTGTATTTTTCATTTCTTAGTTAAACAAAAAAATGTGGTTTCAATTCGCAAAATTCAAAGAAACGTGAATGTAACAACTTCACTTTCGCAAAATCGTTGAAAAGTAGAAACCGGAGCACGTCTAATAAATTAAATGATATTGCCAGCGACAAATTGTACTTCTTTCAAGCATAACTTGACTTCCGAAAACAATATATATAGCAAGGGTATTCTAAGATGCATATTTTGTATTATGATACAAAGGGGGAAAATATCTTCTTTTGTTGTCTTTCTTAAGTTAAAGAAAGATAACTTATATTGCAACTATATAACTTGATATGTATGACTGTGTGTGCGTGTGTGTTGTTAAGTAAATAATTAATAAAAAAAAAATATATATATATATATGTACATAAAATGTTAAAACCAAATGCGTCACAAAGAACACCAATATATAAAAGAAAAATGGTAAACCAAAAGATTACAAATATATGTATATATATACATATATATATATATGTTATTATATATATATACATAAAAAAAAACCAAATCATACATAGAACACATTTCATAAAGCGCAAATGAATTGGATGAGTTATTAAATAGTTAGTTAGTTATATTATGTGAGTAGGGGTAGCTTTTTCAGGGCTGGAGAGGGTAGCAAATGTTTGTTTGGTTGTGTGTGCTTTTTTTGTGATAGATTATGTGTGTGTTAAAAATTAAATATATATATAAGTAGTAGTAATTATAATAAAAATACAATAATATATTACAGAAATCAAAAAGTTTCGAGTTATACGAATTATGTGTGTGTGATCAAATTATAGAAAAAAAAATCAAGTGTGTGTTAAGTTAGTTTTGTATATATAATAATAATAATTGAAAAAATTAAAATAAATTATAGAGTAGTACTTTCAACTTGCACAAATTATTTTTGTAGTTAATTATTTTTGGCTGTAGCATTTTCGAAACGGAGCAAAACGAAAACGCAAAACAAAAAACCAAAAAAAAAAAACAACAAAATCTTAAAACTTAATTTTTTATTGTTTTTTTTTTTTTCTTTTAGTGTTTTTTTTTTTTGCTGTGCTACCGCTTTGAAATTTGTTTATATTTTGCATTCTTTTTATTTCTTGTTGCTTGTTTTTTTTTTTAAATTAATTTCTTTCTTTCTATGCTTTAGCTGCCTAACAAAAATTCTTTGTCAACGTTTAAGAGCTTTTTTCGGAGCACGACTTTTTGCAGTATTTTTGTTGTCTTTGTTTTATTATAATGTATGATATTTAAAATAGAATGTATGTTATGTAGTTTTTGATTGTTTCCAAAGAAATTGAACAACAGAAATCAAAATATAAATGTGAATTGAGGAGAGTTGTATGTGATCTTGAAATACTTGTCTTCAGATCGACTTTTTTTTGTTATTATTGTTATTATTATTATGATTATTATTATTTTGATGCTACAACTAATTTGCATTTTGAAATTTATATAGCTGGTCGTCGTGCTCTGCTGTGTGGTCTAACCATAACTAAACTGTTTTTGCTTTTTCATTTGTATATTATATAGATATATATATATTTTTAAAGTATAGCTCGGAACACTAAACTTTTTCGTTTTATAGTATGCAACAAAAACTCACCTTGTGGATCCCGTTGCTGTGCATCCTGTGCGGCCATAAGTCCAAGTTCATCCTGAGATCTGTCGTGTTGCCATGTTGCATATGCTAAACAAATTCAAAAGAAAGTTGTTTAATATAAAGTCTTTTTTATATATATATATTTTTTTGATTGAAATGTACCTTGACTAGATCCTTCGCCACCCTGACTGGTGCCAGCCGCTTGGTCCAGCTCCTCCATTGTCATTTCCTCCTCATCTAAAGTCAAATCCTCAACATTTTCATCGTGCGCATCCTCATCATATTCGGCCTTGGGCTCAATTACCATTTCAGTGCTTGTTGTTGTTGTTGATGATGATGTTGTTATGCTATTATCTTTGATCTTTTGTTTATGATTCGACTTTTCAAGCGTTCCCAATTGCTTAACAACGCCCGTGTGGATTGCGCCACTCGCAATATCCATTTCTTCAGCATCGCCTTGGGCGCCTTGATTTTGTTGTTGTTGTACATTGTCGGTGTTAATGGCATCGCTTGTTGTTTGTTGTTGTTGCTGCTGCTGTTGTTGGGCGCCCTGTGCAGCTGTCGATATTAGTTTAGCGCTTTCAGTCTTTTTGGTAATATTACTGCTGCTGCTGGTCAATGGCTGGTTCGATAATTGGCTGCTTGTGCCACCAATGCCGATGCTGCTGCTGCTACTGCAACCTGTGGCAGTTGCTGCTGCGGCGGCTGCTGCTGCACTGGCACTGCTGCCGCTGGCCAATTGAGTGCTGACCAGTGCGGAGGCGGCGAGTCCGGCGCTTGTTTGTTGGAGGATTGACTGATTGGAGGCGGCGACTGCTTGCAACACTGACGAATTGGAGTTGTCGTGCAAATCTATGTTGCAAACAACAAAGTTGAAGAAAACAAAGAATAGACAAGAATTTTATTAGTTTATTGCTTCAATATTGATAGTAGTTGAAATTAATACTCAAAATCGATGCTTTATCAATCGGTCATCGACATTTTTCACATAATCCTTCACTAACTGTTAGTTCATATATTTTTTCGAAAAATTTTCAATACTTTGTGTATTTTGATTTTCTGCTAAGGGAAACTCTTTTCTCTTCTAATTGATCTTTTTTTACAGTGTTTGTATTAACAATCATATTTTCGATGCAACCATACCGATTTATTCTCAGTAAACCAATCGATTAATAATAGCATAAGATAATAATTTACATCCCTCATGTCAAAAATTCCTGACAAATTAATCGATTAGTGTCAAATTGAACCGATTTAGTATTCGTTACTCATGTTATGCATCTAATTTACAATTGAACCGAAACTGCGACTTCTTTAGCCATATAAAGTTGTAACTAGTTTGAATTTAAAATTTTTCAAAACCCGAGAGGAATTTCAAAATTTGTGGAAGTTTTACTTTCACACAAGCGAATGACTATTTCGATTCTGCGCATGTTTAAACATTTTGTTTTTTTTTATAAAAATTATCTAATAACTTCTTTCCACTTCTATCGATAAACTTACCATTTTCCATACTGCGGCGACGAACTTTTCGACGACGACGTGATGGACTGGATGAGCCTTCACGGGAACCGGAAATATCGCCGGCATCCACCTGACACATGGCACCAGAAGAACCACCACCACCCCCAGTTGTAATGCGGGCGCGCTTTGTCTGCTCTAATGTGTATTGGCCGCTCAGCTTGACGCGATGATGTTGTTGTTGCTGTTGTGATTCCGATTTGCTGGCCTGTGCTGCAGCAGCAGCTGCTGCTGCGGTTGTGCCGCTGCTGCCACCGCCGCCGCTACCGCCACCGCTGCGATTATCCGATAAACCCTTAATCTGCAGCGATTCGGCGGCCTTGAGCAAGGCAGCAAGTTGGTCCTGCGAGATATTTACTTCGCCGCGATACATATAGTCCATCATGGCGCGCAGTTCCTGATATTTGACATCCTTGAGTATAAAAATTGGATGCTTGTCGTACTGTTCTTGCAACAGAGTCTAAAAATCATAATACATAACGCAAATGAAGAGTTAAAGTTTGTTACACTTGAAAAGAGTTATGCAAAAGTTGAGACTTACAGCAAAATAGGGACTGCATGCTGATAGCACCACCTTGTGGGCCTTGAGAAATTTACCCTCGGCGGCGAGCGTGCAATCGACTAGTGTCTCATTTTCCAGCAGCGTATCAAAGACGCTTATCAATGTGCTTTGATGGTTGTTCCAACGCAGACAAAACTGTTGATCGTCATCCATATTGTTGCCGCTTTAACAGTGTGTGTTGATGTGAACGGGGGGGTGGGTGGGGTGAGTTTGCCTAGCGTCGTCGTTCGACGTGGCTGCCGCTTTGGGTTGTGCTCTCTGCCTGGCGCGCTTTTCTTTTCGCTGCTTTCGGTTAAAACGGTTCTGTTATGTCAAGTAGCTTGTATTGTTGCTTTTAGTTTTATTTATGATTTGCTTCCTTCTGCTTGCATTAATTATCTTTCCTTTTTGCTTGTCAAAAATGCTTCAAGTTATGTCAGTTTAACTGCAAAAACAGCAAATAAATACAAAGTTAGTAAAACGAATACAAAAAAATCAACACAGAATGACCACACAACAACAATGGCAATTAATTAGTCGCTTTTATGTTTTGCTTCTCTACCACAAAAACGCCAGAAAAAAAAAAAATAAACGCTTCAAGGTCAAGTTCATGTTTTATTTTTCAGCTATAACAAAAAGCCGACACACACACACACAAATTCAACAAGTTTTTTTGTATTATATTTATTTGTTATTCTATGCATATATATTATATTTTCTACATATGCAAATATCACAGCTCCGCAATTGCTATAAACCACACACAAAACATTTTAATTATTTTTTATTATTTTTTTTAACACAAAAGCGCCCTCTATGACGACCAAACACACAACTGCAAATGCAATTTTTGCTCGTTTCTTCTCGCTTGCTTTCGTATTACTTCTATCGTTGCTTGTTCTTGTTTTTGTTCATTTCTCAACTTTGCTCATATTCCAACGGCACTCGCCAACACACACACACTCTGTCATCTCACACTCACACTCTATCTCACACTCACACTCTATCTCACACAACTGTCACTCTGTAGCCAAATGAGTGCGAGCAGGCGCAACAGCAACGAGAGCGCAAGTACAAATGCTCGGCTAACGGATTTTCGTGGCGATGTTACAGTTGCTCTGCTAGTGTTGGAGATCGATGGAAACGATAAATGGACGACAAACGAGACGTTGCGACGACGTCGACGCGTCGTCAGCTAAAAACGAAGCAGAGCCGCAATGGAGGCAAAACAACAACAACAGCAGCAGCACAACAGCATGAAACATAAAGAGGGGAAGTTTCGCAGTCGCAGTCGACGCACGCGTCGTCACTAACACTGCATGCACAAAATACACATGTATGTATGTATGAAACGAATGCGTGTGTGTTTGTGTGCGTGCGTTCAATGAGGTTTTTTTTTCCGTTGTGGAAAATTTCACAAATACAAATACACACGAGCAAAACGTTTATGATTTTCTGATAAATTTCAAGTTAAAGCATTAAGCAATCACTTTTAGTCACATACATATTTGTGTAGATGTGTGTATGTGTCGTTTGTTTTATGGTGCATTTAAAAATAGAATATTTTTTCATTAAAAGCAAAAATACACGAAGGGGGGCAGCAGCAGGCAACAGAATGCACATAAAAATGATTTCACAATTTTGTATGTTTTAACATTGTTCACACTGCACAAAAACTTACTTAATACAAATTTCTTAATGCACGTTGGAAAAATGATTTTCTTTTTCGATGTTGCTGCTATTTAACGTACGTGTGTGTGTAACTGTATGCATGTATGAATTTTTTTTATTTTTTTTGTTGGCCAGCAAAACCGCACGCGTCGCGATCTGCCGTGCACACACCGAAAAACCAAACAAAAGCTCCAAGCGCACGAAAGCAACTGAAACGACGCAAATGTGCCAGCGACTGAGAGACCCTTTTGGCTCTGCTTGTATTCGCCGCGACGCTCAATCGCTGCTGCCTGCCGCTCGCGCTGCTCTCGGCACGTTCGTTTCAACATGCTCGCTCGCTCGCTCACTCGCACACACCAAAATGGCCGCCCTCTGCGAAGTTGCTGATAGAGAGAGAGCGAGCGCGAGAGAGAGCAGTGCGATTGTGTGCATGAAAGTGAGCCTCACACATTTGGGGGCACGTTATGAAATTGTCAAGTAGGCAGACAGACAGACAAGCAGGCAGGTAGGCAAGAAGGAGCCTCGGTTAAATGTATTGCAGTGAGCGTGCCAAAGAGCAGCGCACAAATATAACGGGAATAAACACATAAATGTATACAAACATACACATACACACGCAGGTAAGCAATCAAACATGCGAGCACTTCAATTCGCCGTGAAAGAGCCAAACCAGAGCGAATGAGAGCGAAAACGTGGCAGAGTTTTTGGGAGTCTGCTTTTGATGATGCTGCCGCTGCTGTTGCTGCTGCTGCTTGGCCACATTTTCATTTTTCAAGATGGAAGCGAAATGTAATACAAAAAAAAACTGCTACGGCGAATACATATGGAAATTTTAATGAAAAGAAGAACTGCAAATGCAGCTTCTTCGCATACTTGTTGTTCTTGTTGTTGTGCCGCCGCTTCCTGCCGTAATTTAATCATTTGGCATACAAAAAATAAAACAACAAAAAAAGAGGTGGAAAGCAATAGCGGCAGCGACAGCTGCAGCACGCTCGCTTGCTTGTATTTTTATGGGCCCCCGCCGACAAAACATGGAGAAGTTGTTCTACAGAAAAACCTAACTGTGTCCGTGCACAATTCTCTGTAATACATATGCAATGAGCGCAAAAGAGATAGCAACTTGTGAGTTACGTGACGCACAACAGACGACGACGACGCTGGCGTTCGGCTTTTCGCTTCGGGCTCCCTTTTCACAAGTTCTTGTTGTTGGTTTTTTTCGCCAAGTGAAAAGGAAGCAGCCGATCAATATAAAATATAATGGCGAAAAACACATGGTGCTGTTGTTTTTGCTTTTGGAAATTTTGCTCAGCAAGGAGCGAAAAAGGAGAGAAGAGAATAAGAGCAGGCGCGTAGGGTAGCTACTTTGTGTGAGGGATCAGTTTTTTTTTCAACTTCTATTTACTTATGTACATATTGCTTACACACACACACACGCTGTAAATATATGTGAACTTGTGTGGCCTTTGTACATAAGGTGCGAGCGAGGCATGCGCAGTGGCGCCATCTGGGTTTAGTTAGGAGTAACTCTTACCCCAAGAGTGGCGTTGACGACGACGTTGACGACGACGGCGACAGCAAAGTTGATGATGCATTTTGGCTAGACAATATGCTGACGACGGCGCTTTGCCGCCCGCCTGCTGATGATGATGATGCCGACCGAGGGTTTTTCCAGCACGCAAAGCGGATTTAGTAGTTGTTATTGTAGTTAAACAACAACAGCAGCAGCATACAAACACACACACACAGAGAGGGAGAGAGAAACAGGCAGCGCAGCAGTAGGTAAAAACGGGAGGGAGGCAGGCGCTTTGAGACGACAAGCATGAAAAAGGATCTCGCTCTCCCTCTTGAGTTCCCTCTCCACCTCCTTCTCTTCACTGCAGCGTTCTCTCTGACGCACGCTCTTTGCACATGCAACGTTTTGTATTTTTGCGCAGATGGTGGAGGATTATATCGAAAAATGGGATCCTTTTTCCCAACGCAGGCAGCGAAGTTCTTTTTGTTGTTGTTGTTGGTTTTATTACTGCTGCGGCTGAGCGAGTTGCTGCTTTGTGGAAAAAAGTACAGTTGGACCCCATGGCACAACAATTTGTAGATGACGTGCGTTTTATATATACATATATATATTTCTCAACGGATGTGGCGCTTAGAAGGCATCCAACAACAAATAACATAAATGAGTAATCATAAAAATAATAATAATAATAATAATGTGTTGAGGTCTACTATCAAACGACGTCCAAAATAACATTTACGGAACGTGGTTAGCGAAAATCGCAACTTTTGTTTATTTTAGCAATCTTTGCAATTAAAGTCCGGCGGAATTGCAGTTATTTCCGCCGCACGATATCGTATGCAATTGCACGATGATAATACTTGTGATTTATGAAATATATATAGAAGCTGTTTTCGAAAACTCGATTCGATTCCGTTCTATTCTCAGAAAATATGATATGATTGTACTGGGATCTACTATCAAACGATGTCCAAAACTTTAATGTGGAACATTGTTAGCGAAAACCCCCGTTGAGATTTATTTTAGCAACTGCTTCTTTAAGAAATCGAGATATAGAGTAAAAATAACTCCCTCAACTCTTTCTTTTAAATGCAGCTGCAAAAAAAGTTGGAAAACACAAATTATTTAAATTTGGTATAATAATATCTCTTGTATTTTCTAATTTAGCTTAAAGTAAAGATGGCATTGTATGGTATACTTGAAAAAGTTTCCAATGTTTCGTATAGTTACGATGGATGCAAAATAAACTTGAAATGAGCAACCAGAAAATTTTGATTTAAGTTCAAAGTAAAGATGAGATCGGATTAGACTTATGCTCAAGAAAATGAACTACTTATAGGATGATTAAAATGTACTGGGATCTACTATCAAACGACGTCCAAAACATTGATGTGAAACGTTGTTAGCGAAAAACCCGATTGAAGTTTATTCTAGCAGCTGTTTCTGTAGTAAATTGAGATATGGAGTACGAAACCCCCCCAACTCTTGTTTTATATACAGTTGCGTAATAAATGAATTCATTTTAAGTCGGAAAACAGAAATGATATTTAAAATTAGATATAATAAATCTTGAAATTTCTAATTTAGTTAAAAGATGGGATCCGGCGGGTATATTTGATCCAAATTCCGAACCCTACCCAATAAAGATATGGAACTTCTTATGGTTTGAAATTATAATGTACTGGGATCTACTATCAAACGACGTCCAAAATTTGTTTGTGGAACGTTGTTAGCGAAAACCCCTGTTGAAGTTTATTTTAGCAGCTGCATCTTTAGGATATCGAGATATGGAGTAAAAAAACTCCCTCAACTCTTTGTTAAGCAATTGCACAACTTTATTTAATATTAGCATTTTTATAATATCATATTTTATTGTGGAAAGATCTACTATCAAACGTAGCGTTATAAATTTGACACGCAATGTTAGCGAAAAACTCTCCTGAAAGCAATTTAATCTAGGCACTTGAAATAATCAAATAGTTGAAAGTCACAGAACTCATTAAATCAGGGATTCAAAATGCCAACAACTAGAGTGCCACGCATGTAAATCGTGTATTATGAATTACAAAAAAAAAAGGATGAAAATTAAAGGTTCCTAAGCACGCGCCAGCCGGTCCCAGGATCCCAAACCAACCCCGAAAACTGGTTAAGCCGGTCGCCAGGATGAGAAAGGCAAAAAAAAGGTCCCAATAAAAAAGAGGGTAAACGTTCTTTTTGGGGGTTGCAACAAACACAGACAACCCCTAACAATGCGCCATATTTGGCTAAAGATCCCCCACCCTCTCTCTACCAGGGATCATCGTTAAGGACCCCTCAGGAAGTACACCAGACAGAACAGGGGAGGAAACTGAATTGGATATTTGGGGTTGAGACGCCAAATAACAAGAGAAACACGAGTGGAATTTTCTTTGTGCTGTGGAAGCTGGCTAACAAAAATAGGAAATTCTCTTCGTTTTCTTTTTGTTCAAGTTGAGTTTTGTTCGGTTCAGTTTTGTGTTCTAAAAAGTCAAAAGAAAAACCGGTTTTGCAAAATACAAGAACTGTGCCATTTCGAAAAACGGGCGGCAAAAGTTGAGTTGGCAGAAAAACCAGTTTAAAGAAAAATAAATCGAAACGAACTAACAAACTCGCATATATATATATATATATATAGACAGGCAGAAAAATCAACAGAGAAGGGGGGACCAGAAAAACAAATTTAAAATGGAAATAACTTGAAGAAAACGAAAAAAGAACAAAAAAAATTAAAGAGGAGTTCGTGCTAAAAAAAAAAAACAAAAACCAACAAATATGTACAAAGTTCCCCCCACAAGATTTGCATAAAGTGGAATTTATCTTGTCGCAAGAGACACACACAGATACATTTACACAGATACAGACATAAAATTTGTATATTTACGACGTAAAAATAAACGCCGCATTCAACGTTCTCGCCTGCCACCAGCCAGACTGACTTTCAATAATTTAATTTCTGGCAGCTAAAAAGCAACAACAACAACTAACAACTGGAGGGGGAGGAGGGACAAGAGTGAAGATGAAGAAGGTGTACAACTTGAAGCATTCACAACAATCTAAAAGCCAAAGAAATCGCTTTAACGTAGGCGTCGTCTTCGTCGTTTTTATTTTATGTACGCATTTTATTTGCTTTTTTATACCCTATGTTCCAAAAGGCTCCAAACAGAGTCGCTAAGTTTCTTATTCTTTTTGGATCACAGTTGCGAGTTGTGAAATTAGATTTAAATTTTCCGAAAAATTGGTATGCAAATCGCTCAAAAACTCAACTTTGGCTCTTTTTACCACCCACTTTCCACCCAGAAGGGTAAATTATCCGGGAAATTGTTAAATTTTCAGTTTTTTTTTTAAATGAATTTCATTCCGATCGGGCGGGAAACAGATAAGTTGTATACAACAATTTTCCGATCATTTCCGACTTTTCAGGCGAATTTTCCAATATTTGAAAATACCGGTTTTTATATTTTGATAGGTGGAGGTTGGAAAATGAGTCTGAAGCAAATCGCACGAAAAACCCCCATCCAGGGGGATGAGTTTTCCGGAAAACTGGTATGCATTCATCAATTAATTTTCATATAAATCTTTGAAAATGAGTTTGACACGAATTATCCACATTTCCCGACCAAATTTTCCAAAGCTTAAAAAACGAATTTTCCATCGTTATTTGGAGGAATTCAGAACAGCTAATATTTCCGATTCCAAATGTTTAGATATGAAAGACTTGAAAAGCTTGGATAATCATTGTTTAACTTTGCATGATAAATTAAGCCAAAAAACCAAAAGTTTTTGATGATTTGTGCCAATATCATTTTAGTTCTAAATGCATGACTATATTTTTTTCATTTTTTGTCTTTAAACTGTAAAGCTTTCTCAAACTGCTTATACAGGTTAAACCCATAGTCGTTTTAAATTTCCAATGCGTTCTGTTTTTCTGCGATCCCCCGTTCTTCCCCGTTCGCAGCGCAGCAGCAGAAAATGTCGTTTTTGCCATTTAAAAGGCAAGCGAGAAAAACCAAAAACTCGTTTTTTTTTTTTTCTTGTTCTCAAAAAGCTATTTAAAGTAAATGAGTGAATGTTAAGGGCTTGTGTTTTTGTGTTGTGCGGTTTTGAATACAAGTTAGAGTAAAGGGCGTCTCGTATCTCTCTTTTTCTCTTACTCCTCTATCTCTCTCTCTCTCTCTATCGCTTCTCTCTATTTGTCTCTGAATGAGTTGGCTGAAAATGGGAATCAGTTCGAGAGGAGCGCGCGCGCAAATGTTTTTATCTATTTGAAGCTAAATTTGGCCTGAAGCTGATTTTGCCTTGTTAATGTGGATTTGATGTCTGTTTTTCCCCCTTCACTTCTACTCCCTCTCTCTAGCTATGTTCATCTCTATCTCCATGCGATGTTTCTTTTTCTTTATTTTTTTTTTTGGGCATGTTGTAATTTGAAAATGTGTTCACGGCAGGTTTTAGATGGGTGTGTCTAGAGTTAGTTTAAATGACAGGTGATGTTTGGGGCGTTATGTATTTACAAATAAAATTAGCATGTTTTAGCATTATAATATATAGAAATGTAAAAAATAACATGTTTATGTATGTGTTTATGAATAGGCCAGTTAAGCAAAAGAAATTTAAGCCTAAGGGATTGTGTTTTTTTTTTTGTTTGATAATTTAATTTTTGATAATGTATTTTTAATACATTATCTACTTCAATTCAAGTAATTTTGAAGTAATTTCGCATGAATTCCGATAAGTTTTCATTTTGTTGTTCTGAGTATCGTTTGAAATACTTTCGTAATTAGTTTTTGCAAATTCACAATAACTGTTTTTTTTTTATCGAATTTGATATACGTTTCCAGAACATAAATCAATTTCAGTTTTCTTTAAATCTTGCGAAACTTGAAGTGATAGTACAAATCTTATAGACTTCTTCCGCTTTTTACACCACTCGTTAAGAATTTTGCTCGAGTGACTTTGCATTTTGTGTTCTCAATTGAAAATAAGACAAAATTTTAAATTGAATTCACTTTGAACTCTGAAGTTGAATCTCAAAGATATTATTATACGCATAAAAGACATATTTTATTCAACTGTAATATTTATAATTGGCCAAATTGTCGTTTTTGCTGTTGTTAAACCAACAGTCAGTAGGCCTCGTGAAAGTGAAATTGCAAAAAAAGAAAAGATACTTAACTAAGCCACAAAATTATAATCAACAAAAAAAAAAAAGTTCAATGAACTTTTTGGCCATTGGCACAGGTAAAATAACAACAGAGACAAGAAACTTATAATAAAACGAAAAAAAAGTAAATAAATAACAAAAAAAGGCAAAGAGCAGCCAACGATAATGGCCGACAAAAGTTTGCGCTTTTTTTTTTTTGCACATTTTTATATTTTTGTTTACTATAATAATAAAAATAATATGTAATAGTAAAAGGAATTTGAAGCTTAAGGCACGCGACAAAAAAATATAATAATAATAAACGTGTAGGTCAGTGTAGAAAGAAGAATAAAAACAGAAAGCAATGCAAGGTCGATACGTGGGTGGTTCAATTTGATGACAGACGAAGAATGTGAAGTACAAACAACACACACACACATACAAAAGTAATAAACAGAACGTAAAAGCAAATTTGGCCAAAAATAAGCAAAAAGGAAACAAATCAAAAGTACTAAGCACAAAATGCTTGGGACAGCGCGTTTTTACATTTTGTTTCGTTTGTGTATTCTTTCATTTTTTTGCACTTGTTGCGCAAAAGCTTCTTTATTTTTGATTTTGGCTTTTGTGCGTACTGTCTCATTATTCTTATTATTATTATTTCTGTTGTTCTTGTTGTCATTCTGCACATGTGCGTAGAATGTAAACAAATGAAACTTTTTAAGCTGCACAAAAGTTTAGCGCGCTTGCAGTGAAATTTGGCAACGTCGCAGCGAGCATATCAAACATGGCGTGTGTTGTGAAAGATTATAAAAACGATAAAAACAGGCCGAAAATATGAAAAATGAAAATGTAAACGTGTCTGTAGAGCACACACACACACATAAACACACATAGCCGCAACGAAGTAGAAGTATAGCACAAAGTGGAAACAAAAAAAATATGTGGCGGGCGTACGGCAACGAAAAGCTACAAAGAGAGCAGCATATGGAGCGCCAAAGTCTGTGAGCGCTGCTTGTGTGTGTGTGTGAAAAGTGCAGAGAGAAAATTTCACGCTTTTTTTCGTCTTGAACAAACATAAAACGAAAAGCGAAACGAAGTCAGCACAAACACACACACACACACACACAGCCGAAGCCAAAGTGAGAGGGAGTAAAAAAGAGAGCGCAGCATTGAAAAATGTATATATATATATGTTCGTGTTGTTGTTGTTGTTGCTGCTGGTGCTGCCATGGCTGCTGTTGGGTTGCCCATAGGGGGAAAAACCAAGATGGCGGCCGCACATAGAGCTCAAAACAGCGACACATTTTATGTTATTTCTTTCTTTTTTTTTGACAACGTGCTTTTTAACAATTTAGTTCAACTGTTATTAATTACATACATACATACATAAATAATAGGGTATTGCAAATGGAAAAGCGCGCTTTAGAAGTTTATGTTACATACATACATACATACACATTTGCCAATTAGAAAAAAGCTTATGTAACGAGGTGAGCGCTCATCGTGTGTCGCACTCGCACTCACACTTGCAGCACACATCCAAGCACAGCAGAACATCACGCTGCATACAAATATAAACGGGCAGAATAAAACTGTTTTTCCACAGCGACACTTGACCTCATTTGCATGCGTGTGTATGTACACTAAATTAATATAAAATTGTTGGTCATTACTTCAAATTGCATACATACATAAATATAATACATTTTGTTTTTGTTACACTGCTACAAAAAAAGCTCTGCTGCTGCTGTTTTTTGTTGCAATGCAGCAAAGCTTTCACAAAAACGCATGAAAAATCGATATGAAAGTGAGGCGCTCACACACACACACATACACACACACATGCAATAAACGTTGGAAATATTGATTTTGTATGCAAAAAGTCACAGCGAGCGAGAGCGAGACAAACAATCGCACAAATTAGAAAGTACAGTTCTAAGTCTATTTAAAAATACATACATATGTATGTATGTATGTATGTATGCATGTATTATACATATAATGCATTTTAGTTGCTTGTTTTTAAAAAAGGTATACACACCGAAATAGAATCACAGGCAGCACATAGTCGTCGTGTCGTTTTGATTAGATATTTTTTTTTTTTTAAGAGCTTTGCACATCAAAATTATGTTGATACACACACATACACACAGAGAGTGATAGAGGGAGACGCACGATTTGATATACTATATTGTGTAAAAGCGCGCGTAGGAAAAAGCAATAAAATTGAATTTATTTTATTTATTTTTTTTTTCTTATTAAAAAGCCAAGTTTTTCAGTAGTGTGTATGTATATAATTTTCCTGCTGCTGCGGAGTAGCAGCCCGCACAACAAAATGCGAAACGCGCGGAGCCACTGAAGAAAAACTGACGACTGACGAGCGCGCACGAAAAGTTTTCTGGTCTAGCCAGCCCGCCACACAGAAAACAGCACGAACGAAGTTCCGAACAAGAGCGAGCGAGCGAGCGAGTGTGAGTTGAACAAAAATGTAACCCAGCTGTGTCTCAACTGCATGACAGGAGTGCTGCTCACTGCCTTCTTTTTTCACTCATCGAAATTTGTTTAGAGTTGTAGCGATTTCGCACAGCAAGGCATTTTTGTGAAATATTATAATTGCGAGTGAGTTGGCTATTAATAAAATAAATACATTTTAAGTTTTTAAATGTTATCTAATATACAGTTAAATTGAAATAAATAAATATAATACAACTTTTTACTTTTACTGAGAAATTATTGTTTTTGTTTGGATGTAAGAAAAAAGCCAAAAATATGAAACTAAACATTTACAGCTGGGTAACTTTCACGTTCACATACATAATGTGCTTGCGTGCGTGTGCATGTGTGTGTGTTTGTGCTTTGCATGCTTGGCGCGCGCGCAGAGTTGCCAACACCAATACGAAAAACTTCAAGGCGCATGCAAATCAACAAAATTTTGTTTGTGCTTGATAAAAAAGAAAAAAAAAAAGTCTAGCTTGGCAGCATTAATTAGCAGCGTTAGCTTAATTGAAGCAACTTTGCCAGCTAGCGCCACGGCTATTGATAAAAATAGATCCACAACGTATATATGTATGTGTATGCAAGTGAGCTGACAACTCTGTCTATGTAGTGGAGTTCAAAAATATCGTTCGTTGTGGTCGCTCATTGCTGATGTTATTGTTGTTGCTGATATATGAGCGCTACTCGCTCATGTAGGGGGCGAGATTTTGTGTATGAGTTCTTTTTTTTTTTGCCAAGGCGAAGCCATAATGTTCACAAAAACAACAACTGCCGTTTTTGAGCTATCTTTCTCCTTCACTCGCTGCTGCTTGCACTCTTTCTCTCTCTCTCTCTCTCTGTATGTGTGTGCTTCCTTTTCTATGCATGTACGTACGAATGCATGTGTGTGTGGGGGGGGAGACACAGCATGTAAAATGGTTTTGTATGCATTGCATTTTGTACTTAAAAAGTGCAAATTGTATTGCATGTGTGTGTTTGAGTTTTTGTTTAATGATCGTTCATTCACACACACACATACACATTGCTGATTTATTTTAGGTTCCAGCATGACTTCATCGGAAACAATTTCGAGTACTTTTACCCCCATACTTTTTGAATTCATGTACATATGTATGTATGTTTGTAAATACATACATACATATATGTATACGTATGTACATATGTATGTAATTATGTACTTACATTTTTAACGGTGTTGCGTTTATGCCTTTTGTATTCGTAATTAACGCTTTTATGTGAAATTCTACACGCTCGATAGAAAAGCTCTAAGCGACACTAATTGAAGCAATGGAGACACTTGTTTTGCGAAAATTCCTTTGGTCAGTAATTTTTTTTGTAAAGTTAATTAACGATCTGCAGGCTAAAGGACAAAAGTCGAATACAAAACATACACACGAATGTATGTTAATAATAAAATAATATTTTTTGACAATATGTGTAAATCGATGCGTTTTGGGCTGCTACGAATATCGATATTTGTACAAAAGATCTATGTTTGTTTATTTGTACATTCATATTTATACATATGTATGTACATACATAAATACATACATATTCATATGCAACTCATAACGCATAACAATTCACTTATGTACCTGCATTCAATGAAAAGCTCTCTCTCTCGCACTCCACCCACACTTACAGTTAATAAGTAAAAACTTCAAGTCGGTCACGTAGAAGCTTTTGCCTGACGTTTTGCAGTTGCCTCTTGTGTTGCATTTTGACAAACGGCGTCGTCGTCAGCTGCACTGTCATCTAGGACTGCGCTGCAGTGGCAGCTGCGTCACACGCACACACACAGACGCGTGCGATTGCACGAAAATCAAACACACAAAAGAGACAAGTGAAAATCAAACACTGACAATTATCTACATATGCATACATATAAACATACACACATGCATATCTATGTTATTTGCTCGTTGCTGCTTTTTTAATTATAATAAATTATATTCCAACTGCGGCCGGGGGTGTCATAAATAAAATCGAACGACTTTTCGTGTTTGTTGCCTTTTGCATTATTCTTCAAGCACACTTTATTGCTGTTTTTATATATTTGTGGTTTTATGTAAGCGAGTAACAAAGTGTTTTATTATTGTTTGGGTTTATGGGTGGGGGGAATGGGAGGGGGGCAATTGCTTACGTTATGTATACACATACATACATGCATACATGAAACGAGCGCACTACCGACAAACGCTTTATTCCTGAGAGTTCCGTTTCTTACTGCAATAACAACAAACTGCGATGGTGAGTGCGAAGTCAATGCCAGCGCACAAAAAAAAATCGAAAAGCTACAAAACTCAAACACACAAAAGCACAGCATATGCATACACGAAATTCACATAGTTATTGTTGTTGTTTTCGTTGCATGCGAAAAACGAAGATCGCTCGTGAGTACGCCAGAGTACCTTTGCGTATATTTGTATGCATGGATGTATGTACATATGCATGTAGCAAATGCATGTGTAGAAGTAGCGACAGTTGTTTGGAAGGGGGAGGGGGACGGAACTGCTGCTAAATGGAAAAGCAAAGACAAATTTGGATTTAAGATGTGTAAGTATGTACAATGAATACTTATGTACATAGATACATATATTCATGAGTATGCTATGTATGTTCATTTTAAGCAGGGCTGGAACTACTAGTTCCCTTTGTGGATGTAGTTCTATGGTTCCTTTCCCAATAAAAGAAATAACCGTTATTTTCCGGACAAAAAACTAAGCATTTTAAGTTTCTTTCTTCGGTCACTCATATGCCGAATAGAAATGGAACTGAACGAATCAAAGGATCTATTATCAAAGATGTAGTTCAATAATTCAGTCCAAAGACCCGGTCCAACGAACTAGCTCAAAACGGATCGACTCAACTCTAATTTGGAGTTAGTTTTCGAAAATGTATACAATATCCTCATCATGTACTCATTTTAACTTTTAATTTTGTTGTATGTACCAACAGGGGCATTTTAAAATTCGCGAATTGATGAATTCATGAATGCGTATGTATAAACGTAGAAATAATAAACAAAATGATGTATTTGATTTTTAATTCAAAATGTTGTCTCATAAATCTTATCATTCGCATTTAGCGAAACAATACAAATACAAATAGCTATGCATATCTATTAGATTTGCGCAGCTCATGATTAATTTGATAAAAAAAAAACTTTGGGTGAGATTTTGGAATAGCAGGTTCATTAGAAAAATCTTCAATATGGCGTAAACAGGTTTTTTTTTACAGAAATACTACTCTCTTAACGTTTTTTTCTAAGCTTCTTTCGTTGTCACCTACAATAACAATTTTCTAAATGCATGACAACAAATTATAATTTGAATAATTATTGGACTTTATGCACAAGAAAAATGCACTTTTTGACCATAGTGCATGCTAGAATTAGGATTGGACTATAGAACGAATAGCAAGTTCTTTATACCCTTGCAGGGGGTATGGTAATTTTGTCACGAAATGTGTAACGCACTGAAGGTGACGTTTCAGAAAAAAAGGGTTGCATATTCGTGATCAGCATCAACAGCCGAGTCATCTCCGTGTGTCTGTTTATATGCGAACTAGACCCTCAATTTTAGAGCTATAGTTAGTTAGTTGGCACAGATGTTTCTGCTTTCTGTCAGAATCGGCCAGATAGGAACAATCGGTTGAAAAATTAGTTTTTGCATGAAAAACTATTTTGTTTTTCAAAATAATTCGACCAAACTCACTATATCTATTTTTAAGGACAGTTTATGTATGATGACAAAATTTCATCAAAATCGGACCACAATATCTTATAGCTGCCATAGGAACGATCGGTTGAAAATAAGTTTTTGTATGAAAATTTTTTGTGTTTTTCAAAATAGCTCGACCAAACACACTATATCTAAAATAAAGCTCGTTCTACAAAAATTTTTTTCAAAATCGGATCACTATTACTTATAGCTGCCATAGGAACAATCAGTTGAAATATATGTAAGTTTTCTTATGCAAGGGTATATAACTTCGGTACGCCGAAGATAACATTTCTTTCTTGTTCTATATTATTTTTGCATACCCATTAGATTTCTATATAGCGAATATGTTGAAACTTTTTTAAACCCAAATGGTGCATGTTTTGGAAAAACCTTTGTACTATGTATGTATGCATATAAATATGTAGGTATGTATGTTGGAAAGTAAGTGTGTATGCAGCTAATTAACATATGCATCCGTTTCTATACTGGCTACTTTCTAATGGATCGTCTAATGTGCAAAGCATGTACATATGTTTGTGCATACATATTTCAATGCATACATATGTACGTACATTGATCATCGTATAAATCTTGCCACTTTTTCTGACATTTCGGCTTTTTTTTTGCATCAACAATTGCTGAAACTTGATTTGGATGCTTCTTAAAAATAAATGATTACTTGTTTAAAAGCAACAAGAAAAAAAAATCATGCAAAAGCAACCACAACAACAACAACAACAACAAAATGGTAACCATAATTCCGTTGAGCTTCTAAAAGTTGTGCACATTATTAGCAACTGCGTCGCTGCCGCTGCCGCTACCGCCGCAGCTATCGCAGCTTCTGCCGCCTGCGCGCCGCCCGCGCAGTGCTACGCTTTGAGATTTGGCGCGGCTTTAAAAAAGCTGCGCTGCAAGAAATTAACAATAATAAAAGTTGAAAATTGTTTGCCATGACAAAGAAAATAATCGTTAAGCTCGACTTTTTTGCGCTCTGGAGCCGAAGACAGTCGAAAAACTCGTTTTGGCTTCGCTTTGATTTGTTGTTATTGTTGTTTGTTTTTTTTTTTTGGCAACACTTTTTTTGGATTGCCCGTTCATCGGGCAGCCAAAGTGAAAATTGTATGCCGCGCCCCGCCGTCAGCAGCAGCAACAACAACTGCGCATACTTTGAATAGCTTGGATACAAAAATGCCCAACTGAAAGGCATTCATAGTTTATTGTTATGCATACATAGATACATACTTATGTATATATGTACATTTGCAATTGCTATACATAGCTCGATGAATTTTTCAATGATTTTCTGTACGAACTTCGAAATGATTCACCTGCTGGCCTAATGAAGTATGCGTGGGAGTGGGATGGCTATGTTAACATATACATAACTAGCTGTTATAAGCCGGCTTTGGCCGGCCTTGAATACCATTTTCTTTTTGTGACCTTAAAATATTCACAGCTTGGTCAAAAATTTGTCGATTTCAATGTGAAATGATTTTTTGGTTATTTAAATATATTTTGCATTTAAATTTTATTAATTTCCAGTCGATTTTTTTCGAAATAAGAAACAAAAGGAGAAATAAGATTTAGTTCTTGCATTGGCTGGCTTCAAAACAAACAAAACAAACAACAGAGTTGCCATTTAATAAAATGCGCTTGAGCAGCTCAAAGACAAAATGTCAAATAAAAACCATAAATAAGATGTAGTTCTGCATTGTAGAAAGGCTTCAGACTCCAGGCTTCAGGCACATCCGAACTACAAAGCTTGCGCAAGGTGCGTGCCTTTTAATCCTTAATAAAAATGCGCTTCAGGGCACTAGATGACTCTGGCAAGGATTGAAATAAAAATCAAATATAAATCAAAGAAAATATACAAAGGAAAAAACATGAAATAAAAAAATATAAATAAGATGTAGCTTTGCATTGAAGGAATGCTTCAGCACATTCGAACTACAACGGCGACAGAGCCCGCCCGTAAAACATAAAATAAAATAAGAAACAAATAAAGAAATAGGATGTACCTAGCTTTTGAATAGTTTCAGTCGACTACTACAGCAAGCGTATGCTTAAACTGTTTGAGAATTATAAGGGAAAATAAAAAAAAGGTTAAAATTGTCAAAGCTAGTATGCTAAAGTAGTTATCTTAAGAAATCAAATATACATGCCGTTTAATGTTTAAGCAAAGAATGTGATTTTCCTCAATTTTCAACTACCATAACTGAGTTGCCAATTAGTTAGTCAGTGAGTGAGTGACTCAGGTTGAACAGTTTTATGTATGTATATGGATGTGCAAATGCATGTACATATGTATGTATGTATGTGTGCATGTTTGCCTGCTTTTGCCTGTTGCTTTATTCTTGAAACTTCGCTGGGTTTTTACGCCGTTGGCTGCTGTTGCTTCTTTTTCTTTTCTTTTTTTTTGGCGCACACAGCTGTTCCATAAAAATTCCTTAAAGTTTAATTTTAGCAACAGAAATTGCACGAGAGGAAAATATGCAAGCAAGAAAAACAACAAAGTTTATTTTTATTATTGTGCAAAGTCAATTACATGCACACATGCAAAACCAAACTAAAAACAAGAGCAACAAAAGCAAAGGAAGCAGTCAAACTTTAAGAGCGAAAGAGAATGAGAGCGAGCGCTTGTCAACGGCATGCGTGGGAGGGAGGGGTACATCAACTCTACTCTCCGGCTATGCTTAACCTTGAAGTCATCTTTTTCTCTGTTTGTTCTGTATATTCGCGCGTTCGCTGCTGCGACGACTGCTGCTGCTGCTGCTGCGGCATATGCATACAAATGTAAATTTTGAAATGCAAAAGCCCAACAACAACTACGTTTCTATGTGCACAGAAGAGCAGATGTAAAACGTTGGGCTCCCTCTCATCATTTTCCTTTTTGTGTGCCCCTCACACTCTACCTCTCTCTCTCTGTTCCATTGTTGTGGTTCTTGCTGTTCTCCATTAATCTGTTTTTCGTATGTTTGTGTGTGCGTGTGTTGGGTTTTTATTCTCTTTTTTTTTTGCATTTCATGTTCATTTCCTTTTGTCAATTGAATTTAATGGAGTTGTGCGGCTGCTGAGACTGGAACTGCTGCAAATGGGCGTCTGCGCCAAGGGTGGAATTGATCGATCAACTTGATCACAGAACCATGCAAGCGGGGCTGCTTAGGGGTTGCTTGCCTGCTTTCGTTGGCCACAAACCGAAACGGAGGGAGCATCTGTTGTTGTGCTCTGCAGCTGTTATACCATGTATGTGTTTTTTGTTTTTTTGCCCTCTGGGGGTAGGAAAAACCCAAAATGCACCTAAGGTCCCCGTTACCAGAACACACTCTGCCGGGGCCTGCTGTCACTCACACACATATGTACATACATAACCACACATACACACACACACAAACACGCATGCTTCCTACCGGAGGCAAGTATCCAATTATGAAAGTTGATACTGCATCTCTTTATTTCTTTTTTATTGTCAACTAAAAAAAGTCGACACAATTTAAAACGTTTATAAAGAATTCAAAATTTAAAAATAATAACAATTTGAAGCTATAAAAAAGGGAAATTAAATTTTTAGGGAACTGGGGAATCATGTGTAGCTATAATTTTGAAAAACGCAGCAGAACCCAATAAATATCGTATCGCTTTATCGTTATTTGAACACTTTCATCAGCTCTGTTCCCATTTCGAAAATGATGGCTCTTCTAAATTCCGAAAAACGATTGCATTTTCGGATTGGGAAAACGTTTTTTAAAGAAAATAACTTTAGGAACAGTAATTAGTATTGTTAAAAACGTTTTTTTACCCTTGCAAAAAGTTTTGTAGATATAAGTTGCTGCAGGCAGGATCGGAACACTATATCATATACAATATACATAGGTGCCATACGATCGATTGGTCGAAAATGTGTGTTTTTCAAGACAACAGAGCAATTGCATAGGAAAAATCTGTTACAAAAATAACTCATAAGTAATAAAGAAGTAAAGTTGCAAGTAATATTGCTTTCACTCTTTATAGTTTTCTCAAATTTGATCAAAATCGGACGACTTCATCATATATAGGTAGCTGTTTTGCAAGGGTATATATCTTCGGTATGTTGAAGATAGCTTTTCCTTACTGTTTTTGCATAATACCAACATATCTGTCAAACATTTTCAGTGCAATATACGTTACGTTGAACTTTTGCAATGGTTCCTACGGCTGCAGTTTTAAGGGTTGAAATGCAGCTATTGTTGATATGTTAGTTTTTTTTTTTTGCAAAGTGCAGTGTCCGTCTGCCTGTGATCAACGGCAGCTGGCGCATGTTTTCGACTTGTTTTTTTGTGGAGCCATTTTAAACAACCCCTTTGCAAAATGCGGATCTCCATGTGGCAGCTTTCCACCCCAAAAACTGTAAGCTAAAGCTGGCCACCCTCGCACCCTAATGCACACATATACAGCCCTACCAAGGACCACCCGTCAGTGTCTGCTTGTGATCTGAGGATGCTGTGGGCTGCTCCACGTTTAGGGTTGCTTGCTTAATGCGTGTCCTTGTCAGACGCAAAAGCTCTCTTGCCAGCCCATTTCCGTTTGCTGTTTGCTGCTAGCAACAACAACCCCTCTCCCCCCACAACAACACAAAAAGAAGAAAAACCGAGGGTTGAAATTAGGTTGCAGCCGCAGAGGGGATCATGCTTGGCTGCCATTGCTGCTGTCACAGTCAGACGCCCTATGCCGATGCCGGACCACCCCCTCGCTCGCTCCCTCTCCCAACCCACCCCTTTTGCTAGTTTGCCCTTGTTTTCTGTGTGTGTGTGTGTGTGTGTGTGCACATAATGAAATTTCGCTTCGTTTTCTGAGCTGCGTAGGGCTGGGGAAATCAATAAACTGGGGCGGATCGGAAATAGAAATATGCGCAGTAGTTAACGTTGTTATATGTTGTTGTTTTTGTTGTGGGCACATTCGCCCGAAAGGCTGATTTTTGATGTTGATAATCGACAAAATATCGCTGAGCGATATCTGTTGTACATACATATGCAGCTATGCATTTACATATGTATTAGAGCTGAAAAACCATGAGGAATTGTTGATTATACGCAAGCTAAAGGTGAAGCAGACCTCTGAGTTCTTTTTATTTAGATTTTCAATGTTACTTATAGCTTCTATTGACAATTCAAATATATGGAAATACCTGATACGGAATTAGCTCGGCTTAGTATTTTATCTGCACCACAATTTCCCACCCGTGGTGGATTTTTTCCTAAGAGGATTTTGGTAAACCTAAACCTTATTGACTTTTTATGCAAAGCTTTGAAGCTGCGCTTGAAGCGAATTGAAAGATAATAGAACATTTTCCACAGTATTCCACCAATTTTCCGGCCCTGGACGTAGATTTTCCTAAATAGGCGTCCCATTACTTTATTTTTTTTAGTGTTAAGGCTTGCACATGAGTTTGAAACCAATCGCACAATAAACTAAAAAGTTTTTCTGTAATTTTCCGACTGTGGGGCATAATTTTCCCACTATGGGGTTGAATAATTTCTAGATTGTCAAATTGTTTTCTTTCAAGTGCTTGAAAAATGAGTATAAACCTGATCGGACTACAAATACTATTCCTTTTTTACCCAGGGGGTTTGAATTGTTCGAAATCGTTAAAATTTGTGCCGAATGCATATATCATATACATATATCTTAAATGAGTTTAAGCACGATTTGATGTTAAAACAAAGTATTATAAAAATGGTTTCAATGAATCGAAACTTTAGGCTGTTCTGAATTCCGATATTGGTTTTAAAAGTTTTGCGTTTGAAAGCATAGCAAGGAGAACAAAATGCTTTCGAAAATAGAAACACAAAATTTAAGGCGATTTGGAATGAATAGTATTCGAAAATGGGTGCTGTCCTGATGGAGAGTTTTCGAGCATGAATAGCAATAACAATTTGAATTCTGTGATGTAGTGCGTATGTATGTAAGTATGTATGTATTAATGTACTGCCAAGATTCAGAAGTCAGCTCCAAAATGGTTCATGCCTGTCATGACTTCACTTTGCTCATGCCCCTAATCCAGCACCAGCGAGCGTCCTCCTTTCACTTGATTAACAAAAACTCTTCGGACATAATTTTTGTTAAATATTTTCTCATATTGACCTCAAAACATAGCTACATACATATGTATGTATGGATGTATGTATTGTACATATGTATGTATTAATTTGCAATCCCAAAGCCGAAGAAAACCAGAAAGTTCCATTAACGAAAATATTTTTGGCAGCCTCATTTGGGCAGCAGTAGCGTCGTCTTCGCTGTTCGTTGTTGGGGGCAGATGAGGGCGCGAAGAGAGTGAGTGACTGAGTGAGAGAGAGAACGAACGAACAGTGGCAGCCGATTGCGAGCATTCTTTGAAAAGCCCGAGAGCCATCAATCACACATACACATACACATATACACGCAGACAGAACGACAGCCATGCTAATGTGTTTTCGAGCTCGAATGAAAACGAAGCTCAGAATTTGTGAAAAAGAAGCGCAATCATAATGGAAATCAAAGCGTATAGCAATAGCAACAAAAAACACATGCAAACACAGACATACACACACATACACACGCACGTACGCAAACTGAAATGAAGTGTGTAGAAAACAAAAACAACAACAACGACAGGAATTTGTTTTTGGGGCTTGGGCTTTGAAATGCGAAAACACACACACACACACACATGAAAGCTTTCGAAGTTTTGACGACGGTTAACGAAAATCGTTGAAAAACGAAAAACATAAAATAAAATTCAATTACATATTGACTTTAGTTTGCGGTTGTTGTTGTTATTGTTGTTGTTGTTATAGTTGCTGGCGGCTTTGAAATGGAATGGAATTTGTATAGCTGTTTGCTACGAAATCACGTACTCAGCTCGAACCGCTCGCTAAAGAGTCAACATTGTTGTTGTTGTTGCTGCCCGTCTGAAGTAAGCGGGTGCGGCATAAATTTTCACTTTGTCTGCCCGAAAAAAAAGCAAAAACAAAATGTTGCCAAAAAAAAATGAAAAAACCCAAAAACGCAAAACGGGTTTCTTTTTGGAACTGGCGTCATTCCTTTTTGTATTCAGGGAATATTTTCTTTGTCATGGCGCAAGATTTTTCAACTTGGCTGCAGCGCAGCAGCTTTCAAGCCGCGCCAAAAAAAAACCTCAAAGCGTAGCTCTGCGCTGACTGTAGCAGCGACGCAGCTGCCATTAATATACACTAGAGTTATACGTTATTGTTAAATTGAAGCAATATTTTCAATAGTTCAATTTTTGGTGATCGATTTAAGCAGTTTAATGCATATTTAGTTTGTTGTTCGATCTTTCGTTCAGTTTGATCGTTGCTTATGTCCGCAATTAGACGCAATTGACGAAGGCTCTTAGTTTTTTCGTTAAGCTCTTGTTTGTTAAAAGAGGTGAAAAGGGAATGCTTCGTTCGATTGTAGTGTTAAGTTTGTCTAATTTCAAATGACCTTGATGAACGACAATCAGGTGCAGGGTAATGTTTGCCCTCCTTCCCCCATAGAACTTTGATTTTCGTGGCTTAAACCAATCAAGCTAATCAGCTACATACCTTCCTTATGAGTATGAAGTTTGATGGTTGCTCAACTCATTCCAAAGTCCGCATTTAGACGCCGAAATATGCTTCATGAATTTTTTCGTTAAGTTCTTGTTTGTGGGTAAGAGGAGTAGAGTAGCTTCATCTCTTTCCTACAAGCGAAAACTTAACGAAAAAACGTCAAGACGGTAAATCATCTTTTAAATGCGAACTTAGTCCGCAATTAGACAAGGACGTTTATCACATGACGTTTTTCGTTAAGTTCTCGTTTGTAGAAAAGAGGTGAAGCGGAGCATGCTACGCGTCTACACCTCTTCCACACAAACACAAACTTAACGAAAGAACGTCATGCGATCGACGTCATCGTCTAAATAAAGTCTTAGTTCGATCTTTCGATCAGTTTAATCGTTTCTTAATTTCAACTGTATTATTAAGATTGTCTAATTGCAATTGAACTAGAATCAGGTGGATCATTGTCGTAAATACAATAGGGCAGGTGGGAGATTTCCCCCCAACCCCCATAGAACTTTGATTTACTTACTTATGTTTATATTTATGTATGTATGTATGTACATCTGTATTTATAAAGTTGGTTCGTTAATTTGAGTGAGTAGATCTATCGAACATGTTCTGTACGATCCGATACAGCTCTTTTGTGCACAATTTTTAGAAGCTCAATTATGGTAGGTAACAATTTGGTTGCTTGTTGTGTGAAACAGTCAAAAATCGTAAGCGTTTATTTTTAAACAGCAAAAATCAAGTTTTGCCAGCAATAAAAAAGTTAATTACATATAAAAAAGATTTATACCCACATAGAAAGTTGCATGAAATACAAAAAAAGAAAAAAAAAACAACACAAAAACCAGTAAAAATAAAGTATATTTAAAAATTATTTTCATGTTGGGGACTGTGCACAAGAGAGCTTTGACGATCCCATGCTAATGGTGCTTTATGTATGTATGTGTGGGCGCGCCCCGAGGGCGCATCAAATAATGTTTGACATGAAATAAGCGGACAGACAATAAAGTGAATTTCACGTTGTCATGTCAGCCCAGCAATAACAGTAACGAACAACAACAACAACACCAACAACAACAATTGTGAAACCCTAAACGCAACATTTGCTTCGCTTTTACTTTGTTCATGTGATGATCCGACACAAAATTTCCACCCTAAAATTTGTGGGGTTGCTGAAGCGGTGCGGCATCGATTGAAGCAAATAAAGCTTCAGGGCCAAAGTACTACAACAACTACAGCAACAACAATGCAACAACAGAAAACTACCCTAAAAACGCTGACTCGTCGCCTCGGATCGAGCAGAGGGAGACGGCTGCGACGTCGCGTCGCGTCGGCGGCTAAGGCTTTTAGGCTTAGGGTAACTATGGCGACAACGACGACGCCAGCAACAGCAGCATTTATGTACAATGTATACAAACTCAAAGGCAGTGGGCGGCTCTGGGTGGTTAATGGACCTGGTCAGCGGACATGAGATCCACAACGACGCCATATTCCCGTGAGAGAGCGCGAGCTGTGAACGCGCCATGAAGTATGTGTGAGTTTTTGTTTCTATTGCTACGTAAGCTTTTATCTGTCTCTCGCTGCGTGTGTGCGTATAAGAGAGAGGGTCTTTGGTGTCATGTCTTGCATTGCCATTTTATGCAATTTCTCAAATTCGCATACGCAAGTTAATTAAAATTAAATCGAATTACGTTCAAAAAGAGCACAAAACCAACAAAATGCAAAAACATGTGCATTTCAACTTCGAATACAATCTAAGCATTATGTCATGTACAAGGCAAGCAGCAGTTAAAGCTAAATACATTTACATGATGTGGTTAACTGCCTAAGTGACACATCTGCAACAAAATGAACAACAACAACAACCGCAACATGAGTTTGTGGTTTACATGGCTGCTGCTGTCAGTTGTAGCTAGAAGAAGATAATGCTGATGATTAGGTTAAGCTGAATCAGATTGCTACGAGCGATTCCAATAATATGCTTTTGTTCAGCGAGTGGAACTTTTAAAGCTATAAATATCCAGCTTCTGAGGGCAATTTATTTGCTTAGAAAGAGCAAGCTGCTGGGATCCTTAAATACATCTCCAAATTTTGTTAATTTTTTTTAAATTAGCTCAGAAAAAGCTTTGAAATAGCGTTTTATACTAATTTGCTAATTATTAAAAATAAAAATAACAAATTTTATTTTTTTAAAATATTTGTTTTTCAAAATATGTAAGGGTTTAGTACATTTATTTTTTGCAAAAGTTACTGCTCTAAATTCGATTGAATTTTGACAATGTTATGGGAGCTGAAAATTAAGGTAGATCGTTTTTAATGGGGCTGTTATTGGGATCTTAAAAAGTCAAACATTTGCCGGGTCTTTTGAAAATTGTAGTTCTCCTCAAATTCGACTGTACAATCCTAACAAAAGTATGAAAAATTGTTAAGCAAAAAACAACATTAGAAACTATTCTGTGTTTTGTAATAGATTAGTTTTATGGATTGCAGATTATAAAGTGCAAATGTGTGGTGCTGTTTAAGTTTAATTTAGATACCGTGTAAGCTGAATGAATCATAACGATTTATAATGTAAACAATTCAAGCGAGTTTACAATTCATTATCTTTATCAAATTACAACAAGTACAGAGGAGTCTAGAGCAGAACTGATCTCAGGGTCAGTATTCATATTAACATAAGTATATAATACATACATATAGATATACACACATACATATGTTCATATAGATAAACATACATACATATAGATGTATATCTCTGCGTTCATTAAACCCATAAAGGTTTTGGTTTTTTTCACCAACACACTATGAAAAGCTTCAAATCGATAAGCTAAAAATCAAATAGCAACAATAACAATAACCATAACTAAGATCAGAGCCAGTGTTGACAGCATTTGAGAAAAGAAGCTGTTTTTGACGGAAGCTTATGTTAATAATATAATAATTTAAACGAGCTAAATAAAATATTTAAAATATTCCAAGATCGTCAAAAAGCTTACACTAGAAACTTTCTAACATTTGCGGTAAGTTGAAAAAGGCGATCAAATTTATAATTAACGAAATATTTCCTGCTGGTTTCAAAATAGAAAAAAGTCAATTTTGACGTGAAAAAAGCTGCATTGGCAACACTGATCACAGCACACGTTGGCAAAAAGTTTTGCAGGTAGGCGTTTGTCGTTTTTGTTGTTGCGGTTCTCGTTGCTGTTGCTGTTGTTGTTGGTTTTGTTGTTGCTAGCACATTCCAAGGCACGCTAAAGGGTGAGGGCGTACAACAACAAGTACAAGTACAAGTTGTTCCAAAGCCAACACCTGACAGCAGCAGCAGCAGCAGCAGCAGCTTAGAACTTTTACATATTAAGGTTTCTCAGCGTCGCTATGTAAATGTAGTTCTAGGGCAGGTTTGTGAGAGTAAATAAATATGACACACTCTATATAAGTACATATGCATGTATGTATATAACAGATAAATCCTATCATATATGTATGTAAAAATACTTGCAAACGTTTCATGGTTGCAATTTTATGCATTTATGACATGAAATTTCTATGTGCTCACACACACATGCACACGCATTAAAAAAGCTTTTAAACTGCAGCACGGCACTCACTCTCATTGCCAAATGCTACAGGGGGGAGGGGGGGGGAGTAAGAGTGGGAGAGTGAGAGTGAGAGAGTACGCGTGGGAAGCCAAAACAAGAATAATGCAATGCACACATATGTGTCGCACAACACGCGCACTAATACACTCATAGTTTCATATGTTTATACATATATATGTTCTTATGTATGTATCTATACTCACACTTTAAATTGCAAGTGCATATTGCATGTTTATCATGTGTGCGAGTAGGCAATTCCACAGAAAAGCGCCAGCGCCCAGTGACGTCAATCGGTGCTTAATAAAGTACCCACTTTTCTTAACTTTTATTGTGCATGTGTATGTGTGTCATTAATACATATCGTGTAAGTATGTTGCATTAATGTATGTACATTGTACATTATATACACACATTATGTACACACATTCGTTAATACAGTGCATGTTCAACAGAGTGCACAAAATTAAGACACAATTTTTACTCCCTGTTCCCATTAAAATTGGGGAAAAGAGAGTTAGGGAGGGAGGCATTTCCGACTATATAAAGTGTATATATTCTTGATCAGCATCAACAGCCGAGTCGATATAGGCATGTCCGTCTGTCTATCCGTCTGTCCGTATGAACACACAGATCTCGGAGACTATAAGAGCTAGAGAAACCAAACTTGGCATGTAGGTTCGTGTATACCATCCGCAGATCAAGTTTATTTCAAATGTTAAATGCACCCCCCGCACCCCCGCAAATTGAAAAAACTCCTACAGCCACAGTTTTAAAGATATTGCTTTGATTTTTGGTACACACATATGTTTTATCAATGTTGATCAGCTGCGTAAATTTACGGTCGGATAAATAGCACTAAAGTTATGGAAGAATCTGTCGCAGCAGGTGGAAACAACAGTTTGACAGGCACTGGACAAGTTAGGTAACGCTTGGAAGTTAAAAAACTTTCGCAAATTAGGACTTAGAAACTTAGAATTCAAACTATTTTTCAATAACATTTTACGAATTAGGTTTCATAAGCATAACAATAATAAACACTTTCTGACTTTAATAAGTTCACTCTATCGAACATGTACTGTAATCAAATAGGAAACACATTCGAACTAGCGCTCATTTTAAGCATGCTGGCGCCAGCTAGCGGTCGAGTTTGACAAAAAGGGTCGCTGCTGCGGCCGCTGCCTCTGCCTGACCTTAATATGCATTAATTGTACCAAGCAGCTGTAAACTAGGGGAAGCTTTTATGAGTTTGTGTGCGCGTGTGTGTGTGTGTGTGTGTGTTCTAATGCGCTCTCTTGTTTTTGGTCACGCTCACGCGCATTTAATATGCACAGCTTTCGCTTTATGGAGCACGGAGCACTGTGCACTTTAATTTTGATCCCAAGCACTCAAACCACATACACACACACACAAACGTACACATGTGCATTTGCAGTAACAGAACATAGCTGAAACTGCGCTGCCAGCGTCGCAGTTTGCTGGTGTGGGGGATCTTTTGTTTTGTTTTGTTTGCGCGTGCTTCTCTAATTGTGGGTGGCAGGGTGGCATTGCGGGTTGTGCATGCATACATATATTTATGTACATACACGCGAGGTCGTCTCCGCCTTTGTCTTCCCCACCGAGCTTGCGCACTAACTACAAAGTTAAGTTATAATTTTTGATCGATTTTTCCAAAACATGTGGAGAGCTACAATAATGTGAATTGTTATTAAGTTGAATCTACTGCGACGATCAATGCTACAATTATGCGAAAAGCTAACAAAGTTAGCAATTGTTGTTTAGAGCTCCAAAGCGAGTAAACGAGAATATGCAATTATTTTAATGTATTCAGCCTTGATGCTCATGAATGTCAATTAGCTTAATGCACATGTGAGTGTGAAGGAGACAGAATGCTCAGACTCCAAAATGCGCTCTTTATTTTGTGTCACGTAAGCTTTGCTTTTACCAGCTCTCTTTGTGTCTATGCATGTGTGTGTGTATGTCTATAAGGTGGTCTGCAAATGAGTCGCTTTGTATGCGCCAACAGCCCATCATTGAAAGCTTGGACAGCGTAAGTTGAGCGCGTTTTAATGGCCTCGCCACCCACTTCCGCACCCACAAGCACAACTACATGCACATGTAACATACACACATACATATGTACATATGTATATGCAAGTCACTTTCGCATTCAGCAACAGAAAATTGCAACTCATTTGAATTGTTTCGCCTTCATTATGCAAATGTCGACTTTTGGCTACGAATATTAAATTGCTAATTATAAATACATAAAGATAATTTCGGTCTACCCTGACATACCTGACTTTCTATAGCCGATAAGCATTAAGCATGATAATAATATTTAACAATCATAAAGAACATACAGATTGCAACTTGACCTTGGGCAAACAATTGTTTGCCGCCACACATGCATTTTTATATAGAGAAGTCAAGTGTTGTTTTTAAATGTTTTAAATTTGATTTTTAAAAGATCGATAAGCCGCCAACATATCGATATTATACAAGTACAGTTTTATATCATCGAGCTTCCTCGCAACAGCTTCTAACTCACTACATCTGGCAGCGCTGCTGCACAGTGTGTACACACTAAGGAAAGTTTAAACACTAAAGAAAGGGATTATTATTAATCATTTAAAACAATATAAAAATGTAACAAATATATACCTTAGCACTTAACTATACAAATAAAAAGTATGAAATATATATGCTATTTATTTACATATCTTAATTCAAATTACGCGCACACATTTCAATTCCAGATGTTTCGTGTGCACAAATATCAGTGGCCGATAACAACGCGTGCAAGTGAGATAACTAGCACGTCAAAAAGCAAAATGCTGCCAGCTGTTGACAATCAAAGCGCGACATGTAAAAAGTTTAAATTTAATATGCAAACATTACTTATAATATAAGATTTCAACGAAATCTAATTGTTTTTAATGTCACTGCTAAGCTAAACTGCTGTTGACTCAACTTTTAACTCAATTTGATAAAATTCGATGGCATTATAAACATAGTGCAACAGTCTGGCAAGGCCAGCAGAATACGAAAATGGCGAACACGAGCAAACCTACGATGAACGACGAGTGGAAAAAATAATTATTATTTTAAATTCCGTTTTGCCAGCGAAATTCCAACGCGACTCCAGCTACACAAGCAACAAAAAAATGTGCGAAAACAACAAAACGCAATGAAATTTGTAAAATATGAAACGAGCAAAGTGCAATTGGCTGTGCTGTATTAAAATGGGCAGCATAAAATGGGAATAAATTAAAAGTATTTGCAAATTACGAAAAAGCAGCTGAAAAACCAATTGAGTCCGAATGTGTGTGCCTACAATCGTATATGCGTGTGTTTGTGTGAGTGAGCGAGCAGCAAGAACAGCGTAGAGCAAAAAAAAAGGTAGCAGCAAACTAAACGAAAGGAAATAAAAATAAAACGAAAAATTAACAGTGCAAAAAAAAGAAGGAAGGAATACGGAATATAACTTGGCGGTAAAGCTCTGCACGCTTGCAATATGCGTTTGTGTTGCACTCTTTTTCTCTCTCTCTCTCTCTCTCTCTCTCTCTATGTGTCAATGTGTGTGCCTAAATGTGCATAAAAATAACCAATAAACTGCGCAACAACAATAACAACAACAACAACAACTAACGCACCGCTTACTGTAATCGTAATTTATATGCGTTCACTACGTAATACAGGAACACGTAACGAAGCAAAGGCGGCAAAAAAGATAAAACAACAACTACAAGCTCTACAATTATGCAAAGGAGCAACAAATTGAACGACTGTGCTGATGTACAACAACAAAAACAACAACGGCAACAACAAGCTGCAAAGCACTAAATTTAAATATAAATAGCGTACAAAAAGAACAGGTAAACCAACAACAACAACAAACATTGAGACGCAACAACTAAAAATAAGAGCAAAAACGGTACAAATAAAATTAAAAAAAAAAAAACATTTCAATTAGTTTCAATTGCGACAATATTGAGCATTACATTTATTTACATACATACATACATACATATATATCATGTAAGTAATATACGCTGCGAATTTCCCTGCCACCTGCACTTCGGCCTCTAGAGTACTCACACTCTCTTCCTCGCTCTCTCTCTCTTTAGTTTACTTCAAAAGATTCGCCCCCGTCGTCGTCGTTGCCTTGCGACAAGAACAATAATAATCAAAACAAAAATGTTTAAAATCCATTTTCTTTGCTTCTTCACCCACCGCATCAACGCTGTTTTTAGTCTGTCATTTGTCTTGTGCTTCTTCTTTATCTACTTCATGCACACACACACACACATATACTTATGCAAGCGTCAACGTGCAAAACAGCTGTCTCGCTTGCTCATGCATAATCATATCGAAATGAAGTGCGAACTGGATGATGAGCAGTGCTGCCAACTGGATAATGAGCAGTGTTGCCAACTCTCGTTAACCAAAAAATAGCTAAATTGACTATTGCAAATAGCTAACTTTAACTAAAAACAGCTAAATAAAATAGCTGAAACATTTTAATTAAAATTTTACTGTAATCGAGAATATTTAAAATTTGGCTTGATTTGTAGCCATATAAATACAAATATATTGACTTGGTTAATTCTATTTAAAACATTAGTCAGCTAACTTAATAACTATAAAACATTGAAATTAATGAATGGAAATACTTAGGTTGACATGTTATAAACTTAAAGTTCTTATATCCATTCTATTCCATAATTTATTTTATTAACCTGGCCAAACAATCTGTCTAACTATGACTTCTACAATGGAATTGATAAGAAAAATCATACTGACAAAGTAGGCATATCCAGAATTCTTCATCATGCCAGAATTTAATATATCTCTTTAATTTAATTAAAAATGTATTCAGTGTATTTAAAAAATGCAATTACTTACATTCCCTAAAAGTATCAATTTTCTTGGTAAAAGATACAAAAAAGTTATTATTTTAATGAATTTTTTATGTGAACCTAAATTTGTAAGTAGCTGCAAAATCGCTGATTTATTAAAGAAAAAAGTCAGATTTACAAGTACTTGCTAGATTCAATAGTTTCCCGTTATTGACTTTTCTAAATAGCTAGATCTGACGTGAAAATGGCTAAATGGGCAACACTTCTGCTGAGCAGTCCACAACGCACAGTATAACCAAATCAATAATATTTCTTGTCAAATATAATCAAATGTGCACTTCAGTAAACGAAATCACACCAAGCGACCAAAATGCTTTGATGATATGAGTGTGGCGTAACGTTACTAAAAGTGAGTTTTGGCTTGGATTACAAAATCGCAAATCTCTGCGAATTGGCCAAGACTTTTTGTACAAATCTTTTTTTTATCATGATTTGAAATAATACAAGTTTGTTTTGCAAGTAATGAAATTTAAAAATGTTTTTATATATATGTTTTTTATTAGTTTTAGTATATGGCGTAACGTTACAGGGCGCAACGTTACATAAATTTCCGTTCACGTTGCACTTGAATATTTACACCTAAACTTGGTTAAGTTGATTCGATTTTTATTAGATTATCAAAAACAGTACATTTTTCGGAAATTGTTAATGTTAAATGAAGCACATAAAAATTGAGTTTAGTAGCAGTTGGAGCTTCGATTGATTTACATGCTCTTACATACCACTGTGCGACGCGCATACCTATGTATGCACATACATTCATACATATCTACATGAATACTTTAAAAGCGAATTGAAAAGTAGAGACAAAACAAGTAAGAACGTTGCAGTCGGGCTCTCCCGACTGCGATATAAGTTTGGTTGAGTTATCTTGAAAAACAAAAAAGGTTTTTCATACAGAAATTTGTTTTCAACGGAGAGTTCCTATGGCAGTTTTGTATATAAAGTCGACCGATCTGACCGATTCTAACATTTTGTCTGCCTATGTTATATATCAACATGTTTACCAAGTTTGATTGCTCTAGACAGACGGACGGACGTTTCACAAACCCCATATACTTTTTTTTTTCCATTTTGGAAAACAGAGTAAAAAAAGGGTGCGCAAGTGCCAGGGATGCATTATTAACATCATTTCAAGAAAGCATATTTACACATAAGATATGAATGATAAATAGATAGAATACATGCATAAATAACTCATACGCTGCATTGAAACATTTGTAGGGCATCTGGCAGCAAACACAAAACAACAAATATATTCAAGAGCAAACGTAAAGAGAATAAAAAAAAAAAAATGAAGTAAAAGCGATTTGGCAAACAAACAAGCAAAGTAAATCGACGAAACGACGAAGTAGAAGCAAATGAAGGCTCCAAAAGGCGGCAACATTGTGTGTGTGTGTGCAAATGCGAACACAGTGAGCAACAGGGGACCAACAAACAATAGCAATAGCAAAAACAAAAAAAAACAGAAAAAAAACGTGGATTGGTCGCGTAAATGGAGAAGAAGCAGAAACGGCAACAAAACAACAAACAGGCCGCATAGAATGCAAAGACTTATAATAATCTCACTCTCTCTCTCTCTCTCCCTCTCCCTCGCTCGCTCTACCCGCCTGTATTTTGTAAAGTGTGTGTGTGTGTGTGTGTGTGTGTGTGTGTGGGAGTGGGAGTGGGTGGCAACACTTTCTGTGCCTCTTTCGTTGATTTCCTTTGCTTTTTGGAATTTCATTTTGGCGCGCGCTTTATTGTTTTGATTTCGAGTTATTTTCTCGCTCATTTTTTTTTTTTTGTATTTCATCTTTGCTTTGTTAACTGCACTTGGGCAGTCACAGTTTACTGCTGGCTTTAGAAAAACTGACCATGGATGCACAACACTAAAGCAACAACTACAACAACAACAAAAACAATGATACTGCAAATGCGACCCTGCATATTTAACACGTTGTTGGCCAACCTTTTATTATGCCGTACAACTTTACAGTTTTAAAGAATTTCACACGAAATTCAGAACACCAAAATGAAAACGTTTAGGAAAATTGAATTAAGGATATATTCGACTCGCAAAGTCTAAATATCGTTTTGGGATATTTATGGATATTTAAGGAAACATTCAGTGTTTTACTCATTTCCGATTCCGATCAAAACATGCGGAATCGGTATAATAAGCTGCTCTGAAATTCGAATATTTAAAAAGATTTGTTCTTAAGACTGTGAGATAAGAAGTATTCAAACTTATCTTTCAGTAGAAACAAAATTTGGAATTTCACTCGAAAACAGAAACACAAAATCAAAAACGATTCGGAATGATAAGCTATTGGATTTGAGAACAGGCCTGATTATTGAATTATTTGCATGTAATTTAATTAACTTGCCTTATCACCGCGCAATATTTAAGCGAAACTGAAAATGAAAAGTTCTGGAATCTGAAAAATTTAAACGTAATTTCGAAATTTATGTGTTTCCATTAGAGCTCAGATTTACTTCGATTGAACTAATCTTCTAAGTGAACAGATTTCTCGGATTATCGTTAATTATAGAAATTTGAGTCCTATTAACGTTCAACTGATTGGTATTCCAAAATCAAATTTGAGTTCTTTGTGCGAATCGTTTGATTCCGATTCGTCGTCGATTAATCGAGCGTACAAAAGAGTTATTTTAAGCGAGATTAGTTTTGTTTGCAAACAATTGAACGATAATGGGACTCAAATGAAAGACTAGTAGAAAATGAACTACTGAACTAGTTCACTGTGAAATGGTTTCACTGTAAACTAGTTTAACACAGCGTTCGACGGTTGAATATAATACGCTTAGAGTTGGCATTTCTAGTTCCTTTTATTAAACGAACTAAACGAACTAAGCGAACTACATATGATCAAAGATATAGTTCGATAGTACTTTTCAAAGATCCGGTCATTGGAACTAATTCAGATCGTGAGCAGCATACTTTCATTTAATATGCCACTAGAGGGTTAAATGTAGCAGCATTCGCAGCAGTCGTTAAAGCTGCAAGTCAATGTTGGCTTTTATACTCTGTTTTCCAAAATTGAAAAAAGAGTATATTGGCTTTGTGAAATGTCCGTCCGTCCGTATGAACGCAGGTTTTTTTCCACAGTTTTGAAGCTAGAGTAACCAAACTTGGTATATATTTTGATGTTTACCATAGACAGACAAAGTGTCAGAATCGGCCAGATCGGACCACATAAAGCTGCCATGGGAACAATCGGTTCAAAAACAAGTTTTTGTATGAAAAACTTTTTGGTTTTTCAAGATGACTCGACCAAACTCACTTTACCCAAGTTTAAGGACAGTTTTTTTTTTACAAAAATGTAATTTATTAAACGTACAGAAAACAGTGTATATCGCAGTCGGGAGAACCCGACTGCAACGTTCTTACTTGTTGTATGCTGTCGTCGTTGTTGTTGTTGCTGTTGTTGGGTTTGTCTGTCTGTGCCTATGTCTAGGCATATCCCACTCCCCCCATCTCGCCAACGAACCGCACGTCGCCTAAATTCTATTAACTACATTGGAAACCGCGACCTGCCTTTGGTCTGGATCTCCGTCCTTACAGCCAACAGCAGCAGCAGCAGCAGCATCCTTTTCAGCATTCCTATTTCTCTTTTTTTTTTTTTTTTCGACAATACCAATACACAGCTAGCAACAACATGACGTTGTACGTGCCATTGAAAGCCGTAAAAAGAACATAAAAAAAAAATAAAATAAAAATAAAATAAATGTAAAGAGTGTAAAACTCAGCTCAAACTGAAAACTGGTTTCGGTTTTCTTTCTTTTGGGCCAGCGCAAAGGCAGAGCATTTTACATTTTCATGCACAAAACTAAAACTTTTCTGAATTGGAAGCCAAAGCAAAAACAACAATGGATCACATGCAAAAAGTTTTAATGCCAAAAAAAAAAAAAATATAAAAAAAAGTAAATGTAACTAAAATGTTGTCATGGGTTAAGCATGAAATTGCATAGGATTAAGGTGTCCTGTTGAGCAAAGAACATCCCTGCAATGTCGACTACTATATAAGAAGTGTGTTATTTGAAAATGTTTCAATTAATTATTAAAAAACTTTTTAAAATACTTTATTAAAGCTATATTCGAACTTTAGCTGATTTTCAAATATATGTATATCTTTAAAAACAATTTTGCTTACAAACATTTTGCTAATACCGACTTAAATTTTCGCGAGCTTTTCATTTCGATTTTGTTTTCGATTTTGTGTAAATAACAATCGTTAATACCTTTTAAAGTTTACATACTTCTCATCTTCACTTTTTGATAAGTACAACATTTTAAATCAAATTTTCCATAGATGTTTGGAATTCAGGAAGAGCTAAAACTTCCAATTTCAAGGCTTTTGATCGGAATTTGAAATGGGAACAGGCCTGATACATTCACTTAGTTATCGATATGGATGGCTACGATGTAATTTAAAAGTGATATCATGTAATCAGGACTACTCTCATTTCTGTTTTCGGTTTTGTGTTCCTGTTTTTGAATGAAATAGCAATTATTCTAATTTTTTTATCTTATTTCATTTCATTTTTTCAAAATCATGCAAAATTATACCAAATATTCGGAATTTCAAACAGCTAATAATTTTGAGTTCGAAAATGGAAAATGGCCTGATAAGCTTTCGATATTCTCTTGGAGACGATATATCAAAAGTAATATCGCATTAAAATCAAGGCAATATTTTTGATTAAAATATCGATTTTGTCGATATATTTTATGTATATATCGATATATTTTGTACATTTCTAAATCCAAGCCATCAGGTCTATTCCGAAACCAGAACAGAGCTAAAAAATGAATCATAACTCAACTTCGAAGTGAATTCAATCGTTCAACAAGGCTCAAAGTGAATTCAATCCGCAAAAACTTGGCAAAATTGAAAATAGAAAGAAAATTTCACTTGCTCAAAATCAATTAGTGAAATTGAGAACAGGTTTGCATGATTAAATTTGCAGTGTGCACACAAGTCGACCTCAATTAGTCGACAGGGAGGGCTTACCTGTTTATATGGGTGGGTGGGGGAGGGCGAGGCGGAGAGGGAGGCATAGCGACTGCTGCTCTCCTCGTTGTTGTTGTTGTTGTTGTAATGCGCCACACAATGGACTCCTTTTACATCTCTTGAAGCAGCAGGCGGGCCGAGGTTGTTCGAATCCGTGACTGCATTAAAGCTGCTCAGTTGCAACTTGCGTTGCATTTGGTGTAGAAGCTAAAAACGGTTGCAACTTGCCAAAGTTGTTGTTGTTGTTATTGCTTCCTTTTCTTCTTCTTTCGCGTTTATCGATCAATTTGTGAATTTGCTGTGTGAATATATTTAATTAATAAATGTGTAATTATAATGCACATCAAAACAATAACAACATTTAGTGTGATTTTCAACTAACGGCATTTCTCATGCATTCTCTCTTTGCAGCGTCGTCAGCAGCAGCAGGACGACAACGTCAGCGTCAGCGTCGTCGTCGACGTCAGCTTCGCCTTAACGCTGAGCACTTGGCACTGTGCGTGCTGAGCACCGCAGCGAAAGTGAACGAGAGAGAGAGAGCAACAACAACAATAATAGTAATATCAACAACAACAACATAAGAAAAGCACACATAGAGAGATAATACAAAATGGCTGCCGTACGAGGTCATCAGTATTTTAGTCTGCGCTGGAATAACTATCAGAATACGATGACGTCAGTGTTTCAGCAGCTGCGCGAGGATCTCTCCTTTGTCGATGTGACCTTGTCCTGCGAGCATGGCTCCCTCAAGGCTCACAAGGTGGGTGGCACTTATCAAATATATATACATATATATATATTTCTTATTCTCTCAATAACGATAATTTACAGTTATCGTAACAATTACAATTATTATTATAAAAATTACAATTTAACAATTATTTATGATTTTTATTGCAAAAACCAATAAAACTCTTTATTAATTGATTTTTCAAATATAAATTATTAAATTTTACTATATTACCGATTTTTTTCGTAAATTTCCTTCACTATAATTGTTTTTGTTATAAAATAACGAAAAACCTCTTACTTTCGGTCTCTGATACTTTAAAATTCAACATTTTGTAAACTATTGTTAAGAAAACAAACAAAAAATATGTCGAAAATTGTTTATTAAACATTTTGAATCTACACACAGGTTGTTCTATCCGCCTGCTCGACGTATTTTCAAAAACTTCTGCTCGAGAATCCATGCAAACATCCAACGATTATACTACCCGCCGACATCATATTCACAGATCTAAAAACAATTATCGATTTTGTTTATCGCGGCGAAATCGATGTCACCGAATCAGATCTACAGGTGAGTGCGATTCTTCACGATCTTTAGATATTTGCTGAATAAATCAAATTCAATGTACCGAAACAGTAGGAAGGAAGTTTTCATTTTTATACCATTTACTATTACTCGTTTACGGTTTTATAATTGGATACCAATCAATATATAGAAATTTGTTAAACGCACACGTTAAGCTTTTGATTAGAGAGAGCTGGACTAACTGATACCCTGTTTTAAATGTTACAAAACAAAAATTTTGTTGTAACGATATGCATAACGTGTTTAGGCATATAAATTGTCAATTTTGCATGGATTTTAACTTGAAAAATGTATAGCGATGCAATATCGATATATCGTTTAAATATCGATATGTCAAGAATGCTTTTAGAATGATAAAATTGAATTGAATTTGACTTAATTTGAATTTGAATGTTATCAACATAAAATTAACATACGATATATCATAGACGATTTCTAAGTAGGGGGCAAAATGTCAAAAGTAATAAATCGAAACAGGTTGATATTTTTTATAAAAATACCGATAATATTGAACATCCCTAAAGGATTACAGTTGTTACAGGAATAATACAAAATAGTTGAAACTGCGTAACTTTAATCCATAAAAGTAATTCAACGAAATTTCTTGTTTGACAAGATAACCAACTAAAATACCCTAATTTTGGCTACTACGTTACAGGGTATAGCCACATTCTGTTCTTGTCTGCGCCCAGTTTTACCTTTAAGCTTTTTGACCTTCATGGCATTTGCATTTTACGTTCTGTTTGTTTGCACTTGTATACAAGACAATTGGAACATATACATATAAATACATATATAGAAGTTATAAATATCTAATATTCTAAATGTAATTTAACTATGCATATGTTTCTTAGTGTCAGCTTATCAAGTTTCTAATCAATATTAGTTCGTATCTATTATTAAATTAATTCTATATACAAAAACACAAACTGTTTACGATAAGCAGAGATAATTTTCTATAGATTTGAAGTTGCTATCGAATATTTTATATAGTTTCGAAGTTGACTTTGAACTTGAACTGCGAAAATGTTTTTTAATCGTTTTCATAACATTCGAACACATGCAAAACAATGTTCTTATATTATATAATTAATATATACATAAATAGGGAGAAAAATTATCTAAATGTGAGCTAGTACAGTTTAATAAAAATGTCTAAAATTGCAAATCCAGCTTAGAATGAGATTATTATTTCAACATTTTTTACAGATGGTATTATAATTATGTCCTACAATGTGTAATTCATTAAAATACCTTATAAGGTCTTATATATTTAAAGCTTTGTTTGTTAAACCTGCTTATAGGAACTTGTATTTTTAAAACGGCAAAAGATATATCCAGATTGGTTTAATCGGAGCAATTTATCATAAAGCTAAAAAACGTTATTTTGCAGACTTTCTGATTAAATTGACCAATTAAACGTTTTATTATAATTTTGAGGAATTGAAAACAGGTACTCAATTTCATTTTCGAAAATTTTGAAAAGTAATCGGAATTCTGAAGAGGCCTGAATGTTTAATCAAGTTGTATTATAACCACTTTATAATAAAGCCGATCAATCAAAAATAAAGTTTTTGCTGAAAAACTGATTTGATTATGCGATATATTCTGGACTGATAATTTTCAGCACGGTTCTTTCTTAATTTATTTAAGAATTTTCTGAGTTTATTCAACTGGTATGTTATTTATTTGAGAACACATGTATATTGTTATCTCTATAGATATTTATTATACATGTTTATCTCTCTTTTGTGGTTGTTGTTGTTGCTGCTGAAGCTTGGACAGGTTATATGAAGAAAATGCATTCGCAAATGTACCGCACCTCTGAGTCGTTGTTGCTGTTGTTTCTTTTTTACATTATCTTTATCAATAGTTTCGTATTTTTTACATTATCTTTATCAATTGTTTCGTATTTGATTTGGTTCATATCTTCAAAGACTGCAATGTATGTGTAAATGCACAAACGGTACCTGAACAGATGTGTATGTATGTGTGTGCATACAATATATGTATTTACATAGCCATCTAATCTGATTGACAATGACAACAACAACGAATGATGTATGCATGTACTAATGTATGTATTCTCTTTAAATTGATCACCAGCAACAAACATGCAAACACACACACACACACACACAAACACACAAACACACACATATGCAGTCACATACACCCACAATTATTGTCAGGGTCGTTATCTATGCACTGCTTTCCAAGCTCTCCTTTTTACCATCCTCTCTCTCTTTCTCTCGTCTCGCTGTTTGTTCGCTCTAAACGGTGCTGCCAACTTGGCCATTTTCACGTCAGATCTAGCTATTTAGAAAATTAAAAAATAATATGGCAGGTACCTGTAAATCTGGCGTTTTTCTTTAATAAATAAGCGATTTGGTAGCTTTTTCTAGATTTTGGTTCACATAAAAAATTAGATATATTTTCTGAGGAAAGATTAATAATGATACTATACTATTTTGTAGCTTCGACCAAGAAAATTGACACTTTTAAGGAATGTAAAAAATTGAATTTTTTAAATGCACTGAATAAATTTATTAATTTAATTAAAAAGATAAATAAAATTCTGGCAATTGTTTCGCCAATAAAATGAAGAATTCTGGATAATGCCTAGTTTGTCAGTATTATTTTTTTATCATTGCCATGGTCGAAGTCAAAGTTAGACCTGGCTAAACAAGCCAGGTTAATAAAATAAACTAGGGAATAGAATTGATAGAAAGACTTTAAGTTTAAAACATGCCAACATAATTATTTCCATTGATATTTTTGATATATCGAAAAATAACATTAAATTTGCTTTAAAAATGTTTCGGCCATTTTATCTGGCTATTTTTGTTTAAAGTTTACAATTTTTAGCTATTTTTAATAGTCAATTTAGCTATTTTTTCGTTAACGACAGTTGGCAACACTAATTCTATCTTCCTCTTACCGCACACTCGCTGCTTTCATAGATGTTGGCTGCGCTGCTTTGCATTTGACGAATGTGCGCCATTGTTGTAATTGTCATTTGTGCGCTTCATTAACTGTTGATTGCTGTTGTTGGTCGTGTTGTTTTTGTTGTTGTTGTTGTTGTTGTTGTTGTGGTTGTTGGTTGCTTTTGATAAAGAATGCGAGCAGCTGATAATATAAAAATATTAACTGAGCTATAAAATATTTTATTATTTATTTTTAGCTTACATTTTTTTGGTTTATCTTTACTATCTTTTTTTTTTTTTGTATTATTCTTTATTTTCTTTTAAAAAGTCTTTCATATTTTGGCCAAACGGGCAAATTAAATTGTTAACTTTTATGTATTTATATAAAAGAAAAACGCTCACTCCATTTGTGAAATTGTATTGCTTTACTTTTCCAAAAATAATTGATTATTTTTTCAGTTAATCAAAGGTAAATTTAAACTATAACAATCGGTTTTAATAGTGTCATCGCTAAGCATTTTTATAGTTTGACAAATACAAAATTTTTATTAAAAATTTAATATATTTGACAAACTTTGTTGAGAAACTTTACGAAAGTTTCTGTTTTGTTGAAAAAGTTAATAAAAACTAGCAGTTTAACTTAATTTAAAGGTGGGGTCTATTAACAATAAAAATATATATTATTTTTTTTTATTAATAAGCATTTAAAAACAATTTGAGCTACTTCAAAGTTGTTAACAAGTTACACTACTTAACGAAGTTGACTTAACGAATTTTGCCCACTTAACGCATTAATTTTATTTGTGCAGCAACCATTTTAAGCCAAGACACCAACCGCTTCACTTACAGTGGTGGCTAGCATAAAAGGCACTTGTGCTCAACGTCATGCTCAGCATATTACCGCTCACTCAATGCAAACGCGAAGCCGGCTTGAGTCGTTGGCTACTATAAGCAACAACAACAACCATAGAAAATAAAAAAAAACTCAAGCTGACGCAACTCAAACGACGCGCCACCCTCACAGAATCAGCAGCGCGCTGGCTTCTTGTGGCGGCAGCTGTCAGACGACGACAACGACGTCGACTACGACGACGACGACTTCCCATTCATGCTACAAGTTTTGCTTTTGCTTTTTTTTTTGTTTTTGTTTTTGTCACAGACGTGCGCTCCATTTTTATTTTCGCTGCAAAAGTTTGCCGGCCATCTGTGAGAGGGCGCCCCCACTTCACCTCTCTCATCCACAAGTTGCCAATAAGCGGTGGAAAGAGGTGGCGACTACACACAGCTACGCTTGTGTTTGTTTGTATCTCTTTCGTCGTTGTCGTTGTCGCCGTTGTTTCTGCACATGTTCTTGGAGTTTCGCATGGCTCCTGCTACCACTCTCTTCCTCTCTACGCTTTGCCTTCACGTTATGTATACAACGTTTTTTTTCGCCCATTTTTATTTTCTGTCTCGTTGCTGTTGTTGTTGTATTTGCCCTTGTACTTTTGAATGTTTTTGCCGTTGTGCGTTACGACGTCGTCGTTGTCGTCGTCGACCGCAACTTCAATGGCGTCGCTTTGTGTGTGTGGAGCTTTGCGGAACGTCAACGTTGACGTCGCTTCGTCTTCCCAGCGCCTGCTGCGTTGTATTTGTACTTGTTATTCTTTTTTTTTTTTTTTTTGTGCTTTTGCATGGTGGCCCCCTTTTTTTTTGGCGCGTCTGCATCGCCTTGAAAAATTTGTATGGCTGCTGACTGCGACTGCGACTGGACCTCAAACTGGACTTTGGTTGTATGTTTTTTTTTTTGCTTGTTTCATATTGCATAGTGCTTGCTCTGTCGCACGCGGCAGTGGCAGTGTTGCCACCTGGTTTATGTTTTTGTTGTTTTTGTTTTTTGCGCCTTAAGCTTAGATTCGATTTTTGCTAAGCGTTAATTGCTGGGCACTGCTTGGAATGTTTTTTAGCTCTGTCTCACACATACACACACATGTGCATATGTATGCAGATGATTAACTGCAGACTATGGCACACACACATGCAAATATTAAGCCACAACTTTTACATATGTATGTGCATATATACACACATACATGCATAAGCAGATTGTACACAGAGAAAAAAAGATAAGCTCTGCTCTCCTTTAATGAAATATCATAGAAAATGATATATGGAAATTTTAATATATTTTATTAGCACTTTTCCCTGCTGCTTTTGGCGCGTTTCATGTTTGTTTTTATTCGAATAAAGTTCAAAGTATTATTTTTTATGTAATTTTGTTAAAATTAATGTTGATTATAATGTTTCTCATATAAAACTAAAAGTTTTTGGGCTTGACTTGTTTTTATTGGGTAATAAAATAATATTTTATGTAATATGAAAGAAAAGAAAAAAATAAATTCACCAAGTTAATATTAATATGTTTTTTTATTTAGTTTTTTGTTTTTTCTTGCAGTGTACGTACATTTTTGTTAATGTATATATGTATGTATGTCACATATGCATATATATGCATATACATACATACATATGTCTGCGACAACGGCGACGCCATGTGCTTGGCTATATTTATTGTATGCCGTTTTTTTTTTTTTGCATGCCAACACTTGAGGGTCTTCCCAACGCGTCGCCATCGCCTTCTCCCTACCCTACCCCACCCCTTGTTGGCCCCATTGCATGCCCCCCGTGCCATCAACGTCACCTTTATCTTCGGCCAACTATGTGAGCAGCTGAAACTGACACACACGGACGCAGCCGAGCAGCAGCAGCAGTAGCAGCAGCAGCAGCGGCGACGTCGACCGCGGCAACGTTGGACATCAGCAGCAACCCAGTTAATCGTGGGTTGGGGGGTGGTGGGTGGTGTTGGAGACATAGCGGGCACACCCAACACAGCCAGAATGCTGCCCTCACCACCACCTGCCCCTCCCCCTTTTGACTGCGCCCAGCAACCACTTGGCTTGCATTTTTTCCGATTTTTTCTTTCATTCTTTCTTGCAAACAATTTTTATTTTCTGTGCAGAATTCGTTTCGTTTTTTTTTTCTTCTTTTTTTTCTTTCCTCTGCTGGCTCTCTGAGTATTTTTTTTTGCCCCGCAGCACGTCGCCAAAGTGTCTCAGTGTGTGTGTGTGTGAGCGCACCCCGCTTCTGTGAGTGAGAGCGCGCTTTGGCTTGCCACTTTGAACTTTTTCGAAGGAAACAGCAGCACAGGACAAACGCTGCTGAGCGAAAAGGAGGCAAAATAAAAGAAAAAATTCGAAATTGAGTGAAGCGCAAAGAAAAAAATGTTTGGTGTGTGTGTGTGTGTGTGTGAGCGTCCGCCAACAATGGCCCAGCTGCTCCCCACACTTGCAGCTGTATGCTTTGTATGTATGAGTAAGCTTGGACTCGTAGTACACTTTCATTCTCAGTCCAATCTCCCTCCCGTACCCCCGCAGCTGGTCCAAGTAGCTTCCCCTCATGCGCTACCTTAGCGCTGCTTCGTTGGACGTCGCTGCGTCTGTCCAGTTCCATCATGCATTTCTTTTTTTTCGTATTTGTTTCAACTTTTCGTCCTGTTTCTTGTCTTCGGATTCGCCTGCTGGCCAGGATACTATTGTTGTTGTTGTTGCTGGAGAGCGCAATTTTTTCTTTGCGGCGCATTGTTTTTGCTGCACAGTGGTGCAATAGCTGTTAGTTTTAGGTTTTTGAGTTTTTGCTTCTCGATCATTTTGGTTAAAAGTATATAGAAACAAATAAATGTATGTGTATTGACTAAAAATGTAATACCAAAAAAGTATATAGAAACAAAAAACTTACGTATGTATATTGAATTAAATATTTAATATTAAATAATTATGCTACCAATATATGAGTGATAATTTTTGAATATGGTGGATTTTTAACTTACTTGCTCCTATTAGAGATTGGTTCGGACGGAAATCCAACAGATCCCTAAAATTACATCGGGATCAGACGATGGACAACTTGACTAAACTTTAAGCTATTTTTTTTCAAAATTAGTAGGTTCCTTGTGAATGCAACCCAAAGTTTTTATTTAACATACACACGGATGGACAATTTTGTGAAGTTTCAAAAGGACACGTTAATAATGTAACGAATGAAAAATTTCCATACAAAATATAAAATTTATTTTTAAAATTTTATATTTTATTGGAAATTTTAGCGGAACTTGGGATCCGCGGTATAACTTTTGAAATTCTATTGATGCTCGAGATTGAGAAAGAAAAAAATATTTTCAAACCAGGACGGATCGGGTCCACACCCATTTTAACATCCATGTTGCTTGTGCTCGCTTGTAACAACAAAACACAGAAAAAAAGGTGCCCATCAATTGCTGCACTTGTTTTTTTTTTTGTTGCTTTTCTTTTGTCGCACAAATGTTCCATTGTTTTTACTGGTTCCGCTTGCAGCGCAGCGACTAAGCCTGCCAACACCAAACCAAACTTCTTATACCACCCAACTGGAGGACAACCCAGCACAAATCATGGCCATGCGAATTCATCTCCAGTTAATGGGCGTACATCGTCGCATTTGGTGGCCTGGTCAGTGTTGGTCATTTTCTAAGGGTGTTATATACTTGGCCGGCAACCCACCGTACCGTCATCCCCCCCTCCCCCGTTGGGGTTCGATGTTATGTATGTGCCACTGTCTCACTCACTCGCTTAAACACATATACACACACACTTGTAAGTTTGCCGCAAGTTTGTTAAGAAATGTTTCTGAGCAGAGGGGGGCTGGGTGGGTGGCGCCTACGCCTCGCGCGCTGCTCATCAATAATGCAAATTGTTGTTGTCTGCAAAGTTTCGTGCATGTTTTGCGCTGGTGCGAACCACGGTGCGCGTGTTGTGCCGCAATTTTTTTTTCAAGCTTTCTTGCTGAGCTTGATGTTGTTGTTGTTGCCGACGCTGCTGCTGCTCTCAGTGTTTCTTCTCATTTTTTTTCGCTGCTTCGATTTTTGTTGTTGTTGTGCTTGCTGCTTATGTTGCCGCTCTTGTTGCTGTTGTTGTTGTATGCTTGAGTACGTCTCTGTCTGTATATGTAAGTATGTGTGTGAGTTGCGGCTTGCTTATGTTTTTTTTTTCTTTTTCTCTTTTTTATGTGCAGAGAGTGGCTACGCTCTGCAATTTTTTCCGATTGCGACCGATTTTTTTTCGCTGCCGCTGCCGCTACTTGTGTGTGTGTGTGCGGGTGCTTGTATGTGTGTGTGTGTGGAGCTGGTGTTGCTTTTGCTCCTTGCGCCTGGCTGTTTGCTAATCGTTGTCGTCGCAGTCAACGTAGACGTCGTCGTCGTCTTTTGGCATCATCTTTTATTTGTAATTCGGTTCATCATCATCGTTCATCGTTCTGTCGCATATGTATGTAACTATATATGTGTGTGTGTGTGTATGTGTGCGCCGTATTGGTGTGTTTGTGTGCTGCGCTCGCTCACACGCTGCCGCTGCCGTCGCCGCCGCCGTCGCCGCTGCTGCCGTTGCCTTTTCTTGTGTTTTTTTTTTTCATTCTTTCTTTCTTTTCGCCGCAGCGGCAGCGACGACGGTCAATGCTGCCAACTTTGCCGTTGCCAGCCATCAGACAACATTTGTACTCGGTGGGTCTTGCTTCGATCGGACACTCGGTCGCCGCCACGTTTGCTATTGCTGTAATTATCGCGAAACTTTCGCTCTCCCCTACCGCTTGCTCGCACGCTCGACCGCCAGCGTCGCCTCCGCCGCCGTCGTCGTCGTCAGCTTCAATTGGGCTCACAGCGTCAATTGGACCAGCTGTCCCCGCAGGCAGTCCACTTTAATTATAACCAAACGGGCTAAATTCGCTGTAATACTCTGTCGAGCAAAATCAAATTATAAAACTGGGAAAAAAAAACAACGAAAAAAAAGTGCTTAAAAATAAATAAAGGGGCCCCGGTTCTTACCGCCCACCCCCCTCCGCCGCTCCCCAACAACAACGTTAGTGTGTCGCCTCAAATGCAATTTGTATGTGGCAGCCGCCTATTTGCTGCTTATTTTTTGCATAAATTCAAGTTCGCGCGCGTATGCACATAAAAATATTTATACACACACACACACGCTCACACACACACAAAATCAGCGCAGACAGGCCGCTGTCTGGCTTCCCCCAATAAGAACAAACAAGCAGCAGCAAAAGCAGCGACACCAGCAGCGGCAGCACCAGCTTATTCCCAATAAGAAATGCCGCGAAACGTAGCATAAAGAAAAAAAATTTAACTTGGCCTTACGTTTTTGGGCATTACGTAGTAAAAGTAAAGAGGCATTCCCTCACACACACACATACACATACACACATACGGCCTGACTGCATATATCAAACACATGTCGCTGCCGCAGCATTCCTTGACGTCGCGTCGCGTCGCTGCTGCTGCTGCGCTTTGCAAGCTTTTGACATGTGTTTGTTTGTATGTGTGCGTGTGTGTGTGAGTGTGACAAGTGCCGCCTGCTGACTTCGCGCATTACTTTTTATGATTATTTTTTATATATTTCGTATTTATTTTATGTGCATTTGCCTTTTGCCGCGTTATTCGCGTGTGTTTTGACTTTGCTGCGCTACGCTGCTCTCTCTCTCTCTCTCTGTCGTTCTCGCCATACGGTTTATTGAACTAGCCAGCTAGGCGCGCATTCTATTTTGTTTTTGTATTTTATCTGACTTGACTGCCCCAAAGCGTTTTTTACATCGTCTTCTTCGTCTCGCTTTTGTCGTCGCCGCCTCCTTTTTACACACACAACTTAATAATTCTTGCCTTTTCAGCAATTCTAATGATTACTCATAACATTCAATTTCTTATTCTCTCTTGCGCAGCATAATCACAACAAAACAAAACAAAATAATCACAAAGAAACCACAACAAATATAACAAAAACAAAAGAAATCTCGAGCTAATCCAAAAAAAAAAACAACCAAGCCACGTGTTGATAAACATTTTGTATTCCAAAACACCAAAATATCAACAAAAATAAAAAAAAAAAACATTTAAAGCTAATTTTTAACACTTTAGCGCTTATTCTCTATCTTTCTCTCTCTCACTCACTCTTTCATTCTAACTCACACATATAACTAATCGCAACGATTGCGTCCTTTTTACTCTTATTGAAATTCATACGTGCGTGTGCTGTTCTAGTTCTTGTTCTTATATAATTATATATACATACATATATATACATATATATATTGTTTATTATTTAATAATATAATTAAGAAGAAGCAAAAGTTTTGTGTGCATCTTTTCTCTTTTGCTGTTTGGGTCAAGCAACAAAAAATCCTTACACATCGATATTATATATATTGTATGCAATTGATTCCGTCACGTCGTCTACTACAATTTGTCTCAACCTACTACAACAACAACAACAACAAATTCATAAAACCGTTACTACAAAACTGCGATAATATTTAATACAACAACTAAAAACAAAAAACAGGCGCTTATTTTTATGGCTTTGTGGCACAAGGATTACATATTGTATATTGCATTAAGGTATGTTCTTTTATTCTGCCAAACATTCGATTTCGATGCAGTAAACGTCGATAAACGATAGCTATCGATTGTAAACTGTAGCGCATTATAGTTGAAATCTTAGTATTAACATAAGGAATCTGATATTTTCGTTTGTATTTGTGAACTGGATCTTCATAAAAAGAACCCAACTAATAAAATGATTTTTAATAAAAATAAAAAGACAAATAACTAAACAAAAATCAAGCAAAATTTGTTTTAAGACAGACGCGTGTGATTACAGAATAAAAAACTGCAATTTCTACTGAAATGAATATTATCAGACCTGATTTTGCGGATTGAATTCACTTGTTTTTGATCAATGATTGATATTGCGAAAAAGATTTACCCTTAAATATGTCCATTTTCACGTTTTAAATGATTTTGCGGATTGAATTCACTTGTATTTGATCAGTGATTGATATTGTCAAAGTGATTAACCCTTTAATGTTGCAATTTTCACTTATGGCAAGATTTTGCGGATTGAATTCACATGTATTTGATCATTGATTCATATTGCGATTGTGATTTAGCCTTTAAAGTGTCCATTTTCACTTTTGTAAAGATTTTGTGGATTGAATTCACTTGTGATCAGTGATTGATATTGTGAAAGTGAAATAAGGAAATGAGGAAATTGTAGTCATTGAGAAAATTTTTCAACTCGGCCAAATCTTGTCGACAGTGGAAATGGGAACATTCCTGTATAACTGTTTACACAAAGTTCAATGCGGTTTTTGAAACGCAAGTTTTCTTTTCTTCATCTGTCTTATTCTGAAATGTTATCATATTTAATTGTTAATCAATCTACATTGAACTGATGTAATCCACATGAAATTCAACCTTGTTAGAGACACTTGAAATCGAGTGAAGTACATGATTAAAACATTGTTGTGAATTCTGAAAGATTTACTGTTTAGTTGTAAAGAGTATATTTCTAAGCTCTAAATATATCTATTTATAATTGCAAAATTCATTTTACTGCGAAATAAATCGAATCAAAAGTTTTCAAAACAAATTTCAAAACTTCTTCTTCGGTTTTAAATGATTTCTATATAGAAAACGTTGCCTACTTTGCAGGCGTTTTTCAAGTTCAAATTTTACTTACGCTTTTAGACTTTCTTTGTGTTTTGAACTTAGCCCTACGCACCTTTCATGGGCTTGGCTTAACTTGGTTTGAAATGTTCCATCAAATAATGCCATTAATTAGGCACACACACACCTAAACATATCTACAGACACACACACACTTCAGCCTACACACACATATATACACCACACCCTTAATAACCTCACGCTTGTCCCACTCACGCTCATTTTCTCAGCCGCTCGCTCGCAATTAGCGGCCATCAGAAACAAAACTGAGACATAATAATGGGCAAAAAAAAAAAAAAGAAAAGCTTAAAAAAAAACGTGACAGCCAATGAAACTGAGCGAGTTTTCCTGCTCTTGCTTGGCCTGCTTTGGCACACCCAAAAGTTACTTAGTCGTTACATGTTTGTATTTGTATTTGTAAATATATATATTTTTTTTTGTATTTTCCTACGGTTTTTTTTCCCAATACCTAACCAATTGAGTTCGCGTTTTGGGCCATAATGTGAAAGTTATGACCACTAAACCACTAGCATAATGGCAAAATCACACAATATGAGGCACTTAGTGCTTGTGTGTTTGTCTGTGTATGTGTATATTTGCTACAAAACTTTCGCAAAAAAAAAAAAAATAATAAAAATTTCGTTAACAAGTTGTTTAAAAAAAATAGAAAAAAGGTTGTCCAGAGTTCATTCAACCAAAAACTTTAGGGCTAAGAATTAAAAAGCTTTTTATGAATACATTCTTGAAGTCTTAATCAAAGTTTTAAGTTTTTAAACTAGTTTAGCTGCTAAGAAAATTGCAAATTCAGAATTACAGTTATGAGGCAATCTAAACTTTTTAAATAAACAGAACAAAAAAAAAAAAAAATAATAATCTGAATGCCGAATATTCATTGAAAATTCGGTTTAAGAATGAAAAATATTCATAGCAAATGGGAACAGGGCTTATTCTTAAAAAACTAGCCTTGTACTCAATTCTACTTACTTTTGAAAAGTAATAAAATACAAAAATAAAAATAAAATAAAAAAAGAAGATAAAAATATCTAAAAATAAATTTAAAAAAAATTAGATAAAAAATGAAAAAAAAGATAAAAATAAATAATAAAAAAAAATAAAAATAAAAATAAATAAAAAATAAAAAAAAGAAAAAAAAAAGATAAAAATAAAAAAAAGAAGATAAAAATAAATAAAAAAAGAAGATAAAAATAAATAAAAAATAAATAAAAAATAAAAATAAATAAAAAATAAAAATAAATAAAAAAATAAGAAATAAAAATAACTAAAAATAAATATAAAAAAGAAGATAAAAATAAATGAAAATTAAAAAAATACAATAAATAAAAATAAAAACAAAAAAAGATATGTAAAATAATTAAAATAAGCACAAACATAAGAACGCTTAAGAAACTTAAGACTACAACCCTTAACTTATATTATGTTTTACGGCCTTGTTCGTCCTTGAATTTAAATGTTGTATAATTAAGTTGAAACCTGGGTGACTACTGCCTCAAATATAAGTTAATTTTGAAGTACGAGGATAGTGAAACAATAATAAAGCAAAACTAAATTAACATCAATTCGGAAACGTTTTCGTTTTGGTAAGAGGGAAAGTAAGAAATGAGGTTGTAAAGACCTTAAAAAACTTAAGACAAATATAAACGAAAATCTAAAAAAAAAAGTAAGTCCACAACAAAATCGATGCAGCTTTTTGCCAAATTCTGCAAAGCTAGTCAAAAAAGTTGATTGAGAACTCAAAACTTTTGCCAGTTTTTCTATGGTTTGGAAAATGTTTCTTAAAATGCATTTTCCCATTGATTTTGTTGTTTGCCTACTAAGTTGTTGTTGTGTGAAGCACTTTTGAAGCACGCATCGCACCGCACACTGACCAAAGGCAGCGTTTAAGCATTTATTTAGCTTTGGTTGCCGTTTTGGCTTTTGTGTGTTTTTCTCTCGCTGCAGTTGAAGCATTTCCAATCGAGTGCATCTTGAAGCATTTATCGTATGCCGATTGCAAAGTGAATTTAAGTACTAAAACTGATGCTCTCTCTGCCTTAACTGCAAGTTAATCGATATTTGCAAAGCTGCAGTGCTACAAAAGGAAAGAAAGAAGAAAAAAGTAGAAGTAGAAAAAAGTTCACACATCAAGTAGCGCCAAAGTTTACCAAGTGGCCTGGCTTCACTTCAAGTGGCGGGCAACAGCTGCCTAGGAAAACTCGTAACTAACCAAGAAAGCAACAAAAAAAAAAACGACTTTTTAGAAAAATTATAAGAAATAGAGCAAAACAAGACGAGGCGCCTTTAAAGTTCAGTTGAATTGACTTCAAATATACCCTCTTAAAAGTTGGCAAATGTCACACATTGTAGGATCAAAACACGTTGCTTTTAAGATAATCGGAATCGTTTTTCTTAACACTTTGCGGAAATGAATTTCTTTTTTGAAATTTTGAAACTTTCAAAAAATTTCAGTACCGCAAAATTTTGCACAAAGTGGAAACCGGAACTGAACTGATTAGTTGAAACTTTGCATTTGGCTTGTTTGAATAAACCTGGCAAGCCACATACGCTTAAAGGGTGCAGGGTATACAAATCGCATAACCAAATCAAATGATCGCCAACAGCAGCAACAACAACAACAACAAACGCAACAACAACAACAACAACAACAAACGCAACAGCAAAAACAACAACAACAGCAACAACAATGATATAAAAACAAAAGCCAATGGCTTTTAAAACTGCCGCAGAGCGAGGCTAAATTGGTTTGTGTTTCGAGCTGACATGAATTGACATGAACGAGAGGAGCCTGATTCGAAACGAAACGAACCTAAACCGAACCGAACGGTCGCATTTGTTGTTGGGGTCGTGTTGGGGTCGCAACTGGGATTGGGATTGGGTTTGAGATTTCTAGTTGTGGCACACAGCTGTGTGCGACAAGCAAACTATGCAACAACAACAACAAAAACAATAACAACTAGCAACTAAAAGCTTGAGTTTAGCAAGAAAATCAGACGTAGGAGCAGGCAGTGGCTGAGGGGGAAGGAGGGAAGAGGGGCAACGATTATGCGCCGGTTTTTTTTCTACATCTTTTGTGTATGTATACAATAGCGGGTTATCAAGTCGCAAACAGCCTAGTGCGGGTGCATTGCAAGCAAGCAAAACCCCCCTCCCCCCTCTTAAACCCTCCTCTTAGGCTAGCGTCCAGCGGTGGTGTGAGAGGGTGTGGGAAAGGCGGGGTTAAAGCAAAGAAAAGCGCTTATCACAAGGCCTATTGAGCTGTGTGGAATGGAAATGGAACTGAAATTGTGGCTGCTCATTCGGCTCTGTACTTGTGTGTGTGTGTGTGTATGTGTGCAGTTTCTGAGGGCGGCTTACACTTGAGCACACACACACTGACGCACACACAGATAGCGTAATCAGGGTATTTCCGAGGCTGTGATTTTTATATTTTTCAATTTGTTTTTTTTTTCTTCTTCTTCTTCATTTTCTTTTTATTTTTTGTTGCTTTTCCATTTGTTTCTTCGACTGCTGCTTGGAAGTTGGTTTTTTGTATTTTTTATTTTGCGTTTCCTTTGCAAACGGCGGCTACTTCTTAATTTCTTTTTAGCGCTTAAATGAGTTGCTTGAGGGGTGGTTGTACGCCCATCCGCGTGTCCACCCCCCTTGCTGCGGCAGGCAAATTTATTTAAGAAAATCACCAAGAAATGTAAAACAACTGGCCAGCATTTTTTCTTTATTTGTTTTTTTTTTTTTTTATATATATTATTTATTTTTACTCCTCCCGCAAATTTTTTAAGGGTAGGTTTGCTTGCTGAATGTTTTTTTTCTCTTAAGGTTGTTTTGTGTTTTTTGTTGTTGTTGTTCGTTAGTTTTCCTTTGCTACGTTTTTGGGTTTTAATCGATATGCTTTGAGCGCCGCAACGTGTCCAACAACATCAATCACAGTTTCTCTCAGTCGCGGCGTTAGGTGGAAGGGCAGCTTCAAAAGCGGCACAGGACACCAATCCCCCCATCAAAAAAATTCTTTACATTTTCTTAACTTGCTTGGACTAGTTGTTTTAAGTTTTTCTTACTGACTTTTAAGTTTTTCCATTATGCTGTTGTCCTTGTGAAAGTATCAGCTTCACCTGTTTTCAACGCCTCCAAGTATGCTTTAGTTTTTTAATTTTAAATTTAAAATAATAGACATGCACAATTTTTAAAATATGGTCTTTAAAAAGATATGTCAAATGTCTATAAAATATAGTCATTATTTTCGCTAATAAGCTTCATAATAAACCTAGCAAACAAAAGCAGATTTCTATTTAAACTTTTACAAGCAATAAAACAGCAGAAGTAGTAGCGTTTAAGAATATGGCACAAAAGTATAATTCAGCATTTAAAATTACAGAAACGAAAACTTTTTTTTATGATGTTTCTTTATTCTAAAACAGCAACAAAACAAAAAAAATTAAAGAAAAATTGCCTCTATAACTGAAACAGCTCAAGAAACGTTTAAGAAAATGACAAAAGAGAAATTCGAAAGATAGGAAGCTTTATTCTTCAATTTTTCAATATTTTTGAATAGCTCTAAAAGCATAAAAACCATAAAAAACTAAATTTTTATGAAAAAACAGCTACTAAAACGTTTACGAATATGCTACAAAGAGTGATTCGAAAAGGAAGATTTCTTTTGGATTTTTCGATAGCTTGGAATAATTCTCAAAGCATTAAAACCATAAGAAAACACTAAAACATGCATACAGCTCAAAAGACGTTTAAGAATATGTATCAAAGCATAACTCGAAATTGGATACTTCTTTAATATTTCAATATTTTGACATAACTCTCAAAGCATAAAAACCATAAATAAAACTATTTTTTTGTGAAAAACAGTTACAAAAACGTTTAAGAATATGATGTACAGAGTAAATCGAAAAGAAAGCATTCTGCTTGAATATTTAGACAGCTCTAAAAACGTTTAAGAATATGTATCAAAAGGAAAATTCGGAAATTTAAACTTGTACAATATTTCGGTATTTTAGGAATAACGCTCGAAGGCCTTCCGTTTTGTTTGTCAAATTACTGTTTGCGTCATATTCGTAAACGGGATTCATGTAATCGTTACATAGGTTAAACAATTTTAAAGAAAATACAAACTTTAAAATTCGGTTTCCTAATACAATTTCTTTCTATAGTTCGAAACTGACAATTGATAGTTGGTCTATTGGGTTCTGTGCTGAGCTCAGTTCTTGTCTGGTTTTTGGTGGAAATTGGTTTGGTTTGGTTTGGTTGCTTGGTCATTGCACAAGACAACGGTTGAATCAGGCAGGAGGCAGAGGCAGAGACAGTCATTTGGGGGCAGGCAGAGCTCACTGAGGCAGCTGCGCTAAATGAAGCAAGGCGAAAATGGGGCGCACCAAAAAAAAAAAAAGAAGAAAAGTATAAATGCAAACCTTTTTTTCTATACTTTTTTTTCTATATACATATTTCTATGTTATTCACATTGTATACCTAAACGACAAACATACATATATACTATATATTTTATATAGATATATATATATATATATATATACAATTTGAAGCTTGAAAACAACACAAATGTAATCTATATCTGTTTGCCAGCCAAAAGAAACAACAACAATTTAAACGTAGAAAAAGAAGCAACCAAAAAAAAAAAAAAGAAAATGTCGACGTTGGTAAAGTGGGCGTGGAAAAAGGGGGGAGACGCTGAGCAGGCGTCAGGAAATCACTGGGTGTGCCCCGAGACGCGAAAGGTCTGCGGGGATTAGTTGAGAAATAAAAATCCACCCAAGCCAACAGAAAAATCGACGAAAAAACTGCTGATGAGTTGAAACGTACCCAAAAAAAAAAAAAAAAAACAAAAAAAGGAAAAAAACGAAAAAAAATCGGTTATTTAGTAGTTGTGTGTGGGCGTTGGGCGCATTTTTCTCGCTCTGTTTCAGTATTTTTTTTTTTTTGGGTGCGCTGCAGAGAAATTAAAACGAGGGATTTTTTTTCATTCGGCGCTAAGAGTTTTGCTTGGCTACTCCTTTTGCCAAGCTTGCTGACTTTTATGTAATTATATAGCATTGTTCAATGAGCGAGGACTGAAAGGAGCAGAAGAGACACTATAATAAAGGTTATGGTCGGGGCGGGGGGAGTTAGTGGAAGATATGTAGCTAGTAGCTACTGTACACAGACAGCATCGATACACAAAGACAAATGCGCGCAACTTGATAAATGCATTCTTTGACTGTATACAAAAAAATGTCCTTTTTTCGAAACTTGAGTCTCAATAGAGAAGGAGAGAGATAGAGAGAGAGCGATAGAGAACTGGAGAAGGTAGACTTTTGAGACAGAGCCTGGCATCAATCGAAACAGTATCGATAACATTTAAGTATATGTTTCAAATCTAATTGTATTTGTATTTGTAAGCATTAGTTTAAGTTTAGTTCTATTGCAAACGCTTTGAATTAAACGTTTACGGATGACGCAAAAAGAGGAACTGCCAAAAAATGCAAGATACTGCTGACAATAATAAGGCTATGTGTTTGTTTATGTCTATTTATAGATAATCATAGCTGTTTCGGTTTCCACTTTGAAATTTGAAAATTTGCTTATTGAAAATTTTGTGAATTGAACTAATTGAATCGTTGATGAAGATGTAACCGTTGTCAGTAAAGAAAATCAAAAAATGTTTAAGCAAAATGTCAAAAATAATCGAATAAATGAGTTGTAACAGTTTTTTATTGAAGTAAAATCGGATGAAACTAACAAATTTTGCAATTGAAAGCTGTTGTATGTATGTAACAGGCAGAAGGAGGCATTTCCGACTATATAAAGTATACATATTCTTGATCAGCATCAACAGCCGAGTCGAACTAGCCATGTCCGTCTGTCTGTCCATCCATTTGTGGGAACGCGTCGATCTCAGAAACTATAAAAGCTAGAGACACCAAACTTGGTATGTAGGTTCCTGTATACCATACACAGATCAAGTTTATTTCAAATCGAAAAAAACTCCCACAGCCACAATTTTATAGATATAGCTTTGACATATACATATAATAAAATATCAATGTTGATTAGCTGCGTAAATTTCATTACAATCGGATAAATAGCACAAAAGTTATGGAAGAATCTAGTACCCCCGTCTCAGCAGACAGAAACAACAGTTTGACAGGCACTGGACAAGTTAAGTGCGCTCGTTGCTTGTGTTGCCGCTTAACTGCTTGAAATGCTAGTTGGGAGCAGGGAGTCTCGTAGTCGGGCACACTCGACTGGAGAACTTACTTGTTTCTTCTATTTTTGGAGGTAACCCTTTTTTTTGATGCAGGCAAGAAGAGCTTTAGATGTCTTGGAGCCTTGTGACTGTGTGCGCCTATAAATAGGCAATGGAAAATTATGAAAACGAAAGCGCAGCGTTGACCTACAGCAACAATAATAAAGAAAAAGAAGCTGAAAAGAGATGTTTAGAATCAAAATAAAAGACTCGAAAACGAAAAATCAAACATAACAAACACACACACACATACGAATTGACGACGTCGCGGCAAAGATAGAAAGCGTGAACAAGAAGAAAAAGAAGCAGCAGAAGAAGCAGAAGCAGCAGACAAAGTAAAGTAATGTAATGTTAAGTAAGTGGCAAAGTGAAAGACGCGAAAAGTCGCTCATGTGACCGAGCGACCGAGTAATAAAATAGCAAAAAGCGAAAGAGCGCAAAGCGAAATACACATAACATAACATAACATATAATAATAATAAAAATGCCGGCCGCTTTAGCGGCTGATTTTCAGACAGCCAAACACACACACACACACACACATTGACGAAAATTTTTGCCATTTTTGCTTTGGTTTATCCTATCGCCGCGTACTATTTTCGTCAGTCAGCTGCTGCTGCTGCTGTCTCTGCCGCTGTCGCTGCCTCTGCGGGCAACACACGCTGCTCTTTTCTCTCATATGTTTTCACTTACTGTCTGTGTGTTTTTTTGCGTAAATATGTGTATGTGTGTGTGTGTGTTGAGTATTTTGATAATTCAAACTTCCTCAATGTGCAGCCGCAGCTGCTGCGCTGCTAGCAGCAACGTGGCGACGACGACTTCTTTTATTTTCGCTGCTTTTCTTCACCTACGCGCCGACATTTTATGTGCAGCTTAATGTTGTTTTTGTTGTAGTTGCTTTTTGCTCTGCTGCTTCTTGAAGTTTTCATTTCATTCATGCCGCTCGCTTATTTTATTAGCAATATTCTCAAGTTCAAACGTGACGTTTATACTATTTGTTGTGTTTGTTGCTTTTTCAATACGAAACTTTTAAGCAACTACACTGCGCAAAATTGTCAATTTTTTCACATAAACTCTGGACTTGGAGGATTGTAACTTTACACAATTGATACTTATAGCTTTTGTAATAAATAATACAAATTTCAGATCAATCTAACTACGTTTAACCATATTATCCAGATGTCGGATGAGCAATATTTCTTGAATTTATTACAATTTTTGATGAAAAATTTGATGTTTGATTCAAAATTTAATGTGTGCTTGGGATTTATAAACTTTAAACCTAATTTTATTTTGAAATAAATAATGTAATATAATGTAATATTGTTGGCTCAAATTGGCAGAAAGTTAGTTTTTAATCACAACTTAGTTTTCTTTTCATTAGTTATATTTATCTTTTTTTTTAAAATAGTGTTTATTTAATTTATAGACTGCTGTTACTATTATTAATAACTTGTTCTATAGTGATTAATTATATTTATCGATACGTTCATATCAATAAATATTTGATTGAATACAATTTCTCACAGTGTGGAGAAGATGTTACATATGTAATTACATATGTACATGTGCATATTAATCCTTTGAATTCATACAAAGCTTTGATTTTAAAAGTCGAGCTTAACCTCAATGCGCGATTGAAGCAACTTTGCTTTTGCTGCAGCTTAAACTGGGTTTTTTTTGTTTTTGGTATTTTTTTTTGGTATTTTACATGTGCTGCTTAATCCTGGTTATGCTGCGGCATGCGTGGCGCCTGACCACGAGAGTTTGCTGCAGTCAAATTAAAAATATGTGGTCTACTTTTAGGTGGCAGGCAAGCAACAACAACAACAACAGCAACAACAAGTTGAAGGATATTATTGGTAGAGCAAAAGCGCAAACACAAAGCAAATTTTTGAAGAATTTTTAATTAAAATGCAAGCAGCAGCAATAACAACAACAACAATAACAGCAGAGCTTAGCAGCGACGTCAACGCCAACGTTCTGCACATGTTGTTAGTTCTGTTTTTGTAATTGTATAAACATACACACACACGCAGGGAAACAAACGCAAGAGAAAGGGCGACAAATGTTGCGGTTTTTGTAAAGCTGAGCTGCGAGAAAAAAGCAGTTAGTAAATTGCCAACACACACGGACACACACGCATACACATACAAAGAGCAGACACCTGCATATATATGTATGTAAAAATGAGATTGGGCAGCCCTGATGGTCACGTAGCAGCTAGCTTTTTGTTGGTTTAGCGTAGAGTGGTGTGAGTGGTAGTGCGAGTGGTAGTGGGAGTGCGAGTGGGATAGCAGGGGCAGTATGAGTGACATAAGCTACACAGCTGCGAAACTAAACAACATGGCGGCGTGTAGAGAGTGCTTTGTGCGTGGTCTACGCTTTTGCCCATTTAACCTAAACATCATTCAACACCAAACATGGGCCGTGTCTGCCAAGTTCTACTACTGCTTCTTCTTTCTCTTACTTTTACTCTTGCTCTTCTACGATGCAGGCAGGCAATTGCTCAAATGGAACTGCAACTGGGGCCCCGGACACTCCAGTGTTGTGTGTAACTCCTGCTCGGTACTCTTGAGCCCACACATAGCTTTAAGCTTGTAGCTAGGCAGTTGGTAAAATGGAAGCTGAGGAGTTGGGAGCTAGGAGCTGGGAGCTGGCCTGACGTTTCATTTCCGTAACTCAAACGTTGCTCGGCTGTTGTTGTTGTTGTCGCTGCTGTTGTTGCTCAGTGGAGACACTTTATAGCCGGAGAATCTTCATTTACTTCCGCGCCCAGCCAATTTTTTGTGCAATTTTTTTTTGCTTCTTCTTTCATGTTACTTGGTTGCGCATACGCCCCTTGCAACGTTATTGTATAGCTGCTGGGCCAGCTATATTATTGCCATTTTTTTTAGGATACCCTCACTAAATGGTTATTTTTGATAGAGTTTGTGACTTTCAAGCAGATATAACGTACTTTTTGCACTTCACTTTTTGAGATTTAACACTCAGCTTCAAATCTGTGAACAAATATGCACTTAAACGGACGGACGGATGGGCGAACAGGCGGACGGAAGGACAAACATTTCACAAATTGGATTTCTTTTAAATTCGAATTTTTCAGATATTGAAGTTTGTAAAACATTAAACGCTCTAATATTGTATAGTTAAAAAAATACAAATGAAATAAACCCTTAACCCTTTCGGGATGGAGTTTTATTTTAAAATCAAAGATAGTAACAGAAAATATTTTAACACATTCTGAACGGTGATAAAAAAAAATGTATTGCATACTTGAAAATCCCGAAATCGACCTTTTTTCTGGGATATATAATCCTAAAAAGTATTTCTAGTGGGATATATTAAGCCAATGAGTGTAAAAGCCGAAGTCTGAAAACTGCTGGTCCCATAAGGGTTAAAGTAAGTTTTCTCCGTTTTTTATTTATCGAATAAAAATCGAATAAAAAATTGTCCAGAAATTTGAATTTTTTAGTAATTAGAATTACCTTAAAAATAAAGTGGTTCTAAGTTGCGAGCGTCTACTGTAGTTGGTATATTTTGCTTGTGAAATGTTGATCTGTCTGTGCTTTCGTCTAAATGTAAAAAGTCCTGTTTATATTTCAGTGAACTCATACTAAATTCAGGATTCACATTTTTTTCTTTCTGTAAGTCAATTTTATGAAATTTGTTTGAAAATATTATTGGAAAATGATGCTTATATATATTTAACGTCATATTTGATAATATTAATTAAAAGTCAATAAATAGCAACATGGTAAAAGCTTTGTTTCAGAATATATATGTTGCTTATGTATATTATACAATATATATATATATATATGTATATGATTAATCAGCTGCTCATCTCAATTTTAGTTTTATGCAGCTGAACTCAATATTAAATTCACAAGCGTATTAAAACTTTGCCATTTAGAAGTTAGAATATTAATTCTCTTTTCGCTTAGCTAAACTGCCAACTATTGTGCTGAGGCCGGAATACTATTATCATCATCATGATGATGATGATGAAGCCGATGATGGTGATGATGATGATGATGAGGCAAGGCAGCAGTTGGCGCTTCTGCTTCGCTGTTCATCTTTGGGATGCTGCAGCAGCCACCCAGCTGACAATCAATGTTTGGTTTAGCTGCAAATATTTTCCTTTTTTTTTATTTTTTGCCAGGCACAAACTCTGCAAAACAAAACATCGAGTGGCTATAGAAAAAAAAATAGAAAAATGAAAGGTTGTGGGGTATATAAGGAGGTAAAGGGGGAAAAAAAAATGAAATTAATTTCTTTTGTGTGTTTGGTGGGCTACGACGTTATTTAGTTGCCAAGCCAAGCTAAGAGAAGAGGTACTAGCAGCTGGAGAAGCAGTCGAAGCAGCAGCAGCATCAGCAGCATCAGCAGCATCCAACTCCAATGTTCATTTCCGGCAGTCAAAGCTGCGTCCTGTGTGTGCGTACCCCCCTTTGCAACCTGTTGGGGCAGGGTAAGCAACTGAAGAGGGCAACATCATTGCTCAGGTGGCGGCGGCAGCAGCAGCTTTTGCCTCTCGCGTTCAGTTTGAAGTTCGAGTTGGAGTTGGAGTTAGTTGGCATCTTGCGACTCCTCTGGGCAACCCGGCACAGACCCACCGGACTCTCGGCAACTCGACAAACGCTGCACTCTTCATTTCGCTGTCTTTTCATATGCTCGTGCAATGCTATGCTATGCTTCTTCCTTTTTCTTTTTATACGCTGTTTTAAGAATGATTAGGAGTGTTTGCAGTTTTTACAGAATTTGATTGAACTAGGGTTCGAACCTGAAACATCAAAAGTTTTCTTACTATAAAGCATTGAGCTGAAAGAGTTGTTGTAAATGTAATTCTTAAATTCGAACAGAATAATTATTTTTCACAGAGAAGCTTCAGGCTATTTGAAATTTCAAACTTTAATCGAATTTAAAATGTACTTTTTGTCTTAAATACAATTAAAAAAAAAAAAAACTTGCTAAATGAAAAAAATAAAAATAAATAAAAACAAATTAAAAATAAATTTAAAAAATATTTTCAGAAATTAAGAACACATTCAAGCTTGTCCCGAGAACTTTTCAATCCGAATCGTTTTCGATTTGGTTTTCCTAATTTCGAAGGAAATTTCAATCGATTCTTCTTTTTCAAGATTAGTTTAAATTCTTCTAAATCCATTGTCACAAAAGCGAAGCTTTTTCGGTATTCAGAACAGCTAATAATTTCGATACCGAATGTTTTTATAGAAGTCGGAAATGAAAACAAGCCTGATATTATAAGAATAACATCATAATCTTCTTAAAAAATATAGTCGAACTAGTGCTAGGTAAATATAACAGTATATGCAAGATTCGATTCCGAATATTTGGATTGAATTCATTTCATTGTAGAATGTAACTAGTACATGTCATATTTGATTCCGAGTATTTGAACAGAATTCGAAAATGGAAACAAGTCTGTAGACCTTTCATAATTTCAAAGTTTGAATTACGAAATTATCTGTGCGCGCTCCTAAAGATCCTATCGAAACTTTACACCAAAAATAAATTTTCCAAGATCTTTGTCGTCTCTGCAAATAAGCAAAATATAGAGTATATAATGGTCGAAAGTTTTCAACTGCAACGTTTTAACACATTTTTTAAAAAAAAAAATTTTAAATTTTTTTCGCCGCATTTTTCTTAGCGCTTGTTCATTTGCCCGCAACTGTATCCATGGCATATGGGGGCAGGGTGTGAAGAGGGTGGGGAGCGGGCATGGTGCTATATAAGCCGCCCGCAAGCGAACGGTCGCCTCTATAGTTTTTTAGGTTTGCAACACACAAACACACACATGCTCATTTTTATATATTTTTTTTTTGTGCTGTTGCTCGACTTGCCTCACCTCGCCTCAAATTCCTGTGTATGCTAATGAAGCCTCTTCTTTGGCTCATGCTTTCAAATGGTGGAAGGGGGGTTGGGGAAGAAACGGTTTGAGTCTGGTTTGGTTTGGTTTTGTCTGTTCTGTGCTATGCTGTTCTGGCCTGGCCTAAGCTCATGCCATTTGGCTCACTGTTAATCCCTGCCACTAAAGACCAAGAACGAGCAGCAGTGAGGGTAGTCCTGTGGGAGCCTTACCTCAAATGAGTATAGGGGGGGAGGAGGAATACAATTCCTTCCTGGCTCTGAGTTACTCTCCTGCGCAGGCTCACAACTCAGAAATGCAGGACTCGGAACTCGAAACACAGCTTTAGAAGCGCTGTGTGTCTGACTGTCTCACTGTCTCTGTGTCTCTGAGTCTCCCTGTCTCTGAGTCTCCCTGTCTCTGAGTCTCCCTGTCTCCCTGTCTCCTTGTCTCTGTGTCTCCTCCTGCAATCTGCACGCCTTGTTGCGGTATTAGTTTGCTTTACGTGATTTCATTGCATTCTTCTTTTTTTTTTACCCCTGCTACAATTTTGTATTTGCTTTTTTTTTGCGTTTTTACTGCTGCTTTTTGCTGCATTTCTCACATTTTCTTTGCCGGGTTGGGGGGCGCTCTGTGGAAAACCCCATAGATTTAATTACAGTTTTCCTCTCGCAGATAATCGAATTTTTTTTTTTTTCTTGCACAAGCCACGTCCATTTCCACGTCCTGTGTCCTGTGTTGTGTGCAACTTCCTTTTAATCTGCATGTCGATTTCCTTTGCACAGATTCCTCCCATTTTTTTTTTTGTATATATTTTTTTCAGTTCATTTCTAGTATAGTGTTTTTTTTTTTTTTGACCCAAGTTTTCACATAAATTTCTGTTCAGTTGTAATTAAAAATTGCTTTTGAAGCTGTGTTTCTTACTCAGAAATTAGTTTCTTTCTTCTGCCTTTGCGTTTTTAATCCAACAAGTTCTGATGAAGCATCAATCGAACGATGCTTTCATATTAGAACGATATAGTTCCTTTGATGCGAACTCTGTGTGGCTCTTATTTGATGTGTTTGTTGACCAGCAATAAGGATTCTTTTTTTTTTTGTTTTTTCATTGATATTGATTGAAACGGGCTGAAAAAAACTTAATAGCAATTATTTGTCAATTTTAACTTCAGTTTTTGTTCAATTAAGTTAGTTTCAAAAGTCATATTTGAAATGGAAACGAAATTACAATTTTGATTCTGAACTTAAAAGGTGGAAAATACTTGAATAAAGTTCAAACAGCAATCAAAAGGTGAAGCTAAATATCACAGCAAAAGTAAATCTTATTTCTGACTTGGTTTTTCTTCAATATACAGACTTGGTATTCACTTTTGAAGAAAAATATTGTGGAAATGAAGCTATATTAATTTTATTGAATTTCATAATTTTTTATTAGTTTTTAGGTTGCAAAATTTCATCAAAAATGAAACTAAGATCATCTTAGGAAAATTTACACTCTCAAAATGTTTCCCAAAACCGGAAAACGGAACAGATTGGTTAATTATCATAAAGATAAAGACATAAAACTCTATTGATGCTTATTATAAAGTTCTTATGTTAACATCTTATATTATTTAAGGTTAAAAGTTCGGATAATAAACGCTTTTTAGGATAAAAGTTCTTAAAATGAAAAAATTTCCGAGTTTGTACCAGAATTCTTCTAAAATCTTTTTAAATACTGTTAAATTGAATTGAATTTAAGCAGCGTCAAATATTTTAAGTGATTTTTCATTGCATTTTTTGTTTGTTTGTAAAACCTTTTACTAATGACCTCAATTTAATTTGCTCTCTTTCTATCTTTCTCTTTGACAGGTAAGCAAAAGTCGTGACAATGTAAAACGCCCAAAAACCAAAAGAAAAAAAAACTGCAGCAATGCAAGAAAGTAAAAACCGTAAGTTTCACTGCGATTCACACAGATTGATATCAATATAAAAGTAACTATATGTTTTATATGTATATATAAATGCACATATATATATTTCTCTATGTGTGTGTGACTTTATTTTTGAGAAATGCCTACAAATAAAAATAAAAAATGCAAACTGATTCACAATGCAAAAATGTTGAACGGACTTGAATTTCTCGTGTCAATAATACAAATTTTAAAATATACAAGTTTTGGTTTTTGTGTAGAACTGTGAGATACCCTTTAGTTAGTTTTGGAAATAACTTTGAAAGTTAAATAAATTCTAAACTAAATGTGAATTTGATTGAGTTTGATGTAAGTTTTGGAGTCGATACATTTAAGTTGTGGAAATGGTATTTTTACAGTTTTTTTCTAACTTAATATTTGGGGAAGTATACTCAGACCTGTTCCCATTTTCGAGAACTTTTGATTCCGAAACGATTTCGATTTAGTATTCCTCTTTTTGAATAAAGTAGCAATCGTTGTTTTCTTTTCAAACATAAGTTTAAATACACTTCAATTCACTGTCTTCAAAAAAACTATTTTAAATGAATTATGCATAAATAACTATCGATTATAATCGATTATAAGCGATTATAACCGGAATTCAGAACAGCTAATAATTGCGATTTCGAATGTTTTGATCGGAATCCGAAATTAGATCAACTCGTGACTATTTCAAAGACATCTTCATATTCAAGTTAACCAACTTTGTATACCCTTTTTATGCCAATCCTGATCACAGAGCATTCAGGGATAATAAAAAAACGAAAGCAGTTAACTGAGTGACGCTGCCGATCAGAGTTGAGACTTGGTTCTCCGCAGGCCCTTGTTGTTGTTGTTCTTGGGCTCATTTTGGCTGCATCAAAGCGTGATACACTCCCCAAAAAAGTACAATACTATGCACAAACATACAGACATATAAACATATATATAAAGATTACCTGTTGGCAAGCGGGACTGCTTTGAGGCATTCATTTTTCGAGCACTGTGCTGGCATGGGCGTGTCGTTGGTGCCCTGCTTTGGTTAACTTGCCCCTTTGGCCACTTGCCACTTGCCTCTTCTGTCTGTATTGTTCAATATGTGTGCTGTTGCGCGCCTCTCTCCGTTGAGAGCGCTGATATTATATTTTTGTTGGTTTGGCTTGCACGATTGTCTCGAATGGGAATGGGAATGGGAATATGGGATCGCCAGCGTCTCGGTCAGTTTGTCCAAGTTTCCTGGAACTGAGCTGAGCCAATCGACTTGAGTTGTTTGTTGCTGCTCCTGAACATATGTACTACTTCATGTACGATTGTTTTGACTGCCCAACAACAAAAAAACAGAGAACTTAAGCTTAGAGATGTGTGCGGGCAACTAATGCAAAGTGAGATCTCTTTAAATGAGAAAGCTTGTGAAATTAAGAAAAATAACTTAAATCCAATTCCAATAACTTTATATCTTAAGCTGCACGAAAAGTTTATTCGAAACTTATCAGATACAGTTTTGAAACTATAAGAAGTCTAGGGTTACAGCTAGAGTAACCAAATTTGATACTAGGGCTACTAATCACTTTTTTGATTGATTTTTGATCACCCCCGCCCCCACAAATAAGCAAAGTTTGTATCTCCCACACCCCTTTAGCTGGAGTCCCCAAATTTGCAGGTTGAATTCTATTGTCCTATTAAAAAGATTGGATAAAAATAATTATGCCACGCCCACCCCCGCCCTTGCAATCGAGCAAAGTTTGTTTTTCCCGAACCTGTAGAACGGGCCCAACCAACTTTAAATTAATGGCAAAACTTGAAAGATTTGAACAAAAATACAATTTCCACGCTCACTTGTGACCCCGCAAAGATGCGGAAAAAAGAGTATGTCGCAGTCGGGTGTATCCGACTGCAACGTTCTTACTTGTTTATTATTATTTTTAAGGTTAAATCCGTTTTAAAAATATTTTGAATTAAAATTAAAGTTTAACATTTTAATTTTAAATACTGTAAATTTCAATTTTTTTCTCTGTAGACTGTTATTTGTTGATTTTTTGAATCTCAAGGATAAATCAAGTTTGGACAAAGTTAAAAAAAGTTGAAAAATTAGGAATGAAAATCTGGGGAACTTTGACCTTTTCGAGGCTATAAATATTATCGATAGTGTTATCAAGTTCCTAGCAGCAGTAGTTTGTATTCAATGGGATTAAGGAGGACAAACAGCTCGTGTCACGCGCACATCTCAAATGTATGACAGTATCGCACTGCGGGCAACAACAAGAACAACAACACGTTTACACGATGTGCTAATTGAGTTAGTACACTTGCATGCATCGAAGTGTAGAAATGAAAAACAAAACAAAAAAAAGAAAAAGGCCAACATTTCATGACTCGTGAGTGGTAAAAATGTCGAAATAAGTAGCCCGGCCAACATACATATTTTGTGTCTACTTAGCAACTTTGTGCAAAATAACACCCGTGTAAAAGTGGTGGTAAGCTAAACCCCTGACACCCTGCGCCCTGCGCCCTGCCCCATAATTCCACAAGCCCCTAGCCCCCAGCCCCTAACTCAGCTTAGTACGAAAATATTGTTAAATGGGCTTAGAGGGCTGCTGCACACCTAGCGATAAACAGTTTCGATAGTGGTCGTTGTTGTTGTTGCTTTTGTTGCATGTTTTGTGCTCAATTCCGCATATGGCATCGAAAACCGATAATTACCAAAGCCAGTTGAACGCATACATACACACACACACACACATGCATGCGTAATCTTGCAATGTGTGTGTCAGTTAGACATCTACCTGCAGCGGAAGCCTTACAAGAGACAACAAACAACAACAACAATCAACTGCTCATATCGCATCGTTGTGTTCCATCGGCAACAAATTACTCACGCGCAAATATTTTTGCCTTGTATTTTTCCACATGTATAATTTCACTATACGAGTATATATGTATATATGTATTTATGTATAATATATGTGACGTATGCTTTCTTGTTGCTTATGCTAAATATCTGTATAATACATATATATGTACATATATTTGTATATTTGTTTATTTGTGTATTTGTGCATTTGCCCCCATATGCATAAAACCTTTATTTTACCTGTACGTTGGCATTAGGGTGACACACTTGGATCATATTAAAAGATTATTTGATAGAAGTTTAAAAAAGTTGTCGGTAATTAAACAGATTGTGGCTCATATTGACAACATTTCTGACAACTTTTCATTCCAAATACTTTTCGGTTTGTGTTCCTATTTTCGAACGATGTAGTCTTCGTTTTTATACTCTTTTTTTAACTTTTTTGAAAAAAAAGGAAAAAAGAGTATATTGGGTTTGTGAAATGTCCGTCTGTCCGTCTGTCCGTCTGTCCGTCCGTCTGTCCGTCTGTCCGTCTGTCCGTATGAACGCAGGTTTTTTCCACAGTTTTGAAGCTAGAGCAACCAAACTTGGTATACATGTTGGTATATACCATAGGCAGACAAAGTGTCAAGATCTCCCCCCCACCCCCACCCCTTCCCCCACAAACCGCAAAAACCTATATCTTCCACAGTTTTATAGCTAGAGTAACCAAATTTGGCACAAGGGCTACTTATCACATCCTTCATTGATTATACTATAAAAATATTTTTGCCACGCCCACCCCCGCCCTTGCAATCAAGCAATGTTTGTTTCTCCCAAACCTGTAGAACAGGCCCAACCAAATTTTTATTGATGGCAAAACTTTAAAGATTTGAGCAGAAATTCAAAGAGGCGAAAAAAAGAGTATATCGCAGTCGGGTGCATCCGACTGCAACGTTCTTACTTGTTCCTTTTGAAATAAAAGCTCGAAATCTTGTCAAAAAGCAAATCTTTTTCGTTTCCAAATGATTTGAGCGGAATCGGAAATGAGAACTTGCCTGATTAACTTTATTTGGTTAATCTCGACATAAGTTAAATTTACATTTAAATACATATGCAGGCCTGTTCTGGTTTTCACTTTCGATCAAATGTTGTGTAAGTGAACTTCTCTCAGTTTTAATTGTCACTTTTGACAAGATTTTGCGGAATGAAATCACTTGCTTTTGTTTATAGTTTAAACTGACTTGCCAATGCGAAACAACTCAGTTCACCAGCTCATTAACAATAATCAAAATTCACAAATGTAATTCATGCGAAAACCAAAACAGACCGAATGATACATATGAAAGGACTCTTTTTAAAGGACATGTGATAGTTCTAAAGAACTACAATTCTGAACAGTTCACAGCTATACGATCAATTTCAACTCAATGCACTAAGAATACGCAATCTTTTTAATCTTCTAACACCTTGAGAATAAAAGAATTGATTTAATTTCTTGAATCACCCTAATGCTGATATCGTGTCTGTGTATTTGTTGCTTAAGCCGCAAAAACGAAGTCAGCGTTTGCGACGACGCCGCCGTCTCAGTCGCTGCCACCGGCATCGACATCGGCAACGAGGCACCGGCAATGATGACGCCGCCGCCGACAACAACGACAACGACGGCGGCGTCGGTCTACCTGTTCGCAAAGTTGGACACATTTTCTTTCTTCCATATCGTCGCTTACCTAAGGGACGCACACATTCACACCCTACCTGTGCACACACACACGCACACATACAAGGAGCAAGCGAGCAAGAGCTACGCGAGACTGGAAGAGACTCAAAGATCCTCTCGCTCGCACTTAAGCGGCTGCGAAAGTCAAGCCAAGCTGAACGAACGGGCCACGCTAAGCCGCTGTTGCCGCTCCGCCGCCGGCGTTAACGTTAACGTCGCCGTCGACGCCAACGTGGACGTGTCGTCGTTGAAAGTCTTCGTCGTCGACGTCGTTGAACACGAAACGAAACGAAACGAAACGTTGAAAAAAAAAAAAAAAATCGTTGGGTTTTGGAATTTTTTTGCTCTTGCTCTTCTTTGGTTTTCAGTTCAGTTCGATTTTAATGCACAGTCGCAACGTACGTGTGTTGTGTACCTGTCTTGTGTGTTGTGTGCTACCTCTTCTTCTTCTTCGTTGTCGTCTTCGTTGTCGTCTTCGTTTGTCGTTTTGCTCTCCTTCGCGCTGTGTCTTTTTCGAAAACGTCGTCGCGCGAAAACACCAAACACAAAACACCTACAAAATACAAAAAAAAGTGCAAGCAAAAGCAAAATATACACAAAACAAGTGCAACAAAAGAAATAGCGAAAGCAATAACAAATAAACAACAACAACCTAAAAGTGTGATCAAAAGAAAGTAAAGAAACAAAAAAAAGTAAGTTGTTCGCCTCAGTTGTTTGCTCAATATGCTTCTTCGTTTTGTGTGTTTTTTGGCAAATATTCTGCGCAAGCTTTTGTTAAGCGTAGCAAGTGTGTGACAGAGAGAGAGTGAGTGAATGAGTGACAGAGAGAGCGAGAGATTGAGAGAGAGTGCAAATGAGTGCATAGGGCGCACTCACTCAACACACTTGTGACCCAGCCGCTCGATCACCGGATGTGTCCGGCTAATGTGACGGCCATTTTGTTTTTAGCCTCTCATTAGCCACAGCACGTCGTCGTCCGTCGCTCACTCTCTCTCTCTCTGTCCCTCTCTCTTCTGCTGTCTGTCTTTATATGCTTGCCTCAATTATTGATTGATTAATTATTGCTGACGCGTTTTGCGTCGTCCGTTCGACCATTCGACCCTTTGCAAAACCGGTTCATTGACGCCGCGCGTTGACGTCGGCGTCGACGTCGCCGTCGCTGGTGCTGCGTCTGTTAGTGCTGCCTGCGTGTGGCGCACTCTCTCTTTTTTGTACTTTGGGACCCCCCTTTAGATCCCCCTCTATAATCCAATTGCTGTCCATTTGACTATGATCATTGATTATAATCCCCCCCTTCCACCTTTGCTAAATGTCTTCAGCTTCTTCTTCCTGCTTCTTGTTATGGCGCCTGCGCTGCCAGCCTCCTAAGCCACAATTCAATCAACGTGCAGCAGCACCAGCAACAAACAGCAGCAACACTAGCCGCAACAACAGGCAGCGTAACGGGGTTGCACATGCCTTCCAGCCCCTCAACCCCATTTAACACTCTGCTTTTGCTCTCCTCTGGTCATTTGCAATTAACACTTTTGCGTACGTGCCACAAGCGGCTGCTGCTTAATCAGCAACCAGCTGTAGCAACATAGTCAAAGCTTTCTGCTTTCAGCTTACAACTCTTCAGCAGCAGCAACAGTTAAAGCTGCAGCAGCAACAACATCAACAACAACATTAGTAGCAGCAACAGCAGCAGCAGCAACAACAACAGCAGCAACAACATCAGCAGCAGCAACAACAGCAACATCAGCCACACCACAAAGCTAATCAGCGTGCAACGACTTTCTCGTTATTTCTTTGCTTTTTCTTGCTTTTGCTGTAATTATTATTTTATAATCAACTTATTAGAGCTGCCTGCCTGCCACTGCCTCCTGCCCCTGCACCCTGACTCTGCTTCCACATGCCACCCCGAAATGCGTTTTATGTACATGTTGCTACTTGTTATTGTTTCTAAATCCAAAATTCAATTAAATGCAATCTCTAGTGTATTTCTTTCTTTCTCGTTCACATTCTATTTCTTATTGAGGTCTCTTCTCTCTAGCTAGGTTGCATGCAACTACAACCATGCCCCAATAACATCCAACAACTGCGTGTATGTCTCAAACTATGAATAACGCTCATCTATGCTTTTCTTATTAGTTATAATGTGTTGGAAATTGGTCTTATCTTTAATTTTATAAGTGTTTCTAGATAAAGAAGTGTTTGTTTTATATGTGATTTTCTAAGAAACTGTATATTTGGTTAAATTTTTTAAATATGGAACGTTGGAAAATCTACAATTAGATAAAAGTAAAGTTTTGAAATATAAAAAATTAAGTTAAGAAGAAAGTTATGCAAAAATATTTTAAGATTTCGATTGAAACTGATTTTTATTAAATTCTAAACAATTGAGCTTTTTTTGAAAGCAGTTTTAAAATGTTATTTCTTAGATTGTCAGTTTCGGTATCCACTTTCACTCCAATTTTGCGGAATTAAAAATTTTTTTTAATTGTTACAAATTAACTCACTTCTGTAAATTGTAATTTTATTTCCTCATAAATCTTATACGCAAATGAATTCAGCTCTATATGAATGTGGATTGAATTCGCAATATCTGGTTAAAAGTGGATTTAATTCGCAAAATCTTGTTAAAAGTGAGAATTTATAGAGAATTTCAGTTGCACAATATCAATACTGAATGTGAAAACCAAAGCAAAGCGAAATTTGTATTTAGATAGTTTCAACCATGTTTTATTTTTATGCATAAGCCTATTTTTAGCATATCATTTATTATAATTAGTAGTAATGATTATTATAATTTGTAAGCGTGTCTTTCTCTTCTCTTTTTTTTCAAACGTTTTGTTCTATTTTTATGCATATATGTTTATTTTTAGTAAACTGTTTAAAGAACTTGGCTAACCTGCTAAACCAGATGAATGTAACACATACATATGTATATAGCTGCCAATACACATACTTATGTACATATACACAATCCCCTATTATATTTCAATAATTATTTCTGTTTGTGATGTGCCCCCAAACCAAAATGAGCTCATCTCTCAGCAAAAAGCGAAAACAACAAAAAGTTCAAAAGCTTATGTAATCGTTTTTCAAATTTTTTTTTGTTTTTCAAACAAAGATTATATAATTTTGACGAAATATTTTGCAAAAAGTTGATTGGTTTCAAACACATAGATGATAAACTATGCATAATTAACACTAATTAATCACACGATATATTTGACGAAACTAATTTTTTTTTTCAACTTTTTGCAAAAATAAATCAATTTGTGCACAAACCAAAAATTTGAAATGATACATTTAATGTGGTGTTAAACGCAGGGCCTTGAACTTGTCTTGGATCTTAACTTTTTATGCTACAATGATCATTAACAAAATTTAATTCATTTCTTCATTTATTACAATGATGCTTTATAATTTTCGTAGGCCTCCAAAAGAGCTCATTATATTTCAGTTTCTTGATGATGATGGCGGCAACAAACTCATTAGACCTTGAAAGTATATAATATCATTTTTGTTGTTGTACATATACTATACTATATAATGTTTTTGTATTTCTTGTTGCGTTTTGGTTTTAGGCTCGAAATTATAGCGACAAGTGCGTAGAATTAATTACCAAAAAAAAAAGTGGAAATACAAATAAAAATAGTATAAAGTGCGGCTCCCATGACAATTAAATGCTGAGCTTCTAGGTAGGCAGCATTTATATATATATATATATATATATTTATGTAGGTACTATATATATTTATAACGTGGCACATTGACTTTGCAAGCCGCTTATGTGATAAGAAGCAGAAGAAAAAAACAAAAAAACACCAAGCGTGTCTTTTGTATTTTGATTGCGATCGCTTTCCCAAAAAATGACTTTCAATTTTACTTCATTTTTTTCTTCTTTATGTTATTGTTGCTTGCCACAGTTTTCAGCTTGTGGTTGCAACAGGTTGTGGCTCTAGTTAAAAAAAAGGCAGGTAGCAACCTGCTGCTTTACCTTTTCTTTTTTGTATGGTATTACACTGCACAACAGCATGTCTGCATTCAACTAGAACTTTATAAACATTTAGGTCTGTGTCCATTTCCGATTTCAATCAATCAAAGTTGACGCGTTGTGGAATGCAATTATAATTTTCAATAATTGCTTAAAAAACGGTTGCTATCATTGAATAAAGTAGAAAACCAAAACGATTCGTATTAAGAATTACTCAAAAATGAAAGCAAATTCGATTTTTATCGATTATGTCAGCGTTTTTACAAAGTTTGCACGACTTTTTTTAATCTCTCTCTCTCTCTTTTGCGATTAAATAAGTGAATTCTGCTTTGTTTCACAATTCATAAATGTTTTTTTATTTATTTTTTTTTGTTAAAACCTCGATATGAATCATAAAAACATTGAAACTATCAGCTTCAGTGAGCAAACGCGCACTTTTCCATTCTTCTTTGCAGCGCTTTCGTAAACGGTGTTTTAATCAAAGATAGCATAGCATATTTAATCGATATATGATATTGTAATCGATTGTTTAACAGCTTAAATAAGCTATAATGCGCTTTTCCATTATTCTTTGCTGCACGTTCGTAAACGGTTTTTTAATCAAAGATAGCATAGTATATCATAGATATTGTAATCGATTGTTTTACGGCGATATTTGATATTGGAATTGATTATTTTACAGCTTCAGTGAGCTATCACGCTGTTTTCAATTCTTCTTTGCTGCGCATTCGTAAACGGTTTTCTAATCAGTGATAATTCATTGATTGTTTGCCGACTTTAGTAAGTGCTCTCGCACTTTGTCGTGAGCAAACTTTGTGAGTTCTGCTTTGTTGCATAATTCGTAAACGTTTTGCTGGCTCAAATTTAGATTTCTTGTTACACAAATCAAAATTTTAGTTGCTTAAGCATGTTTGTTTGTAGTTTATTGCTGCATAGTGTAGCCTTTATAGACTGGACATTAGAAACAGCAGTCAGCAGACGACAACTACAACAACAAGAGCAGCCACAAGAACAACAACAAGAGCAACTTATCGATGTGAAGAAACTTGTTTTTATAGCCCAAACACGTTTTCGGTCGGGTCCTTGGTAAGTCTTTAGTCTTAGACGACGTGGCCAAAGGCGGCCCTCCTGCAGATTTTTTCAAGGTTATAAAATACAACGCAGACGCGCAATTTACGAGCAGACCTTGACCTTGTCTGCGCCTCCAGATCTTATATATATATATATACGCTACTATTCCTTTCTATCTTTGCTTTTTTTTTTTTGCTACATCTCCTACTTGTCCTTGCTACTGCTTCATCTACTGCTTTGTCTTGCCTTTTGCCTGGCTTTTTCTTCTTGCATAATTTATTTCTGGATATCTAGGTTACACACACTCCATATGTGTGTGTGTGTTTGTGTGTGTGAGTATGTGGCTAGGCCCTGTTATCAAAACTGGCTGCCTCTTCACATTATGCGCACGTCTTCTCTCCTTCGCACCCTCCCCTCTTTCCTTTACAACTTCTACTTTTTACTGCTTCTTTTCACTGCTTCTCTCTCTCTATTCGCGTGCTTGCCATTTTTATTGTTTTTATTTGGCGCATTTTCAAACGTTTTTTTGATTAAATTTTATGGGGGCACACTTACCTACATTTAGTTTAGGGTGGATTATGGCGGCGGGGCGGGGTATATGAAGAAGGTGTTCATACGTAACGTACGTATTCCTGTTGCTTGAAACGAGTTTTTCCTACACTTGCTTTTCACATCTCCTTTTTGTTGTTTGTATGTTTTGTTGTTGTTGTTGTTGTTGCACATCAAACAGGTCGCGTTTTCTTTGCCTTCATCGTCATCGTCAACGCTTTTTGTTGTTGTTGTTGTTTTTCTTTTTTACTTCTTCTACTTTTACTTATTTGCTGCTTTGCTTGTTGCTTGTTGCTACTTTCCCATCGGCGTCATCGTCATCGTCATCGTCATCATCATCGTTGTCTTTGCCTTTGTCGTCTGTTCTCTTTGCCTCCTTCGCTCTCTCTTTTTGTGCTTGTGCCTTTGTCTCTCGCATATGTTTACCTTGCATACGTCCTTGAAGATTTGTCTTATTTTCGTTTTTATATTTTGTTTATAGGTTTTTGTGTCTTCTCTTGTTTTTGTTGTTTGTTTTGTTGTTGTTTCACCTTTCCTTCTCTCTCTCTTTCTCTCTTGTTTTACCCAGTTTTCTTCAGCTGGTCTAAGTGGGTCGCTTTTGCCTGGGCATCTCTTATTATGGCTTATATCTCTTTAGTTGAAATTCCTGTTGGCATTTTTTTGTTCATGTTGTTCATGTCTCTGTTGCATGTGTCCCAGACTCTTAATGGTATTTCCTGCATGCCACAAATTGTTATAGTCAAGTTGTAGCTACAAAGCTAGTATTTCACTTGAAGATGGAACTACTTTTTTTTTTATGGTTAGAGCTAAAAATACTGATTATGATTAGTTTTATTACTAAATATATCATTTATTGTATTATTACTAAATACATCAAGACTATAATTTATTGGAATGATTGTTCAGCTCTAGTTATATGAAGAGCTTTAGAGATATAGTTACTTGTATTGTCGATAATATTAACATTTATCGTTTTTTTTTTTTGAAGACTCGATTTTGTTATACAAAGGTTTTTTAAATCTAGATCTTGCTTAAAGTCTGAAATGGCAAACAAACCCCTTTTTTGTTTATTAAAATGTTTGATAATGACATAAAAGTTTCGATATTATTAGTATCGATAGTTTTTATTCAAAATATATTTGATTAATCAAAAATTACATTGTTCTTTTTTCAGCTTTAGTTTCTTTTCAAAATCTAAAAAAATCTATCTGAATATAGACATGCATACAGTTCTGATTCTTAACCAAGTTTTTCAAATAGAGTCTTGTTAAGATTTATAAAATTTTCTTAGTGCACACTTAGACTAGATTTGGACGATGACGTTTATCTCGTGACGTTCTTTCGTTAAGCTGGTGTTTGTAAAGAAGGGGTGTCCCTCTTTCCTATAAAGCAAACCAAAAGACTTGATGACGATCAAGTATAAGTCCACATTTAGACGATGTCGTTTATCTTATGACGTTTTTCGAAAAGTTCTCGTTTGAAGGAAAGGGGCGAAGCGGAGCAGGCAACTCCTGGACACCTTTTCATGACAAACACCAACTTATCCAATAAACGTCACGAGCTATATGTCTTTGTCTAAATGCGGTCTTAGTTCTCATTTAGACGATGATTTAACGTTATGACGTTTTTTCGTTAAGTTTTCGTTTGAGGCAACCCCTGTACACCGCTTCCTAACAAATTAATGAAGTAAACTTCATCGTCTAAATGCGAACTTAATCTAAAAGAAAACGCTTGATATGCAAAAACACGTCGAAATTGCCTGTTTTTCAGAAAAGATTTACTGTTTTTTGAATCGTTAAGAATTTTATTTTTCTTTCCCAATCAACTATTATTCGAAAACTGAAGCAGAAATACGTTTTATTCATGAGACTTGCCAAAAGTATGTAAATTTCTAAACAATGTTCTATTGTACATTAACTGCTTCAACATTCCCCTGCCCATAAAACATTCAAGCTACTCGTAAAACTATCTATTCATTTTAATTATTTTGATTTGTAGCGAGGCAGGGAGTAAGAGGCATGAGAGTGGAAGAGGAGCAGGGCAGGGAGGCACGGAGGAAGAGGCCCTAAAGCACTCTACTCGTGAGTTCAGTCACTTTATGCGCATGATTACTCAATTGTAGCTCGAAAAGAATTAACAACAAATGCTATAAATAACACTTTTGCCGGTTTTTGTTGCTTGTTGCCTTGTGTTGGCCATAATGTGTAAGCCAACACTTGACTAAGTACAGACGCAAGAGCGGGAAGGTGGGCAACAACAACAAAAAAAAAACCAGTAACGTTCGTTCTGCTTTTGGTCTTGGGGGTCTCTGTTGGCTGTTTGCTGCCTATTATTAACTTGGCTACTTGGCTTGGCTTCTCTGCTGCTGCTGCGGCTGCTGCTGCTGTTCTGCTCTTTTACGGCTGGCCGTAACCATGACTTCTTGGCTAAGACTCGACTTGGCTCTGGCTCTGACTTTGAGGTCAACAAACAGCTGCTAAGCGCTGGGAAATCAAACCGAGTTGCTTTTGTGGTTTTGTTGAAGTCATGCGTTTAGGCTATAGCTCACTCTTTTCTACCAATACAACAACAACAACACACATATATATACTTAGCCGGCATCTGAGAAACCAGTTTCATGTTTCTCCGGCGGCCAAAAAAAAATAAATATCTTTAAAGTTTCTCAAGCGCATGTCTTGGGGCCGGCGTTTTTCTTGTTTGTAAGTTTAGTTCGCACGTTTTTTCTTTTTCTGTATTTTTTTTTTGTTTATTTTTTTCATTTTGTATTTTGGTTAATTTGACTGATTTTCAGATCCGATCCGTCGTCAGTTTCTCACAGCGCAAACGTTTCCGCTCAGAGGCGACTTGTTAATCAAATTGTATTGAAAATTTGTCTATTAAATATTATATCTTAAACGGAAGCTGAATTTGTAATGTTCTATTCTAGCATATATCTAATTAATATGTATATATATACATATATATATATATATATATATATATAAGTATCTTTCTAGATTCATTGAACTTGCCTTGGCAACTGTTGTTTTCGCATTTTGAAATCGTAATGTTTTCTTATATTTTGCTTGTTCGTCGCACACAAAATGAATTTCAATTTCTTTTCGGTTTGATTGTTATGTATGTATGCATATACACATATATACATACATACATCATGTAGCTATCATATATATATCAGACAGATATGTAGCTATATATACAATACATACATAAGTTCACATTGTTCACTTTGTGAAATGCATGTTAACGTTTTTTCGTTCAAGTTTATGGAAAATGAAAGAAATTGTGATAGAAAAATAATCGATAAACGCAACACAAACATCGGTATATGTATATTGAGAAAAGCGTCTGATTGTTTTCTCATAATATTTAGTAAAAATGTATGGAAAAAAGTCGATCAAATTTTTGTATAAACTACAGCAATCGATAAATGTTGCGTAGTTTTGTGAAACAAATACAGCTATCGATAAATATCGAGCAACTCATTAACGTGAGTAGCTGAGCTTGCAAAATAGTCGATACAATATCAGCTACAGTTATCGACAAACGTTGTGCAATGTATTTTATTTATGCCTGTTTCATTGCCCATTCCAAACAAAACATTCGGAATCGAAATTATTAGCTATTCGGAATTTGGAACATACTGAAAAATGTATGCTGAAATAAAAAGTATTTGAACTTATCTATAAACTGGAAGACCAATTGTTATTTCATGCGAAAACAGGAACAAGAAAATCAATAACGTTGTGGAATGAAATGTTATCGGAAATGGAAATTGACCTGATTGGTTATCCAATTTCAATGAAAATTTCAAGAATTCTAACTCTCTCATTGATGGTGCTCAATAAACCAACAAATAAGATATTTTTTTATAAATAGTCTAATTATATTTATAGATACACTATTTTAGTTATCGATATACTACTTTAGTCATCGTTATACTAACTTTAGTTATCGATAAACAATTTTTAGTTATCGATAAACGCATTTCGTGTCAAAAAACTTTTAAAAGAGCATTTAAACTTCGTTCTTTGAAAGTTTCGCAGTAATTTTTGGTGTTTTGTTCTCGACCTGGTCTGGCCTGGGTTGGTTTTGTTGTTTGTTGGTTTGGTGTGGCAGTCAAAGAATACAATTAACATAATTTACTAACAAATACAGCAACAATAACACACATATACACACACACATACACATTAAGAAGAAACCCATCACGACAGAACCTCGTCGTCGTCAGTTTTGTAAGTTTTAGCAAATTTGGCAAATTTTGGTCTTTGTCGTCAATTTCTCGTGTGACAGAGGGTTAGTGGAAGGGGGAGGGGGTGAACAAGCGGGGGCGTGTTGGACTATTGGCAATTTGTAGGTGTTTAAGCTTGTTATAGCTGACTGTTGTTGTTGTTGTTGTTGTTGTTGCTGTTGCTGCTGTTAATGTTGTTCCAGTTGGGAAATCGATTTCGTTATTTCGGTTAAATGCCAACAAACCGTTTTTCCCCAAATTCTAGGAAAATGCATAAAATCAGCTTCGGCTTTGACTTACAAATAACTCTTTTGGCCAAAGAGCTACAGCTAGGGCGATAAGCAGCTGTAAAGTTGCCTGGCAAGCTTATCAGCTGTAAAGTTTTGCAGACCTTATCAGGCTGTCACAGGAAGTTTGCATTATAATCGACCAAATGCGACACAAATTTGTATTTTTTACATATAAATATAAATATTTCATTGGCGGCTCGGCTCAAGCAAAAAGTTCCAATCACTTTTATTTTTTGTGATTTTTTGTTTTTGTTTACTTTCGAAAAGAAAGAAAGTTTTGTATATGTTATGTATGTTTTGTGTGTATGTGTATATTATGTAGATATTTTATATTTTTTTTTCTCGATTCGAACAAAACTACAATTTGCAATGCAAAATCAAAAAAGGGACGAGGGATACTTTTTTTTTTTGGGGTTCAGTTTTTAGTCTTTTGCGTTTACATACATATGTAAATTTATGCATATCTAAGTTTTGGTTTTTATATACGATATATATGTATGTACATACGATATATACTTGTTATATATACACGAAACTGTCGTTTCCATATCACTGCCTTGAAATATGCATAAATGATGATGATTTTGTTTTTTCTTCTTCTGTTATTCAGCTTTCGTCATTTAAGTTTGTTTTTTTTTGCTTTTTTGTTTTTATACAACTTCTTATAAATGTGAAATATATTTTGCATACACATGGCTCCAATGGGCTCCAGAGATTACGACGACGACGACGATGATGACCCGAAATGTCGATTGTGAGGTCCCCGTTTGCTCCTACTGCTCTGCCCAAGGGAGACTTTGCTTTGCTTTGGAATTGAAATTGAAATTTTAGTAATTTATTTTCTTAGCTTTATTTTTTTGTGTTTACCCTGTAGCGGAAAGTTAATTTAAGGGTATATTCGATTCAGTTTATCAATTTTGTGTATGTTTATGTTATGGATTTTGTTTATGTTTATTGTAGCAAGCGTATTGTGGGTAAGCAAAAGCTTAAATATTTGAATGAAAGAACCAAGATTTTGGAAAAGTAAACATATTGTTTTGTTCCCTTTCCGTTGACTTTTTTATCCGAATTACTTTCGACTTGGTATTCCCGTTTTGGTATTGAATATGCAGGCCTTTTCAGAATGCAGTTTTCGTTTGAAATCGGCGCTAAAGGCAATGAATATTATTCCAATGAATCTTTAAAAACGAAGAACGATTTCAATTTTCTTTGAAAACAGGACCACAAAAACGATTCGAAATGAAAAGTTCTCTGAAATGAGAACAGGCCTAATAAAGTCTAAACTCCCTTTTGAAGTTATTTTTCTCAATAGTTTCCTTTTTTCGGAGATAAAAGAAAACTTTTCAAGCTGAATATTAAATCGATTTATCTGAATTTCGATTTCGAATGTTTTCATCGAAAGTAAGAAAAGTTTTAAAATCTATAACTACTTAACCATTGCTTGCATTTCCGATTTGATTTGACTTTCTATCATTTCAGTTCCTTTTTTGAAAGTTTCTTACAATATTTAAGGCAATTGAACAGATAAACTGAGTTGGATGAAGTTTAAAGAACGAGTTAACTTGGAGCGAGTATCGCTAAAATATATCAGAGAAAGTTTTCTCTTTTAAAGTTTTCTAGCAATAAACATATTTGATTTCTATAGCATATTTTTTAGCTACCAAGTTGCATAAACTAAACGTAGGGTATCTGACAGTCGAACATATAGTCTAAAGTAGTTTACTAAGTTGATTTCTTTAATTTCAATTTTGAGTATTTTATGTATTTGTAAGTGGTTTTTTTGTTGTGCTCGTATTTAGTTCGCTTTATGGAATTTCTGAAATCTTCGAAATTTCTGAAATTTACCGCGAACTTGGAAAATTTTGCAGTTTAGGCTTAAAAAAAAACAACAACTACGTTCGCGGCTATCCAAAAGGCATGAAACCATAAAAATGGCAAATTAACCGTGTGTTTATATATATGTGTGTGTGTGTGCAAAACCTTTTGCCTGCGAAGCCACAAACAAAACAGCAACAACGCACACAAACACACAAATGCACACATGCATACACACACACTTTAAAAAAAAAACCAAGCTGAGGCAGCTTGAAAATGGCACGTTTTGAGGTCCGTCCAAGTCCAATCAAGCAGCGCCGTCGTCGACTGAGTGACTGCCAACGTCGCTGTCGCCGTTGCCGTCGCCGCCCCTTGGCATGTCGTTCAATAACAGCAATGGCCCTGGCCTGCTGCTGGCGCTGCTTCAATCAGCAAAAGCAACAACAACAACGCAGCAACGACGACGACAACGGCGACGTCGACGTCGCAGGCAGCCTAGCAATTTATTCAGCCATGCATATTAAGCCTCACGATTTGTATTTGTCTCTCTGTCCATCCGTCTGTCCTCGCTGTCTGTGTGAGTCAGCCTGCCCTGCGTTTGCTCACGGCTGCCATTTTTGCCCCCAACCTCTCTTTCGCTGCCTTGCCTGTCACTCGCTGACGTCGTCACTGTCGCTCCTCTCTTTCTCCCTCTCTTTGTTTATGCGTGTGTGTGTGTGTGTGGATATGTGAGAGTTCAATTTCAGTTCAGCTTAGTTCAGTTAAAGTTGATACTGTTTTATAAGTTTTCAATTCAAGCTCGTTGTGGTCGTCGTCTCCTTTGTCCGTCTGTTCCGTCCTTTGTCGCCCGCCTTTCGCCTGTCGTCTGTTGTCTGCCTTCGCCTGTCCTGTCTAAATGACCAAATGACTAAATGACTGAATGGCCGCCACTTCCTGTGGGTGTTGAATGCTCTCTCTCTCTTTATCTCTTTCTCCCGGTTTTACTTTTGTAGGTGTCATTGTTGTTGTTGTTGTTGTTTTTATCGCACTGAGTTTTGCATAATTTAAGCTTTGCATAATTGAAACTTTGATTTGAAATCGTTGCCAGCATTTAAGGAAATGGGCAGTTAGACTGAGAGAGAGAGAGAGAGAGAAATTACGAGTGAGAGATTGTGATATCATTGTAACAGAGTTATTTAAAACAATTTAATTTCTTCCAATTTTGTGCTTAACAAATAAATATTCAATGCATTTTTAAGTTATTTTGTTAAAACTGCTGAGTCAAGAGTATTTTTTTTTGTGATTAAAATCAGAACTTTGTACCGATGTGGACTCCATTGTGACAATGCATATCTGCATAACACTTACATACTTATGTACTATGCTCTACAATCATTATTATTCCCAAACTTTTATAAAGTCCTGAACAAATTTACTGTCATCTTATTAAGATGCCCTTTAAATGCTTTTGGCCACCTGCTGTCACGTTGATTTTATTATACGCTTAAAAAAATATTTAAAAAAAAAAAGTTCCAATTTAAAGCGAACAAAAAGTACGAACATCTGCTTGGAAGCTTGTTTCCTGTCGCAGCAGCATCAGCAGCAGCATCAACAAGTGAAGCTTAACTTTAACTACACACTCTCTCCCTCGCACACATATTTAAACGGTAAAATTCTTATTTTGGACTCAAGTGGCCAAGTACCGTTATCCAATGCATGAGCGCTGCCGCTGCTGCTGCTATTCATTTAACAGCTGCTTAACATACATTTACTCTGTTTGTGCACATGTGTGTAAATATTCACTTGAAAATGTGTGTGTGTGTATGTGTGTTTGTGTGTATTTGTGTGAATTAAATCGGCACTTGTGCAACTTCTCAGCTGCTGCTCTGCTTCAGCCGGCTCCACATGTTGTCTGTTCTCTTTTGCACGTTGTCCCCCTCCCGTTGCTCCACCTATTTCTTGTTATTCCTGGCTGCGTCTTCCTGTCTGAGACACCAGGCAGCAGCGTCTTATGTGGCTGTGTTTTCTATATTTTCTTTTGCTCGTAGACAAGGCTATAAAATTGTTTTTTTTTTTCTGCTTAGTTCTTAAAGCTTTTTACGCCACGCTTTGTGCGCTGCTGCTGCTGCGACTGCGACTGCTGCTGCGTCTGCTTGTCTGGCGCGTAGTTGTTATGGCTGCTCGTCTCTCTCACCTTACCTCCCCCCTTCTACTGCTGCTCTTGCGTCTTTATCTCATCTTCTTGCTCGCATACGCTTCCCACACGTTATTTGTTTTGTCGACGTCGCTGCTTTGCTTTTTTTTTTGTTTTTTGCTGCTTGTATTTTATTATTATTATTTTTCGCGTTATTCTGTGTTTTGCTCGGCAGTTTCTTTGGAAAAATTCAACTTTTACTTTTTGTTTTCTTTTATGTATTTGCCTTCTGTTTTACTTGTGTGCGTACGTGTGTGTGTTGACTTTGAGCATTTTTTATGATTATTTTTTGTTGCTTTTTATATGTATGTATATACTTTTCATTGCGTCGTTTTTTGTTGTTTGTCTTTTATATTTTTGTTTTTGTTTTGCTCGTCGCATTTAACGCGCGCTGCGCTTTGTGCCGCATTTTCTGTGCCGGCAAGTGTTCTCCTCTTCTGTTTCTTCTTTTTTTTTGTTTACTCTCTTTTCGTCTCTCAATCTATCAATTAAATTGTTGTCGTTTTTTTATTTTGTTCGCTTTCAAACAAGTCATTTTGCGCATTTCTCTCAATATCAAAAGTCGCGCTTTACGTTTACGTTTTACGTAGCGGTTTTGTTTGCGTTACAACGTTGCAACAACAACAGCTCATACGACCGCCACTTTATTCATTCATACATTTTCACTTCTTGCGTCTCTGTGTGTGTGTGTGTGTTTGTGTGTGTGAAGCATTTGCCGGCCGCTTTCAATCTAAAATTGCGTTTTTCCCTTTTTATTATGGTTCGTATGTTTTGCCAACGCTTTCGTTCGTTTGACTTTCTTTATGACGTCGCTGCTGCTGCTGCGGCTGCTGCTGCTTTTGTGTGTTGATGTTTTTATTGCTTCTCATTTTTTATGATTGAAGGTCGTTTGTTGTTGTCGTTGGCCCTGTTTTTATTTTTGTTATTGCCTCTCTTTTACACCCAATTTATGCTTGCTTGCATTGCTAGAGTTATTTTGGAATGTCTGTCTACAGTTTGACATGCATTGTGAATTTAACTAGCACCTGTGTGCATGCGTGTCTGTGTGTGTGCGCGTGTTTGCGTCTGTGTGTATGTGCGCGCCTTAGTTATGCGTGTTAAATTGCGCAGCTTTTTTGAAGCTTGCAATTTGTACAGTTGTTTATTGGGCTCTCAATACAATTTCGCCGCTGTTAATTTATTACAAAAATACGCGCAAGACATACATACATACATACACATACACACACGCATGCAAAACTCATTAATATGCGCTTGTTGTTGCTGCTTTGTAGTTTTGTACACCTTTCAAGTCGCCAGCAGCAGCAGCAGCAGCAGCAGCAGCACCAATAACAACAACAAAAGCATATAATGAAGCTATAAAAGCAAACGAAACGTCGGCAAAAAGTTCAATAAACTTTTTGCTGCTAGCAGCCGCAGCAGCAGCAGCGAGCGTCGCCAACGTCCACTGCTGCTGCTCGACTGCTTCTTCTTCATTTATTTTAGCTGAGACATTCGGCATTAGTTTTTTTTTTTTTGTGTAGCTCACGGCTCTGTTTGACGCTTAAAAGCTGCTACTCCCACTCTCCGCTCAACACCATTGCACAATGGGCGAAATTGGCATTTGTTTTTGCATAAACTCAAGATTAAAAAAGATTTGATAAATAACAATTTCTGTCCGATTTGACCATGACTGCGCGTATTGAATACATTATAACATATTGGCCACATGGCGAATGGGTGATATTCCTAAAATGTATTGTTGATAATATTTTGGTACAGCAGTTTTAGGTTAAGTTCGCCCAAATTTTTAAGGAAATAAACACCTTCATTTACATATATGATACTTTCCAGTCCTAGTACAGTTTCAGGAATGCTATTAGCTCACTATCATTTAATGAACATATACAGGCCTGTTTCAAATTCAGAACGTTTTTGAAAAGTAAAAACGAATGAATTTCGAACGATTTACGAATTACTTTTCTGATTTCCGATTGGAATGGTTTCGTTTTCTCTTTTTCGAAACCGAGTTTTCATAGTAAAAAGTCTATTTAGTTGGCATTGCTGAATTGAGAACAGCTACGTTTTCTTGCACGTCAGTTCTTAAATTTAATATTGCAAATGTTATTTGACTGTTTTCTAATGAATAAATTAACTAAACCTTTTCAAAATAAGATGAAGAATATAAGCAAATTCCGCAGGCAAAAAAGTAAAACTTTTAAAAACGTAAACGTTTGACATTTTGAGTACTTTAGAACAGCAAGCAATTCCGTTTTCAAACGGAATACGAATGCGGAACAGGCCTATTAGTCAGTTTAAATTTATTATATATTATCTTAAAATTTTTGTGTTTTTATCAAACAAAATGGCAATATCGCCCATTGTGCATTGTGCAAATTCAGCTCGCGTGTAAGTCTCAATCAGCACTTAAGCAATTCCGTAATTTACTTTTTCGTTGCTTGCTTTTTTTTTGTATTTTTTATTTTTTTATTTTTGCAAGATATTTTGTGGTACAAATTGCTTCCTCGAAAAGGGCACTTTGGGCTTCAATCTTTGGCTCAATTGTTGTGTGTTGCAATGTTCTAGGCGATGGTGTTGGTATTGTACATTTGACTTTAATTTAATTAACGCTGACAAATCGCAATTTTCCCAGGCTACACATATACATGCATACACACACATACACACACAGAGTGTGTCTTTGTTTGCTTTTCAATTGACACAATTTTCCGTATGATGATTTTGGATAAATTTCTTGTCTTGCTGTGTCAATTAGTTGAAAATTGTTGCTGTTGTTGCTGCTCACTCTCACTCTCTCTCTCTCTCTCTTATTTGTGATTGATGTGGGTTGTCGCTCTTCTTCTTTTTCTTCTCTCTCTCTTACTCTCGCATGTTGATGTGCCATTCACAAGCTCAGCTAAGCAACTGGTTTGGTTACGCTTTCGAAAAAGCCAAAAAAAAAAACAAAAAAATGCTTAAGCCATACAGCACCTCTGGAATTCTTTAAATACACACGCGTACACATACACACGCACATATTTTACATATACATTAACACGCATACATATTCAAAATGTGTGGCGTTCAAGCTGCTTTTGATTATTGTCTTAAATTAATTATACATTTTTAACTAATTTGCAAATTTTCTCTTTTCTGTCTCGTTACAGGTAAATATATTGACAACAATAGCAACAACAGCTACAACAACTAAAAGCAACAAATTTCTTATAAATGGTTTATGGATTTGCCATAAAAAAAAATCTTTAAGTTTGTATTTGGCTTTGCAAAGTCCAACAAAGTATTAAATTTACTTATATTATTTGTTTTATTAGCTTTGTTTTTACTTTTAAATAAATTTGCTGACGCAAGTTGCGTTTGTAAGCGAATTTCAATCGAGTTGATTTGATTAAAATGTGGAATAATTAGATGCAATACTTGATACACATACAGGCCTGTTGATAATTCGATTTCGATCAAAGCATTCGGACTTGGAATTATTAGTTGTTCTGAATATCAAATATCGATAGAAATTCAGTTTAAAAAGTTGATGAGAAGTATTCGAACTTGTCTTTAAAAAGATAAAAATATAGCTACTTTATCCGAAAACAGTAATACAAAAACGGAAACGATTCGGAATGAAAAGTTCTTGGAAATGGGAGTTACGATTACAATCGATTTCATTATTTTATGCACAAAATTTCATCAGAGCAACTTTTAAAACTGAGAAACAATAGAACAATAGTATACAACTTTAAATATTACAAATTTTAATTAGAAAATGTGTGGTCAAGGTTGTATGTGCGATAGTTAAGTTTTTATGCGATTTGCTTCAAACTCATTTTCAATAATCTATACAAAAATTCATTTAAAACTGCATACCAATTTTCAGGAAAGTTTGCCCCCTGGGTGGGTGTCAAATAGGCCGAGTCTACACAGCAAAATATTAAAAGGTGATTTTCTAATTATGAAAAACTCAGAAAGTTGTTGCACAAATAACTTTATAACAACAGAAGACCGTTTGCCGAGCTTTTACGAAGTAAAACGAAACAGAAACGAATTGGTTGATAAAGTTAATATACAAATATGAAATTGAAGTTTTGATATGGATAGATATATGGTAACTTCCGGAATTTCCCTCTAGCGTCAACGCGATTTCTAAAAACTTTATGAATTTCAACCATGCCAAATATATTTTCGGGAGCAGTGGAATTAGCGCAGAACTCTCATATCTTATAAAGCGACTTTTCATTTGAATTGAACATATTTCGAATGTAGCCTCTCCTTTGCTACGCATGAAATGTGTTAAAATGCAAATCTATAGTAGATGGGTGTATATATGTATGCTGTTACGCCCCCTTTCGCAGGATATTATACAACTCACAGTGATATTGGGGGAAACTCACGCATTAAAAAGTCTCTTGCAAAATCAGCTCATTTGCATGCAATTATTTTTGCTTATGACAAATCTTAAACAAAAAACCGTACCATCTCCAAACCCTCTGAAAACCCTAAGCAACAAACACACCCCAAGTAACAACCCAACTCAACTCAAGAAAAAAAAAAGCAACATGTACTTGAATTTCAATATTGATGCCTTGTAATTTGCTACAAAATCAGCAGCAATGGACATTTCATCAAGCTGCGATAACACAGCACAAGAAAGAAAATCTTTTGAAAAAAAATAATAAATGACAAATGCAGGCAACAGCAAAAAAAACAAAAACAAAAGAAAATGAACAGAACAGAAAAAAAAAAATGCTAAATGAAATGAAATGAAATTACGGTATGTTCCCTGGCACCTTCCCTTTCTGCTACTTTTTCCAGCTCCATCTCACTCTCCCTGCCTCTCACTCTCTCTCTACGAGCTTGCAAATACTGAAATTTTAAACCCTTGAATGTGGCCATTATCTTTGATAGGTCCTGCTACAGTGGCAGGGTGTTCTGTAGCTTGCTTTCCATATTTACCTACCGTCCATTTTTACCCCTCCCTCGCCACATTTGCTGCCCATTTGCCAACTGGGCTGTAAGTAAGCGCTTTTAACCATCTATTTGTTTTGTTTTCTTATTTTTTTTTTTTATATTTTTTTTTTATTTTATTCTTTTCTGTACCCATTTATTTTTTCACTTTTGTCTTTGCTTCCGCTCATTTGTCTGCCCGCGATTTTCTATCTTTTTTCTCTATTTTTAATTGTATTTAGTTACATTGGTAATTATTGATTTTTTTTTTTTTTTTTTTAATAGTGTGGGGTACAGGCTTTGGCATATTTAGTCTTTATTTTGAATCGTTTGATTAATTGAGTTGAGTTTAGATAAAAGCTGCAGTTTTTTAAATAGTACAACTAAAAGTTTTCAATCAAATCGAAACTTTGCCTAACTTTTGCCTGTACTTTCGAACTTTTTGAACTTATTAAACCCAAAATTATATAAATGAGATTATTAGCAAAACGTACTTTAAGATAAAGTCCTAATATGATCGAAATACTATTTTTCATAAGAGAATCATTATCTCCAATTTGTACATATTCGCAAGCAGCGCATATATACAGATTTCTAAAACCATCTTAATAGTGCATGGATTGAGATCTCCAAGACTTTAAGATAGAGCATTAAGACTATTATATATAACTATATAACTCAATTATATAGCATAGTTCCTTGATTGTTTTTATCTTACTCCGTAAAAGTTATCGATAAAAATATTAGATAAATATAACATATTGTTAGATCTGTTTGCATTTCCAACTAATTCTTTATACGGAAAATACTTCATTAATTTTTAATAAGCATAATCAAACATTTTGCGGAATTTGCAACAGCTAAGAATTTTGATTGCGAATACTTTGAAACGAGCACAAAACAGATTATCAGGCCTTTTCTGGTTTCCACTTCAAGTAAAATATTGCAAAAAAGAGTTCCTCTTAAAAGTTAATATTGCAGACTGTGCCGATTTCGAATTCCGAAATTTGCTTGGAATTGCTTGCTGTTCTGAAGTGCTCAAAACGTCAAACGTGCACGTTTCAAAAAGTCTTACTTTTTTGCCTGGGGAATGAAAAGTTTCAGATTGCATAACGAACTCAAAAAACAAAATCTTAAACTAAATTTTATTATATTCTTTATCATATTTGAAAAAGAATTGGTCAATTCAGGAAAATAAAGTCAAATAACATTTATAATATTAAATTGAAAAAGTGTCTGTAAAACAGAAGTGAAAACGTAGCTGTTCTCGATTCAGCAATGTCAACTAAATAGACTTATTACTATGAAAACTCGGTTTCGGGTTCGAAAAAGCAAAACGAAACCATTCCGATCGGAAATCCGAACAGTAATTCGTAAATTGTTCGGAATTCATTCGTTTTTACTTTTCAAAAACGTACTGAATTCGGCACAGGCCTGATAATCACTTTAAACAACATTTTTCGGATTGAAACCACTTGCATTTTATCAAGTATTGCGTATATTTGCCATTGTTAAAGTTTTATAGTTAAAGTTTAAAGTCGCAATAAGGATATTTTGAATGGAACAAGCGTAACAGGCTTGTTTTCTAAAATTCATACTTGAATATGTTATTTATTTTAAGAACTGTTTTCAAATATTCGAGTATTGATATTAATATTATCGATAAATGTATGTATTGTTTTGCAATTTCTAAAACTTGAATAGCTTTCGATTATATAGTTTGCTGCTGCGCTGCATTTTGCATTTTGCATTTATGGTTTAGACAGATTTTTTTTCTGTTTTGCCTTTGGTGAATTCTTTGCAATGGCCGTTTCCTTCCTTTCTAACCAAGCCGCTCCGACCCTCCTCTACCCCTGCCAACTCCCCACAGTATGCATAACTAGCAGCCATTTTGTTGTTGTTGTTGCAGCTACTGTTTGCTTTGTTGTTGCTGTCAGCTGTGCGCTCGGTTTTCAATTATGTGTGTGTGTGTGTGTGTGTGTTTGTGTGTGTGTTTGAGTGTGTGGTTGTTGCCTTTGTGCTGGTCTGGTCAGGATTTTGCTTGTTGTTGCCTGAGACTTGTTTCTGCTTTGCCATTGTGCCATTTAAGCTATATATCACTCATACGCAGCGTTGGCGCTTCATTTTCATGCACTAATTGCGTTAGAATTTCAATGGAGATTTGTGCTTGTTGTGCTCCTTCTTTTCTGCTGCCTCTGCTCCTACTTCTGCTCCTGCTCCTACTTCTGCTCCTTGCATGTACAATACTGTCTATAGTATATCCTTGTCCAGTGTTGCCAATGCGAGCTTAACCCGAACGTTTTTGATTTGACTTTGGTCACATGAAGATTTTTTAATTGGAACTGTAGCTGCTCTTCGCTCTGCACTCTCCTCCCTTGTATCTCCCCTCTCCTCTCTACACGCTGGACACTGCTGATAATCGAAGCCTGTGCAGTTGTTATGGGCGTGTCCTGGCCTGTCCTTTTCTGTCCTGCCCCGTCCTGTCTTATTCTGTGCTAGCACTGATTTTGTTTCATCTTTGGTTTTTTGTTGTTGTTATTCCAAAAAGGGTTGGTAACTACCATTTGTAACAGTTTTTTTTTTCCCCCCCTTTTCAAGATTTCTTTGCAACCTTTTTTTTATGCTCGTTTTTTCATTTTTTTTTTTTTGCTACAAAAGCCCAAGTCCAAGTTTTAGTTAGAAACCCGCACAGCTCACGCCCCGCTGCCTTGCTGCTTTGCCCATTAAAGCGCCAGGCGTCAGCGTCAGCGTCGACGTTGACGTCGGCAACGTAATTAAAAACAAGAAATGCTGAACAAAAAAGAAAAGAACTGTAAAAAAATGTGCCAAGAAACTGGCCAAGCCGTTGCGTTCCTTCTTCTTCTTCTTCAGCGCCAGCGCCATCGTCATCCTGTTCTGTTCCAGTGGTCCGCAAATTTATTTAAATTTTGTGCGCCCAACTCTTTTTCCTTTTCTTTTTTTTTTTTTGGTTTGTTTACACTGCAGGGGAAGTTGAATATAACATTATTTTGTCGTTCAACTTGCAACACATTGGTGAAGTTGGATTTTTGATTTTTGCTATGTGTACTGTATTGTAGAAAGACGCGCACGACTCTATAAAGTGTATATATTCTTGATCAGCATCAACAGCCATGTTCATCTGTCCGTCGGTCTGTCTGTCTGTCTGTTTATATGTGAACTAGTCTCTCAGTTTTCGAGCTATCTTGATGAAACTGGGCACAAGTGCTTCTTTTTGTTGCAAGCAGTACATATGTATGTCTCAATCGGCCAGATCGGATAACTAAAACAAACAACTTTCATAGGAATGAACCGTTGAACTTTTTGTTTTTCAAGATAACTCAACCGAACTTATCAATTCACAGTCTTAGCATTATCTTCACATATTATTAAAGTTTCTTCGAAATCGGGCTTCTATATCTTAAAGCTGCCATAGGAACGATCGGCTGAAAATAAGTTTCTGTATGAAAAAGTTTTTTGTTTTTCAAGATTACTCAACCAAACTCGTTTTACTAAAGTTCAAGGACCGTTTTTGCAAGCTGACAAAATTTCACCAAAGTCGGACCACTATATCTTATAGCTGCCATAGGAACAATCGGTCCAAAAATTAGTTTTTGTAAGAAAAACTTTGTGTTTTTCAAAATAACTTAACCAAACTCACTTTACCTAAGCTTAAGCACAGTTTATACAAGCTGACAAAATTTCATCGAAATCCGACGACTATATTCTATAGGTGCAATAGAAACAGTAGCCTGAAAAATTTGTTTTTGTAAGAAAAACTTTTGTGTTTTTTAAAATAACTCAACAAAAATCACTTTACCTAAGTTTGAGGACAGTTTATACAAGCTGACAAAATTTTATCAAAATCGCACCACTATATCTAATAGCTTCCATAGGTTGAAAAACTAGTTTTTGTATGAAAAACCTTTTTTATTTCTCGAGCTTTCCTACCCAAATTGAAGTATTCTGCGTTTTAGTAGAATTTTCTAATGCTGATGAAATTTTAATAAAATAGGGCGTCTATATCTTACAGCTGTTATAGGAACAATCGGTCGAACATATATTTTTGGCACTCACAAGACAACTTTTCTATCTGGTTTTTGATTTAAAAAAGACCGTTTGCCTTAAAAAGTATTTTAATTAATGCAAAAATAATTAAAGTAAAAATCAATATATTTAATATAAGATGTTGCTACCCCACAATAATGAAGCTGACATTGTTATTAACGCTTGAAAACTGAGTTGTTTTTTTTTGTTGCTTTCTTTTGCTTAAAAGTTAATTACACCTACTTAATTGGATTACTTTGTATTTCAAAAGTGTCTGCAAGAGTATTTCAACTTTGACATGCTGAAGTTGCTTTCTTATTATATTTTTTTTTTGTATTTATTTCTTTTGCTTGTTTAATTTTAATAAAGTGCCGAGCAGCGGCTCAGCAAAATAACCGGCCAAGAAAATTGCGCGGAGTAGCTGAGCAAAAAAAAAAAAAAGTTGCGTAAATTTGTTATGTACTTCTCAGTAATTTTTTTTTTTTTTTTTTTTTTGGCCGTTGTAAACTTAAATAAATAAATAAGGCGTTGGGGCTTGTGGGCGACGTCGCGTTGATGAGCCGCAGCAGCAGCGGCAGCAGAGTCAGCAGCAACAGCGGCAGCCACAAAACCCGGCAAAAGCCGCAACAGCGAACCGAACCCTTCCAAGTAATCATGCATCCTTTTGCTGACTTGCAACCCAATCCCCAACTGCCACCCCAACGTGCCGCGCGCTTCATGCCTCGTAGTTCCGTTTCCGGCGCCAGCCATTTGCATCTACAGCAACAACAGCAACAACAGCAAAAATGAGAAGAATTCTTTCATTTATTCGAAGGTTCTCCAACCCCCAATTTTCATATAGATATGTACTTGCATATATATATATATATATATTTCTGTCGTTTCGAATAAGAAAAGATTTTTTTTAAAACACACACAGCAGCTGAAAACTGGACGCTGGGGTCAGGGGTTACTAGGGATGTTGGGGCAGGGGGTATGGGTTGAGTTTCGGTTGTATAACGGGTACACAAATTTTTCAACCTACTCAATTTTTTCGCCTTAATTTCTGTTTTTTTTTTTTTTATGTCGACTGCCAAGGGACACCGCAGCAAAAGGCGGTAATAAGAATTTTTTCTTTGGGTTTTTTCTCAGCCTTTTTTCTGAGCCACCCGCTTGTTCTTTCACAGGGTTGCAGGGTGGAGGGGGGGCGAAGTCTGGCTTGCCTTCTGTGCGTGTGCGCCGGAGTGTTTTTTCCCGTATTTTTAATTTAAAATGCGAAGCATGGTAAAAGAAAAAAAATATCAAATGCGCTTGGGGTTGAGTGCTGTTTCTGAGGCTGGAAAAAGGAGTGGTTGGCGGGGGGAAGGTAGCAAAAAAATAAAAGAAAAGCATCTCCGTCGCACTGCTTAAAAGAAAAACTTCTGAAGTAAATATTTGTCTGTCCAATTGCTGCGACGACGACGACGACGACGACGACGACGACGACGACGACGAAGACGACGACGACGACGACGACGACTGCCAACTGCAGTAGTTTTTTTTTTTTGGTGCGGGGTAGGCAGGGTCAACTCTCGAGGCCGCCCAAAGTGGGGCGTGGGCCAACTGAAAACTGGACTCGGTCCAGTCTGAGCCAAAAATACAAAAAAAAAAAACTAGTAGAAGAAAACCCAATACCACAGCCAAAACGAACGCCATAATGACTGTTCATCCAACTCAGGGACAGAAAAACAAATTCGTTTTCCTTTTTTTTTCTATCTGCCTGTCATTTTGTCTGTCCATCTGTCTTATCTGTCGTATCTGTCTGTTCCTTAGCCATGTTACAAGCATGTACAAGTGTAGGTGCCAACTAAAATGGGTGTGGCTACTTTTGAAAAGCCTTTCAAGCCGCCGTCAAAGCCTCGTTTTTCTAAAAAACTTGCGAAAAAAAATAAAGTTAAACGAAAAAATGCGTAAGTTACAGAAAAGTTGAAGATTCTGATTTGAAAGCAGCGCAGAGCAGTCAGTGTAACGTTTATGGATGTGGCATAGGTTGAGAATGGAAATAGACGTTAAATGCGTGTATTTGAGTGTCAGAAAAAGAGGGAAGGAGAGAGCGAGGGAAGAAAGCAGACGAAAGGAAGGAGGCAGAAGGAAGGCGAAAAGAAAAGTTAAAGATAGAGAAAAAAACAGTGTAAGAAAGAGAAAAAAGAGTGAGAAAGACGGAGAAAAGAGAAACAGAGAACAGCTGAAACGTTTACGAAGGAGATACATAGAAAAATTAAAAAATTGAGCGTTGTTTTGAGTTTCAGGAAAAGAGGAAAGGAAAGAGAGGCAAAAAGAGTTTAAAAAAAATAATGTGAGAAAGAGAAAAGAAGACGGAAAGCAAAATAAAAGGGTATGAGGAAAAACGGACGAAAAGTCAAAAGACCATTGAAAAGTCACAGAGAGAGAGTTAATCCACGCCAGTGAAACGTTTACGAATGATACGCAAAGAAGAATTATTAAATAGTTTTCTTTACGAGTAACCGAAAGAGAGGTCGATGGGAAAAACAAATCAAAATACTTCTTTATCAAGTTTAAACCGACAAACCTGATGATGGTTGGCTTAAACTAATTAACTGCTGATAACTAAACTTAATAAACTACTTTCTAAATGAACCATTTATACTAACTGTAAATATTATGGTTTTGTTTTATTTTAGGGTCTGCTACGCACCGCGGAACAATTAAAAATCAAAGGACTCTGTGAGCCAGCTGAGAATGCGGATGATTTAAATGACGCTGCATCGGCGACAATAACCGTATCGGAGAACATACAACAGGCGGTTGTTGGCAACATTGTGAATGCGAGCCTAGTGCCCGGCGCGCCCTCGCCCACAATCGAGCAGCAGCAGCAGCATCAGCAGCAGCAACAACAGCAGCAACAACAGCAGGCTCAAGCACAACAGCAACAACAACAACAGCAGCAGGAACATCAACAGCAGGTGCAACAGCAACAGCAGCAACAGCAATTGGTTAACAGTGCGCTGCTCGCACAGCATAGTCTTGCAACAAACAGTGGCATACAATTGGCAAACGCTGCAGGGCAACAGCTGCTGAGCAACGCCAGCGGTAGCAGCAGCAGCTTGCAACAGTTGCAACAGCAGCAACAACAACAGTTGCAGCCAACGCCGCGTAAATCTCGACTGCGTAAACGCTCCAAGTCGCCAGAATTACAACTCGGTGGACAGCAACCACTGCCGGCACATCATAATCAACAGCAGCAACAACAGCAACAACAACAACAACAGCAGCAACAACATCAACATCATCATCCACAAACGATACTCATACAGGGACAAAATCAAACATCTATTGTGAGTCTACAGCAAACAGCTGACGGCAATTATATACCCGTATCAACTGGCGACGATTCCGATAGCGATAATAAGCCACAAAAGATCTGCAAAACAGAGCAATCGGTGGCCAGCCCGGCATCCAATTCATCCACATCGAATAATGCAACTGCAACTGGCAACGTGAGCAGCGGCCAAGCGATTGTGACACAAATTGTAGTAGCCCGTGACGGAAAAGATAAAAATATGACTAGTTTAGGCATGGGCATGGTAAGTGTCGCGCGCAGCGATTTCCAAGCTGCGTTGCGAGTCAGTCTCTCTTTATATATCTTTTTGAACTATCTCACACAACATTCTCATTATCATCATTTTTGGAGCCATATATATTTTTTAACATATATAATTCCCTTTTTTTGCCAACGTTTTTTTCCCTACTTGTGTGCGCCTCCCCCCCTTCTACAAATACAGAACGGCGGTCTGTTGGGCGTGCCCATGGGCTTTCTGGACTTTACACCGGAACCACCAGCACCATCGGCCACACCAGTCACCGTTACGGAACATGTCGATCTATCGTGCAACCCCAGCACCGATACACGCGATCTATCAAGTGAGTTGCGGTAGTGGTAGACTCCAGATTTTAGAAACTAACTCGTATACATATATACTATAACTAACACGTTCGAATTATAAAGCATGCACATTTTTGTTTTAACCTTAAAAACTATTATAAGCCAGAGCTGTAAAGAACGATTCTTTTTGCGAATAATTCAGGTAATGAATTAAAAGAATGATTCCCGAAATTCATAGTTCTCAATGTATTCATTCTAATTTGAATTCAATTCTTTATCATAAAATAATGATTAACCGAAGTTCTTAATTCGCAAATTCTTTGACAATTTTCAAAAGAATGATTTTCTTATACTTATTTCTTTAAGAATTAAGTCAAATTTGATTCACCAATCTTAAATTCTTGAAAAACCATAATCATTCTTTTACAGCTCTCCTATAAACTATTAACTTTAATTAAATATTTCAATTACATACTTTTAAAACTCTTGCTGAAAACCTGAAATAACATTTAAATATCATCATAAAAAGTTCAGCTACTCACAGACCTGTTCCAGATTCCACTTTCGGAAAGATTTTGAGCAAATGAAATTTCTTTAGTATTTCTATTTTCGCTTTTGGCAAGTTTTTGCGTATTGAATTCACTTGACTTTGTTCAAGAATTGAATTTTCTTGAAGTTGTAGACAACTATAATGAAACAAGTAAGAATACTCTAGTCGAGTGTGCCCGACTACGAGACTCCCTGCTCCCAACTTGCATTTCAAGCAGTTCAGCGGTAAGACAAGCAAGCAGCGTACTCAACTTACACAGTGCATGTCAAACTGTTGTTTCTGCCTGCTGAGACAGGGGAAATAAGTTTTTCCATAACTTTGGTGCTATTTATCCGATCGTGTTGAAATTTACACATCTGAAAGACATTGATTAAACATACATGTGTACCAAAAATTAAAGCTCTATCTTTAAAATTGTGGCTGTGGGAGTCTTTTGCAATTTGCGGGGGTCCGGGGGGGTGCATCCGAAATTTGAAATAAACTTGATCTGCGTATGGTATACAGGAACCTACATGCCAAGTTTGGTGTCTCTAGCTTTTGCAGTCTCCGAGATCTGTGTGTTCATACGGACACACGGACAGACAGACGGACATGGCTAGATCATCAAGGCTGTTGATGCTGATCAAGAATATATATAGTTTATATAGTCGGAAATGCTTCCTTCTGCCTGTTACACACATTTGCAGTACTTTATAACTCCCTTTTTCCCATTTTTAATGGGAAAAGGGAGTAAATAGTAAGTTTTCAGGGAAATTCACTAACGCAAAATAAATCCGAAAGTGGAAACGACATAGAACTGTATATATCAAACATTTGGATTTTGTCCTAAAATCGTATTCAAGTAAAACAGTTTTAATTACAAATAATGGTAATTAAGGCTTCTTCAATTACCATAAATGCAAACTTATCTTTAAATTATTCAAAATTAATATTAAACAAATGTATTAAACAAATTGTATATGACAAAACACTGCTATTTTGATGTTTCAATTCTCTAATCTTTAACAAAAATAGAATCATGCAGAATTTTTTCGGTATTCACTTTCGTCAAAATAATGTTGAATTGTATTTTCATGAAATTTATCGATTTTTATGTCATTAAATTTATTGCTTTTCATTATTAGCAAGAGCAAATAACGAATTAAAACTAATTTTATTCGCAAGACAAGTGATATTAATGCGCAAAATCTTGTTACAACTAAAAACCAGAACACGTTAGGAAAAATCACTTACGCATAAGCTTGCCGAAAGTGAAAACTGGAACAGGTCTCATAGTTATTAACTACAGACTTTGGAAAAGTAAAAGCTTAAATAACCCAACAAGATTTAAAGTATATTTTAATTCGCTTTTCAAATCTTTTTTACATATGCAAATCAAGACATCTGTTTTAGTCTATAACTAATATGCAACCTACTTTTTATAATTGCTTTTTATAGATCCCACCGAACCGCTCGACATTGACAATCATTTGGCTCAGCAAATCCATCGGCTCGATCAATCTCCCATGCACTCGATTGCGCATCATCATACAACTGGCGATGAGAGCAACTCGAATCTGGTGCAGCACATCAAAAGCGAAGTGATTGAGGCCAAGCATTTGGCGCATGTGCAACAACAGCAACAGCAGCAGCAGCAACAACAGCAGCAGCAGCAACAACAACAACAGCAACAACAGCAGCAGCAGCAACATGCACATCATCATCAGCATTTGCACGCTCAGCAGCTGTTGGCGCAGAGTCAACAACAGCAGCAGCAACAACAGCAGCAACAACAACAGCAGCAACAGCAACAACAGCAGCAACACCAACAGCAACAACAGCAAGCAGCGGTGCATGCACAGCATGCAGCTCATGCAACACATGCGGAAATTAGCGGCGCCACTGTCATGGAGATTGATCCGAGCCAGATCAAGCACGAGCCGGGCATGATTATAACGCCAGAGATTGTCAATATGATGTCCACCGGTCATATGGGTAAGTCTGCCAAATACAATTAGTGTTTTTAGAGATTGCAACAATGTTTTCTTTTTCTTTTTAATTTTGTAGACATGTACAACTCGGATACGAGCGAGGACTCAATGATGATCGCCAACGGTTCGCCGCACGATCAAAATGAGCCGCATTATACGAATTTGGATCAGCAGCACGGCGGCCTGGGTGGCAGCAGCGTTTGCGGCCCTGGCGCCGGTGGTGTTGGTGGTGGTGGCGGCATTGGTGGTGGCGGTAGTGCTGGCGAGAAAGGTCAGTTTAATGGTCCCAAAGCTTGGACACAAGATGATATGAATTCAGCTTTAGATGCATTAAAGAATCAAAACATGAGCCTGACGAAAGCATCTGCCATTTATGGCATACCATCGACAACATTGTGGCAACGTGCTCATCGTTTGGGCATCGAAACGCCTAAGAAGGAGGGCGGCACCAAATCATGGAATGAGGATGCATTACAGAATGCCTTGGAAGCCTTGCGTTCGGGTCAAATATCAGCAAATAAAGCATCGAAAGCGTTTGGTATACCCTCGTCAACGTTATATAAGATAGCGCGTCGTGAGGGCATCCGGCTGGCGGCGCCATTCAATGCCGCACCAACCACGTGGACACCCGAGGATTTGGAGCGTGCATTGGAGGCGATACGCGCCGGTAATACCTCTGTACAAAAAGCAAGTGCTGAATTTGGCATACCGACAGGTGAGTTCACATCTTTCCACATCGTATGGCATTTGAACAATTTTGGCTGAAAATTGTTACTCGCTATAATATACTCGCGTGCTCGTTGTAATTTATTCGACACTCGTTGGAATTTACTCGTTACTTGTTCTACTTTATTCGTTATTCGCCACTCGCTCGAATTTACATGTTACTTGTTGTAATTTACTCTACTCGTAAGTTACTCGGCACTTGTAATTTTCTCGTTGCTTGTTCTACTTTATTCGTCACTGGCCACGCGTTGGACTTTACATGTTACTCGTTCTACTTGAATCGATATTCGTTGTGCTTTACTTGTTGTTCTTAATTCGCTACTCCTTGTTCGTTTACTTGTAACTGGAAACTCGCCAAACGTTACTGGACACTCGCCACACGCTAGACGATACTGGCTTCACGTTACTCGAAACTCGCTACAGGTTACACGATACTCGCTACACGTTACACGATAATCGCTACACGCTATCTGTTACTCGTTGTTTGTTTACTTGTAACTTTTAACTTATTACTCGATACTCCCTGCTACTCATGAATTGAGCTAGCTGTGCTCCTTACCTATTACTCTTTAATGTTTTACCTTCTCTTGATGTTTCCCTTATACTCGTTGACATTTAAAGCCCACTCGTTAAAAAGTGTCTGCATTTTGTTTTCACAATTTCCTGTTTGTTATTTGATGCCATCGCAAATTTTCTATTTGGACTACTTTGTTGGCCTGTAAAATTGCTATGTAATTTCGCATTGCTGCCTGTCTGTCCATTTGTGCTAATTCATATACAATTCTTAATGCCAAAGGAACACTTTATGGACGCTGCAAACGGGAGGGCATCGAACTATCGCGTTCGAATCCAACACCTTGGTCCGAGGATGCCATGAACGAGGCATTGAACTCAGTGCGGTTAGTATGAATGCAATTTGAAATAACTATTTTGAATCAATTTAAAATTTTAATATTCTCATTTAACAGCGTTGGCCAAATGTCCATTAATCAGGCGGCCATACATTACAACCTGCCCTACAGTTCTCTCTATGGGCGCTTTAAGCGCGGCAAATACGATGTGGTGGCCAATGCCAGTGGCGTCTCGCTAATCAACACCTCTGGGAATACGACTGGCAGCATTGAGATTATCGAGCATAGTCAGGAGAATTCGGTAGGTGATTGAAAAAACGACAAACTAAAGTGATCAAGCATGCACACACAAATACAGAGTAGGAAAATTGGGGTCAAATTGAACAAAGATGAAGAAAAATTGGTCTACAAAAATGTTAGAAAATTAGCTTTAAAGCTGACTTCAATTTCTGGCAATGATTAGATAAATAAAACTTTTGGAATGCTTGTGAAGATTGTTCCAATAACTTTTAACAATATCTATAACAATAAATAAGCTTTGTGTAGATAAGATAGATTAGACTGAAACATATTATATTCGCTATGAGATCTCGCTACTCGTTATTTGCAACAGCCCACTGGCACTCTTTACTTAATACACTGTTAGCTTTTGTGTTTCATTCACAATAAGAAACTCAATTCACAATAAGAAAACCTCACTCTATGTAAATGTGTGTGCGTGTCTAATATAACATAGAAGAAATACATAATAATCTCATAATTATGTCTTACAAAACACATGCACACAAAAAACTCTCAGCTTTTGACTAACCAATAACAAATTTATTTATGCAAAGTTGCATATGTTGCAGCAACAGTTCCCGTATAGTCCATCGCCGCATACGCCGGCGACGCCGCAACATCATAGTACACCGCAGCATCACAGTTCACAGCAGGGGCCACCAACGCCACAGCATATGCAACAACATGTGGTGCACATGCAACAACAGTCGCCACACCAGGCGCACCATCAACAACAACAGCAGCAACAACAGCACATGCAACAACAGCAACAGGATGTGGTAACATCAAGCAGCCAAGTGGTGCATAGCCAGCAGCAACAGCAGCTTCAGCAGATCTATCAGCATCATGGCACGCCGGAGCGTAGTTGAGAATCACTGCACGCTGCGTCAATGTTAGGCGGCGGCAGCGGCAGTGGCAGCAACATGGGTAACAACACATCAACAACAACAGCAGCAGCAGGAGCAACAGCTACAGCAATAACATCAACGCCCTTTGCCAGCATATCAGGACTGGCTAGCGGAGCATCAGCACTGCCGTCTACAGTTGCTGGCACCAGCAAACGCAAAAAAGCAACAAAGCAAAAGCGTTGAGAAAGCGCCAATAGCGACGATGTTGCCGAGAGTAATAGCAACTGCAATAGCAACAGCAACAGCAACACCACAGCAACCAACAACACCGCCGCTGCCGCCATCAAATTTCGATTCAACTCAAAACATTGGAAGCGCAAGCTAAAACAATTTCATTTGTTATTGTCAAAATCAACTTGAAACAAAAAAAGGCTATTAAAAATTGGGCAGGAATATTCGCTTGGAAAATCAATATATATATAGTAGTATATGAAAATCAATCAAAATTTAAAGAAAACATTTACTTAATATGGAACATAAATTACACAATTTGAGATGTGTATCAAAATGTAAATAATATATATTATATTATAATGTAATTATATATGAAATATGCTTTATTTACACTATATTATCGAACATAGTTTTTCAAGAACAACAACAACAACACTCGAAATTGATAGCAGTTTGTTAACTATATATTAAAAGAAAAAAGCAATGGGACAACTTAAGACGTGTGGTTACTTCATATGAATATATATATATATATATATATATATATATTTTTTCTTTTGAACGAAACTTAAACATTACATAAAATTAATTATTAATAACAAAATAACAAAATAACAAAACAACAAAATGAACATTTTTAGCAGAATTCTGATATACATATATATATTCTTTTCTGTTTCAAATTAGTTTAGTGTGAGACTGAAAGTGCGCCCACAAACTGCAACAACAATGCAAGAACAATAGCGGCAACACACACACACACACAAACACACACATACACATACATATTATCTATATATATCTTTATATTATGTGTAGAAAAATGCTTTATAATTTTTGTTTAAAAAAAAAAGAAAGAAAAATACCTTAAAAATAGAATTAAACCAAAATCATCAAGGTCTTAGCAATTAAACTCATTAGTAAGTAACAATTTAAAGTAAATTAACAAACAAAAAAACAACAAAAACAAAAGTTATTTGAAATTTTAAAACGCGTGAAGCAAAAAAAATCACTTAAAAGTGTAGAAAACTGTATAATTGAAGTAACATGAAGATAAACCACATGAAATAAAATGTATTTTTGATAAATGAAACAAAAATGTTGTAAAAAATTTCAATTGTTGTTATGTTAAAACAAAAACAAAAAAACAAAAACAAGGTAAACTTATTATATCAAAAGTAAACAAATAGAAAAACACACACACTCACATATTTAGAAACTAATGTAAAATTTTTCTAGTGTAGCGTATCGAAACATACAAAAATAAAGCCCTAACCTCTCTCCCACAAAAACATACTATAGAGAAAATCCCCTTAAATAGTTTTATTTTTTCTATGCAACAATAGGTTGCGCCTCATAAATATATATGTATATATATATATATATATATATATATGTATAAAACTATATATCTCAATACGTGGTTAAGTCCATACAAAAGAAAAACTAATCAAAAATCAAAGGAAAATTGAGTAGAACAAAAAAAAAAAATCAGCTAATATTGTAAAGAAAAAACTTAAATTTAATTTCAAAATTTCGAGAAAAAAAATAAAAATAAGCTCTGTATAGCTTCCATTAGTATTTAGAAATGAGTGCAGTAAAAACACCGATTACACATATTTTTTGAAGCTACTTCAAGTTTTGGTTTCAAGCAGAACAAAACACAAATAGAAGAGAAAACAAAAACAGGAAACTTTTTTGAAAAACCATTGTAAATACATAAATAATTAGAGCTTAGACGTAAATTAAAAGAAAAACTAAACACAAAAAAAAAAAGAAACAAAAAAAGAAAAAGGATAAGAAATAAATTCGAAATGTTTGCACTTATTGCGCCTAATTTATTTAATGCATAATTTAACCCATAGTGTGTTTACATACCGTAGAACTGAAATGCAATATGCTTACCTTAACTCAACATAATTTAATTCCTATTATTTTTAGTTGCTAGTATTTTTTCACATATATATTTTCGTTTGTATTTACAAACTAGGCAAAAAAACAAAAAAAAGAAAAAAAAGTAGTGTATATCATTGTAAAAACTAATTAACAATTTGAAGAACAAGTGAAGCAGCATATGAATTAAAATCTATAAGAGTTAAAACCAATAAATATATACATATATCATAATAACATTGTTAAAATTGTCGGAAGAGCAATTAAAAAAAAGAAATTAAAGAAAACAAGAAACATGGAGAAACGTATTGAAATGAATGCAAAAACAAAAAGAGAATTGAAGGCAGATCACGTAGTACATAAAAGAAAAATAATTAAAAAATTATATATACATAAAAATATATATATATATATATTATAAAGATAAGCTTATTAAAAGTGTAAGTGTAATCATTAACCACACAATAATTACAGCACATTTCGGATTATCAAAAGTATACATAAACAGAAAAAAAAATTATGGATTATAAACCTTAAATGTTAGCCCAGACGGAACCATACAGACCTAAAAATAATAATTGCAAATGTCTTAAGAACATGCAAGATTTAATGTAGTTTGATGTATATGTATATGGACAATTGGAAGGCAGTTTAAACAACAAACATTTAATGTAATATTGGTATAACGTAATTTTTAACGTGAGGTACTATAAATAAAAATTATTAAATAATATAAATAATTGAGTTTCTCTTTTCTTTATCAACTTTCACGAACATATCGAGCTGGTCAATTAATTTTTAAATCTTGTCGGTTTGAAGTTTTTCCTAGTGCGATTCTATATATAATAATTAGGTATGGTTGATTAAGTTCACATGAAATGTTAACTCAAAGGTGTAATCCACGGTCAATTCTTAGAATTTTGCCAAGAAACCGTAGTCTAATTCCGACTTTACAGAAAATGTTAATTATAACAGAAAATATAACTTATTTCAAAAGCTGCGGGCTTTTAACCGAAACATTTTAAGCCTCTGTTAACAAAATGTTAAAAACAAAATAATACAGGCGCCCACAAACAGCAAAATTAAAGCACAAATATAGACGATTCTGAGTTTTTCGACAAAAATCAAAATTAGGTCATGAAATTTCTGAATCAAAATTTATTCTTTTAACATTAGAAACCACCTCCAAGACATAAAATTCCGTAAAATGTAGACAAATTTGAGAATCGTCAAGAAACTGTTAACTAGTCTGCTGCTGTTTGTTTTCTGTTATCTGCAATCCAAATTGTGTTATAGTTTACAAACAGTTGCTCTCAAACTGTTAACAGCTTGGCTTGTGCGTTTCGATATCGCAACTAAAATGATTTTGGGGTCTAAAAAGCGAATCGATTTGGTATCGTTAAGGCATATCGATGCCTGTAAACGGCGCGGTTAAAAAATTTGAAAAGTCAAAAAAAATCATTCAAAAATTCACAAAATTCTGATGAAGGTATGCACATTCATAAGGTGCTTTGTATATCAATAATTTATTTTAATTATGAACATTTTCTAATTTATAAATATATTTTAAGCAATATTTTTCTTACTCTGCAGAAACATTAAAACCCAATCATATGTTGCGTAGGTCCTTCTGCTCTAAGAGTAACTATTTTTTCAAAACATTCTTGACGCATGTTTCCAAGTTTATAAAGGCTTTACTCTTTAAAATTAAAGGAATATTTTCATAATATATTTTAAGTAACAAGTTTAGTTTTGATAAAGTCTAAACTTTTGCTTTTGCCTCGTGCGTGCTATGAAAGCTCACTTTGATGGTGCGTGTCGTGCTCCAGAGCTTGCTCTCTTTTGCGCATTCTCTTTATCTCTGTTTGTTCTTGAGCAGTAACATTTTGAAATTGAGCACTTAACATAAATAAAAGATTTTAATTTCATATTTTGTCAGTTGGAGTTCTGCTGTCTACTGGCTCGGTTCGGTTGTGCTAAAGTTTTTAGTATTTCCCTTTCGTTCTTTCTGTATGGTTGTTACCTTTTTTATACGCAGAATATTGCAAAAAACACAGAGCACAGCATTTTGGTGTACCAGAAAAAATTGGTGCGCAAAACAGGATTTCTGCTTTGTTCTTCTTCTGCAAAAGGTGTGTAAAAATAAAAACTTCAGTTCTTAAGAACTTTAAAGTAAACAATGTAAATTGAAACTGCAAACAAAAGCGCGCAATATATATATATTCTTGATGTATGTATGTATATAGGAAGTAATGTTATCAGTGCGCTAATTATGAATTGATTAATATTATTTATTTATATGACAAAAGCTTAACTGTTGCAAGTGAAAGTAATTGGAAATTGTGGCTCAACAATTTGTGCGAATTTAATTTGAAAACCTTGAAATGACAACGACTGAAGCGGATGTGCCAATTTATTATTTATTTATTATGAGCACTGATTTTTTTTTTTTTTTAAGTATTTTAGCTGTGGAAAAAAACCTTTGAATATATTATTTGGCTGTGCTGAAAAGCCACCCATCATATTAGGTCATTCTTCGTACGGCAAGTGGTTGGCTGAACTTGAAAACTCCCTAAGCACAGGCAAAAGAAAATCGAAAATGAAAACGAAACGGAAAAGCACATGGTGTTATGAAAAAAGGAGCCAAGCAAGCAGCACAAACATTGTAACTGCATAAACAGTTTATTTTTATATTGCAAAGGCAGCTGCAAGTTCAGGTTCACAAAGTACTTACAAAACTTGTAACCCGCACAATTAAACTACGCAAGATACACAGACACACACACAACCACACACACGCAGAAACACACACACATGCACTGTAAAAGCTAAAGCGTTAACCGTTCAACACGTTTATTAAAAATAAGTTAAAGCGACAACAACAAAACAAACAAGCAAACATACACGCACAAAAACAATACATAATAATAACCGCCAATGACAGCAGCAACAACAACAACAAAAGCAACAACAACAATAACAGCAACAACAACAACAATAACAGCAGCAACAACAACAACATCAGCAGCAAATAAACAACGTGCTTGCTTTTATTCTGAGAGCGCCACAGTTGACTTGCTCGCTCGCTCTTTAAAGCTTGCGTGGGCGAGAGAGCCAAAGAGAGCGAGACGTTAGCTTTTGTTTGGCACAGCTGATTAAGTAACAGTAGCTATGTGTGCGTGTATGTGTGTGTGCTGTTATCCTGCAACAACTGTGACAACATTGCGTTTTATTTTAAACAACAACAACAAGTGCCGCTTGCTATGAGTGTCTCTCTCTCTCACACTCTCTGCTTAAACTAAATAAATGCTTAATTTAACTCTCTTAGCCGCAAAAATATATGTTAACCCTCGCGTCATACATTGGGTCGACAAGGTCTAGCGTAGCGTGCATCATTCACATTGACATACATATTTGCGTTTGTCATGTTGCCGTTGTTGTTGTGGTTTTCTGCCTGCCTGCTGTCAAGTTGCCAAAAACAAACAACCACTTTTTGAGTTTCGCTAAATTAAATATTTTTAAATAATATTCATACACGCATAAAAAACATAAACGCAAAATGCGTATCCGCATATAAAAATGTTAATTTGAATGTTAATTTGAATGTTAAATTTAATGTTAATGTAAATTTTAAATAACATAACAGAAATTCAAGGAAATTCGAGTGGTTTATAAAAATAGTAAAAAGAGCATCGCAATTTAAAATGTTTTCTCATTTTTAATGATTGTAATTAGGGTTTTAATAGTTTTTCCTTTTTTTAAATTTTTTTCTTATTTCTTTTAATTTATGTATAATTTTTAATTGGGTGTTTTTTTTATTGTTTCTGCCTAATCTATAAGAAATTTTGTAATATATCTATGCATATATATATTATATATATATGTTAATCAGGTATGCTTGCATTTAAAGTTAATTTCGTATAGAAAAACAATTGAATTTCAACTAAAATTATTTTTAATATTTTCTGTCAGACTTATTATTTGATTTCTAACTAAGTTAATTAGTTTGTCATAATAATTGTAATCTAAGGAATGCTGTAAAAACACATAATGTTTAGCCAAGTTGATCCAGTTTTGTACCTAACAGCTGTATAGATAGTATTGAAGACATTTTAAAAGATATCTTCACATTATGTTATTGTTACAGGATGTTTAAACGAATTGTTAATTTTAACAGGACTATGCCTAAAGTTTATGGGAGAAGTTAATCCAATATTGTTCCAGTATTGTTTATAAATAAAACTACACATAATGTTAAGTTTAACGCCAATGCTAATTGATAGTTCGAACAAATGTTATCAAAGTTAATGTGCTCTGTCTGAACTTGTGTATAAATACAACACAAATCTTCAGATAAAAATAAATCCAAATTTAATCCAGCTGACACTTCAAAAGTGTTTTATGTACAATCACTTTACATAAACTTGGCATACCCTTAACACATTTAATGCGGCTACATCAAGAAATGTACATAAAATTGATGTCGACTCATGTCTTTTTGACTTTAACGCATATTTGAAGCTCTTCAAACATCAATTAAAATTGTAATGTGCTCTTTTCCTTTTTGTTGACTACTGCCAGACAACCATTACTGACATACAATGTACTTATTCGCGGAATTTTTGCTCATCAAAATCAAAAAAAACATGGGCAGGGGTAATCATAAAACAAAACAAAAAAAAAAGAAAAAGATAACTGAAAAAAAATGTAATTTTGTTGTTTCGGCGAAGTATTGATTGTGCCTCATATAAACTCGTAAGCCCTTTGGCATTATTATTTGAACATGTTTAGAGCTCAGTGCATCCCTTGGAATTCCACAGCCTCACTGCTGCTACTCCCCCCCACCCTTCCTACCCCCTTGCCACACAACCAGTCAGTCAAGCTGGCTGATGAAACTTTAGCTGCTGTTCGCTCTTTTGGCCATTACAGTTTGGACCGGCAAGAGCTTCAGGTGTGTATGCTCGGTGTTTTGAGTGCATTTCCTGTTTGAAATTAATTTGCAAACTGCGCAATTCTTGAAATTATATACGCCCTGCTTGTTGTAAATTAATAATAAAAAAAAAGTGTTTGCGGTCCGAGTTTTGCATAATTGAAATTCTTGGCAAATTGCATTCCCATAATAAATGGAATTATTTAAATATTTGTTTATTATATTTACCACCATTTACAGTTAAACAGCATTCGGAACGTTTCAACGAGCTGCCTGTATTTCAACTGTAAATAGTTATTATATTATATATAGAATAACAAAACCATTATTACTGGATCTAAACTTTGCACGCACGTAAGTTGTTATTGGTTGCAGTAAATTGTTATTAAAGTGCTTATTGATTTTAAAGCTATTTAATAATGCGAATCAAGGTGAACTTATAGCTACAACTAGTTTCAAATATAAGCTATATTTTAAGTAAGAAATTCTTTATATTTTTAAGCTAATTTCGAAATTTCTATTTATATTTATAAAGCTACTTCTTCAGTCGAAATTAAACAAAACTGATTTGCTTTAAGCTACTGCCGATTTAAATATATAAAAAAAAAAGGCCGGAATATTAAAATGAAATTTGTAAATAATTTTGCACTGATTTGTTTTTGCCTTTTTACATTATTGTATTGTATTGGCTTTTCTTTTATATTTTTCTTTTTTTTTGATTTTACTTGAGCAAAAGTATTGCACTGTCTGGTTACGTATACTTAATATGGTAAACAAACTTTCGCTGGAACGGCTCATGTGTTTATGTATGTGTATGCTAACTTCCGTTAACTTGCTGTACATGTCTATAACTTTTTACATGTGTGTATGTGTATGTGTGTGTGTATGCTCAAAGTTTTTCGCTGCCGCGCCACAAAAATGTTTTTGGCACGCGCTGTTCTGTTCTGTTGCTCACTTGAGACCCTGAGGGGCTCCAACGGGTACCAACAACAATTTTTCGGGCTTGTCGACCTTCTTGCCACAAAAGGATCTTAATATGTTGGCCTCGACACACACATACATACATACATTTCTTTTTGCTTGCTTTTTTTTTTTTTGCACAATGATGTTGAAGCATTTTCGTCAATTGACCCTTGACTTTCTACAAAGGTGTCTGCCTCGCAATGAGGCACTTGTGTAGAGGTTTATTGCCTTGGCTTTCGCAGTGTATTAAGGTTGACTAAAAAAAGAAAAAGAAAAAACGATTGCATGCAATTGTTTGGCCTGTTACTTGCACTAGATATTCATATCCTTGGCACATTCCTTTCTTACCTTTACTTGCAAGCAGCCCAGGCCGTCAGGGCCAACACACGTGTCAGTGTCAGTGCGATAATTTAAGTTGGCCAAGTGCAACATTTCTCAGCCATATGAGAAGTACCTGAAATGTGCTTTAAATTATGTTTGTGTTTTGCTTTGTTATTAGCATATTTTTCAATTTCAGCAAAACTTTGTAGCCCTTTGTCAAAACTTTTAAAGTTTTTAAAAGTTGAGTTAAGTAGAACTTTGGGCATAATTTATGCATTAAAGCTGAAATAAACAAGTTACTAAGTTACCAAAATGTTGCCTTTTAACAACTTTTAGCCAAAAAACTAAATTGCTAAATTGATTTCAATTGACAGGCCAGTTAGTTGTAGTTAGTAACAGTTTTCAAAGTACATGTCAAGCCAATAAATTGATCGGTTCATTGGTGCCCATCGGAAACCTTATGAATCGTATCCTTTTCATATCCTTTTTGGCTTTGTTCTACTGTGCAACTCATTTCCTGTCAGTAATTTTGTGGCTCAGCTGCCATGACGACGGCAACAACCACATTTTTATGGCTTATGCACATACATATGTATATATACAAAAACTCACTCGAATAGCACATATACACACACACACACACACACAGACAATGCTCACATATTTGTGTGTCACACACATTCCACAACAGCTACAGGCATATCTGAATCCGTATACATTGCTGTTGCTGCTGTTCTTGTTTTCCGTTTTCACATCCGATTGCGACCTTGCGGGGGCCTCCTCAAACATTGCGTATACGTAATATGTGCATGCGAAATTCATTTGTTGCTTTGCTTTCATTATCAATGCCAATGCGACGACGGCTGTGTGTTTGTTATTTTCACGCTCTGTGTCAATTTTTCAATGTATCTGTATATATATCTATATCTGTATCTGCGAGATACTTTTGCAATTGAGTGGCTGCAAGCAATTTGTTGAAAGGCGCGAATTCGTTTAAAATTTAAAGAGTGTATACAACGCTGTCTATACAATTCTCAATAACATTGACAATTCAACATATTTCTTGATGATTTTATATGTTGATAGCTCATGTTGTTTTAAACTCAGAACTTTCTACATACTTTGTATTGATATATTGAGAATAAATATATATTTCAACTAATAATGAGATTTATAAGTAAGAATGTTCTGTTTTTGATTACCCTACAATCAGGATTTACATTTACTTATTATAAATATGTCATTTTTAGTATGATAAAACTCGAAAATCTCTATTTATTTTATCTGTAGAAAAAAAGATGCACAAGTTGATATTGAATAGCAATTAATTTCTGAATATATTTTATAGAATTACAGCGATTTTCTTATCAACTTTTTTGTGTAGCTTGAAATCACGAAATATTTATTTTTGAATTTTTAAATTCAATAGAAAATGCTTACTTTAAACTTTTCTTGAGGTACTTTTTTTTGGGAAAACTTAGACAGTTTTGACTTGTAAATTTCCCAAATGCATAGAAAAGACTATTCGTAGAGTTTCAACTCCCATTGCTTTGTGTTTTTCTTGAATTTTTGTTATGCTCTAGTTTGAATTGTTATAAAAACTTTTCACAATTCTGAAACTTAATGCATATTTGACATACTGCGTATTGTTTTTCTTAGACACAGAAATAAAGTTTTCAATTTACTTAAAAGTTATAAATTTGTTTAAAATAGTGCAAAATTGCTTACAAAAAGGCAACTTTTGCTTGCTACAGGGCATTAACAAGTCGTTGTTGTCCAATGATCATAAGCTTTTGTTTTGAGATTGTTGATTTAACTCATGTATTTGTTGATAGTACAACAAATAATGCATTTTTATTGAGAGATTAACAGGAGAGAGAGATTACGTTTGTTTGTATTTGCTATCAGCTCTCTTAGATCTTTATTTCGTTTTCATTTTCATTTTCGTTTCGAGTGCGATCAGTCGCTCTCCCTCTCTACCTCTCTTTTATTCTTATCATTTGTCTTTTGTGCACTGAAATGATTCAATTTGAGTTGAATTTTTTGTTTGCATTCAACAATAATTTTCACACCGATTTGCATTTTGCTGCTGACGCTGCTCAACGTGCGACGCTCGCGTTTGAATTTGTGCAAAAATTTGTTTTTGACACAATAACAACAATTTGAAAATATAAATAAATTTTTATATATTTTTGTGTGTATAGTTTTTGTTTTTGTTTTCGCGCGCGCATTTGTATTTTTAGTGTGTCGCATAAATTACGAAATTTTTGTTATTTGTTTTGGCTTTTTTGTTGTTGCTGTGCTTTAAAAAATGCGTCTACGTAGCTTTAAATATGCCACAAATGTGTTGTAAGTTGTTGACGCAACGCAATTTATGGTAATTTTTTCAAAAGTCTTGCAACAAAAAAAATACCTCTTTCTTCGCTTCTGTGCAGCGGCAACAGGATGAGCAACATCAAAAACAGCAACAATGACAGCGGTGGAGGAGGTGGCATCAACATTGACAGTAGTGTTGCTAATCCAACACCAACACCAATGCCAACAACAACACCCACAACAGCAACATCAACAGCTGGTGGAACAACAGCAACAGCTGCTGCCACAACAACTGCCACTGCCACTGCCACTGCCACAGCGAGTGCCACTGCCACAGGCGTTGGCAGTGGCATTAATGTTGGTGCTCAAGTCTCAAGTTCAAGTCGACGTTTGGTACATTTGACGGGTGGCAATCGTGGAGCAGCCATGGGCAATGTTGTTGGCTGGCTGAAGCAGGTTTCTGTTTACCCTTCAACTCTTAAAACTTAGCTGCCAAACTATCCTTAGTATATGTCTATGTATGTGTATGTGTGTTGTGTGTATTGCACTCGAATCTTTATATTGTACTCGAAACTTTACTATAGTCTATTAGTCTGAGTACTGACTGAGTAGGTAAAGAGTAAAGCGGCAAAAAGTAAACCAAAGCCTGCTACTCAACTCTAATTACACTAATTAATTACACATGTACACATTCAACCCACTGTGATTTACAGTGTATATTTTATACCCATACCTAACTAACTAACTGTATAAAAGAACAAACTTATTGTAATCGTAACGTTATCCTGCACAAGCTTTTCCGGAATGCAATTGCACCTCTACAGCCCTTTAAACCCCCTTGTAACCTCCTTGTTAACTCCTTGTTACCCCCTCTGTATCTCTATTGTAATACCTTGTACCCCTTTCTAGCCCCTTGTACCCTCTTCTACCACCCTGTTTCCCTTGTAAAACTGTAACCATGGCATTTGAATCGCTTGAATGTTTAGTTCAACAGCGTTGCAGAAATTCCTTGCTGGTTTTATAAAATATTTTACTTGGCTTTATTAAAAGGCAACTAGTCTCAATTGAATGCAAAATCCTTGTAATAAAAATAGTTATTTCAATGCATTTAATTAAAAACATTTAAGGCATCGTATTGTACAGTTTTATTATTATGTCAATACTTTTGAGACTTATTTCCTTTATTGTTTGACCAGTTTTTGTCAATTTTTCCAACTTTTTTTTATGCAAATCATTTTTATAAAAAATGTATGAAATATTTGTTAATCATTTTTGCTTTGTTTTATTTTTAAGTCTCAACAATACATTTTTAATCAATTCTTTTTATTTAAGACTTATTTTCTTTATTGTCAACAGATACTTGGGAATTTTAAGTGTTCTCAATCTCTAAATATGTTATTGTTTCATTTTTCAAAATATATTTTAAATTCATTTTTTTTTTAATTTCTTAAATTGCTGATATGAGTTATGTAAATAACTAATTTTTTATTAAAATTATGTTACTTTGTGTCTAATTTTATGGCGCCCATCTTAACGCACCACTTTATCCAAAATGTGCTACTTTTCTAAAAATGTTTATCCTAGCAGATCTAACAAATCTGAACGCTCCTTGATGTTGTTGTCAATTGATGTTGTATAATCCTGCATATTTTAGTTATATATATCGTATTTAGCGCCAATATTAATTTGATTGAAACTTTCTAATTTGGCAGGCTTCCATTGAAGTAAGAGACGCTGGCACCCGCACTCTGTCCATGCTACACAGCACCAATCCAAACTTTCGCTCCTTGGATCTATCCTCATCGCCAACAGCTGCTGAATCGGGATCCGTGTGCAGTGTACCAACATCAGCAACAAGCGCGGAGGGTTCTTTAAGCGGTTCGACAATCTCAGCTGGCGGCTTTGGATTGGCCCAGATCGAGGATACCTGCGATACGAAATTTCTGACACGTACACGTGCCTACGCATCTGTCAGTCAGCCGCAGAGTCCGCGACATCGCGTACGTGCCACACCCAACGGGCTGACAGGACGCTCCACATCGATATCATCGCAGCTGGAGAAAACAAAGAAGCTGCTCAAGATGACGGAGGGTGATGATAAGCCATTGACCATATTGCACTATAACGATGTCTACAACATTGAGTCCATGGCCGAAACGGAGCCAATTGGTGGTGCTGCACGCTTTGCCACAGCCATCAAAAGCTATGCTCATCTGAATCCACTTGTTCTCTTCAGCGGTGATGCCTTCTCGCCCAGCATGCGTAAGTCCTTGAGTACAGCATCCATCATAGAACTTGCCTAATTACATATATCTCTTTAATCTTCCTGCTTTAGTAAGCACCTTTACACAGGGCGAACAAATGGTACCCGTACTCAATCAGGTGGGCACACATTGCGCTGTCTTTGGTAATCATGATTTTGGTGAGTTTTTATAACAGTTATGAAGTACTGATGGTTTTAATATGGTTTAATATTCTCGATAGATCATGGTCTCGATGTCCTCGTAAATCTAATCAAAAAAACTGAGTTTCCCTGGCTCATGTCCAATGTGGTTGACAACGAAACTGGTCGTCCGCTCGGCGGTGGCAAAATCTCGCACTTTATTTTACACAATCAAATCTCGATTGGACTCATTGGTCTCGTCGAACGGGAATGGCTTGAAACATTGCCTACCATCGATCCCACCGAAGTCACCTATATCGATTATGTCGAAGCTGGCAATCGTCTGGCTCGAGAGCTGCGCAATGAGGGCTGTGATCTAATCATTGCATTGACACACATGCGCACACCCAACGATATCAATCTGGCCGAGAAATGTAATGGCATTGATATCATCCTGGGTGGTCACGATCATGTGCGTGAAGTTACCGAAATCAATGGCAAAATGATTGTCAAATCGGGCACAGATTTTCAACAATTCTCCGTCATAACCATCGAGCGACAGACGATCAATCGTACACTGTTCACAACGGATGTCAAATGTGTGGATGTGACTGCGAAAATTCCCGAGGATCCAATCCTGAAATTGGAACTGTCCAAATATGCCAGTAAGTAGAAAATGATTCTCACTTTAGTGCAATATGCGAAAAAGCATTATCAGAACAACAATCAAAGAATATGTTTAAAAAAAAAGTAAAGTCCATCTTTGTTTATGGAAATCGGTTAAGATTTAAAAAATTTATGGCAGATGAAAATCTGCAATAAGCCTCTTCTCTGTAGTTGTGATACTACCAGTAAAAAAGTCCCTTTTTGCATGCTTTTTGTTCGAATTTTGAGCTATCTCAGAAAAAGTATTGAAATAGTTTTCTTTATAATCGATTAAAATAAAATTTCTCGAGCTTATTTAAATATTTAAGTGAAAAACCAATCTAAATGGTAAAATATGACTTAAAAGAGATATTCCACATTCAAATCTGTCGAGTTTTGATAAAGTTAAGTGAATTGAAAGTTTAACATACTCAACTTTCTTCCATTTTTGCAGAGTTCATTGAGAGCAAATTATCGGATGTGATGGGTGTGTTCAGCGTAGAGCTGGACGGACGCTTCTCGCGTGTACGCACATCGGAAACCAATCTCGGCAATTGGGTGTGTGATGTTGTCTTGGCAGCAATTGGAGCCGATGTAGTTATATTGAATGGCGGTACTTTTCGCTCGGATCGCATTCATCCCGTGGGCGCCTTTACAATGGGTGATCTGGTCAATGTAATACCCATGCGTGATCCATTAATATTGCTGGAGGTGACCGGACGCACACTGTGGCAGGCGCTGGAGAATGGTGTCTGTGCGTATCCCAAGCTGGAGGGTCGCTTTCCACAGGTGGCTGGCATTAGTTTTGCCTTTGATCCGCAAAGTGCGCCTGGCAAACGCATCGATCCACAGCTCATACAGGTGGGCGATGAGTATCTAAATCTGGAGCAGACCTACAAGCTGTGTGTGAAGAGCTACATTTTTATGGGCTGCGATGGTTATACCATGTTCAAGGATGCCAAAGTGTTGGTAAGTTTTGTGAGCTAATCGAAATTGTGCAGTTTTATAAAGGTTTTTTTGCTTTAGATGGATGACGATGCCTGTCCAGAGTTGGGCATAACGCTGCAGAATCATTTCAAGGCCATCAATTCACGCAAATGTGGCCAAAATACAAAGCATCGACAATCGCTGGTAACGCTGTCCCGGCGACATAGTCTGGTGCAATGTCTGGATAGTATGGATCTGGATGGTCCATCACCCATACGCAAATTGTCGGTGGGTCATCACAACAAGTCCATTGATCTATCGCATGGCAATTCCCAGAAGGTAATTGAGTGTATTATAATACTGGGAAACTTAATAAAGTTGTTATCCTCGACAGATGCTGCGTCGCGCTTCTCTAGATGATTTGGAGCAGTCCACCTGCGATCTGGCACCACAGCTGGAACATCGCATTGTTATGATACAAAACGATGAGGTTATTGTTAAAAAAAACATGGTTTTTTATAAGTACTCATGATTATCTTTTACTCTACAGCATCATCGTCAGCTTTTGTACAAGAAGGAGACGCACATTATGAACTCTACAATTGCCGAGGCGGAGGACGAGTAAAGTTCTTTGTTTTATATATATATATAATAATTGTGTGCATTTACTTTTGATTTCTTATTTTTTTGCTTTTGTAGTTACAAATTAAGGCAACTTGAGCCGTGTAGTAGGTCAGTTACCGATTCGGAAAGACATATATGAGTTAAGGAAGTAGTACAAGTTTATTTATGCATCGATGGAATGAAATCATCTTGTTTATATTACATATATTTAGATACTGTATGTTATTTATTGCTGTTGTTATTCATAATTGTTTTCGCTAAGTTTTGTTTTTAAACAATTTGAAGAGACTATTTTTTAAAAACAAACACCGAACTTGATATTATTATATATGATATTAATGTATTTGTATGTACCTAAAAAGTTTAATATATATAAGTTTAGACAAATTGATAAATTTAAGTTTACGAAAAGAACATGTTTTATTCATATATTATTGATTACAACAAAATAACAAAGAAGAGACAAACTTTTCATTCACGTAGAGTTTGAGCCGAGCTTTAGGACTGTTTTTGAAACAGCTTTGCAGCACATTCCGAAAAAATATACTATTTTCAGCGACATTATTTCCATAATTTGATCAGCAAAGGTTGTAGCAATATAATATACTATTTTAATTTTTCAATAAATTTGTAGCTAGTGTATGGGATCGGGCTTAGATGGATGTATGAGGCATTATAACTGAAGAAGGCAAGCAATATTTTAGAGAGCACACACACACACACACACACACATGTGACATTTATGTAGGACATACAAAAAGAATAGTGTAGGGTATTGTATGAGCATATATTTTTATGGGAACTTTTGGAGCGCTGAAATGCTAAAACTGTTTTGAACATGACACAATCAAACTTAACTTTATATATGCATACAAGAACTGTCTAAAAGATTTTAAAAACAAACAGAAATAAAATAAATAAAAATAGAAAGGTGAAGATGACAAACGCTTTGGCAGTTCCTGTACTAAGCAACAAAGTGTAGCATTCCTTACAAACAACTAAAAATACATAGACAAGTGTTAACGCCATTTTAAACAAGTAAATGCAATTGAATTGCCAAAATAAAAATATATAAATAATATGGTGCATGTGTAAACCAAAATGTAGAAACAGAAGCAGACCAAAAAACAAATCAATAACACAAAGTTAAACAAAAGATAGTAGATAACATAGATAACACAGTAAAAGGCGTCGTATCAAAACTGATTATAGTACAGAGATAGTCGAATCAGGCAATATTAATAAATGTCCATGCTTTAAACACAAAAGTTAACTAAATGTACAATATAGTATAGATGTATATGTATAGAGAGTATTTAACAACAGCAACAAAACAGAGCTGCATATCTTTCAATAACTTTCTTATAAATATCTTAACAAAAATTAACTTCACAGCACTTTTCACTTTTTGATACACAACTGTTTTTGATTTTATTCTACAATAATCTTTTTCAAATCTTCTTCTACAACTGAACAAGCTCAACTATTTAACAATTGGCATACAAAATATATTCCATTCAATATGTTAACGCATTTTGTGTACTATATTGAAACGTATTGAAAAAAAAAAACAAATCGCTTTATGTAAAACATTTATTAATACAAATAAACAAATTTTTGCTTCATTTGGCAAACAAATTAAATTTCGTTATTCAACTGAGGGAAGCACTTGGTTAGTCTATAAAGGGGGCAGAGGGAGACTTGGGTGGCACAACGTTTTTTAAAGGTTAATACTATTTAACTGCGCTGAGTTGTAAATGCTTGAAACACTTTGAGTTACTTATAAGCTAGCAGAGTCTGTTTCCATTTACGCTCTCAGCCTGATTTTGCAGAAGTGTATTTCTCTTAAACGTTCTGATTTCAAGAGAAATAGTCACAAAGTGAACTGAAAACAGTTCTGCATTAAAATATTGTCAAAGTCATTCAATAAAACTGCAACACCAGGGTCTTAATGGCACTGGCTATGTGAAAAGCGCAATCGCGCACCTCCAGCGTGTTCTTTTGTATAGCCTGCTTATCATCCGCTTCAATGGACTTCTGCAGATTCTCGCACTCATGCTGGATGAGTATGTTCTTGCGTGTCAGCTGCTTCAAAGTCTCGCGTGTGGTTTCGCTAGCATTTGGTGGCTGTCACAAGTTAAATAAGACAAGTTTTAATTTAGAAACAGCTTAAAGTACCAGCCACAACTTACCAAATTTGCATAGAGAGCAATCAACTCAGTTACGGCGCCGCGTATGCGTTCGCCATGTGGCGCTATTGATTGCTTCTCAGCCTCCGTGGCTGGATGCATGGCGTGTATGAGCTCCTTTAGGCAGCGTGTTACCAAATCAGAGCGTAGCTTAACCTCCTCACCAAAGGGTTTGCCATCGCCAGCCATTTGATACATGCTCGTCGTGTTGCGCACATCATTGTTATTCTTGGCCAAATTGTTTGCCAGCCGCCGCTCATACATGCTGGCAGGACGTTTAATGGTCGACTGATTCGAGGAGCCATTGGAGGAGGCGCTATCCGCAGCAGCAGCCGCCGAGCTGTTGCCTTCCGGCAGCGACATGGGCTCATGCTCCGAATCGGGACTGTTGAGGCTCAAATCAATGCGACTAACATAAGCAAAATTATATATAATAAATAAATAGAAATATAAATCAAATAAAAAATATGGCTCACAGTGGCTCATCGTAGACGCTGTTGTTGGAGGCGCTGCTGAATTTGATTTTAAGCTGCGAATTCTCGCTGGACAGCTGCTGCACCACATTCTTCAGCTGATTGATCTCAGATTTGTACTCGTTGAGCTGCTTGCGCAACGTTTCCATTTCATACTGTGAGCTTGGCGGCGTGTGTACAATGGCCTGAGTGTGCAAAAAAATAAAAAATTAAACAAGAAGTAAAAATCATAATAAAATTAACTTAATTTAAACTCAACATTCAATAACAAATTTAACATTTAAACTACACTTTTCAAATGAGCAACTAATTTTATTTAAGTTTTGACTAGAGAAAGCTTACAACTATTTAATTGTTTACTTTATGGACTGCTATATAAATGAGTATATGTAGGAAGTGTATAAATATATTGGAGCTAAACACTACATTGAACAGTTGAATAGTTGGAGTCTGTTTTTTGGAACTTAGATTAACCAAAGCTATTATTCAGCTTGAGTATCTTTTGGCGCATTAAGTTTACCTGCTGCGCCATGGGCGGCACCGGCGCATAATCATCATCGCTGGCAACCGGATCATAGATGGGCTCATCATCCGATAAATTTGGATCATGCATGCTCTGCTCAAAGGAGCTGCTGTACATGGTTGAATTGTTGCCATAGGGCAACAGTTGCAACGAATGCGTTGGCAATACCACATCCATTGGACGCAGATTGGCCATATTCTGGCGACGCAGCGCATCAACTAGCACATCAGTTAGCAGACCGGCAAATTCAGCGCGATTGAAACGTGCCAGCTTTTGGCGACCCTGTTTAAAGGTTAAGCTAATTAGTTGATTTGTTGTTTTGGCAGCCAAGTGACAAGGTCAAACCTGATTGCGTGTGGCACTCAAAAATGGATTTGCTGGCAAAAATGGCACAGTTGCATGTTCAGCATTTAAAGTGCTGGTGGACCAAACTGCAAAAGATAACAAAAGGGTTTAAAAGAGCTTATATGAATTGATTTATTGTTGTTGCTTTACTGGCTTCGCACTCGCGTCGATCGACTTCGTCGTACAGATCCATGACCAGCTCCTCAAACATTTTGTTTGGCACCAGCTGCAGCTTGCCACGTGCTATTTTCAATTGCTCGGTAATCTCGGCGTTGTGTGACTCCGGTATGGTCAAGTGGCGTCCACACTGCAATAGCAATAACAATGTATTTTAAAACTAAACAACATTTAGTTAACTGCGCAACTTACAGCATGATCGGGCTTCTTGCCGCCCATAAACATAATAAGTCTATCTGTAACATCGTACATGGCTTCTAGCAAACGTTCCGCTATGGTGCTATGATTGTTGGCCTTGGCCAGCTCTAGCGGCGTCATGCCATTGCCATCCAAAGCATTCACATCTGCGCCATAGATGAGCAGCATTTCAATTTGCGATGCTTGTCCAAATTTGGCTGCCATGTGCAGCGGCGTTGAGCATTTCTCCTCGTGATAGTAATTTGGATCGGCGCCTTGCACGAGAAAACGCAATGATGTCTCCAGATTGCTTGTGCGCACGCTGGCATGTAGCTGCCGGCTAAGCTCCTGCTCAAGATTGCCACCACTAGCGCTGGAATCGTCATCGTCTTGCAAGCTGGGCTTCAACACAAAGTTTAGATTGACATGTTTGGCTTTTATAAAGTCCGACTTGGTCGGATGCAGTGCATCCTTGGGCGTAGGCTTGCGCCAACGTGGCACATGTTTGCCAACGGATGCATTGGTGCCATCCAGCAAATGATGCTCCCAGACACTGTTTGCACCATGCGCATTCAACGAGTTGACAAAATTGAGCACCGATGGCTCCCAGTTGCCCTGTCGCAGCGATTTAACAATGGAAATGTGACGACCCAAGCTGCGATGCACCGAACAACAATCGGCGCAGAGCAAAATGCCACGATTTATGGATGCCCAGGAGGGATCTGTTTGAGAAGGTGCAACAAATTTAGTAGGGATGCTAGAGCCTGATCTTTGTGAACTCACCCGTTGCGCCACAATCGCCGCAGACTTCAATCTGCAAGCGGGATTTACTTCTAGACATGATGCTCGAAGATTTGCGTCTGGCACTTGAGTGGGCGGTGGAGTGGGAGGGTGTGGCGTTGTCTCGATGCCCCTCTAGCTCTGGCGCTATAAATAACTTTTTATGCGCTTCGATTATGCTGCTGGCGAAACACATTCAAGCATTTTTTTCAAACTAAAATAGACAACCAAAAATATACAAACTACGAGTGAGTCAGAAATGCGAAAAAAAAAACCAGACTTTGCGCTGGGTGTTGGCTAAATGCAGCTTGTTTAGTGAGGCAATGCGACAATCGAATCAATTATGCAAATTACTTTTAATTAAACGTAGCTGCCCCTCTTTTTTGTACTTGACTGCACTTTTTTTTAACAATTGAGCGCTAGTTTTTTCCACTGCACTGCGATGAAACAAGTGTACATAAAAACAATGTTTATTTATAAACAGCACAGTGTTGCCAGACTGTTCACATTTATGTTTAGTTTATTTATGTTGCAAGTAATTAACAAACAACAACGTTGTAAGGCAATATAAATAAAATTTAAAGTATTTTGAGCGTGTGGTTTCTATAATGTATCATATTATGCACTTGTTTTACTTATTGATTGTTTTATTTATTTTGAAAATTGAATTCTTTCTGGCAGCTCTGTTATAGAGATGAGCATTATGCTATTGTTGGTGTCACAGCTGTGACTGTTCCTAGACAAATATTTGTGACAAATATCAGTGACAAATTAAACAGACGGTGCCAAAATGTTGAAATCAGACTGCAAAATAACGTATTCAGCCATGATCTCTTTTTCATTTTACTTTTGCGATCCGAGTACCGGAGCATGGCTGAATAAATAGCTTTTATGTTCATTATACGATCGTCTATAGGCAATGCCTTATGCAGTCTGTGTATCAACAATAATCGACAGGAATTTTGCCGCCGATACTTTTGAAATCCTTGGCCATCCCTAACGCTATACAAGTCACAATTCGAGAGGCTGTTGAAATAAATAAGTAAACAATAGTTTTAGCACAAAAACAATGTCAGTCCATAATTCAAACAATCTGCCAACTTTGTTTTTGATGCTAAACGATGATTGCCTAATGAAAATAATGGATCAACTATCGATGTCAGATTGCAAATCACTTGGACTCACCTGCAGTCGTATCTTTGGCATTTTCAAACAAATCCCGCAAATTGTGTATAAACGTGTGGAATTAAAGGAACTCGATGATCATCCTTTTTGTAATTGGATGCATTTTTTTAAATCGTACGGCCACTATATAAAGGAAATCAATGATGGGCACTCAAAAAACTGCAACGAACAAGAGCTTTTCGAACTGCTAGGCGTTTATTGTATCAATTTGAAGTCCATAAAGCTCGTTGACAGAGATATAACTGAAAAGGACATGAGTAAGATTTTCTCAAAGTTGAATCAGCTTCAGAATGTGGAGTTGGTAAATTGCCTAATCAACGATGAGTGTATGCTGGAGCTAAAACATTTGTCTCAGCTGAAGAAGCTCAATCTTTATGGTAATTGTGAATTGTTTGGGTTGAATATGAAGGATTTATTACCAGCCTCAATCGAGTCCCTAAATCTCAACAGCTGCGAGGAACTGAGTACGTCACTATTGCCCGAGATCTGCAAGGCTCTGCCAAAGCTGAAGGAGTTGAACATAGCGTTTGTGGGAACCCGCTTTGAGGAACAAATAGACGACCTGTTTGAGCAGCTGGTCAGAGGCAATTGCTGTGACTCCGTGGAGAAATTTGATTGTACAATCGATACCGGGGCTGAGGAGGTCATTGCACTGCTGCCAAACCTAAAGAAACTTTCTTTGGTGTATCTGGATTTTCTAAGTTGTGGTCCCACGTTGATCAAAATGTTGGTGAAGCACAAGTCGGAACAACTGGTGTATTTAAAGATCAAAGGTGGTTTATTTTCAGAAACTGAAATAATAATGGAGATAAGCAAGCTGAGTGCATTGCGTACGCTTTCATTATATGGCTGCAATCAATTCAACGATCCACTTGTAGAGGAACTGGAAAAATTGAAGCAACTGGAGGAGATTGAACTCTCATGTTGTTATACTGTTAGCAACGATGCTGTTATTCGACTAATACTTGCCTGCCCCAAACTGCAGGTGTTGCGCCTTTGGCAAGGTCGAATAATAACAGATAAGCTATTATCTGATCTGATTTATGAATTGCGCTTACAAATTGTCCGAAATGTTACCCAACGTCGGCTTCCCATTATCCTGTATTTAAATGCAACCAAAGTCACTGATACTATGCTACAAAGTTCGGATGTGGCATCTAAGCAAATAATTCATGTTAAGGACATTCAATAAATTTAATATTAGAGCTGCGAATGAGATCGACAAACGAACCAGAAAGGGACATGGGAGTCCTTATTAGCTATATATAAATAAAGAGATAAAATTGTTGCTTCGATATTGTTGAATTTTTTTTTTAATAAGCTTAACAGAAAAAATAAAATAAATAAAATCGAATATAAGTTAAGTTTTATGTTTAAATACATCTACTATTAATAAAGTGAAATGAGAAATAAGTGATTTCTAAAATGTGACTTCTATTTAGTTGCACAAATATTGCCCATCTGGCAACTCTCCAAGATTACCATACTGTTGTCTCGCTTGCGCTGCACTCAAACAGCTGTCAAAGCAACAGCTGTTTAGCTACAGCTACGGCTACAGTTTTTCAAGCATTGAATGCTTAGTGTAGTACGCACGTGCATCAAAATATATAATTGCACATTAGTTGTAAAATTGGCATGCAGGTAACAAATTTATACACCTCAGTGGCCTGCAATCGCACCACAGAGTGCGCCGATTGGGGTCCAAGTGGTTTGATTGCGTATGGCGCCTGCAATGCGGTTGCTGTGCTGGATCCACAGGTAAAGGACAACAACTAAATTTGGACTGTGCATTGTAAACAAATATAATTATTGCAGTACAATGGCAATTCGGCCAAGATATTGTTCACGCTGGTAAAACACACAAAGCGTGTGAATACGGTCAAATGGCTGGATGAGCAGCATTTAATTTCTGGTGCGGATGATGCCAATGCAGTTTGGTGGCAACTGGACAAGTCGGGCGCCAAAAAGCGCATTTTGCTCAAAGGACATGAGAACGGCGTCAATGCGGTAGATGGTGTGCGTCGTCCAAGCGACATTTGGTTGCTGGCCACCGCTGCCGCTGATAACAGCATTAAACTGTGGCAACTGCAGTCCAATGATGAGCTCAGCTGCTTTCAAACTGTGCAGCTGGGACGCGGTTTCTGCTTCTCGCTGCGTCTCACGTTGCTGCCAAAAAGCAAGCATGTGGTGTTAGCCTTTAGCTCGGATGATGAAACTGTTTCATTGTGGGCGGAACAGTCAGCTGGCAGCGGCGATGCCAGCGTGGACAAGTTTGAACAGGTACACAAGCTAAGCGGGCATGAGGATTGGGTGCGCGGCTTGGACTTTGTGTATGATGGTGAGGATTTGCTGCTGGCCAGCGGTTCGCAGGATAATTTTATACGTCTATGGCGCATTGCGCCCTGCACTGAACAGCAAATGCGTGCAAACTGCGTTGATTCCAGCGTTGGGGATGACGATTTACGCGTTGAGGAGACCATTATACAGCTGGGTGAAGATGCTTGGTGTGCTGTTACGCTAGAATCGGTGCTCTATGGTCATGAGGGCTGGGTCTATGGCGTGCACTGGCACAAGAATGACAATGAGGGTATGTTGTAGCATCTAACAAGCTTACAATCATTTTAATCCACTTCATTTTAGAACTGCGCTTGTTATCCGCATCCATTGACAAAACGCTTATTGTGTGGGCGCCCACAGAGGAGGGTGTATGGCTGGAGCAGGTGCGTGTTGGCGAAGTTGGTGGCAATTCAATGGGTTTCTTTGGCGGCAAGTTTGCGCATGATGGTCGCTCCATAATGGCACATAGCTACCAAGGCGGCTTTCACATATGGAACCAGCATGACGAACAGTCGCAGCTTTGGACCTCAAATGTCATTATCGGTGGACATTATGGTCAAGTGCGCGATTTAGCCTGGGAGCACGACGGCGCCTATCTAATGACTGTCTCAGCAGATCAAACCACACGCTTACATGCGCCCTGGCTACAGCCAAATAAGTCAACCACCTGGCACGAACTGGCGCGTCCACAGGTGCATGGTTATGATATGCAGACACTGGTGCTGCTCTCACGCTATAAATTTGCCAGCGGTGCCGAGGAGAAAATTGTACGCACATTCCAAGCACCTGCGAATTTCATTGAAAACTTTCGACACATCAGCGGACTGGAAAATGATGCTGCAGGCGATGCTCTGCTGGACTGTAAGTAGTTAGAAACTTAAAGAATTAATTAGTTAAAAGAACTTTCATATAGCGTTCTTTAGTCAGCTGTCTTCTTATTATAAACTAAAAGATACATATTTTGGCTGTTTTTTTTTATCTTTCAAAAAGAAGTTTTTGACATTGATTTTGTTTTTGGCTCAAAAAGTTATGTGAGCAAAATTTCAACCCAAAAACTTATCAAGTTTGCGAGCTTGACGAGTTTTGTTTGTGAATTTTGTGTCTGCATGTGAGAAACGAGGATTGGAAGCAGAAACAGTTAACTATGATGAACTAAGTGACCATGGAGAATAGACACACACAAGATTTTTAAACAGAATGAGATGTGTGGATCTGTTGATCAACTTTTATGTTTGTTTTTAAACAAGCATACAAATTCCATGATCCCTAAATTGTATTGGAAACAAAGTGAAATTGGTGAAAATTATGTACAAAAGAAACTTAAATTGATTGTGACTTAACACAAGTTGTAAAAGTGAGTGAAAGATATTATTTGTGATTAGAAAAAGAAAGAGCTTCCATATATACCACAAGTTTTTCAAATAAAATATAATTTTCGAGCGACTATATGCTCGATTTTATTCAAACTTAATGAAATTTCTGAGTTTGTTTAAAAAAATCTGTAAATCCACAAGTTTTTTGTACGAAAACTTTTTTGTTTTTAAACGATTGTTCCTATGCATAAGATGTAGAGGTCCGATTTCGATCACATATAATTGCTAAATATAGTCGACTTATTTTAAAAAATTCAAGTTTTGAGAAGCTGGTCCAAATTGTTTTAAAACTGAGGGAGTGAAAGATATAAATTGTGATTAAAAAGCTCTAAAAAAGGAAAATAATATAATTGTGAATAAAAAGAAATTGCAAATTGTGATCTATACGATAAAAGCATAATGAAAAGGATTATTAAATGATAACGAATAACTATACAATTATGCTTACCCAACTATGCTTATCAGCTTTGCCCAAAGGCGCTTCGGTACCATCGCTGGGACTGTCCAACAAGGCGGTCTACAAAGTCGAAACAGCTGCTGATACGCCCACAAAATCTAAAGATGATTATCCAGACACCTATTTTGTGCCCATAACGCTGCAAACGCCGCCGCAGGAGGAGACACTAATGCAGAATACATTATGGCCGGAACTGCAAAAGCTATACGGACATGGCTATGAGCTATATGCATTGGCAGCCACAACCGATGGACAGATGTTGGCTTCCACTTGTCGTGCTAGCACTGCAGAGCATGCACAGATTATACTCTGGTCAGTTTGATGACATTACGATATGTGTTTCAGCTGGTAATTTTTAAGACTCTTGCAGGAATACAACCAACTGGAAGCAGCTGCAAAAGCTAAGCGGTCATCAGTTGACTGTGACACAGCTGAGTTTCTCGCCAGATGCGCGTTATTTGCTCTCCGTTTCCCGCGATCGTCGCTGGTCGCTCTATGAGCGTCAGCAGCTGGAGGAGCCACTCAGCAATTACACACTGGTCGCCAATTCAGACAAGAGCAATGGTGTGCATACGCGCATCATTTGGTCCTGCGATTGGTCACATGATGGCAAATACTTTGCAACCAGCTCACGCGATGGCAAAGTGGTGCTCTGGACGCAGGCAGCAAAGCAAACGGAGTCAACAGCAAGCTCTCTAAATGGCTGGCAAGCTGCTGGCACCTTGGAGCTGAAGAATGAATCTATTACAGCTGTTTGCTTTGCACCGCATAGCTTGGATAAGCAGATCTATGTGCTGGCGTTGGGCACGGAGAGTGGCATTATAAAGATATATCAGTTTGTGAACGGACAGTTTGAGCTGAGCTGCGATTTAAATCAGAAGTAAGTTGTGCTAAAGTTCGAATTGAACTCTATATAATAAATTCTTTTTATTTCTTACAGTCAAGCGCATCATTTGACCGTAAAACGCTTGCAGTTTCGACCAGGTCAGCAGCTGCAGTTGGCCAGCTGCGGAGAGGATCACTTGGTGCGCATTTATGACATTTCGCTGACATAAACGTGCAACTTCATTCATTAAAAATAAAACACAAATTAAACAGCTTATGGCGGTTCTTTTTTTGTTTGTTAGTTTGACGTTTAATTAGCGCTCTGTTTTATACAGGAACCGTATCGCTAGTCTCGCATTGTCTGCTGTCTTATCTAATCACTTGTAATTGGCCATGTTCTGGGCTATGCCCAAGTTCATCAATATGTGTCAGCTTCTGGTTTTTCTTCTTTTATTTTTTTCGTTTTTGCGCTGATAACACACAAGTTATTGTTGGCTAATTAACTAGGTAAATTTGCAAGGAACTCTCTTTTCGACTATTTAAGCTACATGGCAGCCATAACAAAATCACAGTTTTGTCCAAGCATTCGTGTCGAGATGAAAGCCGTTGTTTTAGTTACTTTGATTGCATTGGTGGGCAGCAGCATTGCACACGTGCTGGCACGTGCTGGTCCGCCTGTTAAGTTGTTGCCCAAGCCGGCAGCCGATGTCAAAAGTGATGACTCACAGTACGATCACATTTTTGCTGCAGTGCGTCCACCTAAGACGCAGGAAATGACTTTGGAAATTGCACCACATCATCCAGCAGAGCAATCCAATCATGTGGCAGTAGAAATCAAGCACGAGCAGCAACATCATCATCAGCCTCAGCAGCAGCCACAACATGTGTGGCATGTGGAGCAGCAGCAACACCAGCAGAAACCTCACCATGTGGAGCAGCAATCACACCATGTTGAGTTGGAAATCAAGCAAACTGAGCAGAAACCACAACATATTGAGCTAGAACTTGTTGCTGATCATCACAAGCAGCCAGAGCATCATCAGTTTGAGTTGGAGATCAAGCAGCAGCAGCCGGCACAGCAGCCACATCATGTGGAGCTCGAAATCAAGCAGCAGCATGAGCAGAAACCACATCACGTGGAGCTCGAAATTAAGCAGCAGCATGAGCACAAACCACACCACGTGGAGTTAGAAATCAAGCAGCAGCAGACGGCACAGCAGCCCCATCATGTGGAGGTGGAAATCAAGCAGCAGCAGCCCCATCAGAAGCCACAACCATTCGAACTAGAGCTGTTGGCCACCCATCAGCAGCAGCAGCAGCAGCAGCAGCCGCCAGTCTTTGATAACGTTCAGCATTTGCAATTGGCACTTTAAGCTGTTCTTAAATAAATATACATATACATATATACAATATGCATATATATGTACCGGCAATATATAAACGGATATATATATATTTAATTACAAAAAGCGCAATTTTCTTAACATCCCTTTTAGAAATGAATAAAAATGTCTGCCTTGCAGCTTTACCGGTCAGGCTACCGCGTTTGTCCTGCCCGGCAGCAGCCGCAGTTCGCAATTTCCGTTAGTTGCGCTTGTGGAAAATTTAGTGAAAACTGTGAAAAACTGCTGCATACTTAGGAGCGTAGCCGTCGCGTTGTCAGCAGCGTCAGCGTCAGTGCTTAGCCACGTGCCATTGCTGACCGCAACTTGCAATTTCCGTGCAGCAAGTGACTTTATGATTGCCTTGCCTTTTGGTCGCATCATTGTTGTTGCCTTTACTATTGTTGCTGCTGTTGTTGCTACTTCTGTTAATGCTACTGTTGTTGCTGCTTCTACTATTGCTGCTGTTGTTGCTGCTGTTGTTGCTGTTGCTGTTGTTGCTGCTGCTGTTGCTGCTCATGCTGTTGCTGCTGATGTTGCTGCTGTTGTTGCTGCTGTTGTTCCTCCTGATGCTGTTCTTGTTGCTGCTGCTGCTACCATTGTTCGTGGCAGCGCTGCAACGCGACGCAGTTAATTGGTTGTGGCTAACGGCAATTGCCATCTTTCTTTGGCACTTTAATTATGTTTTCGATGCAGTTGCCCAGTTTTTAGCCAGGTTCTATCTGTTCAAGTCGTTGAACTGCATTTTTTGCCTTTGTTGTCAACAGCATTGCAGATAAACGCATAAAGCTGCATTGTTGCCTCGAAACTCGGCACACAAAGGGCCAAAAAGTTAACTATTGAATTGCATTTAGGCCACTTGTCTGTACAACATTTGTATTCAATTTTTCTGCCTGTTTTCTGCAATCTTCTTTTATTTTTTTTGTGTGCTGCCAAACAAAAGCTTGTGAGCCGCCATTGCAATGGCGCAACATGCGTTTCCGTTTCCGCACTGAAAGTTGCACAAAACTTTTGTTTAACTTGCATTGTGTTTTTGATATATATTTTTGTTGTTTCTGTTGTATTTGTGTTCGTATATATATTTTCTTGATTCCACATTTGTTATATTTGCCTGTCGTATTGTTTTTTTTTCTTGTTTTCCCTTTATATTTTTGTTTGCTTTCTTTTTGGGTGCAAATTTTTGCATTTCATAAGTTTCAATTGCGCACAACTTGCTGACAGCAGCAGCAACAGCAGCAGCATACATGCAGCTTGTGCCGATCCCAGTCGTGCTCTCGGCCATAACATGTGTAAACAGGGCCAAACCAAAAAACAGTAAACTTCCTTTACTCCTGCTTTCCAATTCGGACACCCTTTCTCACTCCTGCCATCCAGTGGCATCCGACAGCATTCATATGTGTGTCAGTAGTTGACTTTGCTTTGGTTTGCTCTTTTGCATTGCTTTGCATACTTTTTGTTTGACTTCGACTGAATGGGCGTTACTTTTATACCCTAATATTGTCCAGGCTGTTTGTTAGGCGTAGAGCACTCAACCTCTCTTTCGAAACTCTTTACACTCATAACTAAGATGAAAACTGAACAGATTCCTTTGTGGAATGCAATTTTGGTTGTCCCTTACATCGATTTACATTTTTAGAAAATTTGTTTGCAAGTTTTAAGGAATGTTTGCCAGACTCATATATATTTTGTCCTTATTGGTTTACAAAGTTTTCCTATTTATGGTAAATGCAATTTCAAAGTCCAAATATTTTTCAGATTTAAGTTGTTTTTTTTCACAAACCTTTGGAGATAGATTTTTTTAAGTATTGAAGACTTTGATACTGCTTACCTCCCTGTCTCCTTTGAACTAAGCCTAAAATCGATTTTTAATACAGAATAAAAAAACGGGCACAAAACATATTTTTGTGTTTAAAAACAAACTTAATTTATATTCTAATCGAGTTCTTTAACCACAATTTAGTATTTAAAAAAAAAAGATACTTTCATACTTTCTCTTTGGGGTTAAAGTTTGGGGTCAACATTTTTGTGCAATATTTGAATACTATTCGTTTTTTCTGATTGAAAATTTGTTGTAAGTTATCTCATGGGTTTTTTAAAGCAACATAATTTCGAAAACTAGTTCGATTAACTTGTGAAATGCTTTTTAAGTTTAGTATTCCAAATATTCAGGTCTGTTCTTACTTCCGAGTACTCTTCATTCCGAAACGTTTTCGATTTTGTGATCATGTTTTTGAAACATAAGTTTGAATGCATCTAGTTCCACTGTTCCAAAGTCACAACTTTTAGAACTGAATATTAATACTTCTTCGGAATTCTGAACAGCTAATAATTTGGAATCTCGAATGTTTTGATAGGATTTGGGATTAGGCCTGACTGTATTTTAATTTTTTTTAATTTGGATTAATGACATTTTTATGTTATATATGTATACTGAGCATCTATTAGTCGGGCATTTACGATAAGACCACCTTCCACTGACTTTTTTTGTAGAGTTTTTGTAGCTGCCGTCAGCCGTCAGCGAGTTCGCACACACACACACATACATACACATACATGTACATGCCCATATGTTGCACGCATATTTCCGTTACGTTTCGCTGCGTACAACAAAGGATGCGTTGCAGTTCTTGATTTGTGCATTTCCGTGAGAATGTTGAAACGTGCGTGAGAGTTCGGAAGTGGTTGTTGCCTGAATGATGCCCCACTGGGCACAGCTTTGCCACAGTGTCAATTGGATGCGCTGTTGGCCTAGTTTAACGTAGCGTTAACTTAAAGCATCAATTGATTAAGTTTAGACTTTGCATGTTCTTTTGGCTGATAGAGTTTTTTTTTTTTTTTTTGGCTAAGAAGTTTCTGACTGCTGCTAAGCCCAAAAGCGAAGCGTTCGAAAGTTTTTCAATTACCTGACCGCCAAGTCTGACCTCAAGTCTCTGCATCTCTAGCTCCTGCTGAACAAATTTTCAAATTTGCTGCAGTTTTGTTTGTTCTTAAAAAGCAGGCGAACAAACAACACCAACAACAATAAACGCAACCACAAAAGCCAAACAGCGGCTTTTTGCGCCGCTGAGCAACATCAGCAACAAATTGAACAAGACAGCAAAAGTAGAAAGTGGCAAAAGTGGCAAGTGGCAAGTGGAAAGTTTCCGGGTTGCCTTCCAAAGTTATGAGCATGCAGGCGGCAAATGTTGTGGATTTTAATGATGAATATTCTAATATAAACTTGTAAGATAAGTTTATTAAATGCTTTTCAAAGGCATTTCGACAGTTTGCAGCAATCCTTGCTCCTTACTTAAAGCTTAGCTCAGCAGCTTAAAATACTACAAACTAAAAAATCCTTTGACTTTGTGGCTTGTGGGCGTGTCTTAATTGTTTTTCAATTAGCCGTGCTGCAAAAACTTTAAAGTTCATTAAGTTGCGCGTTTGTTTGAGGTTTTTCTGTTGCCCCAATACCAACATACAACATCCAACACCAACATCCCATATTTAACATCCAACACCCAACGCCACTGTGGCGTATGATGAATTTTTAATTACGCGTGCACAAAACGCAAACAAAAAACTCTTTGCAAATTGTTACTCGCAAAAAAATCAACACAGAACATAGCTATATTTTTTTTGTCTAGATGCTTTATCTGTCTGTGTGCAAAGTCAACAAGAGTCCACAAAAAAAAAAACGAAAATAAAACAAAAAATTGTTGCAATAACTGCAACAATGGCATCAATTGTTGGCCAAATGCCAGCGGCCCGCAACTGAGCCACGTTAATTACACAAACACAAGCCGTAGTGACCGGGTTGGGTTGCAATGGACTTTGCGCTTAGACAGGCGGCTTAAAACATAACACTTTGACCATGCACTTGACAATGAATTGAGTATGATTTTGACTCAATGACACTAGCTGAAAGTGACTAGAAAATGGTGCTGCGACGTTAGCGCTTCGAATGAAAGTTTTTTAAAGCTGTTGAAAACTACTTAGGCAAATTTTGTAAGCTGTTGAAGCTTTAAGCTTTTGATGAGCTTATATTGATTAAACTGAGAGCAATTAATCTCGTTTAAAGCTTGAACTTGATTTTAAGGATTTTATTGTAAATTTGAAAGTTATTTATAAGGAATTAATATTCATAAAAAGCTTAACTAAAGCTTTCAGTTGCTTTTAAAGATCAAATTTTAGACATCAATTCAAGCTTTGAGCTTTTGGAGAGCCCTATTATATTTAACTCAAAGCAATTAATCTATTTCGAAGCTTTTAGTTTCATTTAAAGCTTTCAGTGTAATTTGAAAGTAATATAAAACTTCTAGCTAGATAAATCATATTGCATTGATTAAAATGAAGTTCAGTCAAAGCTTTCAAGTGCTTTCAAAGCTTAAAATTGACAGCATTTAAAAATAAATACAATTAAATTTATTGCTGTCCAAAGGACTGCATTTAATAGTGCTTTAGTTGTGCTTTAAAATTGCATTTAAGCATTTAATTTTATAAAATGCAGTTGTTATCATTGTTGCTGTTGTTGCTTTTGTTGTTTGTGTCAACATGCCGCGCTAAAATTGAAAAACAATTCGATTGTTTTAAGCGTGAAATTCTTACACTGAAATGTTGAACACTTTTGTTTATTTATTTGTTTATTGGTTTTTTTTTAATACTCTCTAGCCTGATTGCAGTTGTAAATGTAAATGTTAACAAAAAAAAAAAAAATGAAAATAAACTCGAATGCAAGCTGAAAAAATTCGCGTATTGTCAACAGAATCAGCGTTCAACATCAACATCATTATTAAGAACATCATCAACGTCATCAACATCATCATCAGCTGTAGCAGCGGCAAGAGAAGATGTTTAATATGTTGCAGCCTCAATGGATACCCAATGTTTTTTACCCCATGTCTCCTGCTACCTACCCCAGCCCCACCCAATAGCCACAAGCATATTTCAACATTTACAATTTCCCTTATTGGTTGGAAATTCGTATCTTCATTTTTTTCTTTTCATATTGCTGTTGACAATTTCATTTTATTTTACTTCATTTTTTCTCATTCTGTTGTATGCATTTTCATATCAATATGGAAGTGAAGTGCGGTGTCAATCTGACATCTGTACGGCATGTTAACTTTTGTTACGCTTTAAATATATATATATATATGTATATATATTTGTATATTTATATACAACTATTTGTTATTCTCCTTTCAAGAGTGTAACATTGTTAAAGGATTTGGTTTGTGTTTGAACACTTGCCATCTGCACTTGATGCAATTTCCAAAGCAGTGCTCAGATTGATCATCTACTAAAATATTAAAAATACTTCAAGTTTCTTTCGTAACAAATGTTACAGATTTGAGTTTAAAAAGTTGATGATTATATATTCTGGTTTGCTCATAAAATAAAGCTGAAAATCTGCTTAGTAAAGTACAAAAATATCTGTTGTATTAATTTTGTCACATTTCTTAATCCGCTTTTGAGTTTTTTTATGACGAAAATAAAATTATAACTCAGCGAAACTGATTATAATCAACCAATTATAAAATAATTATTTTTGATTGTTTTCTATTATTTAAAATTAATCATTAATGACAAATTAAATTGAAAATCGCTTTAAATCACAATTATTCAACTGAAGCTCTAAATTAACTATATGTAATTGTTAAGAAGTATTTAAAAACTGCATATTTTGAAAATCATGTTGATTATGCATAGATCATCCTTAAAGGTTGTTATAATAATGTGGTTCCTTTTAATTTTTTTGAAAAAAAAAAGAAAAAAGAAGTTTTTTATTAGGTTTGTGAAATGTCCGTCCGTCCGTCCGTCTGTATGAACGCAGTTTTTTCCACAGTTTTGAAGCTAGAGCAACCAAACTTGGTATACATGTTGGTATACACCATAGTCAGACAAAGTGTCAAGATCTCTTAGTGGTAAGGTGTTTGGCTAAAACTCAAAAGCTCCCTGTTTGATTCCCAGTCAAGAATTTCAAGGAACATTTTCAATTTGTCACTTAAAATTGAGTTTAGAAGAAGCAACATGATAAATGACACAACCCGCATTAAAATTGTACTAGAAAAAACCCTTAAAAACATCAGTATTTTAATCTTGATTAACTTCTAAGCAAGTCTACATCAGAGACACTTAACTAGAGTAATCAAATTCGGGAGGCAAGTTCTCAGATGCCACACGCAGCTAAGTGATGTTACCAAGTTTGTATATTACCGTAGGCATGCCGCGAAAAACGTTTAAAGTAAATAACTAGACTGCTTGAAAGTTTAGAAATTTCCATTAAATTGACTAAAACATTGCATAAAATTGTAGCTAGTAGTTTATTTAATAACAAACTGCGCTGGCAAATAAGTATGCTAAAATTGTGCCTGCTGTGCGCTGAAAGCAGCTCTTAGAAGTTCTCTAGTCTATTATCATTGTTAAAGCCTGTTGCTTTTGGTATTGCTTTGTGTGTTTGTCAGTTGGAATGGAATATAGTACAAAAGCAGCTGCGATAAGCTGTCAAGTGCAACAGGCAGCAGGCAGCAGGCAGCAGTCAACGCGGCGAATGCGCAATTTCATCAAATCAATTTAGAAAAGTTGATGGAATTAGAAGCTGTCGCATTGCTTTAAATATGCTTTAAGTTAATTTTGTGCAACTTCGATTCGCATGCTAAAGGAACTGTGTGTGATGGGACCTCAAGCCAGCGGAGAGGATGATAAATACTTGTGCTCAACAACTAAGAAGGCAAGTTTGATAAGTGTGAGTGTGTGTGTTTATATGTGTGTTTTTGTGTGTGTGTGTTTGTGTGTGTGTGTGTTTGTGTGTGTGTGTGCAATGCTCGGGGGCTACAAAAACTTTGAAGCAACACACAGAGCCGCAACTTTGGCGGCGACATTTCCTTTGGGCCTTGGCTCAAATTATGCGGCTGGCAGCACCTGCGACTCAGCCAGCCAGCCGCATCCTTCGTTCTCTGCAACTGTCTCCCTCTGCATTCATCTTCGTCCTTTGCCTATTTTCTTGCGTCGCCTTGAGCCGTGTTCTGAGTGAACACTTTTGCCTGTGCTGTCATATAATGCATGGCATGTTATTTGTATAACTGAGGCAGCCTCTGTAATTTATGCAACGTCAAACATTCAAGGATCCATCAATTATACGTCTGCTTCTATAAATTGTTGTTATGCATATCAAATAGCATTGCATGAATGCGTAAATAATAAACACAATTAGCATTAGCAATTTAATCAGGCAATGCTAAATAAATGCAATTTTTTGTTTATACAACAATTAAAAATGTCCGCAATTACTATTTATTTGGTTACAAATGAATCAATTAGCAAAACAGACAAATGGCATACGTATTTTCATTTTCCATGTTGCAACGTGGCAACGTTGAGCGATGTCAAAGTTCAAATTATGAGTTCATCAAATGTCGAGGTGCATATAAAGCGACACTAGAAACAATGCACAAATACACTCAACAACAGACAACTCAAGTGCAATGTCTGCTGCATGTGTGTGGGTGTGTGTGTGTGCGTGTGTGTTGTGTGTGTGTGTGTGTGTGTGTGTGTAAGTGTGATTGTGACTGACAAACACAAACACTGCCGAGTGTTCCTAAAGTACAAATTTGTTATATTTTACAGAAGTCTTGCGTTTCTGCTGAAAGAAGCAATGAATTGCATGAAATCTAGTGATTTTTCAGTATCTTAACATACAGAAAGTCATGTACTACTGAGACGTTCCTTTCCCTATTCAGTTGTTTAGCATATAGTGCTTTCTTTGCAAACTTAGATTATTTGATCTGATTAGTTCCATGAACTGAAATCTTGATTCTCTTTTCAATCCTTGTGATATTTTCGTAGCTTAGCAGGCTGAAAGTTATGGACTCCTGAGACGATGCCTTCCTTTTAGCATATAAAAGAGTTCTTTGCAAACTTAGGTTATTTAATCTGTTGTTGATTTCCTTCTGATTTCTTTCAATAAACTGTAAAACGCCCTTTTCTTTTCATGCTTCTAAGTTATAATAGCATCCAGAGACTGAAAAACTGCCTGCTTTAATCATGCTTTTCCATGTTACTTTCGTAATTGACAATTCCAAGCTTAAGCCAATAGTCTTCATAGATAAAAGACTGAGCTGTAGTCCTCATATTTTATATATTCTCAAATATATATTCTTCTTTTTTTGGTAGTGAAATATGAATGTGCTTTTCAGCATTCAAATTGCTGCTGGGCTATATAACAATTTTTCAGTGACTTGCATTGTGTCGCAGACAAATGGCTCTGGTGTGGTTGACTTAGTTGATGATATGTCTATGTCAGGGAATGGGTTGGAATCTGAATGTCTGACCGAATGTCAGAGTCAACCATTTGACCATAAACTAGCTTTGAATGTGCCGCAATCAACCAAGCAGTGTTGTTGCACAACTGCTTAGGGTGACAGCTGACTGTTGACTGTTGAGTGTTGACTGTCGTCTGTTGACTGCTGTTATTTGAGCCAAGCTGTCAAATGTTGCTGGGATGCATGGGTTAAGTACTTTTGCTCTGTCTCGCTTTCTCACTCTCTATCTCGCTCATTGTATGTCTGTGTGTATTGTAATGATAGCGGAAGTGCACTTAATTTAATTAATATGCTGATAATTATGCAGGTGTTTGTAGAGTAGGAGCTGGCAGTTGCAAATGCAGCAATTTATTTACACAGCTTGTATTAATATCACTTGAGTTGAAGGACCTTCCATTGCATAATCCTCATTTTCAAGCTGATTGTTGCGCAAACAATAATGTCAATTAAAATGCACATTTTTATTTTTTTATTTCAACTGTTTGTTTGGCAAACAGCGCAAAAATGCATTTAATGCTGTTGATTATGTTAATCCTTTGAATATAAAGTTACACTTCGTTAATTATTATGTCATCAAATTGTTAAATTGTAAAGTTGACTTTTGCTTTTATCTCAAAAAAACACAGCATTCTTGGGATTGTTGAAAAACTACATAGTTCGTTTTTCACAACCTCTGAGGAGCCGCTGGAGGAACCGACTGAGGCACTCCTGGAGCAAGCAGTCCAAACCTATATAAATAAAGAATAAAGATTAAAAAAAAAAGTAAAATATTAATAAATTCATATTGACATATTTTTCTTGTTGCTTCTTCAGCATATGGTGAATTCATTTCATCTTCACGTAAGCACTTGTTACTTTAAGCATTTTGAGAATTTAATTATTATCTTTCGTTATCAAATATTTGCTGTGGGACATGTTACTTTCATTAGTTCTGGTTACTTTGTGTAAAAGGATGAGCTCAGTTTAGAATTGACCAAGCAGAATATTCATTACTTCACAAAGAAACAAATTTTGAATGCTGTTTGTGCAACCAACATGTAATTTCACTTAATTAGTATAACAAATTGCAGCCCAACGGGTATGTCAATCAAATATTGTTGTGTAATTTGTGATATGTAATATACGTATTTGTCAAATTAGATTACAGGCAGCTGTTGTTGCATAACGAATGTTCTATTGTTTGTCTCATCATATTTCATTAGATTGTTTAATCGAGTTAATTAGTTGCCACATCAAGCAAAAGTTCTTCAAATCAAATGGGCAAGCATCAACTTGCCTTTTGTGGCACACATAATGTCAATTATTCAATTAGAAATGTTTGCTGTTTGCCACAAATAATCACCATAGCAATAAATACAATTTTCGTGCACTTTATTTTTAATTCAAGAAAGCAGCTTTACGATTTTAACTAGTGTATTTTATTATATGTATGGTACGTATATGAAGTACGTTTACAATAGCACTTCAATGGCATTTACAAACGACGCTGTCGAAGGCCATTAAAAGTTATTGCAAGTAATAACCAATTAAAGTGCAAAAATAAACATCAATTATAAAGGGAAAACTGTTGGAAAATGTATGTTTGTAGCTCACAACTTTTGTGGAAACTGGCAACTTTGCTGTGCCAGAATGTGTAGCACTCTCTGCTCAATAAGTAATATGTATGTGGCACGCTTGAAAATTTATGCACAATGTTGCGTTGCCCCCAAACATATGTATGCATGCATCGGCAGTGGCATAAGTAATCAAGCTGCCCCCAAAAAGTGGCATCCACAACTGGCCACAGTCCACATGTGCAGACTGCCAAGTAAATATGCATGTAAAATGTTTTTATGCTCTCCCTCGTTCTGTGTGCTTGTGTGTGTGTGTGTGTAGCATAAGCTGCCATAAGCAAGATGGCAGCATATGTCTTTCTTTCTCCATGCAACATTATATATAAGTCACACCTGACGGCGCCTTAAATAGCTGCTTTTTAATATACGTGTACTTGTGTCTAATAGAAACTCGAGTACCTAACTAGAAGTGTTTTGTTGCAAGTGTTTAGTTTTTGCTGCAAGTTGCTTTAATTGATATGCAATGAGTATTTACATAGCCCTACTTCAACTCTGCCACGCCAACTTCCGCCCCAACAACTAGACCAACTTCCGCTCCAACAATACCCCCAATATCCGCGCCAACTCTCCCAAAACTTTGCTCGCTTTAACAAGTGCTTTTATGTAATTTTTGTCCTAGCCTTTTACTACTTTCTTTTTGGCCAAAAAACAAAGTTTTCAAACACGTTGCGAACATGAACACAAATTGTCAAGGTGTGCCCTTAAGTCTTACATCAGCGCAGCACCCCCCAAAAATTACACTGCTCGAAAATAGTGTAGACATTTGCGACATTTGACATTTATTGTTGCATACTTACTTAGCGGGAAGAAGGGGGTGTCAAACTTGTTGTCAAGTTGCGCATACGCCGTTTGTGCCAAGAGACAGCTGAAAGTTTTACCCTCATCCAAAGGAAACTGCAACCTGACAGCAGCAAGTACAAATAAAATAATATTTATTATTAGTCAAAAGCATTTTGTATAAATTTTATTGCACTTTTTATTATAAACTTGCAGAGAGTATTTTAATTTTGTCACTAAATGTGTAACGCGTTGAAGGAGACGGCTCCGACAATATTAAGTGTATATATTCTTGATCAGCATCAACAATCAAGTCGAACTAACCATGTCGTCTGTCCGTCTGTCTGTCTGTTTATATACGAACTCGTTACTCAGCTTTAAAGCTATCTTGATGAAACTTGGCACATATGTCAAAATCGGTTGAATCGGACCACTATAACATATAGCTGCCATTGGAATCAATCAATCTAACTTAACTTGATTGGCAAGAAACACAGCATTCTTGGGATTGTTGAAAAACTACAACAGACACAATTAACAATTTAGTTTTTCACAACCTCTGAGGAGCCGCTGAAGGAACCGACTAAAGAAAATCAAGTCGAAACTTCTATAAATATTTTTAAAAAATAAATACAAATAAGATATAAAGAATCGAAGCAAATAAGAAGTAAGAAAAAGTTGCCCTATATGAGAATCAGCCAAGCGTTGGCTTAAACTGTTTGAGAATTATAATGCAAAAAGTAAAAAATAACTTGAATTTGTCACAGCTAGCTATGATACAGAAATTATCTTTCGCTTTCTTTTGCAAAAAATCTGTGCTCCTTAAATTTTAATTTACAATTTAGGCAACGAAACAATACAGCTAAAAGTATTTGAAATTTGAAATTAAAAAAATTGAATTAATATAAAAATTTTGAAATGTCGTCTGAATCATTAAATAGTAATCCCAGCATTTTCTGATGAGCCAACGGTAACCGAAATTCCGATGCCGCATAGCATAGGGTATTTTGTATTTTGTCACGAAATGTGTAACGCGTTGAAGTAGACGTCTCCGAACCTTTAAGGTATATACATATATGTATTCTTGATCCAAGCCAAGTCGAACTAGCCGTGTCCGTCTGTATGTCTGTCAGTCTGTTTGTAAGTTTAAAAGCTATTTGATGAAACTTGCCACACATGTTAGAATCGGCCGGATCGGAACACTATAACATATAGCTTTTATATGCAAAACTTTACTGCAAGGGTATATATCTTCGGATAACCTTTTCTTTCTTGTTTTCAAACAATAATAGCTAAATTTGCGTTGAATAAAAATAAATATTCTATCTTATATTTATCTTATTGTTCAGGTTATCATCTTTGCTTGACAGCATTTTGCAAACCTTTTTGGGTCAACTTTAAAGTTTTGTAAATGGTTCATAAAGCAAATGTCTGAATATAACAACTGCAACCTCTGGGCATACTTTGATAGCATATATGTATAAAATATGTATTTAAAAACATTTTATTTGAGTTTGCAAACCTAGCTTTTGTAAATAAATAAAATATTTGCATACTGCATGTCATGTCCTTTTGACTAGTTGCTTTCATATTTGGTTTAATATTCATTTATTTGGATGCATGCAATTTAAATGTCAATTGAAGTGCTAAAATTGTCAGCTTAGTACTTTCAAAACTAAGACTATAACAAAGGTTAACATTCACATATCACAATGCAAATATTTGCATTTTATTGAAATATAGAAAAACTAAATACAGCACAAAGAGTGTTAAATTACAACAATACAAAATTGTTTTCTTTCACTTATATTTTGATTATGAAAGAAGTTTATAAGGAGCTTAAGGAACTTATGTGTAGTTATTAAAATGCAGGACAAACATTCAAATAATTTTCTTTTATAAGAGAATGATAGAAGAAGTTTTGCAGCAATTGAAACATTGTCCTCCAGTTATACATCGAAGGAGCGTAAAGAAGGATAATATCCATTCATGATTAATTAATATCACAGCAAAAATGATCGAAAATCAAGTTTTTGTATGCAAAAGTTTGGTGCAAGGAAAGGATAACGCTTTTTCCATTCTTTCCTTTGTATGCCACACAAAAAGGGTGAAAAACTTTCTGACGAGCACTATTCTTTAATAGCTGTTTTCATCTTTCTGATACTGAGTTTATATTTATGCCATTTAAATGTCAATTTAAGCGCTGAAATTGTCAGCTCAACTGTCACTCTCTCACTTTTTAGCATCTGGCACTTAAATGCACAAAAAAAGTGGAAAGAAAGTAAAAAAGGTTGAAGTTCACATGTCAGAGCCAAGTTGAAATCAAAATATTTGCATAACGTTGGAATGTTGGAAATTGCAAGACCAGAAAAACCTGAGAAGGGGAAAAAAACAGAAATAAAAAAAAAAAACCAAACCAAACCAATGCAGTCAAATGGAGCTGTTGGCTGTTTGGACGTGTACTGACATGTTCCGACGAGTTTTGCAGGTGTCAGCATAATTGACAGCAAACTGTGACAGCTTGTGGTTAATTAGTTGCAACGTTGCCACCGTTGAGGCAACATTCAACACTCGTCAGCAAATGAGCCACAGATTGAAGGTGCAACATCAAAAAGTGGGCACAGCCGCTGTCTGACGTCATCATCATGTGGCATGTCCTTATCATGGCAAATTTCCCCAGCATACAATCAAAGCCAAAAATTCAATTAATTTGTGAATAAACGCAAATTGAATTGCGTTTGCGTTTGCATTGGCGTTGATGTTGTCGCGGTTGTTCCCCCACTCCCCACCCTTTCAACCACATTCCCATTTCTTATGCAAGGCTCTCGAGCTGCATAATTGCCAGTGACATGGCCGCACTTGCACTTGGTTTTGCACAACGCTGCAACAGCACAGAGAGGAGCAAGCAGCAAGCAGCAAGGAGCGTGAGGCGTGGAGCAAGGAGCGTGAGGCGTGGAGCGTGCCGACGCCATCTTTGACGGCTTCTTAATTAAAAGACTGTCAATCTGTGTATATGCAATGCCGGGCACAACAACAACAACAACCGAACAACGTCAACCAGGATATAGGCAACCAGGAGCGGGCAGGAGGCAACGAGCCTGTCACAGCTTTCGTTGCTGCAGCATCCGGGAGTGCTATTGTTAGCATCAAGTCATGCGCGTGGCAGGCAAAAATGGTTAAAAAAATACACACAAATACGCACCCATACACAAACACACACATACACACACATACAAAGGACCAGCAGCAGCAGGAACGGCGTGAGCTTTGGTGCAATGCAATTGCACTTTGCTTATAAGCAGCAAAAAGCTGAGGAAAAAAACGGAATACACTGCGTATGAGTGCTAACGTTGCAGCAACTTAGACTAATAGATATCCTGTAGGGAGCTAGACTAGAGAGAATCAAATAATTTGTCAGTTGAGCAAATCCAGTTTCGGCTTATGATCCACGTTTTTCAAATCTTTAAAGTAGAATTTTAGTTCGAAACCGGACTAGTCCGATTTTCTCCCGAAAGACCAATTCGAATACTTCTCATTCCATTTGTCTCAAAAGCAAAACATTTTTAATTGCATTTCCTGTTGATAATCGAATTTCAGAACAGCTGATAATACCAATTCCGAATGTTTTGATCGGAATGGAAAATGGGAACAGATCTAAAAATTGGCATGTTAAGAAACTTTTTTAAGATTTTCTTGATTTAAATGGTTCATTTCAAAAACAGATTGCAGCTTTGCCCTCAACAAGTGCAAGATCTAGACTAAGATATTCTCTATTAGAAGTAATGCTGTCTTTCTCAATTTAAAAACCCTATCAAAATATTTTCTATGATTTGCATTATTATTAATTTCAGAGGTATATAAGAATGCTATATACCAAATTTACTAGCTCTAGCATTTACAGTTTGCTGGTTAAACATTCTTGTAGAAGAAAAAGCACATAAAACGAACTCCTTACTTTATGGGTTAAGTTATAAAGTTTTGTGTAAAGTTTGGTATGCCCTACTTAATCATAATTTAAGATGCAGGGCATAAGAATGCAGAAAAAATGACTTATAAAACATTTGCAGCAAGCAGGCTGTGGGGTTTCGGGGTAGGAGTTGAGTAGGGGGCAAGGGGTTCGACTGACTCATACAATACAAGTGGCGCTCATTGACAGCTCGCTGACGTGATGTATTTACGCCTTTGTGATGTGTCTGTATGTGTGTTTTTTGTGTGTGTATGTGAATGTTTGATGTTGCATGCTTTTAGGCGCTGCTCCTGCAAGGCAATGTGCTATGATATGGGAGGCAGCGACAGCAGCAGCAGCATCAGCAGCAGGCGTGACTGCAACGACAACGTCAACTTCAACTTCAACGTGCCACAAATATCAATATACACATCGCAGCAGCATCAGGGCTGGAACGACAGGACTCGCCTGATATCCTGGCCGAGCGTCTTGAACACGTTTTGCACGTTTCTCAAGTGCTGTAGTTTGGCTGATTCCCTTCCTGTCTGCCTCTGCCTCTGTTTGGCTGTCTCCTTGCAACCTTTCCATCGAAATGTTCGCCGTTGTCAGCAACTTTGTTTTTGCATGATTTACCGCACGGATACTCGTATATTTGTCGTTTTCAACGTAATTTGCATATTATTTACAATGGGGAAACTTTTAAAGCATATTTCACACCTGCTGGCCAAACATTTTAACGCCGTGCTGCCTTTGCCTTTGCGTTTGCCTTTGCGTTTGCGTTTGCCTGCTGATGATGATGACTACCGAGACGAGCACTTGGGCGAGTCCTTTGCTGTCTAGGACGACGTCTTTGCAGCAACAGCAGCAGCAGCAGCAGCAGCAGCAGCGGCATCCACGCAAATATTTTTAAAGTTTTTGACATAGTTTTGTGTGGCAGAGTTGCAGCTGGGCCACGCCCACTTAAGCACGCCCCAACGCACACACAGTTCGAAGTGCAGCCGCGGCACGGTGGCTAATGAGCTGTATTTGTTGTTGTTGTTGTTGTTGCACGTTGCCTGGCTGCCTGTTTGCCATGTAACGGAAGTTGCGCGTAATGCACTCGCCCATGCATTTTTTATCAACTTGGTGTGCACTTAAAGTGCGCAAAAGAAAGAAATATTGTTTGACTGAAGCAAAAAGGTGTCGCACAAAAGTGTGTCCTAATATGCTTGGAGTTGCATAAGGCATAAAGGCAAAGTGGCATGCGGCATGAGGCATGAGGCACCTGAGTGTAAGCTTGAGTTAGAGTAGTTATGCAGCATTGCATAATGAGCTGGCAAATAATTAATTTTAATTAATTGCTCTGAAGTTATTTGCAATTACGCAATTTTTTGCGCAAATAAACAAGATATTGTGCTAAAAATATAATAGCAAATGGAATGGAATGAAGGGAAGAGTGGAAATGTAAGCAGATATAAATAAATAATTGTTATATAATAACAATAGTGAAAGTGGTTATGTGACATAAAGTAGAACTTTGTAAAGGAAATAATTGCATGATGAAATGTGAAAATAAAAGGTGAAATATGGATGAGTCAAAAGTGAAAGTTATATTTGATTCGAATTTGAACCAAATTTCAGCTGTTTGAAATTAAAGTTCAGAAGTTGGAAAAGTGGAATGTGGAATTGTATTATATTTGAATGTATGATTGGAATTAAAGAAACAGGAACTTGAATGAACCAACACGAAGCTTATACGATTCAAACCTCGTCAATATTTTGAGAAAGTGATATTTCAGCATAAGTTTATCAATATTTCCGTTGAGGGTTCAATTTACTAGAATCCTAAAGCAAAGACTGAATTCGAGTTCTGCAAAGCTTCGTCTAATGTGAACTTTTAGCCCTCTTCTGAATTCCACTTTCAAAACAGTTTCACAAAAGCAAGCCTTCAAGAGCGCATACAAATTAATTGAACGTAGAAAAAATATAAGCTTCTTACTTTTATACATCTCCTAATAGCTCCAAATGCTACATAATTTGATGTGCAAGTGATTCGAAAGAGGAATTCAGAACAGGCATGAATAATAACATTCACAGATAACTCACTTCCGCTAAACATTGCTGAGAATATTAAAGCTTTATATTCGAATAACTCAACTAATGTGAATAATAAAATCATTCAGAGGAAACTCACTTTCCAAAAAATATTGAAACTTTGAATGCGTGCAATTTTATTATTTTTTGGCAATGACTGTAATAACAAATCAGATGCATTTTTATGATACCTAAGGATGAGCTGAAATACCTAAATGTGTATAAGCATTAAAGTATTTAGAAAATTTACTCATTAGTCCATTTAGATAACACAATTTGAGTTATTCATCAGAATTCATAGCATACTTTTCAGTGCTCTTTTCATTTTTTTTTGTTACTTTGCTGAGCTGCGCCTCGCTGTGAATAAATTAGTTGACTTTGCATTAAATTTTATATTTTATGTGCTATTTTTGTGGCATTTTGCGCGCTGTTTTAGTTGTTGTTGTTTGGCATTTTCAATTTTTTTGTTGGTCATTCATTTCCATATCAATAACAGCGTGACTCCAAAGCGAAAGCGCTCGCGGGGAGGTCAGCGCCAAATCGTTAACATCAGGAGCAGGAGGAGTAGGTCTAGATGAATAGGAGCAGTTGGAGTTTGGAGCAGAAGCAGTAGCAGTAGCAGTAGCAGTAGCAGCATCAGCAGCCCCACTAAAATCGCATTTGGCTCCGGGATTATTTGCTATAATTCATGCTGTCAATGCAAATTGAAATTGTGTCACGCAGTCAAGTCGGACGACGGCCAGTTGAGGCAGCTGGGGCAGCCATTCAGTTCCAATTTCAGTTGCTCAGCTCAACTGCTCTCTCTCTCTCTCTCTCACTCTTTAGTTGCCTTCGGCCGCGTGCAAATTTCCATTTCTCGTTAGTTTTATTCTTTCCTTTTCTTTATTTTTTGTCCACATTTTATTTCTATTTTTATTCTTTTGGTGTCACCGCAATTGTTGCCCAGCGCCCAGTCGTGGGACACACACACAAAAAAAAAAAAAAGCCGGCGCTGGCAAAATCTCAAAACACAAATGGATTTTTAAATTACCCTCGTGGCAGTCAAAAATATAATAAAACGAGCAAAAGTCTAAAACATTTTTCGGTTGTAGCGCTTGTTTTTTTTTTGTGACGGTGCAGAGAGGTGCATTGAATTTATCTGACGACATTCAGCTGCAGTTAGTTTAATTCAACTTGCATAAGGATATACCCGTTTTCTATGTGCGTATCCTTTTTGGGCATAAACTATGCAATGGGCGACGTTCTCGAGCGTGAGGACGTTTAAGCAATTTTTGCATAGAAAGCAGAAGTGGATGTTGCTCCTGGACAGGATCTGGCTTCCTTTGCTTGCGCTCTTTGCTGCCAGTGTTGAGTTATGTTTCTTGTGCGTTTCCCTCTTCTCTCTCGCTTTCCCTCGCTTCCTCTGCCATGGCCATTGAAATGCACTGAAGCGGCTGGCATGTTTAGTCAACCCCTCTTGATACCACCTTCAACCTTTCTTTCGCCCCCTTTTTCCCAACTCTATATTCGTGTAGCACGGCATGTCTCAGTGTCGTTCCTTTTGAATTTATTTCGCTTGCAGGCGCTGCTTATATAAACCAACTGCAATGACAATCAATTGGACTTGGAGTTGGCAGTATTGATATTAAGTTACTAGGACATTAGCTGAAATTGTCATTTAAAAATATATGATTTATGCAGAACCGTCCAGTTATAGTTACCTAATGAGATATAAAATACTTGGCATAGTTTGAAATTGTGAGCAGTAAGTAGAGTTTTAAGCTTTAAGCTGATTAAAGCTTGCTTAAACTTTAGATTGATTTTTAGCCTGTTCTTACAAATGCATGTGTACTTAAGTGCATGTTTTTTCTTCAATAATAATCTCAAGCTCAAATGTTATCTTTAGCTGGTGTCATTTTCAGCACTTTTTACATCTATCTACCCAATAAAATATGCAAAACTTAAGGTGGCAGCCGTTTAGACATGACTGGTAAAAAACAAGTCAAGCTTAAAGTTGACTAAAGCTTACTTAAAGCAGATTAAAGTTCACTCAAAGCTAAAGCTTAAGTTTCAACTTCAGCTGGTGTCATTTTCAGCATTTTCTATGTTTCTTGACCCACTTAACTAAGAACACTTCCAATAAGTCGAGCTTTAAGCTCATTAAAGCTTGCTTAAAGCGGAGTAAAGCTGACCTACAGCGATACTTAGTATATTTTGGCCAATATACCTGAAATTAAGTTTAAGCTTAAGCGTAAACTGGTGTCATTGAACGTTAGCATAACAAATATTTCACCTCATGTGAACACAAGAGCAAAACTCAGAATATATGTAGGTAAAAAGGGACGTTGAGAGAAGGTGTTTTGGGAAGAGGGAAGGCAATGCCCGACAGATTGTTGCATTTGTTTAATGTCAGTGCTAAGTAATTGGAATGCGTCGCATTTGAAAAGCAAACAACTTGACAGCGAACAAAACTTGAATTTATTACCGCAACAAGACAAGCGTAGGGCTGTCGCTGGGGAGTAGGTTAAAGAGAGACAGGACGTAGGGTAGGGGGGCGAAAAGTTTCCATATAAGTTGCTGCTAAATTATTCGAAATCAACGACTTGGAAACCAAACTGAATGCAATTAATCAAACGTAAGAGGCCAATGTCAATTGCACACACGCTTACAGAAACACACACAAAAGATACAAAACAACAACAAATTGACAAGCCACAAGGACACCTTACACGCCCCTACTTACGACCCTTGGCACAGCTGTATCTGCAATCCTTTGGTGCATTGTTGTTGGCAAACACTTTCTTGACCAGCACAAAAAGCAACAACAATGCAACAACACACTAATCTATAAATTTAACACACGTGAGAGATTATCTATGTGATTGTGATTGTGTATATGTGTGTGTGTGTGTGTGCGAGATCCTTTAGGCTCTGGCTACGTGTTTGCAGTAACACGTGCAATTTGTTGGCCCTGTTTGCTGCCAAAATGTTGTATTTCTGGTTAGCCAATGTCCCTGCTAAGGACTATTTGAAGTGTGTGTGTGTGTTCAGTGTGTTTGTGTGTCTTCTGTGTGTGTGTGTGTGCTGTGTATGCCACGTGCCACACAGTCATTGAGCTAGTTTGCATGTCTAACTAGTTGGCCTCAACTAGCATTAGTTAATTTAAATAATTGCAGAATTTGAAATTAAATCGAACATCAGTTTCAGCACGGGCTGACAAATTTGACCAAAATGCAAATTGTCCTCAATGGAAAACACAGCTGTGATGTTTTGTAATTGTAATCAAGATGTGTGTGTGCACTTGAGTAAATAATTAATTTAATTAATTTATAATAGCATTTTGAGAAATGTTTATACATTCATAATGTACCTACATAAGTTGCTTTAATTGTTTTCTTGCAAGCTTTAACGCTATTTCAGATGATAATTTTTATGCTTTTTGCATGTTTTTAATAACAGATAAAAGAATTTTATTTTATTTTTAATTTTTTAAATCGATTATAACAAAATTCGATAAAGCAACTTTTAATTCAAGCGGATTAACATTTGTGCTGCCAGCAACAATGTTGCGCAACATTTTGAAAAGACAGCCTTCAGCTTGAGTTTACACTCGCTGCAGAAAGCACATTAACTATGTGAGGGAGTTAATATAAGACATGGCAGACATACATAGAAGCGTAGAGCATAATTTAAATAATTTAGATATAGTTTTAATATTAAGCAACATTTCTGAAATAAACGACACAGCTCAAAGAAACACAGTTAAGAGTATTTACGTTGCGTTACACCAACGTTATCGTGCGACTCTTTTATGTTTTCACCACATACATTATATTCACCACACACACTGTTTGCATGGCTTGTTGTTGTTGGTGGTGGTGGATTATGTTGCTGAACGCAACATTCTACTTGTGTTACGTTACGTTACGTTTAGTTTACGTTGTGACTTCGAGCCGTTTGGACGTGTGAGCGCATTGTGTTTGAGCGCCGTTTTCTATGAACTTGGCCTGCGCTACGCGTGCGCGCGACTTTAACCAAAAACACAACAATAATAATTGTAACAACAACAACAACAACAACAAGAGCAAGCACTTCTTGTACTACAACAGTGGCAGTACAAAAAAGAAGAAGCAGACAAAATTACCGGTTTTGTTGTTGTCTCTGCTGCACTGTGAATTTTAGCGCGCGGCTGCGTCGCGTCGCTGCTTGCAAATAATTGCACGTTTTTTGTCTCTGTCTGTCTGCTGTTTGTTGTTGTTCAAAAAAATCAAGTTGGCAAAAGTGCGTTGGCTTTTCCAATAAGCCGTGTGAAAGAAATTGTTAACAAAAAAAAAAAAAGAAAAAGTAATTGTATAAAAGCAAATAAAGTGCAGTGAAAAAATATAAAATAATATAATAAATATGCGTATTAATGTATAATAAATATTTAAATATTTAACAACAAAAAATTGCTTGTTTTAAAGGCTATTGTTGTTGTAGTTGTTGTTGCTGTTGGCATCTAAAGCGGATTATTTGCAACGGCGCGTTAAAATACAAAAACAAAGCAAAACAAAGCAAAAACAAAGCAAAAACAAAGCAAAAGCAAACAAAAGCCTGTAAGTTTTTCTTTTACCATTTAACCTGTTTGTGTGTGTGTTTGTCTGTGAGAGTTCGTGTGTGTGTGTGTGTGTGTGTATAAGCGCCATGTTGCATTCAAATGTATTTTTTTCCCAAACTCTCTCCCTCCCACTCGCTCTCCCCCTGTCTCTCTCTGACACCGGCACTTGACATCTGCTTTGAGCGTGTTGAAAACGTAAAATCAAATTTTGCCTGACAAATTTTTGATTTCGGAATTTTGTCAACTAGAAATGCAATTTCCAAAAGGACTCTCACGTACTTTTTCAACCTTTTGTTCCGCTTTTGACGTTCATTTAACTGCCAAATTGCTAAACTGACAAAAACTGACAAATTTGTACCGTTTTATTGGGCGCATTTTGTTACATATTTTAATTGTTGACTGTTGCACAAAGTGGCTCACAAAGGATGCAATATTGAAAACACTTATTTCGAGTAAAACTGATTTTGAGCAGGTTTTTTTTGTGCTCCTTTAAAATGGATAATGCGGCGTAATGAAGTACAGCTAGAAGGTTGAAATTTTCACCTTAGTTGCTTACTATGCGCAACTTGAGGCAGGGAAATGTGAAAAATTCGTGTAAAACTGTTGTATGCAACTTTTTTGTTTATTTTCCGATCAGCTACAAACTAATTTTCAAAAACCTACATAAAATTTCAACAATGACTGCATACCACATTTTTTGGAAAAGTCAACCCACTGGGTGGAAATTATTTTGTCAAGTTTGTTAAATATGCTTCAAATTCATTTTAAAAGCTCTATCTTTAAGGAGTAACAAATATCGTGTTTTGAGTATTTTGATTTTTATAAAATTCAAACACACATTACTTTTTCAAAAGCAAGTAAGGCTAAATATCAGCTACGTTTTTTGTTGAACTTTTGCCAACTTTGTTCTCAAAGGTTTGTTTTTCGGTTTCTTGGTGCATTTGTGGCCTTTTTGAGCCTAACTGTTGCTGCTATGGCTTCGACTCGTTCTAATTAAGTTGAACAAATAATGCTAAACACATAAAAGCCACAAAAACACAAAACTAAACGACTTTTCTCTCAATTTTCTCAGCTGCGGCCAATTAGCAAGCTGGCCTAAACCGCTGCTAAACTAAGGAAAAAACACAAGATTTATTTAGCTGCTTCAATTCACACTTTGGGCCAAGCTAAGCGCAAAAGACGAAGAAGACGACGACGAAGAAGAAGAAGAGTGCAGTTCATGAGGTTCAAAGCGAAGGCAAAATACAAAACAATATAAAACTTGAATACGAAATGAGGCAACAAAGCGGGCAGCACAATAAAAGTCACATTCAAAGCGAAATAAAACATGTGCTAAGGCAAAAACACAACAACAAACAGACAGCAAACAAAGCCAAACAACAAACAAAGATACAAATGTATCTTGCAAGTTGTATGCTGTTTTTTTTTTTGGGGAGTTCAAATGCTGCGCGCATTTAGATTTACACGCTGTCGGCATAAATATTTCATTCCAACTAAGTTTTGTATCTTTTATTTTGAAACTGTAGCTGTATTTGTATTTGTATCTGTATCTGTCAGATACATTATTCACAGAACGATTTAGTCAGCAAACAGCAGGCAATTCATTTAGCTATGAGTTGCAAATGAAATGCGGCGCCTCAATTTTCGGCGTTGTTGTTGTTGTTGCTGCTGCCACATGCAGCATGCCACATAAAACATAATTGCTTTAAGCTGAAAGATACATTAACTGCATGCTGCTTCTTTCTTTTATTTCTCTAGTTGGAATGTCGCGCCAATCAGAAGGCAAGTCCAGTTTCAGCTCTGAAGACTTGTGGCTTGAAGTTTGTGGCAAGTTGACTTTGCTGCTACCAAGTCAAATTGTTGTAAAACGGGTTTTATGTTTGTTGTTGTTGTTGTTGTCTTTGCTGCTGTTTGCTACTAGTTTTGCTCCCTCTCTCTCTCTCTCTCTCTCTCTCTCTCTCTCTCTCTCTCTCTCTGTCTCTAGCTCTGGCTCAGCCGTTCTCTTTTGTTCTCTGCTCTTGCCACAAGAAGTTGGCCGGCAGCAACCTTTCGCTGCCACCAAAATGAGTTTCAGTTGCAGCTGTCGCTTGGACCATCCTGCCTGAAACCCCATCACAACGTGCCTCTCTCTCTTCTGCCCCTGCCCCTGTGCCCTACCTCTGCCTGGACTCTCTGTGTGTTGTGGCAAACATAATTTTTGTAAATTGCAGCGGCAACCTGTCGCCTCAGCCGGTTTTCAGCTTTTCACTTGCCACAGCACTTTGGGCAGACGAACTTGAACATTTTTTTAAACTTCGATGCTTGTTTCTTTTTTTTTTGTTTTATACCCTGTACTTAAAAAGTAAGCTTAATTGTTATAATCAGAGCTGTGCTGCCATTTTGGAACACTCTTTTTTTTGGTTGGGTTTTCGTACGCCACTTTTTTTTGAACCCATATAATATTTATAGTTGGACTAAACTTATTCGGGCCTGTTCTCATTTCCGTTAACATTTCATTGAAACCAAGTATTTATACATCATTCTAAGTTCAGCACAGCCAATTGGAATCGGAAATGGAAACAGGACAGCAGAAGTACATTTTGGAAAACTTAATTTTGGAAAACAACTAATAATGTTACTCGGAATTTAGAACACCTAATGTCCATCTACATTCGGAAAGCCAAACATCTAGTCATGTATAGACTTTCGGAATTCAGAACTGCATCGACATTCGGATTGCAGAACAGCATCGATATTCGGAATTCAGAACACCTTATAATGTCCATCAACATATCGAATATCGATACTGTTCTGAATTCCGAAAACCCATATACATTATAGACTTTCGGAACTCAGAACAGTATCGATATTCGGATTGCAGAACAGCATCGATATTCGGAATTTAGAACTTCTAACAGTGTCCATCGATATTCGGAATTCCGAACATTTTGATTAGAAACGCAAATGGAATTTTAAAATGAACTGATTTTTGGCCCAAAGATGCTGCTCGAATCTTATCAAATAGTTTTTCAGACATGAGAAACTTTTTCGCAAGTGTAAAAAACCTGCGCATTTTTTTTTTTTTTTTTGTAAAGCCTACGAATTTTCCGGTTTTAGCTGATTGCTGTCAAAATGTTGTTGCTGTGCACAAAAAATGTTAAATTTTTATAGTTTAGCTGTAAATTTGTTGCTGTGCTGCATGCAACATTGGTTGCGTTGTTGTTGTTGTTGTTGCCACATACATAAATTGCAAACTCATTACGCGCAGTTCGAGAAAGGCCTTAACTAACCACAGTCAAGAAAATAAAACGCATGCCGGCCGGTTTGCTTTCAACTTCTTTTCCCTTTTTTATATAGGTACTATATGTATGTGTGTGTTTGTGTGTGTGTGTGTGTGTGTGTGTGTGTGTGTGTGTGTGTGTATATTAATAACTTGTTTTCTCAACACACAAAACAACAACACGCTGATTAATTAAACATTAATATGCGACAGCGTTCTTTGAGTTGTGTTTTGTTTCGTTGCGTGGCAAACACGCGTTGAATTAAGCAGAAAGTCATCAAGCAGTCTATAAAAATCAAGCTGCTGCTTTGTTCAGTTTTGTTTATTAAATATGTTTATTTACTTAAGCCGGTTCTTATAACTATACTTCTTTTTATCTCTTTTGATAGATAGATGTTAACAAATTTGGCTATTCATTTTGGATGATACTCGAACTAAATGGTAAGTTTACATTTAATATTTGATATTTGATGTTGGGCCTACGTATTTGCTTTGTTAGCCCACATTGATGACGTTTACAAGCTTCAATTGAGCCAAGTAAACACTTGAAGCAAGCCTGTATTTGTATTTGTATTTGTATCTGTATCTGTTGCTTTTGCTCATACACTATGTATCCATAAGATACACTCGTCATGTGTGTAGGCTGTTTCGGCCTTTTGTAACACGCTGCGTCCATTTAGATAACCTGTTTTCATTTACTGCTCCACACACACACACACACACACACACACTTGAAAATTGTTATGTTAGAATGAAAGCTTAATTGATGCATATACAATCGATATTTGTTGTTTTTTCTACTTCTATTAGTTTTGAATTTTTTTGTGGCTACAAATTGAGAGACAGTCGAAGTTACAAAGACTGCGACTGAGACTGAGACACAGCAGCCCGATTCACAGCTGGAACGGTTATGTCATGCGGCGACTAGACCATGATTGATGATTCAGTTTTTGAAGGCGCCCAAAATATGTTTAGGCAAATTAGATTTTATTTTGAATTTGTTGTGTGTGGCATCGCATTTTTGTTATTTTTTTGGTTTAGTTGTCAATGCAACAGGTGAAGAGATGAGTCAAATAGATGCTAGTTGTTTAAGCCCGCAATTGATATAGATACAGAGATACAGATATAGATATTTACTGTTAGATATTATAATGTTTGTCAAAGTTCTCTAAAACATAACAATTAGTATATTTTAACTACATGTTTAGTTAATTGAAATGGAATTGGGTTAGAAACTCGATGCCGATGATCAATAACTTTGTTTATCAAAAAGAATATGAAAAGTGCGAAAAAATTAAAAACAAAATTATTTCTGTGTAGTGGCAAAGCTAAAGCTAAAAGCTCTAGAAATTTCTGTGACACCTAAGATAGATTTTAATTTGGTTGGAAGAGATTTCCGTGAGACCGTCTATACAAGCAGTTCTGTTCTGGTTTATGCTTTCGTTAAGATATTGTGAAAGATGTATTTCCCTTAAATTATTTTTATTATTAGTTTTTATATCACTTTGTGAATTGAAGTCACTTGCATTTCTGAATTGAATGGATTCAATTTACTAAATGAACAAAAATATGTAAGTTTTGAACATGGAGCGGAATTTTATTAAAAAAAAGCTCCCGAAAGTGGAGACCAGAAAAAGAATAGAAAAATGTTTGTTTTGCAGCGTTTAGCATTACTTTTCGAAGTAGAAATAAAGTTTGTTGCCTGAAAGGAACTTGAGAGAAATAATACCTCGACATTTCAAATAAGATTCATTAACTTTAAATATCTTTTCAACCATTATAACATAACTTGATTTGCTTTAAGATCAAATCAATACCTTCCATTCATAAATAAGCACAAATAACTAGCTCTGCTCATAACTAATGTAAAACAGAGCCAGCAACCTCCATGGTCACTTGATTATGCGTAATTCATAGCTGATTGAAAAGCAGCTTAAACCATAAATAACATATTTATCAAAACCATTCAATATGCGTACTAATTAAAAATAGTTTAACTTATGCAGCAATTTTATTTGTTTGTTAAACTAAAATTACGTATTTCGTTTAGCTAACCAATCGAGTGTTCGATTTGTGCAATTTAGCAATAAAACATAAAACATAACAAACATTATTTATGTTGAATGCGTTTTGCAAATTGAAAAATATTCAATGCAATCAACTGGAAATTTATAAAATCGCATTTTTGGCAGCTCCTCTATAAAATAACAATATATAAAAAAAGAAATGTGGCTCATTAAAATGCGCTAGACGTGGTAAATGCGCTAATAAATGTAGCTTTGCAGCACACGTGCCACATGTGCCACATTTTGTGGCACTCTCTGCAGCTGCAACGAACCATGCCAAGAGCTGAGTTGAGTTAAGAGTTGAGCGATGAGAGATGTGGTCAACAGTTACTCAGCGAATGTCCATGGATGACTGCCTCAATTGCCTAATTGCCAAGCACTTTGGGATTTTTCCTAAATTTAGCTGCTGTTAGCGTATTTAGTATATAATATATACTAGATATATATATTTTATGTAACTGTAAATTCGAAATTCTAAAATTTTACATTTTAACTGGGTCAAAGTTCACTTTTCATACATAGCTTTGGTACACTTTGCAAAGGGTATTATTACTTTTTTGCCATATCAGTAAAGTATTGAAAGTTACGTATTTATAGTAAATATATTCTTGATCAGCATCTAAAACCCCAATCAGAATCGGCCGACTCGGACTCTATATGTAGGTATTTGATCGGGGTTTTTTCAAGAAATAGAAACCAAACTCATCTACTTTGAGTTTAGGCACTTTCTATGCACATGGACTTAATTCCATCAAAACCAGAATAATCAGGCTTGCTCCGAATTAAGTACGTTTTTGAAAAGAACGTTCTACGAAGTACTGTTTTGATAGCGGATTTGGAAACCAAGTTCGGAACTGTTTTAAATAAGATGAAACATATTAGGCCTGTTCCGAATACAGTACGTTTTTGAAAGTAATTTTGAATACTTCAGAACAGCAATCCATTACATTTTCGCCAATTTCAAACAGAATCGGAACTCAGAACAGGCCTGAGTATATCTTATAGCTACTTAAGGAGCATTTATCGATAGATAAATTCATTTTTGTTTAAACAACTTTTTAGCTTTTAAATATTTCTCAACCAAAGCCACTAATTGTAAGCTTTATTAAACTTTATATGATTTGATTAAATCTTATTAAAGTCGAAAAAATATATATGATGTTTTTCATAGAAACGATCGTTCAAACTTGGCAACACCGCAAGTGTATTAAATATACGGCAATCCGAGCATAGCTGTTTTATATTTGGTGTAAATTCATTGAGCTGTCATTGCAATGCAGGATGTGCAGGATGTGTGGCAGACCAAACCAAACGAAACGAAACCAAACCAGAACAGACCTGACCAGAATAGAACTCAACCGAATAGAAGAGGCCTTGGGCGTGCTTAGAAGTATGTCGGCAGTGAAGTGCTGACAATTTGTTTTTGATACGATAGGTATAGAAATAGATATAGTTACAGCTGATGTTGCTGCTGCTGCTGTTGTTGCACGCTCATTAATGCTAATTTAATTAGACATTGAAACTTGGGGCACTTTGGCTAATGAGGCAGGCGTTGTCCGAATACTCGACTCAATAGCTGCTATATTCACTCGATTTACTCAGCTCAACACAATTTGTTTCAATTGCATTAATTAGGCGCAACAAATATGTGTGTTGTGGCAGCAGGGGCAAGTGGCAGACTGTGGCAGGAGAGGCGTGTGGCAGCAACCATACATGTATATTTAACATTTGTACCACGGCATTTTCAATCAAATTTTTTTAATAGAGCACATAAAAAAACTTACTCTGCACAGCATGTTTGCTTGAATATCAAATTAATTTCAGCTGCTTGTTATACCCTGTAAATATTCAATGGTTTAAGGAGTATTAAAAAGATGCGCCTTTTAATGTATGTAAAAACCAGGCGAATAAAAATAAATATTTATATTCATTCAATAGTATATTCTTGGTTTTCATCAGTAACTCTGTTTCTTTAGAATTGCCCATTTTGAGACAGAATCTTAAAAATATAATGTATAATTTTATTTTACTTATATTTCAGCATTTTTTCTTGCTACGCTTAACATTTTTAAGACTTTTTTTCTTACGCCTAGTATGGAAATCGATGAAATATTTCGCTAACGGTAAATCTCTTTACAAAAAGCGGCTGTCAAAGAGCTCTCAAAAAAATTCGTCTTAAAATGTTTGCCGGTTGGTACGCAGATCAAAAAACAAACGCAACAGTGTGACCATTTACAGTTTTTAAAATATAAATAAAAATACCAAAAAAATCCAATTTTGGTATTTTTTGTTGATTAGGGCACACTATTTTGTTTTACAATCCCCACGGCGAAAATTATTGTTGGTGAAATATTTCATCGATCTCCGTACTGGGCTTAACTCTGAAACATTTTTTTCTTTGAGGCGAACCAGTTTTCAAAGAGCAGATGAAACTAAACCCTAGCTAAAATCTGGTTTTTCTAAGGAAAGTTTTGGAATGAGGTTCACTTTTTCGAATGTTTTAAAAGTGAAGAAAATGTTTAATTGCTGTATCAATTGTATTGTATCAATAGTATGATAATTTTTTTAACAGCTCTAATACATATATTTGAATTAGTAGCCTAGTTACAGGGTATCTGTTAGTCGCTTACTCTACACAAGAGCACAACTTCTTTATTTAATTTGTAGCTGCAACATGCGACACTTGCAACTGCAACTGATGGCATAATTGAATGCACAACTTGCACGACTCGCACACACTCATTTGATTAAAACCAAAAACAAAAAAAAAAACACAACAGCAAATGCATATGCAAACAGAATGAGAGAGATATATAGAGCGAGGGAGTGCGAGCGATAGAGAACGCAGCAATTATGCTTAATTAGAGTATAAATTTAATAATTAAAGTGCACAGCTTGCCGTGTGTCATTTATTATTGGCTTAATGAAGTTGACCGACTGTAAAATGCAATGCAATTTGTCTGGCGGCTGCATTTCTTAATAGCTCAATCAAAAGTGGCATATCAAGGCGTTAGCTACGCCTCCACACAAGCTTAGACAGCTAATCAAATCAGTCAAGAAGCGGCACACTCAGCAACCACGCCTCACCCCTCAATTCACCCCTTAGAACTCAGAGTCTGGCAGCTTATCAGCACTGACAGGCGTCAAAAAGCGTTGCTCTTCAAAGTCAACGTCAGCCTGCAACCCCCTTTGGAGTTGTTAGTTGTAACCCCAACCCCAATCCATCCCCCCCTTTCATTGCCAAATTGCAACCCCCTTTTTGTTACTCATCTAATTTATCACAATTTGCATGTCAGTCACGCTCTTTTATGTATATGAATTGCATGCAATTTATCAGCATTTGCATTATCTAGCAGGCTCTCTCTCTCTCTTTCTCTTATCAGACTGACCTAATTTCTTTGCGTGTCCATTCAGAACTACAACAACTACAACTACAATTACAAATGACTTAAAGCCTGATAAGCTCTGCGGGTCAGTTGCTCTCAAATGTATGCTATGCCTTTTTTGCTTTTGTTGTTTTCCTTTTCATATATCCTTGTCACACACTAAAACATGCCAGAGTTGTACACTGTTGTTCAGTTGTAGGAATTGCTTTTGATGAACGAACTCAAGTAGTTCACTTGTTCGTTCTTGACTTTGCTTTGAGTTGTAAGGATTCCAACTAAATACACCTTCTATATTTTCAACTTGCTTGCATATTTTGTATTCCTAAAACGATTTTCTTGTGGCATGTCTATTTGGTTATGATAACCAGATTTAGATAATAAGATTATTTTTTCACTGCAATTTTCTCATGTTCACAGAATATTCTTACTAAGCATCAAAAGCTCTAAGCAAATTATCTTCCTAGATTTTCAACTTCCATTAGTTGTTCAAAACAAAATCGATTTTCAAGCAGAATGTCTTTTTGTCTTCTTTCGTTTTCGAAAATTGGTTCACTTCTAGATTTGACTCAAAATTAACAAAAACACCGTTTTTTTTTTTAAATTTTGTAGAATATAAGCTTTAATTTTGATTTTAGTTTTAGTTTGAATAACATAAATACCTTAGTATTGTTAATAATATCAATTGCATTGTATTAATTTTAATTACAATGTATTTATTATTACGAGTATTATTCAATATTATAATTATGATTTTTATTCAAGTTTAGATGAAGTTCAGATTAACCTGTTCCGAACGCTGCAACACAACTCTAAGACACACATACACACTCACAGATGCTGCTGCTGCTGTCCCATTGTCATTGTCATTGTCATTATCATTATCATTATAATTCGAATGCCTGGCAACAATTTTTGGTCTGTTAGTCGTCACTCACCGCTATCACAACGAAAAGCACATCAAAGTGCGGCTGTTAGCAAAGGTGTGACACACAGACACACACACACAGACACACACATACAGGCACACATACAAATAAAAAACAACAAGTGTATGCCGTTTACATAGATTTCACATTAATACGTAGAAATGGAAACGTAAAAAGGTTTTCAGTTTAGCAAGCAACATGAATATCAGCAGCTATAAAAGTCTTATTTTTATTTTATTTCTCTTATAGCCAAACTATTTTTATGCTGCACACAACTTTGCAAGTGGGGGGTGTGTATGTGGGTGTGGGTGTGGGGTTGAGGGTTGGATGTGTATGTAACTTGTTTGCTCATGTTTCTTGGCCATTTATTCTTGTTGCCACACTAACTCTCACTCTTTCTTTTTATACTCTTGCAGAGGGTATTATAACTATGTCACTTTGTAACGCATTGAAGGAGACGAATCAACAGCCGAGTCATGTCCGTCATGTCCTAGAGCTATCTTGATGAAATTTGGCATAGATGCTTCTTCTTATTGCAGGCAGTACCTATAGTTGAATTGTCCAGATCGGACCACTAAAACATATAGCTGCCATAGGAACGATCGGATGAAAAAATAGTTTTTGTATGAAAAACTTTTTTGTTTTTCAGGATAACTCAACCAAACTCACTAAACCTAAGTTTAAAGACAGTTTCTACATGATGACAAAATTTCATCGAAATCGGATTACTATATCTTATAGCTGCCTTAGGAACGATCGGTTGAGAATAAGTTTCTGTATGCAAATCTTTGCTGCAAGGGTATATATCTTCGGCATGCAGAAGATAACATTTCTTTCTTTTTTGCCTTTTCTATCCCTATCTCTATTGCACTCGCTGTCTCTGCCTTTTTCCCACATTGTTTTGTGTAGCGCGCTTTTTTGGTTCTTTTGCTGCTTCGTCTTTCAAGTTGTTTGTATTGGTTTCTGTGTTTGTGTTTGTGTGTTGTGTGTTGTGCGTTGCTTTGCAAAATAGTTTCATATTGCAATTTATATTTATTAGATAGCAAACGCGCTTCGCTTTTTATGTGCACTCCTTACAAATCCTGGAGCGTTGTCCTTGCTTAACTTGTATAAAGAAAATATTTGCGAAAATTGCCAACTTAAATTTCAAAAGAATTTCAATGTCTGGGTACAATATTCATTGATGCTGTGCTCAAAATATGATAAAGCTATACATCCACAAAATTTGAATAAACTGAACTCAACTTTGACAATGTTGTTGCTGTTGTTGTTGGTATTGGTGGCAGCAACAGCAGCAGCAGCAGCAGCATCAACAACAGCAAGTTGAATTAAATTTAAATGATATGCGGCAAGCGCACAATGTGGCTGGCAAAAATCAACAAAAATTACCAAACGAAAGAATCAACACTCAACTACCACCAAACAGCAGCTACAGCAACAACACCAATAACAACAACAACAACACCCATAACACCAATAACACCACCATCAGTGCAAACCAACAGCACCACCCACTCAATGAAAAAACCCGCGCAGCATCCTCAGGCAAGCAACGACGTGTCACAGTCATGTAGAAGGTCGCGGTGTGCAAACAAGCAGCGCAGCAACTGACTAAATAACGACGATCAGATACCCTTTCAATTTGTATAATTTCGGTTTACAAATCTTAGTAATTTTCCAAGTCTAACTACTTGTTTGGGTCCAAGTACTTGACTTTAGAGCTGGGAGATTCGATATTCGCAATGATTGATTTATTTTTAGTTTATTTTGATCGGCATCAGAGCTAGAAACAGGCCTAAATAATTGATTTATCGATATTTTTCACTTGCTTAGTTTATACTATTAGTATTATTTCTAATTATTGTCAGCATGACTAAGCATGTCGATAATCAATTACAAAACGATATTTGTCAGTAAGGAAAATAATCGATAGCAATCGATAACACCTAAACATTGATATTTAGTTCGCTTTATTGAATCTATTCTGTTTTATTTCTCACTTTTGAATGAAGTTAAGCTAATCTGGCGTTAAATTCAATATGCCCAACTATGCTACACCCGAATATATGTATATGTATTACAAAGTATACGCAGCGACAGCAACAACGACATGACAGTGGGAGCGAAGAATAGAGGGACGGAAGAAGGAGAGTAGGGAAGAAGGAGAGAAAGAGGGAAGGAGCATAGCTAAGCATAAATAAGTTGTTAAGCCGTCAGTGAACGTGCTTTTCACGCAGTTGGCAACACTGACAGTGTGTGTGGGTATCTGTCTGTGTGTGTGTGTAGCAATGTATCTGTATATCTGTAACTGCTATCAATACGGAAGTTCGGCCGCTGCATCCAACACCACATTTTCAATTTGAGTAAATTGAATTTTCGCTGCCGCAACGCTGTAAAATGCGCAGTTGGCACACAGAGTGTTGCCAACCACACGCATGCACACACATACAAACACACACACACACACACACACATACACAGAGCGGTGTTTATAGCATTTACGCGATTAACTAAAGCTTAACTCGTTGATAAACTTTATTCGCATAGCGCCCTTCGCTTCAATATTCAAGTCTTATTTTATTGTCTGCTTCGTTCGATAAGCATAGAAAAGGGCGACATGGAAGCAGGAGAAACAGGCAATAGCAGCAGCAGGACAACAATGTGTTCAAACGCTTATCTCGTCCTTGTTGCCGCTCTGTGGATTTATTTGCCAAAACATTTATTGCCGTTAACAATTATGAGCGATTTAGTGTTTGCGCCATTTTGTGGCCTATGATTTGTCAGGCTTTAACTTGATGACGGTGATATATGTATATATATAATTTAGATGCTACAGATTAGAAAAGGATACAAAGGTACGCATTAAATTCTTGCGCTACATTTGACGCCCAACAATACTTTTGATGAGATTTGTTCAAAACAAGTAAAAACAAAAGAAATTTGATTTTTTTTTGTCGGCGCTGCTGAAAGTTGAATACGCTTGCTATAAAGTTTTTTCGTAAATATCTGTATACTATGTTTTCCAAAATGTAAACAGAGTATATCGCAGTCGGGAGAACCCGACTTCAACGTTCTTACTTGTTTTTTGTTTTATTTGTAATATCTTATCATTTCATAGTAGTAGTGTATAATTCAAAAAGAATTTGATTTGAATTAGTTCAATTTTGTAATCCAATTCTGAGTTTTCGGATTCCAAAATGTGAACAGCTCAGATTATTTCTTAAACATTTCTCAAATAAATATACCAAACTTTTTCGGCATTCACTTTCCGTCAATTTTTGAATAAATTTTTTGGATTGAATTAACATGCATGACAGAATTAAGATAGAAATCAATTTACTAGCTGAACGGAAATAATGAAAATCTGGACATTAAAGAGAAATTCTTTATCGCAAATTTTTAAACGCATAGTAATCCCATTTCGGCAAAGTTATAGTACCCTTTGTAAGGGTATAGAAAATTAGTTTTTATCTGACATCATACGCAAAAATAGAAGTAAAGCTTTGGCCAGTTTTAATGCTGAAACTTGTAATTTGAGCAGATTACTTGAAAATTGTAGTGTCTGTCGTCCTTTTTGCACAACTTTTGCCCTTTCATTTCGTATATTTTGTTGCTGTTTTACTGCTTCTTCTTCTTTTTTTGTATTTTTGCTTAGCTGGCAGCATTTTAATGACAATCTCCTGACAATTGTCAGGCTGCTTTTTGTGCTTGTTGCTTTTTGCCTTATTTTTTAATTCATCTTTTTTTTTTTGTTGCTCTTCTCATATCTCGTGTCAATTGTATTTCCGTTTTAAATGTCCTCTCTGGCAATTATGCTTTCCTTTTTAGCAAACAATTTCCTCTGTAAAATGCTGAAAAGCTGAAAAGTTCATTGCAGTCAACTGCATGCGACAATTGACCAAAGCATAGAAAAAATGCTGCAGGCTAGAACAGGCCAGGACATGCCAGGACATGCCATAATGAAGCCTTCACACAGTCGGCGCCACATGGGCGAGACATAACCAGAACATTTCTAGACGCCATAATTATAACCCAGTTGAACTGCGTCGCATAGGGTTGCCATGCCATTGCAATTTTTTGCTTCAAGCAAATCAAAATGAATAATCTGGTTTTTAGCAGCTGAAGTATATGAAAGGTTTTCTTAATCTTGATATGAAATGATGTGAAATTGTTACTTTTGTGAGTTTAGTAGTTTTGTCAGCTTTATTTATCTGATATAGTAAATATTTTTAGGCGTGCTTGAACTAACCGTTTCTTGAGTTCCTTTACGGATAAAACAATTAATCGTTCCTTTAGTTCATTTTCGTATAAAAGAACTAATCGTTTTTTTAGTTCCATTCCGTATGCAGGAACTAATCGTTTTTTTAGTTCTTTGCCAATTAAGCAACTAGTTGTTCCTCTAGTTCTTTTCCGAATAAAAGTACTAATTGTTTTAATCGTCGTAAATGTTTAGCGAATTTCAAAACGCACCAAAAACGATAATGAAAAGGACAGAAATAAACTAAAGGACCTATAATCGCAGATACAAGTAGTTCAATAGTTCATTTTAAAGACCCGCTCATGCGAACTAGTTCAGTTTGCATCAAGCCAACTCTACTCTTAAGTCATTTCCTCAGATATAACTTAATTAAAATAAAAATATTTCTATTTTAAACTTTAAAAGATTGTTTCTTTTTTATATCTAAGTCTAAATAAATTAATTTTTTAATTCAATTCTTTTTGTTTATTAATTTAAAGTTTAAAGTTGATTTTATTTATTTTGAAAAAGTGATTTGTATTGAAATTTGTTGCATGTCAAAGAGACCTATAACATTTGATATTAAATTCTTTGCTTGAAATTTGTTTCAAGTCAAAAAGATTTATACATTTTGACACAAGTCGTTTAATTTTAATATGTATCAAATTTAATTAAAACCTTTACTTTAAAATTAACTTTATTAAATTTGATTTTGGTTTTTACTTTAAAAATGTTTTGTGTTGAAATTTGATTTCAGTCTTAAAGACTTTTTTGACTTTAAAGCTTTTCACTTTGAACACAACTGTTTGCCAAGTTAATTAGTTCGCCCGGAACCTGTTCCACATGCATGCTTTTGTAAGCATGTAGCTCAGTTTTGCAGAGTGAAAAGTTTTTAAAATTAAAATTAAAATTTGGAATTTAATCAAATTTTCGTTGTATCGTTAAATAAGTAAAATTAGATTTTGAGTATTAAATCTGTTTGCGTTAATGTAAGGCTTTTCTTTGTTTGTTGTTGGCAGAGCTTTGATTTTATCAGACACATACACATACACATACATACGCAGCCGTACACAGACACACAGACACACAGACACATAGACACACTTGAATTTACATGACCAAATGCTTGTTTTGGTCAAGTTCAATCGATGAGATTTGCAATTGGTTTGTTGGCTTATAAGTTTGATATACATATATGTATATGTATATATGTAGTATATATATTGAACAAATGTCTGGCAAATTAAGATACTTATGCAGTTTTTATTTGAACATTATTTGTTTGTTCCTTTTCTTCCTTTTTTTTTGGGCGAAGCGGGTGAATTTTGGGCTATGCTAGGCGGCTTGCTTGGTGGTTGTTTTTCCGCTGCAGTCCAGCCCCACAAGGGGTGGTTTTTCCTCAGTTTAGGCTGACTCACGTGCTGCGCAGCTACTGCTCTGCCACTGCCACTGCCTGCTGCCTGCTGCAAGGCTCTGCCGCACTGTTCATTATATTAAACAAGTTTGCGCCATAAACGACGCTGCCAGAGGCGCACAGACAGACTTGTGTTGGCGACAGAAGTCGGCTTGCGTGCTGCAGCCAACACACAAACACACACACACACCAACACACACACACACACCAACACATCAAAACAACAACACACCAACACCAACACACACACACATATGCTAACAGGGTTGTTCGCTTGTTATCCTGCCTGTTTTGGCCATAATAAAGTCGAGCGCATGAAACTGAAATGCGACAGAACCCGCCGCATGCCGCATGAGTCATGCAAGGTGTGTTTAATGTGCATTTTTAAGGGGGCGTAGCATGGGCACAGTCTTGGGTTTGAGCTATAGCTAGGGATTGGGCTCCTTTTGGTATTGGTATTGGTATTGGGGCTACCCTTTGCTACCTTGGCCTGTCAGAGCCATATTCACATTTAGCAGCTCAACTGCAGCCTTTGAAGGCTTTTTCGCAGGCACTCAGGCAGTGCTTTTTATGCCCTGTAACTGGGGATAAGTTTAATAACAATAGATCCAACTTTTGTTGCTAGGATTGAGAAAATACACCAAAATCTAATCAGCACAAAATTTATACAATCCTTTTGTTGGCTTGAAGAAAAGTTTGCAATTTCTGTTCCCTATGAATTCATTGGAATTGAAAATAAGACTTGCTGAAGACTTTTATTTGATTTTCTTTTTAAAATAATGTTTTAATAAATATTTATTATGTATATCAAGCCATGCTTGAATTGGGACAGCAAAGAGATATAAATATGTGTGTAAGTTTATGATCACATATAGCTTATGACCTGAAATGTTAACTAGAAAATATTACAGGGCATCTGCTAGCGTGCACTTTGAGTATTGTTATTTTTTTCTTGGCTTGCATGTTCATTCATGTGGTTGTAATGCAGTCAGCCTGCTTGCCTGCCTGCCTGCTTGTTGTTTCTGTGTTGTTTGTAGTAATTTGCCGAGTATCCTTTCTGACATACACACACGCATACATACAAACAGCGAGCGAGCGAGCAAGAAAGAGAGCAAGCGAGAGAGCGAGAGCGCCGCCTGTCTGCTCCAAAACACTTGTAGCCGCATTTGTGCAGCGTTGTTATTGTTGCTTGTTTGATGCGGCATGACTACACTGAGCGAAATGCTAAGTGTGTCTACGTCTGTGTCTGTGTCTGTGTTTGTGTGTGTGTTTGTCTGTGTGTGTGTGTGTGTGTAATTTGACTGTCCAAATATTTGCATATCATAAGCTACATCAGCGTTGGCGTTTGTGCCCCCAACTTTATGGCATTGTCCGCTGAAGCAGTTGCTTGATGATAGGCTCTGCTTCTGTCTCTGCCTCTGCTCGTGCTGCTCTGCTCGTCCTGTCCACGATCCACACAGTCCACACAGAGCGAAACAGCTGGCGGCATTGTCCTTGTGCCTTGTGCCTTGTTCCTTGATTGCATTTGCGTTGTTGTTGTTGTTTTTGCTGTTGTTGTCTATGTGTGTGTGAGGGGAAAAACTAACTGAAAAACCACCCCATATGACGCGTCCTTACGCTTCCTGGCGCGTCCTGGCGAGTCCTGCTGCTGGTGGTGGCTGCGACCGTGACAAAAATCAATATGCGTCAGCGTCCTTTTTATATTTCGGGGGCAGCATTTGGCAAATGCCGGCAAATCCTTGCTGCTGTTGTTGTTGTTGTTGTCGTTCTTATGCTGCGCTGCACGCACAAACACACACAAGCACACACACACACACACACACACACACACACACACATACAAACACACACATAAAGAGAGGGTGAAGTTTGTTTTGTGTTAGGCTTTTGCCGCAAGAGTTGCATTTAAATTCTATTACAAAACAGCAAAGGGTGCCCCTGTTTTCAGTTTTGTGAGGGTGTCCTTTGAAAATGCATCAAAGGCTCTCTCTCTTTGGACATGGGCCACAAACAAATGTTTAACATTTGCTGCCTTTTTCATTTGCATTTCTATTTCAACTTAATTTTTATTTATACTATTTATATTTATGTTTTTGTTTTTTGCTTTTTGGTTGAACCTTTTTGCAGCTGCGCCCACATCGCGTGCTTGATTTCTTATTAGCCTGACAAAAAAACCCACCTAAAATCCAATTCAAATGATTCATGCAGCGCCGTCTAGTTGCCATAAACTTAAACCAATAAATAACAAGCAAGAACAGTTATCTTTGAGTTGACGTAGATATATACCCTTGCAGAAAATATGTAATTTTGAAACGATCGTTTCGATGGCAGCTATCATAGATAGTTATTCCATTTTTCCATTTTGATCTAAGTTTATGTAAAGTAAAACTTTCAATTGCTGAATTTGGTTGAAATATTGGTAACAGTTTTTTCTACGACCATCTTTTTCAAAATTCTTCTAAAAAAAAAACTTTCCTCGGACCACGAATTTTACAGACTTATCATGGTAAAAGAAATATTAATTTAATTTTTAAATGCATTTTGAAAATTTATAAAAAATAAACATGATTCAATCAAGTTAGCTTTTCATAATGGTTCAAATCTGATGCGAGAAATTATATACATTTTCCGAACGATTCACAAATGACTGTTCTGATTTGAGATCGGAATGGTTTTGTTTTTTCTTCATCGAAACCGACTTCGAGTTTTCATAGTAAAAGTCTATTTAGTTGACATCTAGTTGGCTTTGCATTATCGAGAATAGCTACGCTTTATTGCAAGTTTTCGCTTCTGTTTTACAGACAGTTTTTAAATATAATATTTTAAATGTTATTTGAGTTTATTATAATCTACAAATTAACTGAATCTTTTCCAAATAAGATGAAAAATATAAGTAAATTGAGTTTTTTTGAATTCCTTGTGTAATCTGGCAATTAATTTTCATTGCGCTGGCAAAAAAGAAAAACTTTTTAAAAAGTAAACGTTTGACGTTTTCAGTACTTAAGCACATCAAGCAGCTTCGTTTCAGCAAGTATCGAACGGAATACGAATTCGGAACAGATCTGAGAGTTTTCTGGTTTTTGTTAAAAGTTATCAAACTAAATAGATTTTACTAAAACATAGAATTGGTAACTTTGATCGAGATATCTTGAAAAATCCTATGCCTGCTTTATGTTATAGTTAACCGATAAGGCTCGTTTCGACTTATATAGTATATTTCCAACATTTGTGCCAAGTTTTATCAACATAACTTTAAAAAGAGCCTAGTTCACATAGTCTAAACAGAGATAAGCGGAGGAACATGGCTTTATTTCTTCGGCTGCTCATGCTAATCAAGAATATATATATTTCATTTATGCAATCAGAAACCTTACTATGCTAAATTATAATATACTGTACAAGGATAGAGTATATACTATGTATAATGAGCTGTGACATTTATTTTATGTATGTTTATAGTTATTAGTTGAGTATAACCAATCCTAATTTAAGCACTCAACCCCCACTTTTTATGAAGAAATTGTTTGCGTGCTAATGAAAAAATAATCTGTAGCTCATTTCGTATGTATTTTGATTGTGTGCTAAAAATGCGCTTAGAGCTAAGTGGTTTCTAAGGGGGATTGAGGGGTTTGAGACTGGGGGGTGGCTTAAATGATTCCATCAGGGATGATTCATCGTTGACTGTCATTTGTCAGTCTTAACATTCGCTTCAGTTCAAGAGTCGACCACTTTTCCTGATTAGAACTTGAAAATTGTTGAATGCCAACTTCTGGACTTTATCGGTTGTACTCGAGCGATATATATATATATATATATATATATATATATATATACATATATATATAGTTAAAGCACAAAACAAATACGCAAAAATTGGCTAAAAGTTGAACAATAATGCATTTGAAAATGTTTTATGCTTTGCTAAACCGCAAAGTTTAACTGGAAACTCGTAAAGCAACAACAACTTTGACTGTGCTTAGCCTGCCACCCCTGCCTCCCTTTCAACCTGCACCCCTGTACCCCTATACCCCCCTGCACTCTTTACAGTCTTTGCCCTGTCCTGTTTCTGCTTAGACAGGCATGCAGAATTTATGGTATTGAAACACGCAAAAGTTCAGTTGGAGTCAAATCGAGAACTTGGGCGCATTGAAAGTGCTAAACACACACTTGTACACATATGCACACATATACATACACATGTGTGCGTGTGTGTGTGTGTGTGCGCCATTTTGCAAAAAGCTTCGAGCCCAAAGCCCAACTCCCCTGAGGGTTGGCCCTGCCACAAAACCTTCTTAGCCTTAGCCATCTAGTCAGAGGTAGAGCTCCAGTTCCAGTTCCAGTTGTCAGCTCTTGTCTGATACACACACACACACGTGTGCTTGTGTGTGTGTGTGTCTTTTTGCCTGCAGGGGTGATTAACCTTTGGTTGCCAACCACTTGGTGAATACCACTCGCTGTCGATTGATCCAAACATATGGCAACACATACTTCGTACAAGTCTCAACTTAAGTCTGATTTTCACTTTAGCTTTAACCTTTGCATGCACTTTGACTAGATTTCCTATAAATTTCAACTGATTGGCCATTTTGTTTGTTGTTGCTTGTTGGCTGTTGTTACTAGTTAGATAATGGGCCTGATTGATTTCCATTTAAGTGGATTTGACTAACGGTAATGCGATTATTGCCATTTTGTTTGCTTGCATATGTATATGTATTCCCACATTCTCACATTCGCATATAGCATGCCCTTTTGTTTATCTGGCAATCTGACAAATACTTTTATCTGCAGCAGAGTAAAGCACGTACTCATGTGGTCACAGATAGATACTACTCTGTTGATAGTCCTATAGTACTATCTGTATCTATAGTTATAGATATGCATATGTGTGCGCATTTAACAGCTTAACAGCAACAACTGTGAATTGTGAATTGTGGGTAGAAAAGATTTTTAGCCCATTCCCAAAGACCACATAACATAATAGAATTGTGTAGAATTGCAAATGCAATTTGTTTCGTATAATGAGCAGTAGAATTGAAGTAGTAACTATAGAGAACATATTGTAAAGAGTAGAGAAGGAACTAATGTGAGCATGGAGGACATAACTGGCAGCTTTATTTAATGTAGAGTGAAGCAATGGCAGATGAAATAACAATTTGGTGAGATTAGAAATTATAGAAATTAATGTGTTTAAAAACAATAAATGTGTTTTGAACAGAATTGAAAATACTACTGAGTAGTAAAGTGAATATGGAGGACACGACAATACAACTTAGTACAAAATCGAATTGAAATCAATATGTAAACATCGAATATACTCATTTCCATTCTGGAAAACAGAGTATGCTAAAGTACTTATTGAAAGTGGCAAGAAAAACTACAAACAATGATGACAATCGAGATTACATCATTGATGCAATCGATAACGTCATCGATAGTTCTGCTTCAGTTGTTGCAAAAACTATATAATTTATGAGCTAATCCATATTTGCCATATATAAATTAAAATAAAAGCAAATAAGAAATTGAAAGTCAGCTGGAAATTTAATTAAAATTTAAGCAATAATCGCAAATATATATATATTTTTTATGAAACGTAACTTCATTAGCATATCGATGGTATGGCATTTAATGCAAAAACGCTTAAATATGTTGATAGAAAAGAAAAATTGTGCTTGCCATTTAATTGCATATTAATTTGCATTTTAATTAATTTGTGTACAGCAGCCGAGAAAAAAACAGAAATGCAAAATTGCGTATTGAGGCTTTTATTATATTTTGTAGCGCTATTGTTGACTAGATTGAACGCAATTATCAAACAATGAAATTTATATGAAAATGAAAATGAGGGCAGCTGTTGGCAAAAATAAACAAGAGCAAGATCCTTGATAAATTTACAATTGAATACATTCAAAGTGTGTCTCAGGGGATTGGGTAAAAGGAACTGCCCAACAAATGAATAAGTATGTTAAATTATGTGAGTACGCATCTAGGACAGGGGTAGGGGTATTGGGTAGCTAGCAAAGGCGGAGTGTTGGCTTTGGAGTGCGCTTGTAAGCAATTAATGTAATTTGTCTTTTCACTCCCTTTGTTGTTGCTGTTGTTGTTGCTGCTGCTGCGTCTTGCGTCAATGCGCGCACAAATGGCATACAAATTACGTATACGACGCATACGCCGTGTTCAAATCAGAAACATCCCTACAGACTTAGAGGGATGCCTGTGTAGTTAGTTTGGCATACGGGCTGAAGTTGGAGTTGGGGTTTGAGCTTGGGTGTTGTTACTTCACGCACCATTTGATTTTCGGTAAATATGCCAATAAAATTTGAAACATGATGCTGCCTGAACAAATTTCAAAATGAATGTTTGCTTTTAAGCACACAGCACAAAAATAAGCGTTTGACTAGCAGATACCCTGTAGTCGATTCTAAAGTTCTTTGATTTTGAAAACTATACTGAATTGAATTCACTCCATGTTAGTTTTAGAATTAACAGACTTGAAGTCATACCGTTGCATTCATCAAACTTTAAGTATTTTTCATCCTTAAATATTCTCAAAAGCTGTATCAATAGGTCATTATTCATCCTACGAACATCTCCATTTTCTGAACGAATACTGTGTGTCACATATTCAATAAAATACCTTTAATATTTCAATTTTTTCGATAACAAATAATAAAATAATTGAATTGTCAGACAAATTTGAGCTATTGGATATTTGTGGAGCTATCGTGTGCTGAAAAATTAATATCAGTTGTGAATATGCCAAAGAGGACAAAGAGGAAATAAGATTGGGAAATTTGTAAAACAAGAAAATGATACTTTATTGTTAATTCAAACGCTTGCCACTAGCTCGATGAGTGAGAACCAGTTGAGAATTTTAAGCACATTAAACGAAAGAAAGTGCTCTGTTGCCGTGTCATAATAACGATCCTCATAGAATGATATGCTTACACCCTTCAACTTCATAGTGGTCCATAGCTTACTTGTTGTCGCAATGGCTTTTTCAACCAAAGGATCGCTGCTTCAAAAGCAAATTATTATGTGCTGTTTAGCTAAAATATAAATCCAAAGAGTATTTGATTTCCTCTTTGAAAAAGCCAAAAAATATGATTTTGTTATTTTAATGAATATTTTAAAAAATTGTTTGTGACAAACTTTTTTTTTTGACTTTTTGCTTAAAACTGCGATACTCTACTCAATAATTTTAATGAGTACAGAGTATGCAAAGAAAAGAAGTCCTAAAAGTACAGTTTGGTTTAATTTAAAATTGATGGAAATTAAAAATGATATTCATTTCAGGCAGAGCTTCTTTTATACAAAATTTAAAAAGTGTTGTATATGTTGTAAACCTGTTAGTTGAAAACAAGAAACGAAAATTAAGGTTTTCTTTAACTTTTTAACATAACTGCGCTATACTTTTCAAACATTTGACTGAGCACAGGGTATGCTAAGCATAGAAGTCTTAAAAGGTCCTTTGCAATTTAAAATTAACATTGGCCCAAAGCTGCTAACTGTCCGGAGTCAAATAGACGGACTTGCACTTTACGTTTAATTAAACGAACTTGAGGGCCCATCAGGTGTTTAGAATGTTGGCACAATAATTGTCAGTGTCCTTTTTTATATATGTATAAGTGTATGTGTTTGTCTGTGTGTGTGTACACATTAAATACACAGCAAACTCGCCACATAAAAGTCAATTTTAATGTGCTTTTCGTGTACAACGGTTGCTAAAAGCAAATATTAAAAATTGCCATCATTTTGACGCAATTTGAACACAAAAATGTCGCTTGATATTTTGTAAATATATGTATATATATAGAATAGTATGTGTGGCAGGAGCCTAATTGCCACAACTTTGTGCGCTAAACATAGTTAATAAGTTTCAATTAGTTTGGGGCTTCACTGTACAATGTGTTTGTGTGCTTTCATATATGGTTTTTCATTATAAATCCACACAATTTGTTTACTTTGGCAAAGCAATTTTCACAATTCTCGTTGCGTAGTTTTTAGGCTGCTGTGGTTTTCCCACTGGGGGGGGGGGGGAGAAGTTTGCTGTGGCTGCTCTAAATTATTAACGCCTGACAGGTAAAGCAACCCACACAACACACAACACAAAACACACAAATAAACAGGGACCAAAAGTGTTTTTTTCCCCATTCGGCTTAGGCGTCATAATTAACTGCGACATTTTTGTGCTGCTTGCGCAGTTTTTCCGGAGCTTTTCGCATATTTGGCTAAACCAATTTGCCAGGTCTTAGATTTTAAGCATTATTAATGGCCATGTTGTTCTTGTTGCCAGTTGGCAGTTGCCCGGCTTTTACATCTTATTACATTTCATTACCTTGCATATTTAAATTTCATTTTTTGGTCGCACAGCTGAGCCAAAAAAGTCCAAAAGAATAAGGTAATACGCAAACTGGCAGCTGTCACAACATTAAGGTCTGTCAGGACGCCCACTGATGCGTTCAAAAGCCAATGATCTAAATATGCATACATTATGGCCACAGAACGAGGGTCGTTCCAGCTATTTCCATGGCTAATTAATTTTCTTTGTTAATATTCTCTTCTTACTTTAAATTAAATTTTCTATTTCTTCCGAAAAGTACACATTGTGTAAAAATTTATTATTTTTATTTGTTTTATTTTTAACTAGAACTAAATAATTTCAGCTGAAAAGCTCATTTATTCGAAGTTATAAATATGAACCAGTCTTAATTTATTTTAAAGCCAAATGTATGCAGATTCTTAGAGTTTAGTGAATCTACTATAAATAATTTCTGAATCAATTTTCGAATTCGTGGACGACTGTAACCTAGTGGAAAGGCATTTTTCACTGACACACAAAACCTCGGGTTCGATTTCCAGTCAACAAAATCGTTTTACTTTTAAAAAACATTTCGAAATGAATTAATTTAATAAAGCAATATTATGAGACACCTATTTAATTTGAAGTATTGCATTAGATTTTTTTTTGAAGTGAGTTGATATTACTTAAATCATTTCTGGAATTATATTTATGAGTCAATTTATTAACCATTTTATTGATCCAGTTTCATGAACAACACTTGAACCTGTTCACAGACTTGTTTGATCGACCTGCACATATCTCTTTTATTGTAGTTGTGAATAGCTTTCGGTCTTAAGCTTTTACTTGATGTTTTTATGGCAAATAAAAAAATCTGTAAAAATCTGATTAAATGAAGTTGTTTTCATTTTACAATTTTTTGAGTTTTTACTTTAAACAACTTTGCGTTAGACACTCTTGAACCGTTTCGCAGCCTGCAAACTTTTTCTCTGACAATTGTACAAATCTCATACTTTTAATTATGCAACATGTTTTACTTCAACGACCTTTTAAGCTCATAAATTTCATTGTTTTTTCAGTTCATTACTTCAAGAGCAGCCCTCTTAATTGACCCTTGTCTTTTGTACAGATTTGTCAATCAAAAAGGGCGTAACTATGCGCATGAAATGACAACAGAGCTCTTGATCCTTGACTCTTAACCATATCAATTTGTGTGTGCTGGTTTCTTTTTATAGACTAAAATAAATATAAGTAATTGCCCGCCGTAACCCATTCCTAAGGGGAAGCTTATAATAAACGCAACCCTAACTAAAAGCGCCTACAAAACTTTGTTATTACAGTCTTGTTTTGTGTTTTTCTTTTTCTTTTTTTTTTTGGTATTTTTTCTATGCTTTATTTTTACGAGTTCAGCTGGCAGCCGCCTTTGTAGCCGCTGAATTTTGCAGTTCCCATTATCCTTTTTTTTTTTTTGCTGCTCTTTTCTGGGCAACATTTTATGGACGCCGTCACGTTTATAAATGCAAACATTTAACATTATGCGATGGAGGGAGCAGAGAGTGGGTGTAGCTGTAGATGGTTCTTAACTATTTAACAGTCGAGCAGCGTTTTTAGTTTCATTTTCATTTCCATTTCCATTTTCATTTTGCGACTGCAGCAAGTGAAAGCAATTTACACGCATTTGGGCGAATACGAAAACGAAAACGTGCCTTGGCCCTTAAAGATCTTTATGTGCGCGAATAAGGATTGCAGGATAGCGAGTATTACGTCCAGCAAATGAAATATACTCTTTTGCACCATAAACAAGCATCCACAAAAACATACTCTTACTCTTAGTTCTTACATTGTACTGCTTCATGCCGCAAATAGCACAAAATTTCGTTGTGTTTGTTGGTCAAGTTGCAAGTCGGTCAAATGGTAAAGCCACAGACAGTTCCAGTTAGCTGCCCCACCTTCAAATTTCAAATCCTAGCTCTCTAAAGTTGTATCGTTTTAGCTGCCCCATTCAGCTGCACTTTCACGCCTTTACACACTGCCCCAAGCAACTTGGGCGGGGGGGCTTAGTTTGTAGCCTGTTTAGATAATGTTGCAGCTGTTGCAGTTGCTGTTTTGTGGCATTTGTGCAACATTTCTCAAGTGTTCTGCTTGTTCGGCCAGGCACTTAGTAGCAATGTTCATTGGGCTTTCCACTTAAATTGTTGCCTACTTATGCGGGTCTGGAGCTTGGACGTTGCTGTCGCATTTGCTGCATTTTAAACTGTTACATAAATGAAAATGACATTAGCTGAACATAGCTTGAATAAGTTGGATTAAACTGGGGAATTTTTAGTTTTTTAAGAAGATTCTTCATAACATTTTTATTGATTTCAACAAGTTATCAGTGATTGAAGCCAATAAGGAACATATTATATGGTTTTGGTTGATTTTGTATACAATATTATATAATTATTGAAATTTAGGCTACCTCAAAAAAAGTTTCAAAATTAATGCAATTGCTTGTGCTGAAGACTGTATTTTTAAAAAGAAACTTTAAATAAGTCAAAATTAATAAATAAGATGAAATAGCTCTATTAGAGTTGTTTAAGAAATAAGGAGATAAGAAAAATCAAATCGGCAGAGACACTGGCAGAGCAACCGGGCGAAGAATCAACTGAGAAACCACTAGAGGAACCCACTGAGGAGCCGCTGGGAGAATGCCCTTCAACACCAAACTAAAACTTCTTAAAAGTAAGCGTTCTTCAAAAATAAATACAAATAAGATATAATGCATCAACGCACTTAAGAAATAAGAAAAAGTTGCCCTATATGAGCATCAGTCAGCCACTACACCAAGCGTTTGCTTAAACTGTTTGAGAATTATAAGGAAAAACTAAAAAGAACTTGAATTTGTCAAAGCTAGCTTTGATAATGAAATTCTCTTTCGCTTTCTTTTGCAAAGAGTTTGTGTTCCTTTGATTCATTTTAATTTACAATTTAACCAACGAAACAACACAGCTAAAAAGATTTCAGAATTTTTTATTAAAAAAAACATGTAAGAATACTCTACTACGACACTCCCTGCTACCAACTTGTACTTCAATAAGTTCAGCGGCAACGCAAGCAAGTAACGCACTTAACTTGTCCAGTGCCTGTCAAACTGTTGTTTCTGCCTGCTGAGACAGGATGAAATATATTCTTCAATAACCTTGGTGTTTGTTATCCGATCGTAATGAAATTTACGCAGCTGATTAACATTGAATATATTTGTACCAAATATCAAAGCTGTATCCGGTGTTGGTGTTGTATCCGAAATTTAAAATAAACTTGATTTGCGTTGTTATACAGGAACCTGCATGGTGTCTCTAGCTCTTATCCCCTTTTTTAATGGGAACAGGGAGTAAAAATGTGTGTTGATGAAGCTGACAAAACAGCGAGAGACACATGAATGAATAAACAAATTGAAAAATAAAATCAAGAAAAAGAGAGAAACAATAATAGTAAATTTCAAATTGAAAGCTATGTAAATTATATATTAAAGCTGGCAGAGCATTGCAGCAGTGCACTTGAAACTATAGTTTATTCTATATTGCAACAGCGAATCACTTTCTAAATTGAATTACTTTTTAAAAAAGGGACACTCAGCGCAAGTTAGGAAACTTAAAGTTAAACTTAAGCATTGACTTGGCATAGATTGAAGTTTACGAGCAAATCTTATTTACAATGTTTTCATCTTGGCTTACAAATTGAAATACTTTTTCAATTGTTTGTGCGCGAGCTGCTGTTACAGTTGCAGTTCCAGTTTGCAGTTGCATCTTTGCACAGATATTGCAACTTTTGTCATTCAATGGATAAAGTTTAGTTTCTATTTTTTATTTTTATTTTAATTTTTATTTAATACGAGCATACAGTTTGACTGACGTCACAAAACAAAGACAACACAACACAATACAACAATATCTTTTTGTGTGTTTCTTGCTCTGTTGCAATTAATGGCAAAAATTTAATTTATGTCACGTCTCAGACATTTTCCAGGCGCCGCATGCCCCATACACATTTCGCATTTCACATTGCCCAGCACAGCCATTAAAATGTTTGTCATTCTCATTTCGGACTCAGTGAACAGTTTTGCAAAGTGTTTGATGTGCCGAACGTGATGTTCGTCTTAAACTGCAGCATCTCACAGCGGTCACGTGGCCCAAAAAGGACACCGAAATAGGACTCGCCATATAGCTACAGCTTGCCAAGTGTCGACAGTTAATCAAACTTGATTTTCAATACTCTAACAGAGGCTTTTCCATACAATTTTGTAACATTTGAAAGTCTAAAATGATAGCATTTTCCGGCGTGTGGTGCTACGCCGTATACAAAATCATATTCCTACAACCTAAACCACCACTTTTCCACCCAGCAGGGTACATTTTCTGAATAATTGATATGCAGTTTTTATTGAATTTTCATATAGATCTTTGAAAATCAATTTGAAGCAAATCGCTCTAAAACTCAACTTTCGCTCTTTTTTTCCTCCCATTATCCACCCAGGAGAGTACATTTTCTCGGAAAATTGGTATGCAGTCATTTTTGAAATTTTACATAGATTTTTAAAAATGAATTCGAGGTGAAGTGAATTTTTCAGAAAATTGGTATGCGTTCATTAATAAAATTAAAGCTTTGAAAATGAGTTTTTACTTGATCAGATGATAAATGATAATCAAAAAAGTTGCATACATCGGCTTTCTATGAATTGTCCGGTCGAATTTTTTAAAAATCCAAAGGACAAAACTACTCTGAAAATTTCCGCCATCTATTATTCGTTGCCCTGATTATGATTGTGTGATCATCGATATTTCGAACAGTTTTCATCATTTGCAATTCAAAAACGACAAAACTTGATCTCCCAGCTTTTAACTTTTTAACGAAATAGATTCAGCTGATGATAACTGTTTGTAAGTGTATTCATTATGTGGTATGCCACGCATGCACATAAGCTCTCGAGTGCTTTCCTTTTGTTTTTATAAAGTGCTTGGTGTCTGTGCCTGCGGCATGCCACACACACTTGCTACTGCGCTTAATATAATTGAATAAAATTTAAGTGTAAATATTAAATAAAAATATATGCCTACATACATATAAATAAATATTTAAAGATTAAAATTATGTGTAAGCAGGGCAACATTTTAACATTCTTAATGTCAGGCAATGCAAATGTAAAAATGCAAATAAACATAAATAACAGGCTCAATATTCTTTCTGTGTGTGTTTTTTTGTTGTTTGTGTAAATATAATACATTAAATCGAAATCGAAAACTCAAATTGTAAATTGCAAATTTTCCATTTATGGCTGCCTTAAGCCTGGGCAAGCTTTTGGTGGGGCAAGCAATCTATTAATACAAATACACGGCAGCACACACAGATACACACATACATAAACAAGCCTAAAGGATTGCTACAAAAAAGTAGACAACAACAACAAAAAAAAAGAGATTGTATTTCATGGAAAATTAAATTTTCGGCACACAAATTCAAATGGTCAAGGCATAAACATTTTTGGCTAGCTGCGTCTTGCTCTAGCTAAAGCGCTATCTCTCTCTGTCACACACTCTTTCTTTGTAGTTCTCTCTCTCTCTCTCTTTCCCCTCTCTACATGTGCTATAAATGCCCCGTAGGGTTTTTCCTGGATTTTTGCGCTCGTTTTGATAGGATCTGTGTGTGTTTAAGTGTGCGTGTGTAAGTGTGTGTGTGTGCGATTTTGATATGTAAGCTGACAGCCTGGCCAAAATGCCGTTGACCATGATATATACATGTGTTGTTATAGTTGTAGTTCCTACTGCTCTTTTTGTTGTTGTTGCAGTTGTAGTTGTAGTTACATGTTGTTTCCATTGATGGAAAATCAATTCAATTTTGTACTTTGCTTCAGTTCTTTTTTTTTTTTTTTTGCTTTTGGGAGGCTCTGTCCAATCAATTCATGCTGCAGCAGCTTCAATTCAATCTTGTTGCAGTTATGACTTCTTTTTTTTTTGCACAACAATTACTTTACTTACTGCACAATTTTGCTCAACAGTGAAAAGCCCGCTCAACACGCTGAAATGATTTTCATTTGTAATTGGTTCAAGAACTGTGGAATTGCAATGAAGTAAATCCGAGCTTTAATATGATTTACAGCCTGCAAGGAGCATGAAAAAGGACGTGCGTCTCTGCCAGTTGAGGCAATCAGAATTCCAATATGCCTGCCAGTATTCTTAGTCTCATCATCATCATTGTGATTATCATTATCATTATCATTATCATTATCAGCTGGCTCTTAACTGTCATCAAGTTGCTTTTAAGCATTTTTGCCTGCCACGTTGCATCATTTCTCTGTTGTTGCACAAGTATTTTTTTTTTTTTGGTAGGCAACTCAGTTTCAATCACTTTCTCATAGCTGTTGTTATTGTAGTTGTTGTGCACAACCTTGACACATGTCGTAGCCTATGATATGAATTGAAAAAATGGTGTCTTTAAAGTTGAACGCATCGTTGCTTTTCTCTATCTTTTGTGTGTGTGTGAGTGTGTGTTTTTGTTTGTGTATGCGTGTGTTTGGATTTTCTAGTCCGCAACCCACAAAATTTTCTTATTACTTTACGCTTCAAGTAATTTTCCCACACTTGCGCTTAATTTAATTTCTGCTACCCACTTTTTGTTCTTTTCGCTTTTCAGCTGCAAGTTTTTCAACGTCTTCGGCTTTTTTTGTTCTTTTGCTTTTACAAAAGTTTAACCCATGCAGCCAAGTTTTACCTCAGTTCTCAGGTCTCAGCTCTCAGGTCTCAGCGCTCTTAACTCTTTTTGCTTGGCGTTTTTTCTGTTTCCCAGTTTGTCAGTCAGAGGGTGCTTAATTAGCTCTTGATATATGAAGCTCCAGATAGTATTATAGAAGCTGCTTCCAGCTTTGCTTTCCAACAAATTGTTGGCATGCAAAATCGGCAGAAACTTTGAACTTGGCCTTTTGTTACACCAAAAACAAGTAAGAATGCTCTAGTCAAGAGTGCTCGACTACGAAACTCCCTGCTCCCAACTAGCATTTCAAGCAGTTCAGCGGCAACACAAGCAGTTCAGCGGCAACACAAGCAAGTAGCGCACTTAACTTGTCCAGTGGCTGTTCAACTGTTGTTGCTGCCTGCTGAGACGGGGGTAATAGTTTCTTCCATAACTTTTGTTTTATTTATCCGATCGTGATGAAATTAACGCAACCGATCAACATTTATAAGACATATACGTGTACCAAAATCAATGCTATATCTTTAAAATTGTGGCTGTGGGAGTTTTTTTTCAATAGTTTGGGTGCGGGGGTGTGCATCCGAAATTTGAAATAAACTTCATCTGCGTAAGGTATTCAGGAACCTGCATGTCAAGTTTTGTGTCTCTAGCTCTTATACTCTCCGAGATCTGTGTGTTCATACGGACGGACGGACAGACGGACAGTCGGACAGACGGACAGACAGATAGACATAGCTAGTTCGTCTTGGCTGTTGATGCTGATCAAGAATATATATGTACTTTGTATATTCGGAAATTCCTCCTTCTGTCTGTTACACACATTTGCAGTACTTTATAACTCCCTGTTCCCATTAAAAATGTGAAAAGATAGTAAAAAGTTTAATTCGCAGATGCACTACAGATATGCAGACTGCATATAAATTGCCAAATTAAATAGGTAAAGTTTTTATTTAATTAATTTCTTTTTGTCATAAAATCTGAAAATATTGCTTATTAAAGTTATGCAAAGATGAATAAAAAAGTGGCGCCTCCAATTGAATTTGATCAGAACGTGCATTAAAAGCTGAGTTTGTGTGCAGTATATACTCTATTTTGAACGCATTTAAATCGATAAAAAACAGAAGTTGATTAAGCAAATTTAAATTTAAACAAGTAAGAACTCGACTGCGATGTATGCTAACTAGTTTCTCAGTTCAAAAGCTATTTGACGTAATTTGCCAAACATCAACTTTATACTAATGAAAATGACATTAGCTGAAAATAGCTTGAATAGGCTGGATTAAACTTGAAAATTTTTAAAAGATTTTTAGAAAATTCTTCATAACATTTTTATTGATTTGATCAAGTTATCAGTGTTTGAAGCCAATAAGGAACATATTATATGGTTTTGGTTGATTTTGTATACAATATTATATTATTGTTGAAATTTAGGCTACCTCAAAAAAAAGTTTCAAAATTAATGCAATTGCTTGTGCTGAAGAATGTATTTTTAAAAAGAAACTTTAAATAAGTCAAAATTAATAAATAAGATGAAATAGCTCTATTAGAGTTATTTAAAAAATTTAAGAAATAAGGAGATAAGAAAAAACAAATCGGCAGAGACACTGGCAGAGCAACCGGGCAAAGAATCAACTGAGAAACCACTAGAGGAACCGACTGAGGAGCCGCTGGGGGAATGCCCTTCAACACCAAACTAAAACTTCTTAAAAGTAAGCATTCTTCAAAAATAAATACAAATAAGATATAATGCATCAACGCAAATAAGAAATAAAGAAATAAGTAAAAGTTGTCCTATATGAGCATCAGTCAGCCACTACAACAATCGTTGGATTAAACTGTTTGAGAATTATAAGCAAAAAACTAAAAATAAATTGAACTTGTCAAAGCTTATGGTTGCGTTGTCTGTCTATGGTTGTTCTAGCTTCAAAAATGTTGAAAAAACTGCGTTCATACAGACGCACAGACAGACTGATATAACTCAATATACTTTTTTTTTTCTTGTTCTTTTTTTTCAAAAAAAATTAAAAAAGGAGTATAAAGTATTGAAAATATGATTATAAGCTTGCAATGCGCACATATATTTTTTACAACCTCCGATATATTAGTCTAACTAATTTAACAGGATATCTGTTTTTAACTCGCAAAAAATTGCATTTAAAATAACAAATTTAAACTATTTTTATAAAATTTGTATTCGATTTTTTCTTTTCTTTTAACAGCAGTAGGTCTAACCTTAAATACTTACACACACATACACACTCAGGCGTACACACATTAACTGATTTAGCTAATTAGCAACTTTATTTCGTTGCTCTACCATGTCCTCTCTCTAAAACTTCTTTTGACTGATTGAGTTGAATGCTAAACTTAAAAAATCAACGCGCTTAATGAAATTGCCGCATTTCCAAAAAATTGTTTTTCCTTTAAACTTTGTTTGAGACACACATTATTACAGTAGTAATCCTTTAAAAGCATTTTGTACAGCCTTGTGTTAATTTCTTTATTTCTTTTCTTCAATTCTCTTTGCAGGCGGCAAACATTAACACAGAGATTAACTTGCGGAAATGTAAGTACATAATTAAATAATTTACCTAAATGCGAGTCGAGTTTCATTAAGTTTCACACGCATGCAAATCAACAACAACAACAACAACAACAACGACAACGACAAACACTTGCCAGTTCTTTTACATAAATCAAGTGTATGATAGTTGAACATAGCTAAGATTTGAATTAATTTTGTGTGATGTGAACGCACCTTCATTATAATCCATTTAGTTTTCTAATGAGAGTACGATTTTTACGAAACGAAAGACTCAAACAACGAACCTGCCGATCATGCTGTCTTCTCCGAACTTAATTACGCTCACTGATGAAAATTATATGTACATACGTATGTACGCATATGTATATGATTATGTACAAGTTGTTTAGTTACATGTGCGTTTTTCTTAGCTTAGTTGTTGTGCTGGTTCTTCAGCTCGCTCTCTAATGGCATTTAACACGCAAGCCTGCTCCCCAAAGCACCCCTCTCTTGCCCGGCTGCTGCTGCTGCTGCTGCTGTTAACGAGCATTCATATTCATATACGGTTAATGTCTTTTTGTGTGTGTGCCTCTGTCTCTGTCTCTGCCTCTGCCTCTGCCTCTGCCTGGGGCATCAAATTGTAGCAGACCGCGTTCTTAAATGCCTTTTTTTTTGTTTGTGTAGCGCTAGCTTTAAAACATGTTTGTTTTTTCCTAGAGAGTTTGGCCATTTGCCTGGGTCACTGACCACAGACAAATTCAAAACAGTTAAAACAACTGCCAACTATCTAGTAGTAGCAGCAGTAGCACAAAATCTGAATCTCATCATCTAAGCCAGAATCTCATTCTCTTCCTCATGTTCAATAAATGTATCTGCAATAACTTGTTGTTTGCTTGATCAGTTTGCAATTAAAATTCTAGTTTTATGTTAGTTTCTGATGATGTTGATGATGCAGCAAAAATAACATTCAAACTTTTAGCCGATGAATACAGATATGTTAATAGAAGCTATTATTATATACAACTGATTCGATACAGTAAAACATATAGACTGTTCCTTGTTAAGTTAATAGACTTTTCTTATATACCGATAAGAACAGATAAGATCCAGTGAAAGAAATAGAACTGTTCCTTATTTACCTTTTAGCAAGCATTTGTCTGAAAAAATGTTCCATTAATGGTCAACTTTTGTAAAAAATGAAATGGAAAAGTTATTTTAATTCATTTTTGAGAAATTAATAAAGGTCAAAGGACAAATCAATATAATCTAGAAAACAAATCCTGAATAAAAAGATATTGAAAACATGAATATCAAATCAGTTTTTGATAAAGTAATGTGAGCTCGTGTTCTAGGAAGAACATGTCTTATGAAGTTTGAATTCTTACAACTTCAAATTTGTAGTCCTTTTTGGCATGATTTGTCACTGGAATATGAGCTATGTACCTGACAAAGTGGTTTTGAAATAGCGGTATATAGAAAACTTGAGGTCAAATTTCAATATTTTATATTTACTAAATTTTCATTTTCAAGTGAATTAAACTTTCATAAAAAATAGATAAAATATTATTTTGTATAATATCAAATGTGAAGTTAATCTATCAAACAAATCGTTTCAATTTTGACAGAGTTATATGAGTTTGATAAACAAAAAAAGGCACATTTATAAAGATGAACTGCATAACTCAAATAATATTTGTATCAGCAAATATGGCTAATATACATATTAATTAATAAGTGTTTTAAAATTTGAACTTTTATGTTTATTAATGAGCATATCAAATTTCAGTTAATAATTAGCTTTAATGCTGCATAAGCTCTTTTTGTAATTTTTGAATATTTTTCGTTAATTGATAACTAAGCCCAGCGCATCAATTGATAAATTGACGGTGATTAATTACACTTGGCTGTTGACAACAACAATAAACACAATAGCAACTGTTTTTAAATCGAGCCAATAAACTGACCGAGGCCTGATAATGAGCCGTTTGTTGTTTTTGTGTGGTTGGCTATTTGGTAATTGTTGCTTTATAAACTGACATTCAATGCAATTTAGACAGCCACAGAAACAACAACAACAACAGCAACAACTGACTAAAACCCCAAAAATACTGCAATGTATTTAAGAGCATTTTGTGAATAAATGTTTTAATTTGTTTTGCGGCCGGAATCAACAAGAGCAACATTCAAAAAAAAAAAAAGTATCCTTGAAAGTTCTTCCTTTGAGTTTTTTGGATTTGTGGCAAGCAAAATGCAAAGCATTTGAAATATGTATTTTATCTTCTTCTTTTTTTTTGGCAACAAAAAGTGAAAACTGAGAGTGCTCTGGAATTTGCACATTTAATATGAAATTGACTTTTGAATGGCAGAAAAAGTAGAAAAAAAAACGTGTTTTATATTCTTGCAATTTAGCAGAAATATTTACACAAGTCCTTGGCATACCATATCTCTTGCCATAATATAAGGACCATCATCTACAGAGCTATTTTCATAGCATATTTCAATCATAAATGTGTGATTGTGTGTGTGTGTTGGGTGTAAAAAAAAAACTGTTGAAACATTTAAATAAAGTTTACATGCTTCAGTTGCTGTGGTTTTCGCTTTTTTGTGCCATGCTGTTGGTTTGTGCCACACGCTGTGTTTGCCACTCAATTTGCGCTGCAATGTTGATGATGCAGTTAGGATGCATGTAGGTACATTCATACGTGCAACCAAGATATGATGTTGCCCCACTGAACTGGCAACATGTTTATGCAGCAGCACTTTGTTTGATAAACATACATACATACATACATACTACTTTTGTATATTTATATATATAGTTTCTATATATACTATTTATAGACAGAGTTTTGTGCCGAAACTTTTTGCAACAGAAATGTTTGACAACGATATTTTTGTGCAAAATCATTTGCCCAACTAGAAACTAAACTCAAATGAATACATAAAAATCAAAGCAAAGCAACAATTTTTGCAGTTTGTTTTTCTCTGTTTTGACAGCCAAGTTTTCTTTTTTTATTTTGAATTTTGTTTTGTTCAAAGCCCCAAACTGTATACAACAAATTAATTAACAGCTGCCAAACGTTTTTGTTGTTGCTGTTGTTTTTTTAGTTTTGTGATATTTGGAAAATGTGCCAAGAATGATGACCCAAATTAATTTCAAGAGTTGTTTTTATTATACTCTTTTTTTAACTTTTTTGAAAAAAAAGGAAAAAAGAGTATATTGGGTTTGTGAAATGTCCGTCCGTCCGTCTGTCTGTCCGTCTGTCCGTCTGTCCGTCTGTATGAACGCAGGTTTTTTCCACAGTTTTGAAGCTAGAGCAACCAAACTTGGTATACATGTTGGTATATACCATAGTAAGACAAAGTGTCAAGATCTCCCCCCCACCCCCACCCCTTCCCCCACAAACCGCAAAAACCTATATCTTCCACAGTTTTATAGCTAGAGTAACCAAATTTGGCACAAGGGCTACTTATCACATCCTTCATTGATCTGGCAAAAAAAAATTCGGCCACGCCCACCCCCGCCCCCACAAATAGGCAAAGTCTGTATCTCCCCCACCCCTTTAGCTAGAATCACCAAATTTTGCAGGTTGAATTCTGTTGCCCTATTTAATAGATTGGATAAAAATATTTTTGCCACGCCCACCCCCGCCCTTGCAATCAAGCAATGTTTGTTTCTCCCAAACCTGTAGAACAGGCCCAACCAAATTTTAATTGATGGCAAAACTTTAAAGATTTGAGCAGAAATTCAATTGCCACGCCCACTGACTCCGCAAAGAGGCGAAAAAAAGAGTATATCGCAGTCGGGTGCATCCGACTGCAACGTTCTTACTTGTTTAACTTGTTTTTAATCAGTTTTTTGGAAAAACCATTTTTAAATAGTTGTTTTGTAGAGTGGAAAAGTTTATTGGTCAAAGCTGGTCAAATGGTCATTTAATTATGCTTGGGCTTATATATAAGTCGTGTGTTCCATACAATTACTTAATAAACGTTAAGCTGGGTGTGAACGTCACGAACATATTATTACGTTGCATGTTGATTGCATTTTAGTGCACCAAAAACAAGTATCTTTCAAATCATGCAACATTCATGCCATGCAAAACTGCCAACTAGCAACAGCCACAAAAGCAACAAAAGCAACAGCAGTAACAAAAGCAGCACATAACGCATATACAACAACTGGACACAAAACATTTTCGGTGTTGGTTTTCCAGCTGGTTATGTTTTTGAACCAGTTAACGTTGCTCTATAAAACAAATAGAAATATAAGCCAGGAGTTTACACGACTATAAGATACCTGCATAGAAATCCAGCTCTTCTTTAGATTTAGAATAGGAGTATACTAGATTATTCACATCTATAAAAATGATTGGGAATGTTTTCAGTCTTCTAATTCATTGTTGTCAAAAGTTGATAATTTTTGTATACCCTTGCAGAGGGTATTATAATTTTGTCACGAAATGTGTAACGCATTCTAAAGCTATCTTGATGAAACTTGGCACAGATGCTTCTTCTTATTGCAGATAGTACCTATAGTTGAATTGGCCATATCGGACCCCTATAACATACAGCTGCCATAGGAACAATCGGTTGAAAAATGAGTTTGTGCATGAAAAACTTTTTTGGTTTTTTAAAATAACTCGACCAAACTCATTATGTCTTAATAAAAGCACTATTTACATATGCTGAGGAAATTTTATCAAAATCGGATCACAATATCTTATAGCTGCCATAGGAACAATCCGTTGAAAACTAAGTTTTCTTATGCAAATCTTTTCTGCAAGGGAAGATAAAATTTCTTTTTTTTTTTGAATAAAACCTAATTCTAATCGCAATTTTTCTCAAATTTTTCAAAACTGTAAAAGAACGATTAAGTTTTGAATAAATCTGCAACAAATTTAAATTCATTCATTTGATGAAAATGTGATTTGAACTAAAACATGATTTCATTCAAATTGAAAATTTGATTTGAAATTTGATTTAGTTCCTTAAGAATTATAAACATGTAATTTAATTCATAAAATTTGATTTCATACCAAAAGATTTATCATATTTTGACTTTATTCTTTTTCACAAGCAAAAAAATTGTTTTGAAATTTGATTTCAGATCCAATGAAAAATACAAAGGTGACATCATTTTTTTAACTTCAAAAAATAACTGTATTGGAATTTGATTTCAGTCCCAAAAAAAAACTGACTTCATTCTTTTTAGTAAAAAAAAGAATATTGAAATTTGAGCTCAGGCTTATTAAATTTTGACATTATTCTATGTGTCAAAAATAGAATTGAAGAAGGTTTTGAACTTCAAATCAACTATTTATGTTGAATGAAAGCTAATTTTGAATTCCGTTTAATTTGATAAATTAATAAGTTAATTCAATATTTTGTTAGTCAATGCTTAAATGACTCAAAGTTTTACAAATGAACCAATTAATTTCTCGATCCATTTCTTACGGGTAATATCTTAGTTTTTTACTTAATCAATCTTGTTTCAAACACTCGGCTCAAAAGATATTCGTTTTGAAGCAAGTAAAATTGTAAAAAATTTGAGAATATTAATTCGAGGCAACTACTGTGCTGCAGTTACGTAAAGAAATGATGAGATATACCCTTTTAGTTGATGGTTATTGTTGAGTATGCATAGTGAACGAGTGTCTGCAATTGCTATGGCGATTCCAGCACACCACATTCACCGATCTGCAATTCCCTGGACGCCGTCAGTCTCTTGCTGTCCATGGTTTGTGGCCAAAATGCGAAGGCCTTCAAAGCGTACATTATAAATTGGGCGCAGTTCACAAGGGGCACATATTTCTTGGCTACGGGTTGCAGTTGCAGTTGCATTTGCAGTTTTTGGAGTTACACAAATCGAAAAGCAAAAAGCCGAGAAATGATATAAATAGCATTGAGACCTAAGGCTGCAGTTGGCCGGGAAAAAAAGACTGGGCACGGATTGTGGCATGAATTGCAAAATTTGTAACTGAAACGCGAAACGGTAAAGACCAAATAAAAGTTGACTACAGTCAGAGCGAAAGAGAGAGAGAGACAGATAGATACATAAAAAGTGAGAGAGAGAGAGAGCGGAAAAAAATCAACTATTCCAATCAATTGAAGCTGATGCTGAAGCTAAAGTCGAAGCTGCTGAGGAGCAATCAATGTTTGCCACAAAGGAGCGTCGAGTCAGCTAACTGGTCAAACTGGTTGACACAGTTGGCCAATGGCAACGGGCAGCGAGGGGTCTAGCGGGGCTTTTGGGGGGCAACAACTGCAAACTGAAAGCTGTAGACGATGGTCAAGCAAAATGTAGTTTATAGATACGCATTCTATTTCTTGCAGTTCATAATGCAAAATGCAGGCTACTTTAAAGGTAGGGAGTGTGGCGGGGCAGGCAGCCCAGCTAACGTGATGAAAAGCAGCAAAAATGAAATAAAATAATGCAAAGTCACTGCCACGCTATGCAAATTGTGTTCAAAGAGCTCAGAAAACTAAAGAAAAACTTAAGAAACTGAAGAAACTGACAAATGAGAAACTGAAACTGCAAAATTGTCAGTTGGCATTTCTTATTATTGTTGTTGCTGCTGCTGCTGTTGTTGTTGTTGCTGTTGTTGCTGCTGTTGTAAAGAGAGTGACCTGTGACATTTGAACTGGCTATGCATATATATTTTTAGTCTTTGGCATGTTGCCCATTCATTTGAAATGGCTCAAAGCGAGTCTGCCACCAAAGTTGGCAGCAACCAAAGTCGTCTCGAGTCGAGTCGAGTCGAGTCGTATGCCACCTTTGCATCATTTGTATGCCATGAATTTTAAGTGCCTGGTCATGGACACGCTTTTACACTCTCTCCCTTTTTTTTTTTTGCTCCCATCTCTGCCTTTTCCCTACTTAATTACGTTCATTTTCTTTTGCTGAGCTAATTGTCAATGCAACATTAAAAAAAAAAAGAAAAGGAAGTGTTGTCTTCGGGGTGTCGAATATTAAATACCTTAACAGCAATTTTGTCATTCGCAAGCTGCCAAAAAGTTAATAAAGCAAAGTAATCACATTTTGTTTATTTATGTCAAAAGCAGAAAATGCTTCTTTTTGTTCTTGGGAGCTTTATAAAATAACTGTTGCTGAATAGCTTTCAAAATAAGAGTTGTTAAAGTATACCAACTTCCGCTCAGCTACAAAATGTATGTCTTTATGTTTTCAAATGGTTTCTTTGCTTCAATTCCCTATTATTTTTCATTCCGAATCGCTTTTGATTTGATGTTTTCATTAGCGATAGAATGTTTTTCAAAACGATGTTTCAATGGTTTCAAAAAGAAGAAAATACCAATTGTTCTATTTTGCAACATGATGTTTCAAAGGTTTAAATAAACCATTTTAAAAAGCAAATAATCAATTGTTATTCGGAGCTGAAAACATTTAAAGATTTGAATAAGCGAAAGATTTTAACAGAATCGGCAATTGCAGTTTCCTAATTAACTTGTTATATACTGAGTGATCTCGAAAATGCTTGCTCCAATTTCGTAACAAGTTTTTAAAAATACCCTCAGTTAGGGCATAAGGAATGTGTAAGATAGCTGAAAATAACTTAAATTAACTACAACAATTCTTGAGCTCTAAAATCTGTTCTAATTTTGGCTTGCTTGACATTCTTGATTTTATTTTATTTTATTCTCATTTTTTTTTTTTTTTTTTTTTTGTTGTGTCCCACTTTTTCATGGTCTGCTGCATTTTTAGCTTTCGTTAGTCTCTGCTTTTCAAGTTTTACAGCCTTTTAGCTTGGCCCAAAAAATGTGGCAGCTGTGACGCGTCTAATTGGCTAGCAAAGTGCTGGCCACTAATAAATATCATCATAAATTGTAGCCCACTTTAATTGTATTAAGTATAGTACTTTTATCTGCCGCTTTGGCTCGCAAGTTGGCCAATTCGCTTTTCACCAGAAGTTGGTTGCGTTTTCAACTGGCTTACAACTGTTTTAAAAAATGTCTACAAAGGACTTTCGAAATGTTGCAGTTGTATAGTATTACTTAACGAGGGCAGATAAATAAGTCATTAAGTGTTGCATTTATTAAGAATGTAATTATTATTAAGCATTATTAATTACAATTATCATGGTATCCCATTAAAAATGGGAAAAAGGGAGTTATAAAGTACTGCAAATGTGTGTAACAGGCAGAAGGAAGCATTTCCGACTATATAAACTATATATATTCTTGATCAGCATCAACAGTCGAGTTTACTTGAGTTTAAAACGGAGTTCTAAGTTAGAGTCTAAAATAGTTATACCTTTATACATAACATGTTTTAAAGATTTGAAGTTGAATCCTATCTTTAGTTCGAATTGATTTCATTTCAAAGAGAAACCTGTGACAAGATTTGGTTAAATTTGAAATATGAAAATATATTTGGGGATTTTTTTCTTGTCATGATCAACTTTGTGGCTGCTTCATCAAATCAAAATTTTTACTTAACTTCTCTAAATTTAATGCTTTTTTCTTCCCTCTTCCTTGCTCCCTCTCTCTTGACATTTACTTTCTCAAATATTTCAGCTTTAAATTCCTATTTGTGTCGAATGCAACGTTTAACAAAAAAAAGATAATTAAAATTGATTATAATCGACTTAAGTGCGCGCTATTAAGTTTCTTTTTGAGAAATTTTCTTTGAATTACGTTTATCTAGTTTTTCACTGATAAAACCAGTTTGTTGATTTCTTAATCTATTTTAGTGGTTTTTTAGCTGGAAAGTTTATTGATCTACCCACGTGGTTAACTGCATGTTTATGCACGAGTTGAGTAATTGCAAAATAAATGCAATGCTTGATGCACTCAATGAACAGATTCAGTTATACAGTTGATGCCGCTGCGCAGTTGAGTAATGTTAGCGGGGGGGAGGGTAAAGTGAAGTGGAGAGGAAAGGGGCAGGAGTGCTCTTAGTCTATGAGTTGCATTGAAAGCATGCACATGCACATTGCCATGCACTTCAAATGCCAAAAGGCAGCCAAATAACTGAGCTGAAGTTGAAGCGGGCAGAGGAGTTGGAGTGGGAACAGGAGTTGGAGATGGAGTTCGAGTTGGAATCTCTTGCTCCTACCTGACTGGTGGGGCTCTTGGTTGGAGCTTTGCTGCTCCAACGGCTATGGCATTAATACAAATGCCGCCACTTTTGCTTGGAGCGCTTTGACAGCTACACATGAGGCAGGATGCAGGCTGCAGGAGTATCAGGTCCTGCCTCTACGGTGATTATGTCTGAAGTGGAGTTGTGCTCAGTGTGGCATGTGGAAAAGGCGCACAAAGAGTTCAACTTGACAGGATATGAGGACAAATGCTCAGTGCATTAATTAAATGCAAAATTGTGTGCACCTCTTATGTGTTGTACCATATATAGAAGAGGCATGTTGATTGTGGTTAATATATTTCAACATATCCTTAATTCAACTCAGGATATGTCTAAAGTACAGCTTGTGCAAGAAACTTCATCATTTTTGCACTTAGCAAATAGCAACAAACTTAACTTTTTGTTTTATCATTTATATGAATTATACAGGCTTTGTTTTGGTTTAATGCTTGTTGTTGTTGTTGTGTTTTGATTGAAAATGCATTTTCATGTCATTTGTAGATGCGTAAAATATGCTTTCAGCTTTTCATTTCAAAAGCCACAACAACAAAGCACAAATTTAAATGCAATGCATGTTATCCTTATGAAAATAAGTGCATGTATGTGTGTATGTGTCTATTTGTGTGTTGCACTATTGTTTTCAGCCAAAGCAGCTTAAAGTTTTTGGTTTATATAGTCAGTTAGAGTCATACATACTATATATATATACATATGAATAGGATAAGAGAAGAGTTAGGAGAAATAGCAAGAGAATGGAAAAGTGGATTGCAGCCAAGCGTCTACAAGATTTGCCTGAGCGTTTAATTTCTGCTTGATGTGCTACGTATTTCGGTTAGCCAAATATTTATATTTGGCTCTCAAAATTGCAATAGCTATATATGTATATATGAAGCACATATTATAGGGGATGTGTGTGTGTGAGTGTGCGGGGGTTGAGGATTATGTGTGCAGATGCTTTATAGAAAATCTCTAAATCGAACATCATCATATTTTGCTTTCAATTTTCTAGCTGTTTGTTAAGAGACGAAAATATTTAGGGGTAACATAGATACAGGGGATAGGGGGATGGTGTATTGGCCGGGGTTGAATATCAGTGCTGCACTATACGACAACTGGCTGACAAGCTGTATGTGGAGAGAGAGGGAGAAGAGAGTGCAAGCAAATTGCAGAAACTTGTAAAATTTTCATATTCATGGTTTGCTGCTGTTGCAAAAGGCAAAGGCGAAATTCGCATACAAATTGTTTATTTTCGCATGCAGCTCAAGAAAACGAAGGGCTGAAAGGGGGGAGGGTTCAGGGATGGGGTAGTGGGAGCAGCATCTGCATAAGCTGCGACGACTCAATTTGGCCCAAACCAAGCCAACCAAGTGTGGAAGAGCGAGCGCCAAATTGAGACAATATTTGCGCACACGTTACACATACGCCACGTTGCACATTGTGTATGCATATGTATGTGATTGTGTGTGTGTGTGTGTATATGTGTGGCATCTATAAACGAACTTTTTGCATGTTATTGGTTTAGGGTTTTAGGGGCAGGAGGCGGCTAGCGGGAAGCAGGCAGGCAGGAAGGCAGCTATATGAAATGAAACCACGTAACAAAATGATTGCATTTGCCAACAACACAAAACGTTGACAAGCTGTGTGTGTGTGTGTGTGCGTGTGTGTGATTGGATGTTCTGTTTGCTATTTGCTCAATGATGACTCATTTGGTGGCAACATCGCGCAAAGCTTTAATGAGTTTTTTTTTTTTTTGGGGGCAACTCGCAACGCATTTGATATTGATTTAAGTTGGGCTTTCAGTTGATCTTTGGGCAGAATACAAGGACTCAAATATGTCACATTGAAAGTCATATTGACACTTTAATGAGTCTCATTAACATTAATGGCACAACACACACACACACAGAAGGACAAAGATACGACTCCACTTCAGGCTGAGCTGCTTTATATCTATAGCATTGTTTGGGGGCTCTTTGCCTTTTGTCTTGCCTCAATCCTTGTTGTCCTTGTTGTTGTCAGCGTCATTATTCGCGCCATTATTCTTGCGAAGTTATCTCGCAGCGTGACTTAAAAGTTAAGCGTATTCATTATGTCCTTTGTGGCCGCTTTGCCACGTACAACAAGCAGGCAAACACCTTGCGCCGCATCCTTTCTTTTCTTTTATTTTTATTTTTTTGATTCTGGCCTGTTGCCGCCGCCGCGTCCTTTTGTTTTATTTACTTTTGCAATTTGTTGCGACTTTGGCGACAACAATAAAAATCCATTCGCGCTGCCTACGAAAGTTAACTTGGTTGTTGCATATCCTTTATCCTTTATACTTTATTTTTTGAAACGTCTGGCAACGCCTTAGCTCAGCTCTGCACTTAATGCTGATTAAGTTGCTGTCAGCGTCTTGCTTAATGTTGATTGCGTGTGCGTTGTGCTCTCTGTGTGTGTGTGTGTGGCATGAGCAGCTTAAATTTGTTTTATGCGGCTCAACACACACACACACCTCGGTTTTAACTGCAACTAGTTGTAGCTAAAGTAAAATTGAGCAGCTGGCAAGGATCGCAGCAGCAAGGATAGCTGCGCAGCTGAGTAGCTGTCATAAACAGCTCGACATTAGCTTGACAAACTTTCAACAACTGTCAATGCTGATTACCAGCAGCATCAGTTGCAACTGCCAGCCAGTTAACTGGTCTACACTTTACACTTGCCACACACACACACATAGAGATAGACACAACATACCACACACATACATACAAAACACACACATATTCAGTTGTGGCAGCCAGCAACATTAATAATGCCTGAAAGAGTTTGTTGGCTTGCCTGCGCACAAAAGTATGCACTAGAAGTTGTAACTTATGACTGTCAAACACACACACACACACACACTCACACACACACATAAAGCACACACGTGCACACACTTACACACATGCATAAACTTGTCTAATGTGGTTGCTATCTTTACTGTTTTAGCAATTCATATGCCAGCTGTACGCTTATTTATGCTTGCAACTTTTTCTGTGTATTATCAAGTTTTACCCCTTAATTATTGCACTCAAAGCGGGTATATTAGTTTGATGTACAATTTGAATTAAGGCAGTTGCAATGCACCATGGGGAATTTCACCAGTTTTTGTGGCCAAAATTAATAACTCAAAAATTAAAACTATAATTTGGGTCTGGTATATTCAATGACGTTTCTAATATCATTTTAAAGTGTTTTTGAGAAAACATTTTACCGACCACAAAAATTTTATTTTGTTTGCACAACTTTTTTGTTTGTTAATCTATCTCAACCAAACTCACATATTTTAAGTTTGAGCACAATTTTGTCATTCTCACCAAATTTAATTGATATCGGATGACAAAATCTTATAGCTAAAAATTTAAAAATATGAGTTTTTGAATCAAAAACTTTTGTATTTCTCAAGATAGCTCAACCAAACTCATCATTACTTAATTTTTTTATGTTTCTCACATGTTGACCAAGTTTGATAAAAATCGGTAGACTATATCATATAGCTATAGAACGGTGGCGAGCGGGGATACACAGTTAACTGGATTGAACAGATAATTGATGATCCTATGAAGATCAGGTAGCCAAATTTCAAACAAATTTAAACAAAACTTTAAAACTCAATCCAAAGTTTAAATTTGCTTACAGAATTTAGCTTTGTGACATGTCAAAAACTTATTCAATATCTCAGACAACACATTGAGTTTCTTCAAAAAAGTTATACCGACACATAGACCAAACCACGCTGATAAGATACCATAAAAAATGTATTTTAAAAGTGACCTTTATTGTGCAAAATTCGTCCCAAAAATGCAGGTTTTGCAAGCAAATTTTTTCGTTTGAAACACCTGTGCTTAAACTTTTACAAAATGAGTATTGGTCACAAAAGCTGGTCAATAGTGACATGTAAAGAAGATGCTTAAACTTAGCAAAAGTTAGTTTGGTAGAGTTATTCTAAAAAAAATCAAAAAGTTATTCATAAATATCATTTTTAAATTTTAATTGTTCCGATTTGAATAAAATATAATAAACATCAAGAATATACTTTATGAATAAGAAGACGTCTTCTTCCATGCCTTACCCACTTCGTGACAAAATTAGAATACCCTCTACAAGAGTAGATTTTAGGGTAAATGTTGTACTGGTAGTTGATCTGCAAAAATTACATTTGCCGGATTAGCGTTGTCCTTTGACATATGAGTTCCACATAAAAGTTAAACTTTTGTAGGTTTTGTGTTTTTCAGCTTATGGCAGAGAAGTTGCCGAAAAATGTACAAAACTTTTGCATTGAGTATGTTTTGTGCTTTGTGTGCTTATTTTTGTTACATTCTGATTACAGAGTCAAGTTTCTAGAAAATGCTCTTAATGAGCGGTCCACTCCATTTGTGTAATTTGATACATTTGCTGCTGTTGTTGATGTTGCTGCTAATTAGATGTTGTTGCGACTTGCGACATCTATCAATACCATATCAAATTAATTTTTTAACTGATTTGTTGTTGTTTGGTTCTCTTTTTTCATTGCAGCTTCAACATGTACGCTCTGAATAATAAATACATGCCCGATAATTGCTGTAATTCCGCTAAAAGGTAAGCAGAGCTCTTAACTCTTACTTCAACTGCCACTTTGAACACATCTAAGTGGATTACATTGATCATACGCGCTGTATGTCTGCCAGTCTGACAACCCAACAGTCGCGACTGTCCACGCCTGTTGCTAGGCCAAAGCCAGCTCCCATTTTCATTCCATTATTGATAATGGTTGCCATTGTTTCAGCTGTCATTGGAGTTGCTGCTGTTGCTGCTGCTGTTGCTGTTGCTCCACTTTTACTTGACTGACACTCACACATACACATACACATGCATACATGTTTATCTCGTGATGCAGCATCAGCAGCAGCTTAAATCGCATTTGTCGCTGTTTCGCTGCTGTGTTTGTTGTTGTTCAGTATACCCTGCAGTCATAAGTTGTATGGTTAGGGTATTATTGAGTTGTGTGAATGTATGTAACATGCAAATGCAGTTTTATTTTGGGTCTACGAAGTACACGAGTATATATTCTTCAGCTGTATTATCTGCTTACCATCGATAAATAAGAATTTGTAAAGAATTCATAAAGGCAAGTGAATTCAATTCACAAAATCTTGTCAAAAGTGAAATTTTTTACATTTAGGAGAATTTTAAGTTTGCAAAAACTCATTGAAAGTGGCAATCAGAACAGACCTGATCGTCTAAAACTATAAGCTTTCTTCTATTCATTTTAAATCTTAGATTTTTGTTTCTTCCGCATTGCACTTCGATTTTGCGAATTCAAACTCGCAATTCACTTTAATTTCTTGCGAGTTAAACCACATCTTTTCTATTTAAAATTTCTAAATACAATTTAAAATTTATTTTTCTCTAAGTATGGGATTTTTCTTCCATATCCAAACTTATTTGAAGAAATAACATTAATTTAAAGATATGTTGACTTTTTCAGGCTTAAAATTTGTAGGAAATTAACTGGCTAATTTGTACTTGAACTTCCAAATACGACCACATTGTTTTTTTTCTGCTCGAAAAATTGAAGAAATATTTACAAAAAAACAATCCTTAGTTTACTTTAGAGTTGGCTGCAGGGTATTTGCAGGGTATCTGCATGTTTAGCTGCCTCTAATATTTGCTTGTTGTGGTGTTGTTGTTGTGTTGTTGTTGGGAATCATTAGCAACATAGCTGATACCAGACTCATTGTCAGCATTGACGCTGCATGTGCATAAAACGCTTTCAATTAATTGACAGCTTTGCAGCGAACTTTTCAACAATCTTCCACACTCTCTCTCTACTCTTTTTCTATCTGTATTTCTATTGCTTCTGCTATCAGTAGTCGAGTACAACAAAATGTAGCATATAATCTATATTGCTTCTAACTTGGCAATTTAGTTAACTCGAGTTGGTTGTAGTTGTTGCAACATGGCCAATTTATTTAAATCGCTTTCGAGTTTCGAGATAAATGTGGCACTTTAAGCCTCAATATTTCATAGGGCTTGTGCATAAATTTGCCATAAAACTAAAACTGTTGAATGGCATTAAGCCGGAATTAACATAAGTATAGCAACTATAAAATGACGCCGAGGGGCATAAATAAATTCAATGGGATTTGTGCTTCAGTGCGTCTCATTTCGAGTATATAACACATACATATACATATACATATGTGTCTATGTATGTGTTTGTGTGTTCGTGTAAGTAAAAGTATCTTATAAGTTGCGCTTCTTGAAGTTGAGTACTTTACGAAGGCAACATATCATGAGTTGAGCTGTTGAACGCAGTTTGTGGCACAATTGCTGCCTTCGCAGCAGGAGTGAGAGGGGGGGAGGGGGAAGGAAGTAATGGAGTAATGGAAGATGGCGACACAGTCAGTGGCAGCACATTTCCGGCAGCCATTGTATTGTTGATTAAGCGTTGCCATATGTTGCAAGTCCCTTTGCTGTCACAAAACTTAATTGCAAACAATGCAAGCACAGCAAAGGGGTGGGGGAGGGGGTGTTGGCACAACCACAAAGCGAGTTAAGCTAAAAGCAGCATGTTGTCTGCATATTACTCCCTACACCCTACTCCCCCATTCCGCGCACTCCACTTTGATCTGAAGCCGTTGGCAATGTTTATCATTTGAGATTTAACAAAGCGCACGGCTGCATTTCAATTAACCTGAGGGGTTCAGCTAAAGTTAAACAGACACTTCTACAGTTCCAGTTTTCCCTGTTGCTGTTTCAGCTACAATACTTATAAATACTCCTACATTTATATAAAGCACTCATAGTTGTCTGCCCCATTTTTATTCAAACACTTATTTCATTTACTTTCACGCACTTTGTTGGGTCATTCACAGTAGGTTAGCTTTTATATATGTACTAGCTGGTATGGCTCGGTTTCGCCCGGCTGAGTATTTATCTTGTGGGTATAGATTTTTCTAAGCTGGTGATTCAAATTAAGTTTTTAAAGTGAAAGCTTTGTAACTGAACTTGAAACCAACCAAAAAATTCAATGCAAGTTTCATTCCAGTTTTTTTCACCAACTCCGACTCTAGGGGGCACTACACTATCAGAAATGATTTCTAATGACCAATAGTTGAGTTTCCACCCACTTTTCGATCTTTGGGGAGAATTTTTTCAAACTCGTTAAAATATGTATTAAATTGTTTACTGTTAAGAGCTTTGAGCAAAAGTTTAAGCCTGATCGGATGAAAACTACACTTACAACCATACAACATTTCCACCCTATTTTCCGCCCTTGGGAGTGCATTTTTGAAATATGCCTGATCAAATAATAAGCCCAAGCGTTTAACGTCAACAAGATCCAGGAATTCTTCACACTTGCAGATATTCTTTTCCAAAATCCTTCCTTTAAACAAACTTAAAAGAAAACTACTGTAAAAGTGTCCTTTGTAACCAGTCAGTCAGTTATTCAGGTTGAACTCTTTTAAATGAAATTTTAATAGACAGCATACTTTACAGCGCAACACAGTAACTATTTCGAGAACAACATTAATGATGCTTAAGAAGCTTTAACTGAAATGTAGCTACGCTTAAAACACAATTGGTTTTTTGGCGAAAATTTATAGCCTTGTTGGGCAATCGAAAAGTTGTCGAGTTTTAAGTATGTTCTCATTGTGGCACATTACTCGTAATTGCCACGCATATTGATTTTGTGTCACACAAAAAACCAAACCGGAAAAACTTTTGGCATTGCCTTCACTTCACTACAATTCACTCTTGGTGTTTTTCCACGTAGCATTGCAATTAAATGAAAATGTCAGCCAACTGACAGTGGCAAATAAATTTCACGATACGCGCCAATTGCCACATTGCCACACACAATGCTGCCACAAGCCACAAGCCGCACTAATGGAGCGTTTGTCGTAGTCCCAACTTGGATTTTAAAGCAAATTCTTATGCGGGTCGCAAAGTTAACCCCAAGAAGCAACTGCAGCCTGCTGCAGGACTTCTCTTCTGATTTGCATTTAAATTTATATATACAATATATATATGGTATATATTATGTTGTGTTATAATATATGACTGCTTGGGGCAGCTATTTACTGCTCCTATTTCTGCTCGTGCTCCTGCTGCCTCATCCTGTGTCTATTGCTCTCCACTTAAAGTCCATAAATTTTGCATTGTGTATAAGTATAAGTATGTAGTAACCGTACTAGCTGCAAACTATGCTCTATCTATCTGTGGCATGTGCTTGGGAATTTAAAAAAATGTATGTATATATACGTATCTTCTTTTATTTGCTGTTGTTGTTGTGCTTCTAATATAAGTATGCAACGCTTTCAGCAACTATAAAAGTATACAAATAGCTTTTAATGTTCTTATGCATATATTTTACATGCATATTATGTAGCTCAATGCCACGAGCTACAAAGTCATAGAGCAAGTTGAAAAAATCTTATGAATAATACAAATTTGTTAGAACGAGATGGTAAACTGTGTCAGCTTCAAGCTAAACTAGCTTAAAGTGAGTTAAATATCTTACTAACTATTTAGAAACAATTTTGTTAGTAGTCAGTCAGGGCTAGATGCGAAACCGTGTCACTTGCTTAGTAATTAAGTTGAACTTTCAGTCGTAAGTTAGCTTTATTGTACTTGAATGATTAATGAAACAGTTAATCTTAATCGTAAAGTTAATAATTCAAGCTTTCATTTTAATCTTTCGTGTGAGCAAATATCACAAAGTTGTCATGTGTCATTAAGTGAGCTTTATTTTACACACTGAAAAAAATCAAGTCGAGCTTTCAGCCTTAAGTGAGCAAGCTTATAGCATTAAGTGAGTTTTATTTTACACACTGAAAAAAATCAAGTCGAGCTTTCAGCCTTAAGTGAGCTTTATTTTACAAACTGAAACGATCAAAGGTAAAGGAGTGTTTTAGAAACAGAGTCGATTTATCTTCAATTGTAATCAGTAGAGCTCTCAGTCGAGCTTTCAATCGTATTAACCTAACGGTCGAGTTCTACGTGAGCTATAAGATTAATGTAAGCATAAACTTGGCTCTGTGTCAAGTGAGCTTTATTTTATGAACTGAACATGCTACAACTCAGCTTAAGCTTTATTTAAAGCAAGAGGAAAATAGATAGTCTTACATTTTAAGTCAGTAAGTCGAGCTTTAAGTAACTTAATTGCACACGTACACAATTAAACACGCTTAAAGCTTCCAAAACTTCTTTAACATACGTTTTGCTTCAAATGAAAATAGTGGGAATAAAAAAAAACATGTAAACTTATGGATGATGGCGAAAAACATGCTTTTAATTTGCGAAGCGGAATTGAAGTAAAATTCTCTCTCAGCTTTAGTTGAACAACTCTCAGCTCGTTGTCGTTGTTATTTGTAGTTCCTGTTACATTTAACGTTGTGTTACGCCTCTGGCACATTTTTAATTTGTACACCATGTTGCAAGCAGTCAACTTGGGTGGCATGCAGCCAGCATAGTCAGCATAGCCTAGCCCCGTTAGCATTTACTCGCATACGATATGTATGTAGTATGTTGAATGCTATGCTATGCGATGCGAGTGTTTTTGACTGGTTTCTATGCACATTCTATGCAAACAAGCAGCAGACCAGCAACAGAATTGTTGCCGTTCAAACTCAATTGCATTTTCAGGCTCTGACGAGACGTGGGTGAAAGGAACGGTGTGGAGAGAGGGGGGAAAGGGGGCGGATAGGGTGCAGGAAGATGTGGTCGCTTTTTCTTTTGCACTTGTTGTGTTTGCCTTGTTTCTTTTGTTGCTGCTTGCAGCGTTTTTCTTGTTGCATGTCCAACAACAACAAAATGTAGAGTAAAGTTTTCATCCTTTGCTCCTTATTTGTTGATTGTGCAGTGTACTTGATGTTCATCGTATTTTCATTGTGTGCTTCACTGTGGCTGCTGCAGCTTCTTTTTCCGCTGCCTTGGCCCCATTTCCTGTTGCTGAAATCAATTTAATTTATTACATATTTATTTATTTATAATGCCAGTGCGTATACGTAATATGCCCATGCGCATTTTAAAGTGTATTAATTGATATTTTGAGCTGAAAGCTGTTGACATTTTAGCTAAAAGCACAAATTAATTGTTGCTGCAACGTGTCTGGCGTGTCCCAAAACACACACGCACACACACGCACACCTTGACATTTAATAGACTCTGACAGCAAGCACTCAAGCTAACTGTGTGTGTTTGTGTGTTAGTGTTAGTGTTTGTGTGCGCTCGGCTGCAAATGCCCCTGAGGCGCCTCTTTAGAGACAGCCACAGCCACATTACGTATACGCTATGTTGTCGCTCGCAAACTAATGCGCTTTTAATGCACTCAAATGCTGTCTGCAGGTGTATTATTATTATTCTGGCTCCTAACGTTATTTAGCCGCAGCAAAAAAATAGCAAAAAAAATATATATGTACGCTCCTTATTGTGTCTAGACCGGAATGGCATTTCCGGCACGCAAACCTGCCAGACATATTTTATTGCATTTCATGTGTTTTTTTGTTGTTTTGTGTTGTCTGCTTTGAGGCGTGTCCAAATCTACGTTCAACACGCAAACTTTCAACATTTATGAGTCAAATTAGCAAAATTTATGGAAATTAACTTAAACATGTGTCACACGCACAAAAGTATGCTACAAATTTAACACTTTTGTGTTGAAGGAGTGAGAAATGTTGTCAGTGCTATTTATTATGATTATATATTTGTGTGTGTATTGTTTGTTTGGTTTATTTGAAGCTAGCCACGCCTTACTGCCTGCGGTCTTGAGCTATTTAAGTATCTACTTAATTGATATGCTTGTGTGTATTTTGGTTCTGCAATATCAAATTATATTTAAGGACTCGCAATTTCGAAAGCTAATTAAAACAACAACAAAGTCATCAAAGCAAATTGCCCAAGTGACAATAATGGCTGCCTAATGTTGATCAATTTTCATTAGCAAGCGGTCCATCCTTCCTCACTCTCTCTCTCTCTGTACCCCTCCCCCTAAACGCCTGCTTTGTCCACTTGCTGCTCAAACAAAGCAAATTTCAAACATCCTGACTCCTGGCTGTCTCTGCTACCCCTGCATATCCCTTGGCTGACTTTGGGCTCTCAAATTACATTAAAAAAAAATGCCAAAAAAAAACACCGAAAAAAAAAATAGCAAAAAGTTGTGCGCTTATTAGCTGCGCTCAGAGACAAAGCAAGCTGTCAGCCACGCCCACTTAGCAAACTGTATTAAATCTGTATCAAGCTTAACGTTGATTTTGCTTTGTTGTATTAAGCTTTTTAATACCCTTGCTATGGATAATATAAATTTTGTGCATAAATAAAATGTGCAAAGCTTTGAAACTTTGTCGACCTTTGAAACTTTAATATTTAAAGTATAGTGTATATATTTTTAATTAGCAGCACGAGCCAAGTCAATATAAATAAATCCTTCAGTCTGTCTGTTTCTCTGCAAGCTAATCTTTGCTGAAAAAACTTTCAACAGATGTTTATATTTCGGAATTTATCGAATCAAAGCAATACTATTTAGCTGTCATAAACGATCAGTTGAAGTTATTGTATCGAAAACTTTTTGTTTTTTTAGAGATATATATTTCCACGTAACTCATCAATTCTGAGTTGAATCCGTTGTCAGTGTCGGCAAGTATTTCATCTAGCTGAATACAAAGTCAAGTGTTCCAAGTTTCGAGATGTTCTTTTTACTCCCTGTTCCCATTAAAAATGGGAAAAATGGAGTTATAAAGTACTGCAAATGTGTGCAAAAGGCAGAAGGAGGCATTTCCGACTATATAAAATATATATATATTCTTGATCAGCATTATTTCAAATTTCGGATATACCCCCGCAAATCGCAAAAAACTCCCACAGCCACAGTTTTAAAGATAAAGCTTTGATTTTTGGTACACATATATGTGTAATAAATGTTGATCAGTTGCGCAAATATCATTACGATCGGATAAATAACACCAAAGTTATGGAAGAATTTATTACCCCCGTCTCAGCAGGCAGAAACAACAGTTTGACAGGCACTTTACAAGTAAAGTGCGCTGCTTGGTTGTGTTGCCGCTGAACCGCTTGTCTCGTAGTCGGGCACACTCGACTAGAGCGTTCTAACTTGTTATGACTTGAACTTGGTCAAAATCGGATTGATTTATATTATGGGAGTACTCGAGAAAATTGGAGTTGTTTATATGAATCAAAATCAAAAATTGTGATTTATTTTAAGATTTATTTAAAAATATTATACCCTTCTTCAGGTAGTATCTATGTTTGAATCGGCCAGATCGGACCACTATTATTATTATTACTATTTGAAAAATTTGTTTGTCTGAAATTTTCTTAGGTTTTTAAAGATAAGTCAACCAAACTCGCTTTACCTTAGTTTAAGCACATCAAATTTCATTAAAATCGGACGACTTTGTCTCATAACTGCCATAGAAAGAATATCGCCAATTAAGCAAAACTTTTCTGCAAGGGTATACATTTTCGGCACAACGAAGTTAACTTTTCTTACTTGTATTTTTTTAAGTAACAATTATATGAGAACCTCTGCAAGGGTATAACCGTTTTGGGCACCCCGCAGTTTGCTTTTCCTTTATGTTTTCTTTTCTTTCCTTATTTTTTTTTTTTGCTTTGCATTTTTGCGCTGAAGTGCGCTGAAATTTTATCAGTTGGTGGGCACACAAAAAAAAAAAATAATGTTACAAGACGACAGTCTCAAGGCGGCTGATGAGTTGGGTGGTGTTTTCCTAGCGGGTGGTATAATGTTTCAGGTAGAGTTAAGATGGGCGCTACTTAAAAAAGTTTCGAGCTGCGAGGCGGCTGTCTCGTAAAATTCGCATGTTTATGGCAGTTGTCGCTGCCGCTGCTGTTGCTGTTGATGTTGCTGTTGCAGGAACCCTTTTCTTTATTTGCAAACATGCCACCCACACAAAAACACACACACACAGATAAATACACGCACACACAGCTGGTGTGTGTTACATGTGGCAAATTTGGCTGGCTTCCTGAATTTGACAGCGCATTCGAGTTGTGTGTGTGTATTGGCTGTGTATTGCGTGTGCATTGAGTGTGTATTGGGTGTGTGTGCTGGCACACGTTGATAGGTTTTAGTAGGCAACCAAGTGACGCCATTTTGGCAAAGTCGAAGCCATATATCATGTGTGCCATATTACTTGAATTACAGAAGCTTTAGGCGGGCTTCCAATTTCCAATTTCCCCCAAATCTTTCATCCTCCTTCCTCCAATCTAAACTTCAAATTCTCAACTTGTAATTGCTCAGCCTTCACGCGACGCATTGTTAATTAGCGTTGCGTCAATGTTGCTCATTAATTATGCATCCAAAGTGCCAAAGAGCCGCGCTTCAAATTGTAATTTATGTCGAAAACTATAGAACATTGCACTACCTATATATTGCATACATACATACTATACATACAAGTATAACATTAATTAGTTGTGCAACAAATTCTTCTCGCTCCAAAATGCTGCAAATAGTTTGCTGCCCAAAAAGTTTCCAACCAAAACTAAACGCAATGTACTCAGAGTTTCCTAACGGTGTTTCAGCATTTTCACACCTCGTCGCATCGGACACATGTCTGTGCTTGTGCATTGTGTAGAGTATCTTTGGGGTATGTGTGAATTGCCATAAGTTCTGTATTGGTATAATGTGTTTAATTTTGATAGTTGTAATGATTTATATATACCTTTGAAAGTCTGTTTCAATTAGCGAGCTCTTTTAAACTTTTCAAAATCAAAACAATTAAATTTTTAGTTGTTAAAAGTTTTGATATTATCTAAAACATTATAATAAATTTAAAAGAAGAAACAAACATTTGCTGTTTCATTCGCAAAACAAGAATTTTAAAATTTTATAAAAATCAAAATTAAGTATACTTTGAAATGAAAATACAGCTGATTAACAGATATTTATAGCTGTCTTTAATATTGACAGATTAAAAGCTAGTTGGACAGAAATATTGCTTTATATGGTGCTTAATAAGCATGTTTTAAATAACATATTCTCTTTTCTAAGTAAAATTCTTGCTTGTTTTATAAAAAAAAACAAAGAATCAAGTTGTTCTAATGCTTCAAAATTTGCATAAATATTTGAGATATGAAAACTCAAAACTCATGGCTTTGTAATGGTTTTTAAATGACATAAATGACAACTAAATCAGACTGGCTTTTAAATAACCTCATCTGATAACATTCATAATGTGCTGCTAGCCACTTAAAATATATTTAGATATTGTGTTTTCTACTAAGCTAATAGTTGCTGCTTTTGGGTGGTCTCAGCTTCAGTTCAATCAACCCAAATTTCAATTCTATTTGAAATTTATCAAGCCGATTTGCATGCAAATTGTTTTTAAAATCATGTTGCTGCTCTTAATTGATTTGATACATAAATTGTATTCATTTGTGAAACAACGTGCGCTTGTTTGTTGAAAATAGTTGTTTGGCAACTTAAAACTGGTTTAACACAATCAAATCTAATTAAATTAATGAAAGTGCACTTAATATTCGGCTTATTAAAGTCAGCTTATATATATATATATATATATTTGCTTCTTATAATTGTTTGTTGTCAGCGTGTGAAAATTTAATAATTTCATGTTGTTGTCTTTGGCGCCACGTTGAATTATTGTTTTTTTTTTTTTGGTTTAATTTTTTTTATTGTTTCAGGCTTGACGTAGCATGAAAACAGTTCGCATTTAGTTGAGCACACGCTTGTTGACTCTCAAATGTAGTTGCATTTAGCTGCAGCACATAGCACACAGCGCTGCGCTGCCACACACCGCATGCCTCATGCCACATAGTACAACAATAACAAAGCGGGGCTTGTCTGGCTGCCGTCTCGACTTTTGCATTTTTCATAGCGCGCTGCGCGTTCAAGCTTAAATTTTAATTAAACATGTTAACACTGCAATTAAAAGAGAGCTTAACGAAGCTTGGCTGAAAAGGGGGGAACTCCGAGAGGAGCAGGGGTAGCAGAGAGCACCTCCCTTTTGAAGCATATGCATAAATTATGGCCTAGTCTTGCAGCTGAGCTGCAAACCCATTTTGCATTTTGCACAAAAGGCACAAGCAACACAACACACGGCGTATGAGCAACGTGGGAAAATGTAAAACGGATTAAAGGCCTGCAGGCGGCAAGCTTGAAATTTGAAATTGAATCTGAATCGGAGCACACGTTGTATGTTATGCCTACATACGAAATACGAATTGGATATAATTTGCCCTTATGTCCTGTCATCCATTTAGCAGCCATATCCTTTGACATTAGGTCACTTTTGGCTAATGTGTAAATGTGGTTTTGTCCTTTAGCTAATTAGCGTGCTATACAAATCGAATTCCATTAAATATTCAAAATGTCTGTCTCTCTTTCCTTCTGTCCTTCTCTCCCTCTCAGTAACTCTCTTTCTTGTCATTCGAGCTGGGCAATGTGGCATGTTAAGTTCATTCACGTACCGACCATTGTGGCATTTTGTTGGCTGCTGCTCGCATCGCTTGTTATCTGATTAAGCTGTATTTCATTTTTCGGACAATGTGAACGTCGCTTCGTCAAAGGGGTGCAAAAATGCTTGTAGTATAATGGCAGCTAACAGCAAAATACCCCCCCTGGGTATAAATAAAGAAAAAAAAAAAAGTAGAGTGAAAAAGATTCGCCAACATTCATTTTAGCACGAAATGAAAAGTTTTGTGTTTCAACGTTGTCGTTTTCTCACATGCACAACAAAATGAAATTAAAAACTGTCCTGTCTGTCCGCTGCTGTGCTGTCCTCTCCGTTGCTCTGCTGTGCTGTGCTCGCTTGTCGACATAAATTTATCCGTGAAAGCAAACGGCAACCAGGAGTTTTTAATACTCTATAAACATCAAATGGATTCAAAAGGGTAACATAAAGTTGTACAAACAGCTGGCGACATTTGCAACGATCATAAAGCATGTTTTCATTACCAGCCTTGACAACCGTGCTGAGCTGCTTTCTTTGTGTTGATATTATTCTTTAGTATCGGCATCTTGAAGTATTAAAGGTAGTAAATTTGGAGTGCAACAACTCACATACCTTACTTTTGTGAACGTTGTCTCAATTTGTCAAAATAATAACTTATTATATGATCTCAAGAAACTTTCTTTTTAGCAACGCATATATCTTTTGTGTATGAATATTGCTTAAAATTGCAAATTGGGTTAAAGCAATCAATGTCCTTTCAAAAGTGAATTTTGTTTTTAAATGAAAGTATAAAACGCTGTACTTACTTACAAAAATATCTTTTGTTGCTATAAAAAACTAAGTCAATAAACTGAAATTTACTTAGTTCAAATTCATTCTCATTTTTGATTTTCTCAAGACCTTGTGGCTTGAATTCTTTTATATTTAATCAAGAATTGAATTATCTTACATTTTAGCTATGTCTTAATATTCTAACTTAACGATAATAATAAAAATTTCAACTTTCAACTTTATTAGCTTGTGAAAAATTTTGTTGAAAGTGGAAACCGAAAAAAGCTTTTAAATGATAATCTTAATCTCATAAACTGTTATTCTCAGAGTTAGTCAGACTTCTTATATAAGAAACCACAACACAGTTTGTCTAATATATCTTATAAATATAAGAGTATAAACTACAGGGTATTTATCACTTTCAGCGCTTTGGCAAACACAGAGAGCTGACTCTTGTTTAATTAAGCCAAAAGACTGCATTGAAACTGTCAGCAGCTGTGACAGAATGGGTTCAGACAGACAAAAGGGGCATGTTCGTCATATCTATATATGTATGCATGTGTGTGTGTATATGCAAAAAGTGTAGCCTATTTTTGAGCGCTGATTTTAATTGATGACCCGCACCATATGCGTGTGTTATGTGCGAACGTATGTGTGTATTAAACAATGACTAACTCGCTGATGTTGAATTCCTTTACTTAACTCCTCTCTATTCTCTTTGCTACTCTACTCCACAGGCCATGCAGCGGACCAATGATAATTGAATAGAGCCTTTAATTGCGCTGTGGTTTGTTTGCCATTCAAACCACACACACACTCACACACAAAGAAACAGAGAACTAAACCGAGTGAGAGAGTCGAGTCAAGACATAAATCTACAAGCAGGATAATCAAGTGTCTCTGTTTGTGTGTTGCCATGCAAACCAGGTCCAGCCTGCGGTGGTGGCTTCTATTGCTGCTGCTGCAGCTGGCAGCCCACATAGCACACATCTCCGGTTATCTAATCATTGTGCATGAGGAGACGCCACCAGGTGCAGTCATCTTTAATGCTTCCGTCTATAAGCTGGGATCGGAACGGCATTATAAAATTAATGCACACAAGTCAGCGAACTTTGTGCATCATCTAGTCGCGGTCAGTCATAAGGATGGCCAAATTCAACTCAAAAAATCACTTAAGTGCGATGGCATCTATTATCCTAATCTGTTTACATTTTATGTGGACTCCACATCGAATCGTTTGAGATCCATTGACTATTACAGCCTGCCCGTGCGCATATTTATATCGGGACATAGCTGCAATGAGGATCGACGCATTGAGCAGGAGCTGCATCATTTGCATCATTACGAGGAGGAGGATAACACGGGCTACTCCAAGCGGCGACGCAGACGTCGCAGTCTGCCCGAAGAGCAACAGCAGCAGCTGCTAATGCTTGATGGCAATCAACTGGAGCTCGCATTTAACCAGAACAGCACAGACTTTCGTCCTGGTGATCTCATCTTTGGCAATAGCTTCGATAATGAGATGCGTCATCGCATACTCAGTCGCAAGCGACGTGGCACAGATCTGTCCACAGATCCTTTGCAGCTGCAGCCTGCACTGCATAGACGCATCTCGGATGCCAAGCAATGGATATCGGAGACATATGCCTCCTATGCCATACATACTACCGACAAGTGGAATCAGATATGTTTACGCAAATCGCAGTTCATCAACAATTTGAATGCCTTTCTTCCCAAATCCGTTTGCCAAAACTGCAAGGTTAACTTCTTGGATGTCAATGATGAGCGATTTGCCATTGAGCATCTGAATCGGGATTTGGTAGCCAGTCGGGATGTCTGCATACACGAGTCCATGTGGAAGGTTAGCATTACGTTTAACATACGCTGCAATCGCAATGATATTGTCGATTCGGATCATCGCCTGAAGATTGTCTATCATCATCAGGAGTTCAATGATACGGATATTGCCAAGCGTGTGAGACGCGAACTTCGCAATCAATCGCCCTACTTTGAGCAGGCTCTCTATGTTGCCTCCGTGCTGGAGGAGCAGCCCTCGGGTGCTGCGGTTACCACAGTGCGTGCTCGCGATCCCGAGGATTCGCCCGTTGTCTACTCCATGGTCTCGCTGCTCGATTCACGCTCACAGTCGCTCTTCAAAGTGGATTCACGCACGGGTGTGGTGACAACCTCAGCTAGTCTGGATCGTGAGCTCATGGATGTGCATTACTTTCGCGTGGTGGCCACAGATGACAGTTTTCCGCCGCGCAGCGGTACAACCACATTGCAGGTGAATGTGCTAGACTGTAACGATCATAGTCCCACCTTTGAGGCGGAACAGTTTGAGGCAAGCATCAGAGAAGGCGCCACTGTTGGCTCTACGGTGATAACACTGCGTGCCACGGATCAGGACATTGGCAAGAATGCAGAGATTGACTACGGAATTGAGAGTGTCACCGGTAAGATTTCTGTTATCCTTTTTTCATATCTTTCGAATGGCTTCAATATCAGTTTTAAAATTCATTGAAATTAAACTTATGTTGATTGTTTTCCTTCTGACAGATGGTGTTGGCAATGCCCAGGATCAGGAGATGCCCATCTTTCGCATCGACTCACGCTCTGGCGTTATTTCTACGCGCAGCAGCCTGGATCGAGAGACCTCAGATAGCTATCATCTGCTGGTGACCGCCTCTGACATGGCTGCAGCACAAAGCGAGCGGAAAACCGCAACAGCCAGTGTCATGGTAAAGATCCTAGATGACAATGACAACTATCCGCAGTTTAGCGAACGCACCTACACAGTTCAGGTGCCCGAGGATCAGTGGGGCGATGACAATACTGTGGCACACATAAGAGCCACAGATGCCGATCAGGGGAATAATGCAGCCATACGCTATGCCATTATTGGTGGCAACACGCAATCTCAATTCTCAATTGATTCCATGAGCGGAGATGTCACGCTGGTCAAGCCTTTGGATTACGAGAGCGTGAGAAGCTATCGTTTGGTCATACGTGCCCAGGATGGGGGTAGTCCCTCGCGTAGCAACACCACACAGCTGCTGGTTAATGTCATCGATGCCAATGACAATGCGCCACGTTTCTACACCTCACAGTTCCAGGAGAGCGTTTTGGAGAATGTGCCCGTGGGCTATAACATCATCAGAGTGCAGGCTTATGACTCGGATGAGGGTGCCAATGCAGAGATTACGTATAGCATATCCGAACGTGATGATAACTTTCCTTTGGCTGTCGATCCACGCACTGGTTGGGTGCAGACCATCAAGCAGCTGGATCGCGAGGAGCAGAGTCGCTATGCGTTTCAGGTTGTCGCCAAGGATGGCGGTGTGCCCCCCAAGTCAGCTAGCTCCTCGGTGGTCATAACCGTGCAGGATGTCAATGACAACGATCCCAGCTTCAATCCCAAATACTATGAGGCAAATGTGGGTGAGGATCAGCCACCGGGCACGCCCGTAACCACCGTAACTGCCACCGATCCAGATGAAGACTCACGACTCCACTATGAGATCAGCACGGGCAACACGCGTGGACGCTTTGCCATCACCTCACAGAATGGTAGAGGTCTGATTACAATAGCTCAGTCCTTGGACTACAAGCTGGAGAAGCGATTCCTGCTAACGGTTACGGCCACGGACTCGGGTGGACGCTCCGATACGGCCAATGTGCATATAAATATAACGGATGCCAATAACTTTGCTCCAACCTTTGAGAATGCACCTTACAGCGCCTCCGTGTTTGAGGATGCACCCGTGGGCACCACTGTCCTGGTAGTTTCAGCCACCGACAGCGATGTGGGCATTAATGCACAGATAACCTATTCGCTAAATGAGGAGAGCATCAATGGACTGAGCAGTCCCGATCCGTTTACCATTAATCCTCAAACGGGTGCTATTATAACCAATGCTGCCTTGGATAGGGAAGCCAATGCTGGCTATTTGCTCACGGTTACCGCCAAGGATGGTGGTAATCCTTCGCTCAGCGACACCACTGATGTGGAGATTAGCGTAACAGATGTGAATGACAATGCGCCGGCGTTTAAGAATCCGCTGTACCAATCCTCCATACTGGAGGATGCACTGGTGGGCACCTCGGTTATACAGGTCTCTGCTAGCGATCCGGATGTTGGACTCAATGGACGCATCAAGTATCTGCTCAGCGATCGTGATGTGGAAGATGGTTCCTTTGTCATCGATCCCACCTCGGGCACCATTCGCACCAACAAGGGCTTGGATCGGGAGAGCGTGGCTATCTATCATCTGACTGCCATCGCCGTGGATAAGGGTTCGCCACCTTTGTCTAGCACAGTGGAGGTGCAGATACGCCTGGAGGATGTCAACGATTCACCGCCCACTTTTGCCTCCGACAAGATCACGCTCTATGTGCCAGAGAATTCGCCAGTGGGTTCGGTGGTGGGTGAGATACACGCACATGATCCCGACGAGGGTGTCAATGCGGTGGTGCATTATTCGATTATTGGCGGCGATGACTCCAACTCCTTCTCGCTGGTCACACGACCCGGCTCGGAGCGTGCACAGCTGCTGACTATGACGGAGCTGGACTATGAATCTTCCCGCAAACGTTTCGAGCTGGTAGTCCGTGCAGCTAGTCCACCTTTGCGCAATGATGCACACATTGAAATACTGGTCACGGATGTGAATGATAATGCGCCGGAGCTGCGCGATTTTCAGGTGATCTTTAATAACTTCCGAGATCACTTTCCCAGCGGCGAGATCGGACGCATTCCCGCCTTCGATGCGGATGTCAGTGATAAGCTCAACTATCGCATTTTATCTGGAAACAATGCTAATCTCTTGCGCTTGAACAGCAGCTCGGGTGGACTTATACTCAGTCCCCAACTAAACACAAATGTGCCCAAGTTTGCAACGATGGAGGTTTCCGTTTCGGATGGCATCAATGAAGCCAAGGCCATAATGCAGCTCTCAGTACGCCTGATCACAGAGGATATGTTGTTCAATTCGGTGACGGTGCGTCTCAATGAGATGACCGAGGAGGCTTTCTTATCACCGCTGCTCAACTTCTTTCTGGATGGTCTGGCTGCAATTATACCCTGTCCCAAGGAGAGCATATTCATCTTTAGCATACAGGATGATACAGATGTCACCTCACGCATACTGAATGTTAGCTTCTCCGCCAAGCGTCCGGATGTCTCCCACGAGGAGTACTACACTCCACAGTATCTGCAGGAGCGTGTCTATCTCAATCGCGCCATACTGGCACGTCTGGCCACCGTGGAGGTGCTGCCCTTCGATGATAATCTCTGCGTGCGTGAACCCTGCCTAAACTTTGAGGAGTGTCTGACGGTGCTGAAGTTCGGAAATGCCTCGGAGTTTATACACAGCGATACGGTATTGTTTAGGCCCATATATCCGGTCAATACTTTTGCCTGCTCCTGTCCTGAGGGCTTTACGGGCAGCAAGGAGCATTATCTATGCGATACGGAGGTGGATTTATGCTACTCGAATCCCTGCCACAACGGTGGCAGCTGTGTGCGTCGAGAAGGTGGCTACACCTGCGTCTGCCCTAAGACACACACGGGCTTGAATTGTGAGACGAACATTAGCAAGCTGCGTCCTTGCATGTCTGATGCCTGCGAAGGTGGTTTGTCCTGCATGAATAACTATTTGAGCTCTCAACCTCCACCCTATACGGCCACCTGCGAACTGCGCTCTCGCTCCTTCAGTCGCAACTCCTTCCTGACCTTTGAGAGTCTCAAGCAACGTCATCGCTTCAATCTCAAGCTGCGCTTTGCTACGGTTCAGGACAATGGACTGCTGCTCTACAATGGACGCTACAATGAGCTGCATGACTTTATTGCCTTGGAGCTCTTAGATGGACACATTAGCTTCTCCTTTTCGCTGGGTGATCATAGCGAACGTGTCTCCCTGGTGCAACCCTCCAAGGTATCCGATGGCAAATGGCATGAGGTGGAAATCATTTATCTCAATCGTACTGTCACTTTGGTGCTGGACAAGTGTGATACGGCTATTGCCTTATCCGGACAGCTGGGCGCACCTTGGAACTGTGCCAATCAGACGACGCTAAAGCTGGACAAGCGCTGTGCTCTGCTCACGGAGACCTGTCATCGTTTTCTGGATCTCACAGGACCCCTGCAACTGGGTGGTCTACCACGCATACCCGCACACTTTCCCGTTGCCAATCGTGACTTTGTTGGCTGTATTTCGGATCTGCGCATTGATGAGCGTTATGTGGATCTCAACTCTTATGTGGCGGACAATGGGACCATCTCGGGTTGTCCACAAAAGTCACCACTTTGCGCCTCCGAACCTTGTTTCAATGGCGGCACCTGTCGCGAGGGCTGGAGCACCTACAATTGTGACTGTCCGGAGGGCTATGCGGGCAACAATTGCCAGGATAATATACCTGCTCCTTGGCGCTTCTCAGGCGATGGCAGCCTCAGCTTTAATCCGCTGTTGCGTCCCATACAGCTTCCCTGGCTGACATCTTTTTCGATACGCACGCACCAGGAGAATGCCTTTCTCATGCAAATACAAATTGGACAGAATAGCTCCTCGGTGATTTGCTTAAAGCATGGCGTGCTCTATTATATCTACGACAATGAACCCATGTATCTAGCGGGTGCTTATCTCTCGGATGGAGACTGGCATCGCGTGGAGATAAAGTGGCTGCAAGGTTCGGAGATACAGTTCTCAGTGGATTATGGACAGCGCACAGGTTCCGTGCCCATGTCGCAGAAAGTGCAAGGTCTCTATGTGGGCAAGATAGTCATGGGCAGCGTGGATGGCACCATTGGCACTGTGCAGGATGCTCAACCTTTCGAAGGTTGCATGCAGGATGTGCGCATTGGCGCTAGTCAATCTGTTTTGTCCCGTCCCACCATACGCGAGAATGTGGAGGATGGCTGCGAATCGCGTGCACAATGTCCCAGCAGCTGTCCCGCACATTCTAGCTGCTCCAGCAGCTGGGATCAGGCCAAATGCGAGTGCAGTTCCGGCTTTATTGGCGCCGAGTGTGCGCCCATTTGTACGGTTCAACCCTGCACGGCGGGCATTTGTCGTGCCAATGTGAGCCTATCCAGAGGTTATTCATGCGAGTGCAATAACAGCTATCAGCATGGAGAATACTGTGAGAGAACACTGCAGCAGCCCTGTCCGGGTGGCTGGTGGGGTGAACGCGTCTGTGGTCCTTGCAAATGCAACATCAAGCAGGGCTATCATCCGGATTGCAACAAGACGACGGGTCAGTGTTATTGCAAAACGAATCATTATCAGCCGGAGAATGAAACAGCCTGCTTGGCCTGCGATTGCTACTCGATTGGCAGCTTCAATAGCGCCTGTAATCGCTTGACAGGACAATGCGAGTGCCGGGAGGGTGTCATTGGACGCCGTTGTGATTCCTGCTCGAATCCCTATGCTGAGGTCACGCTTAATGGCTGTGAGGTGGTCTATGATGCCTGTCCACGTAACTTTGCGGCGGGCATTTGGTGGCCACGCACTCCTCTGGGCAGCATCACCATCGAGAACTGTCCGCTGCCTGCGCGCGGCAAAGGTCAACGGAGCTGTGATAGCCAAAGTGGCAGCTGGAGTGCTCCGGATATGTATAACTGCACGTCGGAGCCTTTTGTGGAGCTGCGTCGTCAGCTGTCGCAGCTGGAGAAACTCGAACTGGAGCTAAACTCGTTTGTGGCCATAAAAATGGCGGAGCAACTGCAGCATGCTTGCGAGGCTGTCGACCGCAGCGCGGTAAGCGTTAAACCTACACCCAGACACAATAGGCGCTACAAAATGGAGTCATCCTTTCTGCTCAATGCGGGTGGAGGTGGTGGCATCTGGTCACATGAACTGGACATGGATTATCTCTCCGATGAGCTGAAGTTCTCCCACGATCGTCTTTATGGCGCTGATCTCTTGGTCACCGAGGGCATACTGCAGGAGCTGATTAACTATGAGCTCATGCAGAGTGGGCTCAATTTGACGCACAGCCAGGACAAGTACTTTATCAAGAATCTGGTGGATGCGGCCAGCGTTATCCTGGATCGTAAATACGATGCCGAATGGAAGCGTGCCACAGAGCTAATACAACGTGGTCCTGTTGATCTCGTGGATGCATTTAACAAGTATATGGTCGTCCTGGCACGCTCACAACATGATACATACACGAATCCCTTTGAGATGGTGCAACGCAATATGGTCCTGGGCCTGGACATTGTCACCACAGAGTCCCTGTTCGGCTATGAGCCGGAACAGCTCAGCGAGTATCACAAGACCAAGTACCTTAAGCCCAATGCCTTCACCACGGAGAGTGTTATCCTGCCGGATACGAGCGGATTTCTTCAACACTCGGCCAAGCAGAAGCCAGTTATAAGCTTTCCCAAGTACAATAATTATATTCTGGACAAGCACAAGTTCGATAAGCATACCAAGGTGCTGGTGCCGCTGGAGATGTTGGGCATCTCGCCGCCGGAGAGCGATGAAGTGACGCAGGGCAGCCGTGGCAATGATTATCGCGCCATTGTGGCTTATGCACAGTACAAGGATGTGGGTCAACTGCTGCCGGATCTGTATGATGAGACCATAACGCGTCGCTGGGGCGTTGATGTGGAACTGGCCACGCCCATTTTATCGCTGCAGATTCTAGTGCCATCGGCAGAGCGGGAACAGCAGCGTTTGGAGATTCCCTCACGCAAAATATCCTCAGCAACTATTAGTTCCTCCTCCTCCTCTTCTTCATCATCGTCCATCTCCTCCTCGTCAGCAACTTCCTCAGTCAACTCGGGCAGAAGCAGCACGGAGCAGCAATTTGTCGAGGTCTTTGATGTGCCCAAAGCACCTTCCAGCAGCAGCGAACAACAGATTGAGGACATACGCATCACAGCCCATGAGATACCCGCTCCTGTCTCTGCCGAGCAACAGGAGGCCAATAGCAATGAAGCTGTTGAGGTGGAGGATCCACACATACATCTCAATCTGGATGACATTGAGTTCCATGGCAATTCGGGAGAGGAAGTCAGCGTTGACTCACCGGAGCAGCTAAATCCCAACTATGAGGGTAATCCGAATCCCAATGCCAATGCCAACAGTGGCGAGCAAAACAAGGGCGAGAATGAGGCCATCTATCGAGATCGTCGACTGGTCAAGCGTCAGGTGGAGGTCATCTATCCCTCGGAGCAGCTGCTTAAGCCACAGCATATGGTTTATCGCTCTCTCGGCTCACCGCATCTCTCGCAGCCCATCAAACTGCAAATGTGGCTGGACATGGATGCCGCACGCTTTGGTCCACGCTCTAATCCTCAGTGCGTGCGCTGGAACACCTTCACCAATCAATGGACACGTCTCGGCTGCCAAACTGAAATACCCGACTTTGATGGCGACTTCTCACAAATCACCCATCTGCCCATTTTGATCAACTGCAGCTGCACGCACATCTCTAACTATGCGGTGATCGTGGACATTATTGATCCGGAGGATATACCGGAACCTTCTCTGCTTGTACAGATAACCTCATACTCGGCCTTTATGGTCTCCCTGCCGCTGCTCCTTGGTGTGCTCCTGGCCTTGGCTTTGCTACGTGGCCAGCAGACCAACTCAAATACCATTCATCAGAATATTGTTCTTTGTGTTTTCTGTGCCGAGCTGCTATTCTTCGTGGGCATGCAGTCCAGGCGCAATCTTCTCGAGAATGAGTTCCCTTGCAAGCTGATTGCCATCTGCCTGCATTACTTCTGGCTGGCTGCCTTTGCCTGGACAACTGTAGACTGTGTGCATTTGTATCGCATGTTGACCGAGATGCGCGATATCAATCATGGTCCCATGGGCTTCTACTTTGCCATGGGCTACGGTGCTCCCGCTGTCGTCGTTGGCCTCTCTGTGGGTGTACGGGCGCACGAGTACGGCAATAGTTTATTGTAAGTATAAATACAAGTTTTTAAAAGAGATATTCTGCTCAGGGACTGTCAAGAATGATTCCTTTATTTCCATCTTAAAATAATCTTCCCTTGAAGGATATTTCATGCACCTTGATTTAACACAAATAATCTTTACATATCCTGAATCTGATTCTCATTTGTTTTCCGTTTCCAATTTAAATCTAATCTAAAATTTTAAATTTCTCAGCTGTTGGTTATCCGTCTACGAACCCGTCGTCTGGTGGTTGGTGGGTCCCATAGCGGGCATGTCGGTGGTGAATCTGCTGATACTCTTTGTTTCAGTCAAGGCGGCCTTTACGCTCAAGGATCATGTGCTGGGCTTTGGCAATCTGCGCACCCTGCTCTGGCTATCTGTAGTCTCGCTGCCGCTGATGGGCGTCATGTGGGTTTTAGCCGTGTTGGCTGCCTCGGAGCACTCGCAGCTGTTGAGTTTGCTGCTGTCGGGTGTGGTGCTGCTGCATGCGTTTTTCTGCCTGATTGGCTACTGCATTATCAATAAGCGTGTAAGGGAGAATCTGCAACGCACCTGCCTGCGCTGCATGGGAAGAAAGGTGCCGCTGCTGGACTCCTCCATGGTGGTCAGCAATAGTTCGCATAACGTGAATGGCGCTGCAAGACCGAATAACTTCCTAGCAGGCAACTATGATACAACCAGACGTAATATTGGCATTAGCGCATCCAGCACCACTTCACGCAGCACCGCCAAGACCAGCTCCAGTCCCTATAGCGATGGACAGCTGCGTCAGACATCTACATCCACATCTAACTATAATTCGGCCAGCGATGCGCCCAGTTTCTTGCGCGGCTTTGAATCCTCCAATACGGCACGCAGTCGCAACGAGGAGAAGACGCGGCGACAGCGCAAGGACTCCGATTCGGGCTCAGAGACAGACGGACGCTCATTGGAGCTGGCCTCCAGTCATTCCAGCGACGATGATGAGTCACGCACAGCACGCTCCTCGGGCACACATCGCAGCACAGCGGTAAGTGCCACGCCCGCCTATCTGCCCAACATTACGGAGCATGTGCAGGCCACCACACCGCCTGAGCTGAATGTGGTGCAGAGTCCACAGCTCTTCCCCAGCGTCAATAAGCCCATCTATGCGCCACGCTGGTCCAGTCAGCTGCCGGATGCGTATTTGCAATCACCGCCAAATATTGGACGCTGGTCGCAGGACACGGGCTCGGACAATGAGCATGTGCATGGACAGAAGCTAACCATCTCACCGAATCCGCTGCCCAATCCCGATCTCACCGATACCAGCTATATGCAGCAGCATCACAACAAGATCAATATGACGCCTTCTATTCTAGAGAATATACGCGATGCTAGAGATGGCTATGAGGATAGCTTGTATGGCAGACGCAATGATTATCCGGATAAATATGGCTCCTACAAGCCACCCAGTCATTATGGCAGCGAAAAGGATTATCCTGGCGGTGGTGGTGGTGCCAGTGGCTCCCAAACCATTGGCCACTTGCGCAGCTTTCATCCTGATGCCGCCTATCTAAGCGATAATATCTATGATAAGCAGCGTACGCTGGGCAGTGGCTATTTGGGTGCCAAATCAGAGTCACCCTATCTGTCCAAGGATCGCATTACACCGGACATATACGGCTCCCGAGATGGACATTATAGTCTAAAACGTCAGCCTGGCTATGGCACAGATTCGCTGCACTCGGTGCATTCGCTGCTCAAGAACGACTATCAGCAGCAGCAGCAACAGCTGGCGCAGCAGGCTCATCTCTCGGATCGATTGTCGGAGGGTTCGGATAAGAATGGCTATCATTTTCCCTATACCGCCGAGGAGGATCATCTGCAGCAGCAGGCACGCAAACTGAGCAGCGGACAGCTGCATCTAATGCATCCGCATGCGGCGCTTGTCAACGATATCAATAATCCAGGATTACTGGCGCGGCATACCATCAATGGTGGTGTTGTTGTCGCTGGTGTGCCTCCCAATGGACTTGGGCCTGGTCCGGGTCCAGGTCCTGGCAGCTCTCGGCATAGCTCACGCGCCTCCTCGCCACCCATGCAGCCGCTGGGTCCTTTGGGTCCTTTGGCCAGCATTACAGACACTGAGTGAGTAATCCTTGAGTCACTTATCCTTTCAATTTCATTTGGCTTATGATTTAACGTTTCGGTGTGTGTCCTCTTATATCGAGTTATATATCCTTTCATTTCTTTTGTGGTGAATCCTGGTATTACACATATACACATACGTAATTAGCCAGCAAAACGCTTTGTACTCGTTGTGTACAATCCTTGCTTCCGTTTTTAGTTTTCGGTTTATCTTTCTATTCGAAATTCATTTGTTAAAGCTACTCAAACTCATACTCATATTCGTTCTAGCTACTCGTTTGCTTCGGTTCGTTTCATTTCGTTTTGTTGAACGTTGAGATTTCTTCCTTTTTTTGTTTTATTTGTTCCTTTTTGATTTTGTGTTTAATCTGTGCGCTTTTGTTTCTGCTTTATGGCATACAAACCACACACACACACAAAAAAAGCAACAACAAATCTCTAAAGAAAAAACAAACTATTTCATTTCTTTACTCCCCACATACTCCCCCTGCGTTATCAAAAACTACAATGAAATCTACAAACAATGCAAATGAATATGATCCGAAACCCAACAATTTTGATGCGCACACACACACACATACAACAATCATACACACACATGCATACGTACACATACATATGATTGAAACTTTCAGCTGGTCCTGGGAACGTTTGAAGCAAATCTAATTTGACTATCTTTCATTTCTATTCTCTTCAACTTGCTCTCTCTCTGCTTTGCTACAACAACAACAACAATAACAATAACAAACACAACAACAACTTAAACAATAACTAAAACAACATAACTAACATACACACACACAAACAATACACATTTGCTTTGCATCTTACTTAATCCAAAACCAACTCAAACAAAACTTAAAACAATGAACAACAAACAAACAAATAAACTACAACACAAACAAACAACCAACAACAACAACACATTGACAAATCGCTACAACTACAACAACAAACATCAACAGCTCCGAGGTAAACCACAACGAAAATGCATTTTCCATATTTCCATCTATCATCGTAACACATCATTTTCTTTTGAACTCATTTTCTTTGAGTTTCCTTCCTTTCTTTTGACATAGCTTAAGTGTATATAAAATTGACATTTTTTTCTTCTTATTATCAATTTCATTAAAATTGAACTTTAATTGCACAATACACAAATTTCATTAATTTTTATTTGCTATGTGTAAATAAATATGTATATGTAAATAAAACTTAAACATTTATTTGCGCTCAATTAAGTTTTGTATTAAATGTAAATACATTTTTATTATTTGATCTATAAAAAAAATATTATTAAATATAATGAGCGGGTTGCCGAAGAATTAATACGCTTGCAGAACTCAATTAATTTTATTTTAAAATCTTTTCATTTTTTGATGATATAGTAATGAGATTTGTCCGATTTCAATATGTGTCTGTACCAAATTTGATAAAAACTAAGTGATTTGTTGTATTGACAGATATCCTTTTCAAGGAAATATAGTCCTTATGAGTTCGCTATACTTCGTTTCAATTCAAAGATACATTTGTCTGATATGGAGGAACTTCAAAATTCCCCCATTAAAATGTTACACATTTCGTTTCAAAATAATAATAATCTCTGCAATTGAATTAAAAAAGTACAACAATAAACAACTTTTTATTTGATTCCATTTAATTCATTCATTGTGCAAATGTAATTAATTTTTGTTGCTTTTTGCATTTGATTTGAAAGTTTTTTTGATTTGTAATTTCGAATGCCAATTGTTATATTGAATTGATATTTTGTAATATGTATTTGTTTAACATAAGTATTGCACAAATCATTAAAAATCATTGTACTATTTGCAACAACAATAACAATAACAATAACAACAACAATAACAATAACAATAACAACAGCATCATCAACTACATAAACACAACAACAACTATGTAAACATTTTCACAGTTCGACATTATTTGGCTGCAACGCAGGCAACAGAGGCAACAATATCCTTGGTCGCTTACAATATGGTATCAGGATATGTACATACTTACATAATAAATGTTTTCCAACATACAACTATCAATAACTCCCAAAAAAAAAAAACAAAAACAAAAACAATAGAATGCACCAGTTTAAAGAGTCAATTAAAGTTGATACATCTAACTAAATAAATCAAAAACTAAATAAAAGCTAGAGTTTTATATTAACTAGGCGTATACTTAATATGAGTCATAAATAAATCTAAAAAACGAATTATCGGACTACCGATGATAAATTACCCTTGCAGATATATTTATTAAATTTGACAACTGAACATAGTTAAAAGATATAGTAATCTGATCTTAATCCAAATCATTCCAAACTTTAGAAGCTTGCGTTTAAAAGAAAATGACTTAACGTTTTCTGCTTGACTTCATTATTGAGCTGGAGGAAATCTGAATTCTAAACAGTGCAGTTTTTGTGACAACTTTCATTTCCAAATCAGTTAAATGACATATTTTTCAGTTCAACCTTGATCCGATGCACATAAATATAACATTCATTTGTAGAAAGTTTACTCAAAACATTTGAAAGCTAAATAAAATCAGCAAGGGTATAGAATAAAATTCAATTAAATTGTTATAAACAAGTACTATTTTGATAGTTAGTTTCTAATATCCCAATCCTTTAAAAAATAGATTTATGATACTAAATAAATCTGTCATTTGCCTTAGGCCTCAGATTTAACTGACAAAAATCCAGTTTGAAATACTTACTTATGTTTCGCCATATATGTATAATATTATGATTTATGAAATTGACCAACAGCTGTCAGCAATAAATTTAATATAAAATCAGTTTAAATTGCTGAACTTTAATAGTCAAATGTTACACACATAAACTCTCTCACACATACTCACACACACATGTAAATATAATTCAATGCACATGGACACGAAATATTTCCACATATTTTTCAATTTATATTTTGTTTTCGGGTATCAAATTGCGCATGTGAAAACATTTCATTATTATTTTGCCCAACTAAAAATAAATATCATAGAGTTAAATTAAATTAAATTACATTTATGATGCATGCTTTTTGCTTATTGCTAGCTATTTCAGTAGAATATTTAAATAATTGTAAGCATTCTAAGGCATGGCTTAATTTAGCTGTTGTTTGTAACAAAATAATCAAATGAAAATAATAGCGTACCTAAATAAGTTATATAACACCTATAATTCTTTTATGGCAAAATAGGCGGAATATTGATGATGATGAGACCACAGTGTGACGACTGACTGCAAAGAGGCAACTGCAACAACAGCAGCTACTGCAGCAGAGGCTGCTGCAGCAGCAAAAGCAACAAACAAATCACTTTGCAACAATTCGACGCAAGCCGCTATACAAAAGGCAACCAAATGTTTAAATTTATAATTTAAAGCAAACAGGCTTAACATTTATATTTAAATATATTGCTGGTCACACACACACACACACACTCACACACATACATACATACATACATACATACATACATACATACATACATACAAAAATATGCATTTAATTCCTGTACATACTATAAGAATAACTTGACCCAGCATACAGCTATAAATATATACACATACACATACATACACATACATATGTATACATAAATATATTTTGTAATATTTAATTAATTTATACAGATAACAACATATGGCATTAAATTTAAAGCAATATGTTGTCATTTGGCATTTAAAATACATGCAAATTGTATAATTTAATTTATATACTATATTTATAAACAAAAATGAAAATCATAAAGTTAACTCTTAGCTGATAATTTTTGCATTTAGCTCTATGTGTATTATATATACGTATACTTACTTATTGTATTTAAATAAAACTCAGACTGATTTTATGCATTCTTTTGGGTACATACATCTATTACATTTAAGATTTAAGTAAACAACAAGCTCAACACACACTCAAATCATACACAGATACACATATAAGTCAAGTTTGAATACCCTGTACCTTTAATAAGTCTTTATAAACTAAATCATAAAGTAAAGATAAGTCTTCAAATCCTTATACGTCTGCTTAATCGATATCAAGATAGAACATTATATCTAACAATCCTCAAATTTGCATTAAGATTAGATTCTAAATTCAAGATAGTATATCTTTATAATATGTAACGAGTTAGGTACAGGGTCCTATTCCAGTCGAACTCAGTCGACTATATTTTCACAAATGGAATTGTTTGCCTTTAATTTCTACATCCAAACAACATTAAATCGCTATAATTTCGCACAGTTATAAAATACAAAAATAAAAAATAAAAATAAATTGTCATGTGCCTCATACTACGTATACAGAGCTTATTATGCCAAATTAGTTGAAGTTCAGAACATATTTAAATGCATAAATATGCTATGCAACATTAAAATTATAATTAATTTGCTTTAGCTGCTATTTAAAATGCACACAAGTTGCCATTTAGTTAAAAAGTTTTATTTATAAACAATATTTCATGTGTGAATTTTAATTAAATGCATTTATTAGGTAAATCCAAAAACGCGGACCTGTCAAAACAAAATGAAAATTGTACAATAAAACTGTACAAAAATACACGAGTGTGAAGCGCGTTTAAAATATATATAACGCACTATGAATCTATATAAAAAGATATACACACACTATACACAGTTAAAACATATCCAGCAGTAAATGTCGTATGTTATTATGGAAATACTCGTAAAACATTTAAATATACTAATATATTTAGCTAGAACAGTGTTTTGTGTCTGTTGCAATCTGTAAACTGTGCAAAAATTATAAATTATTTATAAGCTGCTATGTATGATATTTAAATTGTGCATTGTGGTTATCGTGCTACAGCAATGGCAAACAAATATTTGCTTACTTATTGTGTGGCTAAAATACCAAAATAAACATATTTAAGCTGCATGCATCAAATACATCATTTCCCATATTCCCATTTCCCCAAGCAAAATGCAAGCTTAGGCTAAGCACAAAAAGAGAAGCAAAGATGGCCAAGATATGAGCGCAAGCGAGAGACCAGCCAGGTGATGGAATAAGCAAGATGTAAAGCCTGTCAATGCAGCGAAGGAAGAAGCAATATTGCATGCATTAGATAAGCTTCAATCATGTGGTATTACTTTAAGTAGCTGACAAGCAAATGGTATGCAAATGCATATGCAACTTCTATAATACTTACTTGCAGCTTTGCACGCTTCATGCTCGCTTCTCGCTTGCTGCTCTATTTATACGTTTGTTGCTTCTCGCAACGCTTCTTGGCGGCCTAAGCTACGCGTATGCCATTGTTTAAGATAGCAAACTAAAAATAATGATATTTATGTGAATTGATATAATTAAATGTAAATTGATAAAGCAAGTAATTCGATATACAAATACGTATATAAATAAAATGTGTAAATTATAATTAAAAATGCAAAATGCAAATTGTGTTGTTTTTATGCAAAAATCCATCTCAATTTCAGCGCTTCATAATTTGTTATAGAAATCAAACAAAAGGGTTTTTTTAGTTTTTGTTCATATTTTGAATTTTACGTTTATTCATTTTAATAATTTCCATATTATCCATTATTGTTATTATTATTGTATGTATTGTTTATTATTATTATTTATATGCGTCTCTTTACTTGCAACAAAGTACAAGAATAAATAGTTGTTTATGTCTCAGTTTTGAAATATATGTTTTCTGTCTGCCTTTTGGAATCAACTAAATACATATGCACACATGTATGTTATGTACTTGTGGTATGTACGAGTATAAGTATGCGTATACAAACACTAAACTTTATATATATATATTTGTATTATATGTATTTGTATATGCACATTTGCATATTGGAAATATATGAAAATACAATAATTCAAATAAAATATCAGTATATATGCTATACTCATATTCGTATATGTATACATGTATCTATGTACCTATGTGTGTATATGTATATGTACTAAATATATTCATAAGTATGCAGATGCCATAGAAGTTTTGTTTTTTTCTTTTTTTTATATATATATTTAAAAACCATCATTGGAATAATTAATTTCTTTTGTTAAATATGCTAATTGGGTTATTATAATTATTACTTTGTTGAGTTGCCAAATAATGTTCTTTTTATTACGAATTAATTTTTAGTAAATTTGAATTCACAATGGTTATAATTAATTCTTTCTTTTTTTTGTATACTTCTTTATATTCATTTGTATGACAACAATATAGCGCAAATTCTGTTTAAGTTATGACTTTGTAACAATGTGTTTTTTTGGTTTTTGTTTGGTTTACTTTTACTATAATCAAATCCACATACAATACTATAATCGTATAGGGTACATATACATATGTTATGTTATGTTTATGTTATTTTGTGATTATATTACAAACAGTACGAATGCCAATCCTCTCAAACATAGTATTTGTCAGCTGTGTTTGTTCTCTATAAGGCATTTTTCACTAAATCTCTTCTGATTTGTGCAAACATAATACACGCCATAAATATTCAATTATTATTTCATTGCCGTATCTAAGAGATACATTTTGCTGAGCATCTCGTTGTGCAGTTATTGTGGAAGTAGGGGTGGGGTTTGGGGGGTCTGGGGGGTATTTATAATACAGCGATATGCTTTTAATTAATTTCAAGTGAAACTCTGCATTTACGAGCAATATTTCAAATATATATTATATTTTTCAGCGTTTTTGTTTAGCTATACAAAATTGTTGTTTAATACATACATATATAAGTACATATATGTATATATATAATAATTATATCTCAAAGACAGCCGACATTTAAATATTTATTTTGTTGAGAAGGCAGCACAAGAATTTCTCTCAATTTGATATTTTCCAAAAAACGTTATAGCACGGCAGAATATTTACTTTGATTTTTTGTTATTGTTTTGGATTTAAAAAGAAAACTTTACTTAGTGCATATCAAAAAATTAAAGTTTAGTTCAAGCTTTTTAAAATTAAATGCACCGATTTGTCATTGTTTTGTTGCACTGTGCAGTGTGTCGCACGGTGGGTTTATTGTTTAATGATAAATTGTTTAGTATCTGAAAGAATCTTAAAAAACAATCTTTGTGCGTTAACAAAATATTTTCAGTTTACTCTCAGCATTTTTCATTTTCCAATCAGGCAGCTCTGCTCATGAAGAAAATTTATCCAATTAGTTGCAGGTTATTGTCAAACTTGCCTGTAGGCAAAATTTTCCTTCTAATCCAATTAGCTTGCCTTTACAAAACTGCTCAAATGCTGTTACAAAAATATCATGTACAAAAAAAAAACAAAACAATTTAATTATGAATTTTGAGTAAGTTAACGAAAAAGAAAAACATAAAATTGATTTAGATGCCGTTTGCTTAGTATCTTTATATATATATTTTATGTATATTTATATATGTATAATTATAATTTATAATATGCAACACATTAAAATGTTCATTTGACTACATAAATACATACGTACATAATAATTATAATAATGACTTTTGCTAAAACTTTTAGGCAATATACTTTAACTCGTATTCCAATAATACAGTACAATACAACGCCTTCAAGCGAAGGACCTGTGTGCTCAGGACCAAACAATACAGTTGTCTATATGTATGCATGTGTGTGTGTGTGTTGTATGTATGTGTGTGATTATGTGTTAATGTATGTGTAAATCTGCTCAAATCAACTAGTTTGATAATACAATAATAGATACACTATTTTTAATTTCACCAATTCGCTAGCTTTGTGCGTTTTCCTTTATTCATTTTCTTTTTTTTTGTTGAGGGGTAGTTTTTCTTTGAAACGGTTTTCCAGCATTTTCTTGAACTGTAAACTAGCTGCCAGCGTATGTACAATAAAAACATTCAGTTGGTTGCTTAGCGTAACAAATCTTGAACTAAAAATCAATTTGTAAATACTGTTTTTTTGGAAATTGAAGTTGGTTTGAGAAAAATAGGAAAGCAAAAAACATTAGCACAAAATGTGCACATTTAATAAGTGCCCAGAAACTCAATGCAACAGCATTTAGCACTTACATATGAGTTATTGTTATCGCTTATCGTTTATCGTAATCTTTATCGTTTATCGTTATCAATTTTTACACACAACACATTGACATTATTAGCAACTTTTCGAAGCACATTGAAAACAAACATTACTGATATTTTTTATAGGTTTTAAATAATGGTATCTCTCTCTCTCACTTTTAACTCTTTTTTTAAATCATTCGTCGCACATCTTCAAACTCTATCGAAAGATGTTCGTGTTCTTCTTCTTATAAATTCTTTAATCTTTCACAATTACAATTCTCAACAAATTTGCAGCATACAATCGAAACATTGATTAATATTCATGCACATTCTTTTCAATACTCTTGACATTTACACGGAGCGACAACAACGCAAATAGTTAATAAATACAGTATATAATATATATAATATACATGCATATATGTATGTATATATGTGTATATACGACGGGTATTACTAATGTCTTGCTATAAGTTTTGCGCATTTCTCTTTTGGATGATCAAATGCCTTTCTCTAAACTTTGCTAATTTCAAATTGTAGCTGTTCTCTGTGTATGTGTGTGTTTTTGTGTAGGTGTGTGGTTGTGTATTGGTTTCTGTGTGTGTGTTTAACAAGCACAATTGGTATTGGGCGTGCCCTGCGGCTGATCCGTCAAACGTTGTCCCTTCTGGTTAGCACCCACTAACGTTGGATCTGCGTCCAGGCTCTCGGACATCTTGTCGCATATAATATCCACCAATCGCTCAAAGACAGCCTGTAAAGCATATTCAATTAGTCGATTTCTAAGAAAATGTTTATCTACTTCAACTTGCCTTCACATTCACATTCTCCTTGGCCGATGTCTCAAAGAACTCAACGCCCAGCTGATCGGCCAATTGGCGTCCACGCTCAAAGCTAATCACACGCTGATCCTCCATATCGCATTTGTTGCCCACCAATATGACCTGAGCGTTATCCCACGAATATGTTTTGATTTGTGTCACCCTAAAACGCATATCAAACAACAAATAATTGACTTAATTATACAGATATATAGTAAACATATTTGTGATTACAACATACCAGTCCTGCACAGAGTTGAAGCTGTCCTCATTGGTGACATCATACATCAGAATGAAACCCATGGCGCCGCGGTAATAGGCTGTGGTTATGGTGCGGTAACGCTCCTGCCCGGCCGTATCCTGTCAACGTACAGAGAGAGGGAGACAGTGAGTGTGAGAGTGAGTGAGAGAAAAGCAAGCGGCAAGCGTTTGGTCAGTCAAAGCTTTTGATGGCATGTCAAGACCCTGTGCTATATGTGCATAAAACGCAAACGCAATTAGTGCTGCCCACACACTTACACACATACAAGTTGTAGCTGTTGGAGAACACTTGGAAGTGCGCTCACCTGTGAAACTTGTTGCCCCAGCAGCAGAAAGCCTTGCTGACTGACATTGATGCCAAAATAGACTCAGGCTCGCTAATCAATATATGTGTGTGTGTGTTTGTGTGTCTGACAGCATGTGTGTGTATCTGTGTTAGCTGAGAAAATTTGTCACTTTGCCAAATTGCATGGAAATTGTGTTGGCCCACAAAAGTATGCTGCACTTTTTGTGCTGCGGCCGCTGAGTGCTGCCCAGGAAATTATGCTACACTTTTTGCCAGTCCATTTGCTTGGCACTTTAATTAAGTATACGACGCGTATGGCGTTTACTTTATGTTTTTTTTAGAGCAAAATGCCAGAGAGTTTTGCAAGTTTTTGTAACTTGTCATAGTCGCTGAAAATTTGGTTGAAATAAATTTGCTGGAATTTGATGCTCTGGTGTTTTTACAGCTCTTTAAGAAGTTGAAATAGTTTTGCGCAATATGAGCAAGAATAAGCTGGCATTTATGCTTATAATATTAACATATTTTCTGAATTAAACAACAACTTACCCAAATTTGCAACTTGACACGCTTGTCATGCCGAAAGACAGTCTTCACCTTGAAGTCAATGCCCACGGTGGACACAAAGGCCGATGTGAAGCTATCGTCAGCATAGCGAAATAGAAAACTTGTTTTGCCCACACTCGAGTTGCCAATGATGAGCAGCTTAAACATGTAATCAAAATTCTGATCAGCTGCATCCTTTTGCCATTTGGGATCACCACCGCCAGCCATAATTGTGTGTTGCTGTAAGAAGTAAACATTATTATAATAGATTGTATATATTTTGTGTGGCATCAGCTTAGCCTGGTGTATTTGAAAATTACTTGACAACAGCATTTAAGCAATATCAGTTAAACACTAGCAGCAATTGCTCGAATTCAGTTAACCCAAAAAAAAAATAAAAAACTTTCAAAATCAGGCTCAATATAAATTAAAGCACAGCGAATCCATTTTTTTTTTCAGTTTGTTTGGTTTACGTTTTTCGCATCTGAAGATTTTCACTTCTATTGGCACAACATGTTTGATACAACGCTGGCCATGCTGGTCGGTTGGCTGGCTCAGATGCTGTGCATGCTTTTGGGTCAGGCCTGGCAGCATCCGCTGCTAACCACAGCACTCTGCCTGCTGCTTAGCTTTTATATACACGTCGATGAGCAGCTGCGTCAGGAGATAAGCCAAAAGCTGCGCCAACGCTGGCAGGGCATTAGCAAGTTTTACACATTTCCAAACCTAACTAGTCAAGGCGACAAGGACTTGAAGAGCAACGATTATAGCAATGCTTATGACTACAGCGTTAACCAGGGACCACACACCTGGACACAGACTGGCCACAATCAGAGTCCAGTCAATATTGACGAGCAGGTGGTGCAACGCTTGCCCATACGAGAGCTGCTCAATTGGAATCACTATGATGAGCTGCCCGTTAGCATTATGCTGGAGAACACAGGCTCCACGCTGCGTCTAAAGGCAAAATTCCGCAGCAATGTGCCCACCATCAGTGGTGCCGATCTGCTGGCCAGCTATACCTTTGTGGAGCTATGTTTCCATTGGGGCTGGTCGAACAGCGAGGGCTCCGAGCATACGCTGAACTATCGTAAGTTTCCGCTAGAGATGCAGGTGTTGCATCGCACGGGCGCTGCAGTGCCCAGGAGCTGCACCAGTAGCTATGATCTCTTAATGATTGCCTATGTATTTGAACTGTCCGCACATAATCCTTTTCTGGATCCGCTCATGCAGAATCTGCAGCTGGTGCAAAAGCCCGGCAAACGTGTCAAGATTGCACCCTTTCCACTCTCGTATCTGGTTTATCCATTTCGTACTGGATTTTATAGCTACGGTGGCTCGCTGACAACGCCGCCTTGCTATCAGGGCACCGAATGGTTCATCTTTCCCGAAACTTTGGCCATTAGCGACTTTCAGCTGCGTCACTTTCGTCAGCTGCTCGGCAACGATGGCGTCACGCCCATTGCACGCAACTCTCGCCCCGTGCAACAGCTGGGCAATCGTTTAATAAATCTGAACTACTTTTGTCCCTATGATGCCTCACAGCTGGCACGCATGCGCCTGGAACTGTTCCAGCAGCAGCAGCAGGAGCTGGAGAATGAACCGGAGCAGATCGAACAGCAGCAACAGCAGCAATTGAATTCCAAGCTACAACACGCCTTTGAAGATGAGGGTCAGCTCATTGAGACGCTTGAAACTACAACCACTATAACCACCAATTCCAATACAAGTGTGTGTGCCACAGTGCTCAATCGTATTGCAAGTAACTGTCAGCAGCAGGAGCAGCAGCAGAATTTATCCTCGTGCTGCCCCAATTCCATAGTATTCTTTAGCACCAACAGCAACAACAACAGCTACATGAATCCCGGTGATACTATGACTATTGATAGCAATGATAGCGAAGGCGACAGCAGTCTCGTTGAAAACAAGTGCAATGCAGGACACTATCAGCTGGAGCATACCGAGGATATGATGATGACAATGGGCAACGAAGTCGGCATCTGTGGCATGGGTGATGGCCTTGGCGTTGGCAATGGTCCCCGCATTCAATTGATTGAATAGCTCAGTTTAATTTTTTGTTATTTATTTTGTTTTTCAACTTTGTTTAATCAGCCGCACAATATCCACAGCGTATACAATACCCAAGGCACATTATGCTGCTTTGTGGCTTAACTGAATTGCCTGTGTGGTGGATTAAACAAGTTGCGTTTATATTTTGCAAATCCAAAACCGCATTAGCTTATTGGCTTGGGGTCTGTAAATCAGAAATAAGAGCGATTGTCTAAACTCTAGAGGCTCGTCAATCAATCAAATTATATGATTGAATATAGCACAACAAATTTGATAATAACAAATTCGTTTATAATCTTTAGCACAGGGTTTAGTTCGTTTCTTTTGATACCTATACTTGTAGGATAAATGCAAGTGTAGAGCAGTTTTATAGCTTTGCAAATTGTCTTGGTCCAACTTTATTACGTCGGTTTTACAGCATTTTCGAAACAGGATATAAGGATAGTTAAATGATACTGTTGCCTGTCAGCTGCCACTTGCAAATTGTGCCACAAATATGAATAAACAATGTTTGTGGTTGTGGCTGTGGTTGTGTTAGTTGCGTATAGAAAGAAGTACGCTTTTTAATATGAATGTCACGTCATTGGGAAAAGTCAAGAAGACATTTCAAAGAGCGCCTGGCCTGGTCTGAAAGCCAGGCAATCAGCTTGGGCTTTGGCCTTGAAAACTTTTAGCCTTGTTTGTGTTGCGGGGGGATGGTGCAGCGGGTTGAGTGGTTAAATATGCTAACAATGCTGGCTACACATATTTCAACTTTCGAGTTAAGAGTGACTTTTTTTTATATGCACGCTGCGTATACACAACATTGTGTCGATAATTTGTATGTATAGGCAACTACAACAATTTGCGCAACACAAGCTTGCCGCTCTCTATGACCCTGTCTACCTCGCAACAGCCATCCCTACCCCTCCACATTTACCCCCATTAAAATCAAAAGTTGCGCAGCAATGTTGCTTGTCCGAAACGCGCGTCATCCTCAAGGCTTTTGAGGCAAAAGACAGCAGCAGCAGCAGCAGCGTGGTTAAGGCAGAGACTGAGGCTGTTGAGAGGCTCTTGAGGCGTGCTGCGACAGGCATAGACATGCACAAAACAGGCAACGACAGGCATGTTCAAGTAAATAAGCACACGCTGTTATCAGAGCTGACTGCGAAACATGTTTTTTATCTGCCTTGCCAAGCTGTAATTATCGATTTTTTTCATTCTCTGTCGAGGGTTGACTGCGGTTTGTTACTGCCTTTTGTTGTTGTTGTTATTGTTCCTGTTTGTTCTTTCATGTTTCAAATTTCGAAACAGTTTCCATACCCAGCCCCAAACCCGCCCTCTCATTAACCAGCTGTTTCCTTACTCGCATTTGACAGCCGCGTAACCTGCGGCCAAGTTTAATTATTGATAACGAGCTGGGCATCGAATATCATAAAAGCAAATACACGAACAGATATCAGCACACAACTCTTATATGTGCGTGTATGATTGTGTGTGTGTACAGGTATTTTCGCTCAATTATGCACAAAACTTGTCAATTTCTCAATCAAAAATTGTGCTTTTGAAAAACTTTCAGCCATTTCGCAAGAATTCAATATGCTGGCAGCTTTTGTGAGTGTTTGTATGGGTGTGTGTGTGTGTGTGTTTGTATATGTTTATGACAAAGTTTGCTACAAAGGCTATGGCCAAAGTTTAAACATATCACAGCAAAAACGCATTCAGCCATCAACTGGCAATAAACTGACTTTATGGCTAAAAGAAATATCCTTGACAAAAACTTTCTAAAAAAATGCAAATTTCTCTATTGCAGCATTTTGTGCGTCATAAAACAAATACGTTTGCTTTTTTGTCACAAATAGTCTGAGTATAAAGCGATTTAAAAGTTTTTGAAAAAGTTTTCAAAAACATTTTGTTGATCTTGATTTTGAAGAAATGAAACAGGCCAACTAAATAACTTAAACAAACTGTAATCTGTTGCAATCAAGACTTTTTTTCTGAGACTTTTTTACTTTTTACTGCCCATATTCCTTAGAAATAATTTTTAAAAATTCTAAAATAATTTCAGCTAATTTTTGAGCTGAATTCAAATGTTTTCTTTAAAACTGTGTATTTTACAGTCATTTCTCTCATCGGTTTAGTCGAGATTTATGTATCTCTCAACCAACGCGCCATTTGACGTCATCTTATTGTTGCTTTAAGTATATTGTAACAGAATACAGGAATGTATATATATACCTATATATAAGTATATAAAGATATATATAATAGCCAATAAGCTTAAGTTGCGAATTAAGCGCAGCTAAGAACTATTGGCAGTCGGAATTTGATGTCCAGTTAACCTTTAGCTGACTACATTCAGATGTTGAGTGTTATTGTTGCTGTTTATGTTATTGTTGTTGTTGTTGTTGTTGTAAGCAGTGTGAAGCCACAACAATGAAATAATCATTTAGTGTGTGCATTTGGCATTGACAACTTTCACTGTCGTGTGGCTTTTGTCCAGTGTGCAAACGTATTCATTCAAAAACACGACGAGTGTTGAGTGTTGTTGTTGAGTGTTTTTTTGTTGTTTTTGATGTTGCTGTTGTTGTTGTTGTTCATTGCTGTCATGCCCAGAGGCAGCTAACGAAGCAGCAAATGCAGCTGGACACGCTGTGGAGTGCTAACAAATACATACACACACACACACACACACACACACACACACACACACACATACACACAGAGAGAGATATATGTATTATGTACATAACTGATGAGAGTATCATGCGGCGTATACTTATTGTTATGTTTGAGTATGTGTAATGCAAATGCACTTACTGTGACTTAGTCTTGAGGTTGTTACTGTTGTTACGGCGCTTTGTTGTTGCAGCTACAGCTGTGTGTATATATGTGTATGTGTGTGTAGTGTGTGCTCTAGGCTTCCGCCGGATGCTAGCAGATCCTGGGTAATTCCTTAAGTGCTGCGGCAGCTTCTTGTGACCAACTGCTGCTGCTGCTGCTTCTCTTGTTTTTGTTGTTTTCTGTTGACGTCTGTATGCGGGCGCTGTGTGTATGTGTGTGTTTGTGTGTGGGTGTAAGCTTTTTGTGTAGGTGTAGGCCCTTTACTGTTATTTTTCACACATATACACAAATCGATAATGTGGCTGCGAGTTGCTTTTTTCGCTATGTTGTTTTTTTATTACTCGTTTTTTTCTTTTTTAATATTTTTTAACACTAACTGGGCTTTAGATTTAAGGTCTTTCGGTTCTGTGGCGTGCAGCTCCAAAGAAATTTAGCCTTGGCTTTGAGTTTAGAATCCGCTTCGCCTGCTCAGTTTGCTGCCTGCTGTTAGAAATTTGCGCTTTTGTTTACGGTTATTTAATCAATTATTCAGTTGAACGCGCGTTCGTCTCGCTCCCCGTTGCAATTTCTTTGATTTTATTTGATTACAGTTTTGTTGCCAGACGCCAGCTAAATGAATTTTTTTCTTTCTCAACAACTGTTTTTCACCTTTTCTTTTTCTTTTTTTTTTGCTACTCAGTAAGAATTTTCTTTCGCTCTGTTGTACACGTCGTCGTCGACTTTTACAGGACTACAAATGGGGCAAAAATTTTCCTGCAGCTACGCATGTGTCTGTCCCTGTCCGTATGTGTGTGTGTGTGTGTTTTACTTGCGGCGAATTGAATGTCGCGGCGAATATAAGCGTTTTGTATACGTTTTCAGTCAACTTAAAACGAGCAGCTGCTGCTTCTTTCAGCCTTTCTCTAGTGGTGAAAATCAATTGTGTGGGCGCAGGGCGGAAGCTTATGGTTAAGAACTTGCGCAGTTTGAAAAGCGAAAAGCGTTAGCCAACACTGGTATTAGAGCTTATCGAAAGACAAAAAGCGCGCGCTATTTGAAATATTGTTTATGCCAGCAAAACCTTATCTTGAAACTCGTTTTATGCTTTAATTGATTTATAAATGCATAAATACAATCGCTGCAATAAAAAGCAAATCAAATGGGCCAAAGTTTCAAATTACATATTATAAACATTTTTAATAACAACAGTTTAACAATTAAACAATGCAACGACAAACACGCTACAATTTGCTATTGCCAGCAAGCATATCACGCACCACTTTCACGGCATATTTGGCAGTGCCAGGCGCTGTGGTTACGCCATAGCCACCATGTCCATAATTGTGCACAATTTTCAAGCGACGACCCTGCGCATTTGTCAGCAGTTCCGGCTCCACACGCACCACCGATCGATGCGGACGCAGTCCAACGCATTCGCGTACAATTTCCGCTTTCTTCAAACTAGGCAGCAGATCGTAGCAGCGTTCTTTGATAGCCATGCTATCGTACTTGCACCACTCGGTATTGTAACTATCGTACTGCCTACAGCCACCTAGCGTAACAGTCTCGAAGCCGGGCAAGACATACGTGTCCAGATCACCATAGAAAGCCGTCTTGATCCATGGAGCGCGCACCTTCAACACCTGGCCACGAATGGGCACCAAATGCGCATCATTGCACAGCTCCTTGGCACCCATGCCCGTGCAGTTGAGCAGCACATCAAAGTCTTTTGGCACATCGAAGAAGTTGCTCACATGCTGACGCAACACCTGACCGCCATGCGCATGGAATCTGCAAGGCAATATAGACTAGTATGTAGAAAAGTTGTTGAACTCAAACAAAACTTACTTCTTGGTAGCATATGGCAAAAACAGGCGACTCTCTGTCAGGCAGGTGGTAAAGAAGGAGCCATACTTCCAGCCGCCTTGGCATAGTTTCAGCTCATCCTCCGTGGCTTGTCGATAAACGGGCAGCAGTTGCTCAATAAAGTGATTCTAAACAACAACAACATAATTGTTAAGTATATACTCGTTAAGGTGCGATAAAAAGTGCTGATTAGCTGCTCTGTTGACAACCTACCCGCACTATGGAGGGCGTGGTGCGTGAGAATATATAGCCTGATAATTGACAAACGCCAGCCAATGAGGATTCCTTGGAGCGTCGCAGATCATCCCAGTAATTAAATGCATCCGTCATCCATTGTCTGCATTTCAAAAGTTTTCATTTAAATTTAAAAATTGTACTCAAATTTGTTCCTGCTTTGGCGCCTTCTTACTGCGTAATTTCCTGAGTGGGTCCCATGAAACTGGTGCCCGGGCGAAAGATGCCGGCGGCAACATAGCTCACGGTGTCTTCATTAAAGCGATCCGCTATGATGGACACCTGTGCTGTTGGAAACTGCTGCTGCAGCTCCAATGCCGTCGTTAGACCAATAATACCACTACCCAACACTCCGAAATGCATTTTTATCAAATGTGTCGACTTGACCTTCGCCAAAGTAAACTTCTTACTGACTTGTCAAGCGTTGCAGCGTTTGTATTTAAAGCTGCCTGCCTGGATGCTTATCAGTGCTCAATATCAACTGTTATCAACGAACCCAGCTGTGTCTATTTTTATGGCCACCAGTGTGCAGCTGACAACAGCTGAACTAAGATTCATGCCACAAACATTTGTACATAATGCTCATTGCATAAACACTGTAAGTTCAAGCGTTTGCATTTTTTTAATTCTGAGCGATCAAGTTATCATTTCTTTTACTTTTATTTTGCTTAATTTATAAAATTATTCAAAATTGAAGTGTTGTTTATTTCAAACAGCTGTTTTCAAAACTCTGGTCACTTGCAAATACATAAACGATGATTTGCTAAAAAATACCAAAACATACCAACATCATTCATAGCTGAGCTTAACAATAATTAATATTATTGTTAACATTCAGTTTTAATTAATTGAAATATATTAAACACTATAAATTGAAATATACATTTGAAAACCAAAGCGGCAATTGTGAGTTCGATTTGAGCTGCAACAGCTGTGCAGTTATCGATGACACAATCGATACTCAAATTCAATAATAAAAAATATACCAATTAATACTAAAAAAATATACCAAAATACTGACAGCGTCTCACGTCACACGTCGTAAAGGTAAAAAAAAAAAACACTGCCCAGTTCTCCAAATTTTGTTTGATATCATTGACAATAATGTAACTTATATACTAATTAACAATTTGTTATTCCAAATTGTGCGGCACACAGCAAGGAAGGAAGGAAGGAAGAAGTAGCAACTTGAGCGGCTCGACGTCCGAGTGTGTGTCTGTTCCGTGCCCCGTGCAGAGCAGAGAGAGAGCAGCAGCAGCAGAGCAGAGTGCAGAGCACTGCCAGAAAGTGGAAGCAGAACGAGCAAAGTGCAACGGCCATCAAATACCAAGACGATGTCATCAATGTCGCCCAGTGAGGTGAGTTCCTACGTCGTCAATACATCAATGCCTCATTCCGTCGGCTCGCCAAGGCTGCGGGCCAGCTGCGCATCCAACAGCTATAACAATAACAATTAAGCGTGCGCAAAAACAGTTGTGCAAATGTTTGTTGTCAGCTGCTGCCGCTGTTGCTGCCCGCTGCCGGCTGCTAAGCGTCGCTGTTATTGTTGCTTTCAAAAGGTTCAACGTCATCTTATCGCATACAGATGCTGTGACCCTTATCAGTGTCGTTTTACCTGCATAAGCAACGAATTTATTATATAACATACAATTGAATGACGCTGCTTTGTCTGGGCAACACTTTCACCTGTCCAATTGGAATGCAGCTCCCTTTTGCCAATTGCATTTCGAGGTCTTTTGGCACTTTTCACTTTTAACTGCCAATTTGCACGTTGCAAGTGGTAAGGCTGCGCCACCCACACAGTTATCGACCCATCGGCTTTGTTTATGCAACTGCCTGCTTGACGCCTCCTAACTGTTTATTTGCCTGCCTTGTGTTGTGTTTATATCACAGCGTGTTTACGCCGCATAAACAAGCCTTGGAACGTCAGCAGCGACGACGACGCCAACGACAGCTAAAGCGCCATCTATCGATCCTGCGCTGCATCTCTTTACCCTCCTGTTCTTTATATATCTTGCCTGCTCTGCCCATCAATTCGCTCAGTCTGAAAAGCTCAACGCGTACGCGCACTTCGCCGCAGTTTTGATTTCGCCGTCGCCGTCAATTTCGTTTTCATTCAGTTCTCGTTGACACGCGATTTCGCACGCGCATATTTTGCACTCGCTCCGGTTTTCGTTACGGCAAATTCGTATTTGGACAAAGGTTCACACACTTTTTGCCACCACTGTGCAAAAGTTTAGCTTTATTTGTTAACGTTTTAACTAGCCGCGTTTATATTGTTGTTGGCCCCGTTAAATGCCTTGGCACGCGCTCTGTTAAATCTGATATTTGGTTTTATTTTGATTTCTTGTTTTCTTCTTTTGACCACACGCAATGTGTTTTTTTTTCACACATCTTAAAATTTGGTTTAGTTTTTTGTGTGTGCTTTGCTTTTTTGGCACGCGTTCAAAATTATAAATTATAAAAAGAATTTTTGTTGATTTCCACACTTCTACATTTAAGCGTATATCAATTAATTTCAATTTTATAGCTGCTTTGATTCTATTTTATTATACACACGAGCATAAAATATATATGTATGTATACAGCTCAATAGAACCAGTTCGCATATTTGATATGCAAGCTCTGTCGCCAATTTTGGCATTAATTCTTGGCTTCGTTTCGAAATCAGAACTTTGACGCAAAGGTACAGGTTTCAATCTACCTTAAAGTTGTATTCAATATCTGCCTAGTATTCAAGTTTGTTGTTGATCAGCTGCGATCCATCATGAAATATGCATGATGAGAGCACAAAGAACGTTATATATCATTTAAGGCTTTAACTTCCTTATGCGTTTATTAAGACAATGGGCATTATTAATTATTACTTATCGCTCATTTCTTACTAAAGACGCCTTTCAATCCATTCTCTAACGCTATTTTTTTTAGTCTTTCAATTCATTTTGCGTTTCTTCATCGTCTTTTCTTTTACTTGATCTTTTAAGCTTTATTTTCTTATCTTTAATGTGAATAATCCGATAAGCTCTTTACTTGTATTGAATTTATTTGCCTGCGCAATTTAATTATGATTGAGAAAGCATTGAGAAAGCAATCTTCTTAACAATTGTCAACACTGTTGCATATGCTAGTTAAAAAATATTGTTTAAATCTGAAGTTTATGCTGCCTTTGTTTATAGCGCTTATTCACTGTACATGCAAAGTGTGCACTTTATCAAGAAATCGCATATTTATTATTAAAATAAAAGCGCGCTGTTGACCAATTGCTGTGATTTTGCAACGATGCATTTTATACTGTCGTTTATAACATTTAATCTCAATCAATTTGCTTGTCGACAGTCACTTTTTAATACCCTAGCAGAGGGTATTATAATTTTGTCACGAAATGTGTAACACATTGAAGGAGACGTCTCAAAAGATAAAAAAACATTGTATATTCGTGATCAGCATCAACAGTCGAGTCTTGTCCGTCATGTCCGTCTGTCTGTCTGTTTATATGGTTTTTCAGGAGTCTGTTTCCGAGATATCTTGATGAAACTTGGCACAGATGCTTCTTCTTATTGCAGTTAGTACTTATAGTTGAATTGGTCAGATAAGACCACTATAACATATAGCTGCCATAGGAACAATCGGTTGAAAAATTATTTTTTGTATGAAAAACTTTTTTGTTTTTCAAAATATCTCAACCAAACTCACAATATCTAATATTTAAGAACGTTCTACACATGTTGACCAAATTTTACCAAAATCGGATTACTATATCTTATAGCTGCCATAGGAACGATCGGTTGAAAAAAAGTTTTCTTACGCAAATCTTTTCTGAAAGGGTATATAAGTGTGTTCGGTACGCCGAAGATAACATTTCTTTCTTGTTTATTGTTATGACTTGGGGTTAAAATGACTTTCTGATGCGGCTTGTAACCAAGCCAGAGGTTTTTTTTAATAAGCTGATCTAGTTTGATGAAACTTTCTTACAAAAAGCTTGAAAGAAAACCTAAAAAAAAGTGAATCGCATGAAACCTAATTTGATCGCTGCAGTTTCAACTACTAGAATTAAACAGCAAATATAGCTTTATGGTGTGAACGTAATACGTAGTTTATTTATATTTATAGCATTGCAAAGATCAGCATATAAGCTTCGTTTGTTTTTATTATAATAACAGCTATTTCAATTTCAACTTTCCATGCACATTTCACGTGCTGTCAGTCATTGAGGACACACGTTCTGATTATTGTGATTTGCTGAGTTGCATTGAAAACGTTTGTTTTCATTATTTCGAATATTATATGGTCATTCGATCAGTCGATCATTCGATGAATGGGCTGTAAGATGCGCTGTTTCAGCTCTTTATCACTCGACAAGTACGTGATACACGCCTCTCTATCTCTCCCTTCCTCTCTCCCTCTGTCTCGCAGCCGCTGTTCTTTTTGTTGTATATGAAGTGGCTCTTCAAAAAAACAGGCGCATCAGGTTTTTTCGTTTATTTATACAACGCGACAGTCAGCGTACCAAAAAAAAAAATATTATAAAAAAACTATTCATCTCTGACGTCACAATGCCGCTGCCGGCATGACGCAGCAGAAGCTCTTGAGCGACTCCTTACAGATTACAACTATATATAGTAGCTATAGTAGCTGTGTGTGTTCTTATCGATTGTGTTAAGAGCAGGCATTATATTGAAGGCCAAAAGTTGTTGATTTTGCAATTACAAGTTTAAGGTTATGTTGCACACTTCCGTCTGCCTGCCACGTCAAGCCACGCCCCTCTGCTGCACCGCCCTCTTATAGCGCGTTGCTATTTTTGCAATTGTTTGTTTTTTTGCTTTTCACTTTTCAATTTTTTTCTTGTAATGCGCTTATTCTTGTACTTATTTCTTTTACTGCTGTCAGGAAATCATTTTATATGGCTTTGACTTTGGCTTTTTGGCGCATGTGAAAGTTGCATAATTGCGGCCCATTCGAGTTGTGATTCAGTTTTTTTTGAAGGCTGGGCACAGCCAAAAATAAAAGCCAGACCAGACCAAAGTGCTTAATTGCCAAAGCAAACAGAAATGAGAAATGAAAACAGCAAGCAACATACAAATTAATGCTGGCCATGACTCACAACTGGCCAAAACTTTCGTCACGCCTGTCTCGATTGCCATCCCTTTTGTTTTTTTTTTTTTGTTTTTCTTTCTTTCGTTATGATGGAAACGACCTTCACACCAGCAGCCAACTCATTGGCCTCTGCTCGCTGCCCACTCAACAGCCACTCAGCCCCCTTTGCCTCATCTTTATCAGCCCCCCATGCGCTGTTGTCAAGTTTATCAGCCTGTATATTTTTTATTTTCGATAGTCGCACGTATTTTATTTTTGTTTACCCCAAAAAAAATTCTTAAGAAAAGTGATCGTAGCAAAAGAAATTGCGTGTTGTTTACCTTTTGTTGTTATTTATTTATTTCTTTTTTAGCCAAAAAACTTGAAATAATTTCCATGCGTTTTTAATGCAAAACAAAATGCTTGATTTGTTTATTTTGTGCTGATGAAATTTGTAGCTTATTCATAAAGTTGTTTTTAAGCACAATCATGAAATAAAAAACTTTCTAAGAAATGAATTAACGCTGAACAAAAATTGAACACCTTCTTCAAAAGAAATAATACTAAAATGAAATCAAATGAAACAAAAGCAAACAATTTGAATTGTTTTTTGTGTTTCTAAAATATCTATTCTTTATTTCTTTTATATACTTTACCTTTTTACTCCCTGTTCCCATTAAAAATGGGAAAAAGGGAGTTATGAAGTACTGCAAATGTGTGTAACAGGCAGAAGGAAGCATTTCCGACTATATAAACTATATATATTCTTGATCAGCATCAATAGCCGTGACGATCTAGCCATGTCCGTCTGTCTGTCTGTCTGTCCGTCTGTCCGTATGAACACACAGATCTCGGAGACTACAAAAGCTAGAGACACCAAACTTGGCATGTAGGTTCCTGTATACCATACGCAGATCAAGTTTATTTCAAATTTCGGATGCACCCCCCCGCACCCCCGCAAATCGCAAAAGACTCCCACAGCCACAATTTTAAAGATAGAGCTTTAATTTTATAGTATTCTTACTTGTTTAACTTTAAGAATTACACTACATTTCATGTATATTTTTAAAGGGTATTTTTGTTGCTAGCTTCTATTTTTAATTGCATTGCTTGACAACAAACAGCTGCTTTTTGAATATTAGAATATCTATTTTAAGAACGCAATAAAAACAAGTAAGCATGCTCTAGTCGAGTGTGCCCGACTACGAGACTCCCTGCTCCCAACTTGCATTTCAAGCAGTTCAGCGGCAACACAAGCAAGCAGCGCACTAAACTTGTCTAGTGCCTGTCAAACTGCTGTTTCTGCCTGCTGAGACGGGGATAATAGATTCTTCCATAGCATTTGTGTTATTTATCCGATCGTAATGAAATTTACGCAGCTGTTCAACATTCATAAAACATATATGTGTACCAAAACTCAAAGCTATATCTTTAAAATTGTGGCTGCGGGAGTTTTTTTCGATTTTCGCCGGTGCGAGGGGGTGCATCCGAAATTTGAAATAAACTTGATCTGCGTATGGTATACAGGAACCTGTATTCCAAGTTTTTTGTCTCTAGCTCTTCTAGTCTCCGAGATCTGTGTGTTCATACGGGCGGACGGACAGACAGACGGACGTAGCTAGTTCGTCTCGGCTGTTGGGGCTGATCAAGAATATACATATATAGTTTATATAGTAGGAAATGATTCCTTTTGCCTGTTACATACATTTGTAGTACTTTAATACTCCCTTTTTCCCATTTTTAATGGAAACCGAGTTCACACATTAATTAAATCAGATAGAGGCAATTTGAATTGAATAGAATTGTAGATCTAACTGAGATTACCGGATCTAAAAAAGATAGTTGCTGTTTTTAGAATTGTTAAGAGCCTAATTTAAGAACTCTCTGAAACGATGTTTAATTTAATTATTTAAGCTTTAAAAGTTAGTTTCTATTTATCTAACAGTCTAAAAATTATACAAACTTTGCTATAAATCGTTTTATATTATCTTAAATTTTGCCCTTTTTAATGATCTAAGTTGTTTATTCAATGCATTGATTGAGACAACATCTTTATTTAATGCATTAATTGACTCAACAGCTGTCACTCTGCATATATATATTCACTTTTAATGAGCTCACAAATTCCATAATTAATATGCAATGCGGTTTATTTCTAATTAGCCCCTTTGTTTGTACTATTTATGTCGATTATGATCGATTGATCAACTGTTTGAAAAATCTCAAGCATCTTGGCTGCTGACTTTACGCACGTTTGCCATTTCAATTTCAATTGCAAATTTGTAGCTGCAACGCATTGATTGCAATTGAAATGTATTTGCCTTTGCCATTTTCCATTTTCAATTGACGTCGCCAGTTGATGACTGAATATCATTTATTGGCCTGTTTACTGTAGCTACATATTGGCCTTAATTTCAAAATAATTTGGCCACATTTTGTTTTATGATGTGCCATATATTGTACTATATACATATGTATATTTCATATTTATATATAGCATACATATATATAAGCTGTATATACTTGTTGTAATCTTATCAGTTGCTTATCAGGCAGGCAGAGCGTGCTAATTGCCACGCTGCTCGTGCACAGCTGGAGTAGGCTTGTAACTGGGGGAGATCAAAGGGCAGTCTCGTGTCTTGTTGCAGTTTCTGCTGCTGCAACGCTAGACCAACGGACAGGTAGATCTAATATGTATATATGTATAATACATATAAGGAACATACATATGTAATTAATGACCATTTCTATAAACGTGTTTTCTCGCGTTCCTCGGACGGACGTTCCTCGCTCTTATGTCGTCTGGCAGGCTACATAAAATGCCTATTTTAATAGTGCAAAAACTGATAATGCAAAACAAAAAAAGAAGCAAAACTAAAACAAGAAAAACAGCTACTTGAGGCATAACGATCATTGAATACACTTAAATAAACATATAAAGGCCTGTTTTCATTTTCGAGAATTTTTCATTCCGAATCGTTTTCGATTTTGTGTTCTTGTTTTTGAACTTAATATCAATCGATCCTTCTGAATACTTTTCATTCCATTGTCTCAAAAGTACAACTTTTTAAACCAAATTTCCAATCAATTCTTCTTTGAATACTTCTCATTTCATTGTCTCAAAAGTACAACTTTATTAAACCAAATTTTCCACCGATATTTGGAATTTAAAACAACTGATAATTCGGATTCCGAATGTTTTGATCGCAATCAGCAATAGAAACAGGCCTCATTGGCACAAAAAATCTTATCAATAAAGAAAACTGCGCGTTACAAAACTCATACCCTAACTATGTAAACCTTTTGTTAGGGTATATAAAAATACAGTACGCAGACAGCGGCACGTTGACGATGACGATGACTTCGACGAATCCGAATTCGAAAACGAAGACAACGACGCCGTCGTCGCCTCGTCTCGTCTCATTTGGAACGGCTGTTTAGCGGGTTGGGGGTTGGTGGGGTTGCTTAGGTGCTGATGTTTTGGTTAGGTTGGGTTGAGTTGAGTTGGGTTGGGTTTGAGCAAATTTCTCGCTGCTTTTGCCACACAGTCGTTGCGCGAACGTTGGCGCATTTGGCTGTTGATACTCGTAATTCATTTGGCTGAAATGTGTTTTTTGTTAGGAGTGCGTTTATAAATTGTGCTGGGCCCTGGGCAAAAGTAACTCAAACAAGTAGGCTGTGAAAAAGAAAACATAAGAAACGAGTGCAAAACATAAAACAAATTCAAATTTAGTTCAGAAAACAAACAACACATAACGAGATATATACATTTCAAGAAAGTGAACACAATAACAAATACTGTGACAAAATGTTAAAGTTATTTAAGAAATCTAAAGACAAAATAACCAAATCGGAAATAATTACCGATCCCAAAGAACCCAAAACACCGCCGGTCTCCAAATGTGGCAAGTCGCTGCTGCTGGATAATACACGCTGGGAGGCAAGTACTTAACTATCTCTGCTTATAACTAAACTTTACTCCAATTGGCCTTGGCAAGTACATATAGAAATTATATAGGGGGCCATATCTAACTGAACTTATCGTCTTATTGTGGGCTTTACACTTGCATAAAAACTTTTAGTGCCCATGACAAATCTTTAAATGTAGTTTTTCTTTTCGCAAACAGCTGCACATTTATCAAGTGATCTTATTATGCATGTAACATATATATAATAAGTTGCTTTTCTTTTTTGTTGCAAATGCATTTGTCAGTCCAAATCACAAATTACGTCATTACGTTGAAAAGTAATTTTGTTTTCCGGAAACTTTTAATGAGTAATTTGTGTAAAAAAAATATATATAGCAAAGGGCTAGTTTGACTAACAAAAATCTTGAGATTTTCTATATTTTCCATCTACTTATATAGGCGCTTAAGTATTCGAGCTTTGAAGTTCTTAAGGATAGTCTTGTGACTTTAATCGTCTTTGTTAAAATGCGACATAGCAAATTATAATGGTAAAGCTATACTAGACTAGGGAACTTATATCTTATCGAGCAAAATGATAAATGTGGCCCGACAAATATCAAGTTTATATAGTATTTATGGCTGATAATAGCTAAAATAATAAAAAGGAAAAAAAAAGCAAAAACTTTGTAGAAACAAAAAACAAAACAATCGAACGAGCTGTTTTATCTTATCTATATAATGCTATCTATATGTGTAGGTACTATATACACACTATATATATGACAAAGATTGACATTTGTAAGCCAAGAGGAAATGTGTAAGCGATAAAAAAAAGGTCTTATATAAATTAAATACTTATGTGTTGTAAAAGAAAAGTAATTAAATTTATAAAATATATTATATTTTGTAAACTGTGCGAATTTTAACGATAAGATATTTGCAATCAAATCTAATTTTCGATTGACCTGCTTTTCTACTTATAGCGCCGCCTGCACAAAGAGCTTATGTCCCTGATCAAGGAGCCGCCGCCAGGCGTGACTGTTGACACCGAAAGCGTACAACAAAATTTATCAGAGTAAATATGCCACATACATGCTTATGTGCCCCAACTAGGCCAAGTTCAAAATAAAACTGGTTTAGCTTAATTTAACAATTTGCGCAGTTTTCTTTATATATACTTTGTACATACTTATTTAACAAAGCGCACAATTGTTTTATGTTCAAAAACAAAACAAAAAAACATTTGTTATTAACAACATTTTGTCTTAATTACAGATGGAAAATTAATATTAAAGGTTTCGAGGGTACACTTTATGAGGGCGAAGACTTCCAGCTGCTGTTCAAATTTAATAATAAATATCCCTTTGACTCGCCTGAGGTAAGTTCCAAAAATCTTTACATATATGTATGTGAATAATAAATGTAATCATTATTTTTATCATTGTACAGGTAACATTCATTGGCAGCAATATACCCATACATCCGCATGTTTATAGCAATGGCCATATCTGCCTTTCCATACTGACCGAGGACTGGTCGCCGGCTTTGTCCGTACAGTCCGTGTGCCTTAGCATAGCCTCCATGTTGAGCAGCTGCCGGGAGAAGAAGCGGCCGCCAGATAATACGCTCTATGTGAAGACGTGCAACAAGAATCCCAAAAAGACTAAATGGTGGTATCACGGTGCGTATACAATATATTTATCACAACTGTACAAATAATAAAGTTAATCTCTGTTTGTTTTCCATTGCAGATGATTCTGTTTAGTTAGCGTTGCAATTTATGACTACTGCCTGCTGCTTGCGTTGCGCATACAACAGCAACAAGAGGAAAAAACAACATAGAACATCACAACACAAATCCAAACACAAACATTAACATAAACAATATGAACTGGCAACACGCTGCCTGCCTGCCCGCAAGGACATTGTCTTAAGCGACCAACAGAAAGCAATCAATAATCCATATTAGCAATCAATAAGACAACATAATTTCATTAATATCAATTTCTAAAGCCAACAACAACTTGAAATACTTAAGGCCTAAACACTAGTTGGGTGTAAATTAGCTGTGACAGTTAAAAATACGCGTTGTTAGTTTTTAAGATATATATATATACAAAAACCGAGCAGTGCACTTTAAGAACAAATTGCAATTAGAAAGACAAGCATTAAACAAGCAACAAAATAGTTAACCATTGATATACACATATATATATATATATATATACATATTATATATTAGATACAAAAACAAAACGGCAAACAATCAACAAGAGCAAGAAATTATCAACCAATGAGTACATATTAAAAACATCCACTCAGAAAAACAACAACTGTATAAAAACAAAAGCGATAAAACTTATTTAATTAAATGTTAACATTTTAAATTAGAATGTAAGGCGCAAAATTAACGTCTAAATTAAATGTTATTGAAAACCTAACAATTAAGCCTAAAAACATGTAAAAAACGAAAACAATCAACAAATCAATGTCGACCTACGGTTTAACTGTTGCCCCACCCTTTGAAATCAACCATCGCCTGGCTGTGGCAGCAACATTCCAATACGCTATAAATATGCTGCACAGTGGGGCTGGTCGGGGCAACAACAACAGCAAATAACAAACAATTGTAACTTAATTTTGTACTTGAAAAATGCATACTTTGGGTTTCCAATTGATAACGGAAACTGGAAAGATACATGCAACTTACAACATAAGTCAAAAAGTCGATTGTATACATATATGCATTAATAGGGACATCCTTAATTAACATTTTCATTCTCATCATTTTCATGCACATTGTAATCTTTGGCCATTTATCATTCAAATCGCACTGTAAACATAAGCTCATACGTTTATACAATCAACATTTATACATTTTGGCAAGGACGAATCCAAATGCGGCCAAAAATCTCTCATGTGTGGCACGTTCGCAAACATATTTACCTCTTACTGTGCAACTAGATTATGTATAAGAAATTTGGCGAGATACTCGCTCAAACATACAAGATAATTTAATTTGTAATACTATGTATAAAATCTATTATGTAGGCATCGTGTCTACCCTATGTACATATGTATGTCTACGACTATATCTAGCATATGTTATGTAACTACGCCTATAAAATAATATTACTGTTAAAACAAGTATTTAATAAAACCCAAGTCTGTAATCATGTGAAGTAAAGCGCAAGTCTTTTATTATTTGGGAACAATGGGAATCCTTGAATGCCAACTGGGAAACAACAGTTGTAATGTCCTTTGGCAAGTTGATAGTCCTGGCCAAGACGCGTCGTTTGACGCATGACTCTTAAGGATCCGTAAGGATGCGGCTGAAATATGGCTTAGTTTACTTTTACACCAAAAGGTCCTTATAACTTCGTTGCTTAAAGGACGATCGTCCTGCGGAATACATTTCAAGATTTAACAGGATATGAACTATCATTTTGCCAAAGGACATAAAAATCTTCCTTGAAATGGCCGAGTTATAGCTGATTTTCTGATTTTAGTTGAAAAAATTTTCAGCAGCAACCTTCTGCTGATATCTGTTCGCCTGGTACTTTGTCAAAATTTCTGAAAATTTTTCTGCCAAAAAACGAAAAACTAAAATCGACCATGCGACACAAATTATGTTGCATACTTTCAGGAGCTATTTTGTCCTGAAATGAAAAATGGCTCTAACTTGGCCATATCCTTGCAGATTTTGCAAGGACTCGGTGCGTTAAGATCACAAGGACCAACATTATCAATTGCCAATCAAGGATAATAGGGTCATCTAGGAACCATCGACTTCAAAAAATTCAGTCGGAGGCTGCGTGAAAACGGGCCTAAAACACAAAATTGTTTGTATCTCAAAAACCAAAAGGACGATTTGAATGTCCTTTGGGCAGTTGATAGTCCTTGTTTAGCTGCGTCGTTTGACATAGGGTTTGTAAGGATCATCAAGGATACGGCTGAGATATGACCAATTTTGTGTATACAAAAAAGTCCTTGTAACTCGGTTGTTAAAAGGACGAATGTCCTTTTGCTTACATTTTTAGACAGGAAATGACAAGGACTATCTTTGAGCCAAAGGACATCTGGATCGTCCTTGAAACGGCCAAGTTACTGACAAATTTGTGATTTTTGGAAATTTTTCTTAGCAACCCCCTTGAAAAAAATTAAAACATTTTTTTAAGGATATTTTTTTTAATATTCCATTTATTATAATAATATTAGATGTAGATTGTATAAATAGGATTACAGTATGCATATGGAAATTAATGAATTCTAATAGGAGACACATTTGTTCAACAAAAAGTATTAAGCGTGGTGTGCTCTGCTCTGCTGAGACTTTTAAACTGCATCATCATTGTCCTTTTCTTCAGTGTACTGCTAAAGTCCAACACCCACACCCGCCGTGGGCGTATAGTAGAGGCACTGCAGCGCCTCCTGCAGAGCACGCTGACAGGCCAATGTGGAGGTAAAGCCACCAGCGTTCTCCTGTGGCGTCTCGGAGCGTAGATGTGCAATGTAGCCCTGGGATTCGACATCGGCTTCTGGCGGCGGCGAAGGTCCTTCGGTGATGGGCATGAGAGGTTCGTAGACAAACAGCGGACCCTCTTCCGATTTGGGCACGGGCAGCAAGCTGGGATCAGCCGTCTGGCCAAACTTGATGCCCGTTGAGAATTCGTTGGCTGTTTTCGGTGGCGGCAGCGTCTTCTCCTCCTCGCGCTGTTTCTCTGCCTTTTCGGCAAACTCGCTGACAATTTGGGCAGCATCCTTGCCGCTGTACATGAGCTCCTCGATGAGCGCTTGCTTATCGCGCGCCTTCTTCTTTTTATGCTCCGTTTCCAGCTCATCCAGCTCCTTCTTGCGTGACACATCCTGCGCCTTCTCCAACTCGAGCAGCTCCTCCAACGCATACTCATCGCGCCCGACCCGCGTCTTGTTGCGTTGTATGACCTCACGATTGTCCCGCTTGTAGGCCTCAATGCGCTTATTCGTCTCAATGATTTCAATGTTGTTGCACAGATTGTACACTATGTCCTCAATCTCCTCCAGATAATCATTGTACTCCTCCAGCGAAGCAAAGTCCTCCTCCCGTTTATTATAATCACGCAGTATGCGACGTCTTATATCCACCTCCTTCTCCACCATGGGATCCTCAAATAGCTGCACGCGAAAGTTGTTGCGCCGCAGCGGCACCATGCACTCTGGACAGGCGCCCGATCCTTTGAGGAAAAGCATATCAACGCAGGACTCGCATAGCGTGTGGCCGCAAACGTTGACCATCAACTTTAGCGAGGGATTGCGGTACTTGGTGGTCTTGCATCGCGGACATGCCTGCTCCTCCATCGTGCAGCTGTATTATTAAATCAATTATATACGCTAAATACAACAACTAATGCAAAATGCCGACACTTAATAAAAATTCTTGCAAAAATCAGCTTGTCTTTGCCAATAATCGATAGACAAGCAGCTGGCAAAAATACAGCACTGAAATTACCCAAAATATGGTAGCCCTAAAACAGAAATTTCCCTCTTCGATAATTCATTGTTAAGTTATCGACAGCTTCGCTAAGGCGCGCAATTTGAATGAAAGCGTATGAGAAACTGAAAATAAAGTAAATGTCGGAATCGGGCAGATCGGACCACTATATCTTATAGTATAGGAACAATCGTTAAAAATTAACTTCGGCGCGCCGAATATAACTTTTCTTTCTTTTAGTTTTTGTTTTATTTTAACATTTTATTTTCAAACAGCATACGCGGTAGTTTTTTTTTCACATTAAGAGTAGAATTTAAATATTGATTTGAAATATACACGCACATTTATATATATTTTATATATTTTTCGTATGATATATATGCATTAAATATTTTAATAATTTACATCGATCAAAACCTTTTCTTATATATGTTCGTACATGGTTTTCAGCAGTAATTTTTATATTTTATTTTTCTGGTGTTAAATTTTGCGTACATACGAGCATGTGTGCACACACACACACACCTCTGTGTTTACATTTATATATATTTTTTGTATGTATATAAGTAGTTAAAAGCATTTCCAAGCGATTGCACAAACATTTGCAATCAATAAACATTTACGCTGGTTAACTTGGATTTGTTAGTTGCATGTTGAATTCCGTAATACTTGAGAAAAAGGTCGTGAGACTGTTTTTGTTTGTTGGTGTGTGTGTGTTTGTTTGTTGGTGTGTGTGTTTGTTTGTTTTTTTTTTATTTAAAAGCAGCACATTTTGAAATATTAGAGATATAGTACTTAAAATTCTAGAGTGGGCTAGTAAATTTAGGCTAACCTTACGCACTAAAATGTTGTTGGTTGTTGGGCTTACATAATTTATACAATCTTGTTGAATGGAAATTAAAATACATAGAGATTTTACATATACATACAGAGAAATATACATATACATATTATATGTATGTATATGTACGTAAAGAAAATCAACACAAAACCTAAAGGAAAATAGAATTTAAAAGGCGCGCTTTTTTTCTCTGTATAGGTTCAACAAATTTTCGATTCAATTAGAAATCGAATCACTGTAAATATCACAATTTAGTTAACACATACTATACAATGCATATATAATTAAAAATAAATTTAAACTGTTCGTCACTTAGCAATAGCTGTGTAATAGCTCTGTAATAGCTCTTCGCAAGCATACAAAAAGAACATAACTTTTTTAAATAGGCAGCAAACGAGGGTTCTCAACATTTCAAAATGGTTAGCGGGTAGCGGAATACCAGCAATCCTTTGCAGCTATCCCTGCAAGGCGGTAACCTCCTCCTCCAGCTCCGCATCGACTTCATCAATCTTGGAGCCACTGCAGCCGCGACACTTGCAACAAATAATGCATGGTGCCGCCAGCAGCAGCAACGGCGATGCCACCAGCAGCAATATACCAAAGCCCGCAAATATGCCAATCACTTGAGCACGATGCCACACAACTGAGGCACGCGAGTGACCCAATTTATTCTTGCACGGTCCCTTGTCATAATGCCTCAGCAGAAAGTCATCCTGTTAATGAACAAAGCGATTAGTACAACCTGAACAACAGTGCAACACTATTGAAGCTGCAACACTCACATCCAAACTGGCCAGGCAATACCAGCAAAAGACATGCTTGCAACGTTTGCACATCATCTGGGCACAGCCCTCGTCCTTCTCAATGGGCACTGCGCACATGGGGCAGCATTTGATGAGCTCGTTATCGAATGGTATGCCAATATCATCCTGACCATCGGCAATCAAACGTCGTGAAAATTCCTCGCAGCTTATGTTCGGATGATACTGCAAAAAAACAGGGCCATTAATGAATATGGAAATTTAAATAGGTTTAATCTGCATATATATTAAAGCAAGAAATCGATAACTTAAAAAAAAAAAAACAAAACTCTTTTAAAAACAATACAAAAATAAATCAAAAAATACTCTTACTTTTAACTTTGCGGAAAAACTATAATTATTATGAAAGATATGGAATAGAAATAGAGTTTTTGATATGATTTTACTCCTGATCTTATAACTGAGAGATTTTATTACAAAAACTATAAATATGTATAGAAAAAATCATATTATATTTAACTATTTATGAAAAATACCATGCCATTTTAAACTAACAAAAGGTTTATTCTTCAAAAATTTCTGAGAAACGTTTTGAAAAATTAAATGAAATCGAAAAGTTGAATAACAAAAGTAAGATAACAAAAATTTTACATATATGAGTACAAAATACTATTAATTTTATATTTGTAAAAAATAATGTTCATTAGCATTTTAATTTTAAATCATATAGAGTAGAATATAGAATTTATTGAATGGTATTTGAAACTCGATGTTTTGAGAATTTTAAGGCAAAAACTATTTATAAACTTAAAGATATATACATATGTTATATGAAGAGAGATCCTATTATATTTGACTGTTTAAGTAAAGGTTGAGTTGAAGAAATGTTATTTTTAGACATTTCTTCAAAGTTAGGATACTTTTTCTAATATAACTCTGACTTTATAAGGCTATAACTATGTATAAAAGCGAAATCAAAGCATATTAGAAAATTTACAAAAGAAAAGTTTTAAATTTTTTCTAATTTCAGATGGTTCTTCTTAGAAATAGGCTAATTTAAATATTTTTACACTTAACCAACTATATCTATTTATAGTTCTTATGGCTCACCGTCTTTTTGCACATTGCACAGAACTCATCCTTGCAGGATGGACAGTTAACAGAGACCGAAAGCAGCGGCGTTGCAGCATCCTGTTGTGGTGTGTAGCTCTGCGATGTCGATGGCGATTCATCCATTTGGCAAATGGCGCTGCCACCGCCACCGACAGCACCAGCACCACCAGCACCACCCACCATGCAAATTGTCTCACAACCCGGACGTGGGCACCAGGTGCGGGTTTTATCCAACTCGATTTCTAAGAATAATAAATAATCAAGTGATAAATGTGATTCGATTAGGTTAGAGATTAGAGCACGTACCTCGATTTAGGCGATAACGATGATGCTTCTTTAGCAGATTCGTTGTGGTTAGGTTCGCTATTTCGGGCAACGAGATGGCGCCCTGGGCTGGACATTTGGCATCGGGGCAGGAGATCTCGTAGGCGCCTTCAGTTATCTCAAAGTCCACATAGGCGCGCATGCACTGCAAGAAAACAAAGATAAACAAAACATAAATAAAAGCAAATTTCAAAAACCAGTAACTTTGTTTGGGGCAGGGGAAGGCATAGTTTAGTTGGGGAAAACTTTCAATTGTTGTGCAAAAAACTAAACAATTTGACAAGTTGCACTGCATAATCCGCTTGGAATTGGGTCTTGTCCTCTCTCAATTCCATTAGCTCTATGACAACCAATGTCTCTCCTTTCTCTCCCTTCCCTCTCTTCTGCGGAATTCCCTAGCATTTTCTAGCATTGTGTGACCCTTGGGCAAAACTTTTGTCAAGGCATTTTGTAAATTCTCTTGCCTGCTTTTTGCATTGGCAGCAGCCACAAAAGTGCGGCTGTCAAAATTATTTCATTTTTAAGCACCCACCCTACACACACACACATAAACACACACACACACACACACACTCCCTCATAGATAGAGAGAAAGCCACAAACTTTCAGCAGCGACAAAATGCTCTGCGGAAGCTGTATAAATAAAGATTTAAAAACTTTGCCCGGTTTGGGCATGCTTTGCTGTCCGGGCTTCTGTCCTCGAGTTCGGTGTGCCGATATTTCCACATTGCCTACCTCCTGCGCACTAAAGTAATGAAATTGCAAACGGAAACGGAAATGGCAGCTGCAAATGCTTGGACCAACCACTTTGATACCCTATGCTAAGTAAATAGCTCAATGTTTGCTAAACAGGTAACAGAAAACCAATTGAGTATTGACTTTTAAAAGTTTTACTTTTGAGCAAGTGAAATGAAAAGTATTCAAAAGCGAGCAATATCAACTTGAAAGCCATTTAGTTTGAAAAGTGGGCAGAAAAGAAAACAGAACTGATTATATTAAACTGACCTATTTCCAATTCCACTTTTGAAACCATTTCAATTTCAATTTCGCGAATGGTAAAGCTAGGAAGCTCAGTTTTCTTCCAATGTGTGCTTTACTTATTTCTTAGGAATTGATTCGAAAGTGAAATGCAGAACAGAACTGCTTTTAACTTGTTTTCTAGACATACTTTTGGGCACTTCCTCAATTTCTAAAATAGTTTAGTTGTTTCCCTTCTTAACATTTGATGCACAAAAGTAAAACATCTTGTTTTTCATCAATTTCGTTTACAGGGTATACCAACGCCTATCAATTTTCATCATTTTATAGCAGCTCTAATGAATTAAAGCAGCTTTTAGCTATATGCGTGTGTCTAGCAAATTGTAGCATACATTTTAGGGCTAGTGAAAAAAAGTTGCCACAACAAAAATAATAATAAAAATTGAAATTAAATGAAAATTCCTGAATGAATTTTGTGCTAAGCAGCTACTAACAATGTGGACACTTTTATTTTTTAGGTGGCTGCACTATAGCCATAAATAATTAAAAGTGAAATTCTGACAACAATTTAATTTGCATTTCGAGTGGCAACGCACAATACAAAATTCTCAGCAACAACAAAAAATGAAGAAAAATATGAAAAAGGGAAAATCCGTTTGGTTGGGATTTTCTGCATTGGCATTTTTTCATTATGCAGGCAAAACGGCAGCTTTGTTAAAGCCGCTGCAATTTGCCGGCAACAACTACAACAAGAATAACAACAACGGCAGCCGTTTCATATTTTTAATCGCGTCCATCAGTTGGAATTCTGTCGCTGCATATTTTACTTAATCCGCCGGCAGCTTGACGCTTGCAACCGGCTTACCTGCCCATCAGTCAGAGTCATGGGAACAGCCGCTGTTTCTGGCTCCGCCTCCGCCTCCAACTCTGTTGCAGCCTCAGCTGCAGCCACAGCCACAGCCACAGCCGTGGCATAAGCTGCACAAAGCTCGCTGAAATGAATATGCAACGGCAACAACGGCAGCGCAGCAGCTGTTGCCACAATTTAGTGGCCTGCGGCCGCAGCAGTTACAACTCTGCCGTGCTATTTATAGCATAAAGTGAGGTTAAGTTTATAGCTCGGATTCTACGGACACTTCAAGCCCTTGTTCTACATAAACGCAAATATTTGTACAAATATTTAAACTCCACTTTCGGAGCAAATCGGAAAAAATATGATTTATAAAAAAATTCTAGGAAAATTATTAGCAATTTGAACAAAAGCACAAGCCGGAAACAAAAAGGTTAAAAACGGTGAAAAATAAGTCAACTATAAATAAAATAAGATCCCATCAAAAGTTCAATATAAGCTATTATTCCAAGCAAAATAAATTTGAATACAAAACGGCTTTTCACAAGAAAATTTGTAAGTTGTTGACGGAAAGGTTTGTCAAAAAAAAGATTATCAAAAATAAAACAAAATAAACAAAACACTTTTGAATGCCCCAATTGAGTTCCACGAAAAAAAGGCACAGAAAACTTTTTTGAAGATTAAATTAATGTACAAGTAACTAAACTTGTTTAAAACTTTTTTTTTCATATTTCTGTTTCTGAGAAAATTCTTAATAAATTGAATAATAAGGCGTGCTTTTTTTTTTAAATCCTCAAAGTTCGGATGTAAACTGAAAACTTACAGGAAAAATAAACATTGAAAAACATAAGAGCTGTTTCTTTAACTACTTTTAATTGTTTCTGAAATGTTTTAACATTATTTTGATGAGTTAAATAAATTAAATTAGTTTGATTTCAACAAATTATTATTAATAATAATTAAACTAGCCAATTGCGGAATTGGAAATGTAAGCATGCCTGAATCTAAAACGAGTTGAATTAAGAGATTCAAAGAAAATCCGCACGAAAACCTTTTCCATTCTGACAATTCTATGTGTGCAACGAAATTAAGACATTGTTTTTAATATATATGCACAAAATTTAATTGGTGGTAAATTTAATAGCCTCTACCCTACCCAAAATGCAGCTTACGAGTAAAACTGACAGCATTTGCAGGCTTGAGTTAAGCTCATTTAATGCCAAAAGCATTCTCACAAAAGTCAAATGTTATTCATTTACAAAGCCATTTTGGGGCCCTTGGCAACCTTTTGTCATGTCAACAGTTTTCAAGCGCTCAATTCTGTGGGCCATTAAAAGCCAAAATGCCACAGCACACACACTTACATACACACACACACATCTTTATATATATATAAAAATATTAGTATTAATAACGGCACTTGGTAAATTTCCGGCTATGCATATAAAGCACTTTACGCAATGCGACCCAGGCAAAAAAAAAACGACAAGTGCTCACAAAAATATCTATCAAAAAGGAGCGAAAGAGAACGGCATAGTAGAAAAGAGAGAGGTAGAGCAATAGGACGCAGCGGAACTTGACACAACCGAAATAAACAAATAAAAATTGACAAAGTTACCATTTATATGTAGAAACATTTTTGCGTTTATTTTTTTTTTATCAGCTGCAGCAGCAGACAGACACAACTTTTTATATAAAACGCTGATATATGGGTTTTATTTAAGAGCCCCTATCTTCAGTCTACCCAGCCCCTAGCCAACCCCAATCCTCTGTTTGCTGTTTATCACTGTTGCTGTTTGCGCGTCTGTTTTTATGCCATTTTATGACACACGACATTGTTCGCAATAAAATAACATTTGTTAACGCATGTATTTCATTTTGCACACATATAAACAACAATTTAATATATGTATATACAGGATATGTGTATGTATATTAAAATAGACTACTTTAAGGTCATGCTTCTCAAGGCTAAAGAGCGAATGACACTTGCTGAAAGTGGCACTAAATCAAACTTGAGAGTAAGTAGTCAGTAAAAGAGCAGTAATACGTTCAAAAACACTTTAATTTCAAGCCTTGAGCATGTGTCTTAAGCTTAAGAAGCACATTAATACTTATAGGGCTATAAATCTTAAGACTACAATGAAATTCCAATGCTACTTATTGAATATTGCATTAGTCTTGAAAACAGCACTTGTTTATGTGTAAACAGTTTTAAGAACACATTAAACGCGTCAAACATCGAACAGACATTTGCTGGAACATTGTTCGACATGTTTAGACATTAATGTACCAAAGACGAAACACGTGTCTTTAGCACAATGTTCGTCCAAAATAGTTTCAATAACATTCATGTCTAGTATTGCTTGAACAGCGTCTGAACACTTAAACCTAAAATTGTTCCAAAGGCAAACATGTTTAACTTACTTTTCTTTAACAGCTTTCAAAATTTAGTAAGCTTTTAAGACATTTTTATATTCGAGAAATTTTCAAACAATTTAGCACAGACATCGTAACGGCAATAATGTCTCTCAAAAATATTTGAAAATGTTTTGTTTTCGGAGCATTTTCAATACAATTTGATTAGACATTGTAACAACAATACTGTCTCTGAAAAGTGTTCAAAAATGTTCCAAAGTCATTTTAAGATAAAATGTGGCACAAAATGATATCGTCCAACTAAGCTTTATATCTCTCATAGCCGAAAATGGCAAATGCATTATATTTAAGCCGATTCTAATTATGCTGTTGGTTAACTTCTTTCACATTAAAAATGGCATATGGCTTATAAAAGTACATTAAAGCTGTCAGTGCCATTAATTGCCTGACTAAGCTTGCTGGAAATCGCAGCTTTTTTGCTTTTCAGCTACCAAAATAATCTACTATTTCAAGTACACTTTCAGCTAATGTCATTGGCTACTTAAAACCTGCTGAAAAGTTTGTCTCCAAAAAAAAAAAAGAAGCTCACTCGGCACAAGTTATGCAATTTAAATTACTTACGCACCAAATAGCAGACAGTTCGAAAAGGAAATGCCCCAAAATACAAAAAATTGAGTAGAAAGAAAAATAAAGAAGTTGAAATTAGCAGCAATCACAAACAAATTTGCTGTAGCCTGCTTTTGGGAGCATACAAACAATATAATTGAGTATGTGTGTGTGCGTGTGTGTGTGTGAGCATGTAACGTAGAGAACCAAAGGCACAAATTGTTAGTGCCAGGACATGGCAGTTAATGCTGTTGGTAATTGCAGGGCCGGCCGTTAAGCTGGGCAGGTATTAAAGGACCTTTTCGTCCTTGCCGCCTGTCGTGCATAAAAAGCATAATGAATGCCTGGCCAATTTTGTACACACACACACACACAGAGAGACACGCTTTAGTAAGCCACGATTCGATTTTATCCTGCAGCCAATTACGCACACACACACACAGAAGGCAAGCAAAGGAGTTGGCGTAGTTGGCTCGTGTCCTGCGCGTCCTGAGCGCACTTTAATCTAACTCATTAGCAGCGACACTTTAATTAATATGCCCAGTCGACTCTCTCTCACTCGCTCTCTTACTGTCTCCTGTCGCCTGTCACTTAGTCATATGACAGGCAGGATGCGCAGGCATCATTCAGCAGCAGCAGCAGCAGCAGCGACAGCGACAGCAGCAGCAACAGGACCTTTACTCAGTGTTCTATGACCACTAAATGAATTACTTGCCAACGTGCAATAAATGCAAATTTATGGCAATCGTTACGTTAACGTGACGTTAACATTTACGTACGCTTACGTACACACCTCTATGCTGCTCTTGCCCTCCCCAACGCTCATCAAACTTTTAATGCGCATTAAAAATCTTGCAGTTTGATTTAATTAGTGCGATTTGCACGTGATGACATTCAGCTGGATGGACACATTGCTTTTAATATATCCTGCAGCTATAAAAGTAGCATGTGATATTATTAAAAGGATGCAAATTATTATTTGTTTTTGATTTTCGTTTGTTTATTTTATTTGCGTTTTATGTCGTTTTAGATTTCAAATGTTGCCATTTTGCTAATTGCTCAAATTGTTTGTTGACACAAATTAAATGTTATTTGGCTATTGACATAATTTGAGAATTTTTAGCTAATTGAATATTAAAAATAAAAACAAAGACAATTAAATCCAGAAATCAATAAAAATAATAGTTATTAAATAAAGCATGTCAAATGAAGAGCAGCTCAATTTTGCGGTTTCAATTGACAAAATTGTTTATCTTTTGTTTGCATTTAAGTCCTTGCATAAAAAATACAAAATTAACAGCAACAAAATAGAAAAAACGCAAATACTTAAAGTATTAAAATGACCACAGAAATTAGTTTTAATTAAAGACACTTAAGAACAGAATACAGCAGTAGCTCCAAGTCCTTCACTTTCCATCCAGAACTTGTTTCTACAAAATCTCTATAATAAAATGCAGCTTTAAAACAGACTTTTACTTCAATTCTGATTTTCATATACTGTTTAAATCTGCAGCTTTCAAACAGCCTTTAAGTTAATTTTTGATTTTCAAATCCATTTTGAAATTTGCAACTTTAAAACAGCCATATTTGATTTTCACTTTTACTTTATTTATTTACAAATATTGCCAAGCTTACTTTGCAAATAGTTTGTGAAAGTCAAATGCCACTAGATAAACCCAACCGCCAACTATTTGTGCAGGTTGTACGCTTGTTTTAGCTATACCTTAGACAATCCAATAAACGACAGCATGAACAGAGACTGACAGGCAACATTGTTTTCGTCCAGGATATTAGAGAGAATCCGCTTAGTTGTCGTTGTCGTTGTCATCATCGTTGCAATTGTTGTAAAAGCTCTGATTGAATGCGAGGAGAGCCATAACAAAAAACACAACATTGTTGTCACTACGTGAGTGTAGTGTGTATGTGTGTGTGGTGTGTGAGTGGTATATATGTGTGTGTGTGTAGCATGTGTGAGCAAACAAAGAGCTGCTGTTTATTCTAGACGCATGCTGCATGTCGCATGCGGGCGGCAAACTTTGCAAATTTAATGATGTTGCCATCAATTGAAAACGCAGACAACATACAACAGACAACAGATAACAGACAACCATACAGTCAACAGACAATTGACAAGTGAAAACTTGTGAGAACCATTTAAAAGCATTGCCTAAACATTTAGTTGAAGGAAAAACGCTCTATAACAAATAAAACGTCATAAATGCCACAGCAAAAGAAAAAGGAAGCTAGATGTTGATATTTGTAGAAAATTGAATTTAAATTGCTTGACCCTCGACTTGCACTCAATCGATTGGAATTGCTTTTGTGGACAAAACTCTGTAGTCCTCGACCCCTCCAAATGCCAACAGCAACAATTTGTCCAGGCTTTGAATAAGCGGCTTATGTAGCCTTCCTTTTTTTTTTTATACGTTTTTTTTTCGGCTGGGGACAAATTCTATTTAAATGATGTAAAAAATGTTGAAAGCTGATTTATGCTAAGCACTTGAAATCAAATGCCAAGATATACAAAGAGTTATGGAGTTTTGGTTTCGCTTTTTATACCCTGTAACAGGAAAGTAGAAGAAGTTGTCAGCAAGCTTAGAGACTGAGACATGTTGCTTAATCATACATATTTATTTGATAAAGTTTATTGAAACCTTTTTCATTTATTTTGCATAACTTTTTATTGTTGTGATTATTTTTCCATAAATTGTAATCATCCATTCTACGCAAACATTAATTTTTTATTAGCTATTTCAGACTCAATTTTATGCTTAATTTTAAGCGTTAAGCACCAAATATAAGCGTAGTTAAATACCTGAACCAAAGTAGCTTTGTCAACTTAATTTGAATCTAAAATTTTGATTTCCAGCCTCTCAAATCAATAGAAACTAGAGGGTATGTCTTAGTCGCACACCAGACAACTACAACATTCTCTTGTGTTATTTTCCAGTGTTTTCATTTCATTTCGCCCAGTTGAGCCTGAGCCCTACCAAGTGGCATAGGGCAGAGCAGTCATTAATTTCCGTTTGCCCAGCTGCATCCGGTCTAGACGCAGATCAACGAAATGGATGCCATTAAAAATTTGCATTTTATTTTATGCAAATTAACAATTTGTATATATGTATATGAAAACTATCAAGATTAATTGATCCAATCAGCTGTGTCAATTTGATGGCATTAAAAGCAATTGTTCAAGCAATTGACTAATTGCAGATGGATTACAATAATGCAATCAAAAGATATATGTTATTCCTAAGTGTCAAACAGCTGTCGAGTGTACGTGTCAGAACAAGTATCTGTGTGGAATTTGTGCGTGTGTCTGTGTAAGTGTTGCAAGTGTATGTGTGTGTGTATTGCTTGTGGCAATTGCACTTGCAACTAGCACCAAAAAGTCAAAAGTCATCAAGTCAAAGTCGACGCCCTGCGTGTTGCCAAATGCTCTCAACGCAGTCTTTGAGCTAACAAGCACATCGTACACACATTCCAACACACAAACACACGCATTCCAACACACACACAGCCACACACACTCTTGAACGCGTCAAGGGAAATGTTCATTTTCACTTCACAAAACAAGTAAAATCTGTTGTAGTTGATTGCAAACATTTTTCAGATACCCTGTAGTTAGTTTTAAAGTTTAAGTTAGCAAACAATTTGAAACATTTTTTTTTATTTGTGGGTTGTTTTTTAAAACATATTTGAAATAGACTCTAAGCAAAGGTTAAATTCTTAAAAAATGCATAATATATAAGCCTACAAGAAAATTAACACTTCTTAAAAGTTTCAACTGAAATGTTAAATTTTATCTTAATTTTATTTTTCAAATTTAGGCATATTGAACATGTCTCTAACTTGTTCAAAACCAATTTTAAGCTGCCTATTTACACATTTAATGTCATACAACCCCTTTGCCAAATGTGATCAATCTGTGTGAAGCATATTTTTTTTTAAATTGGGCGCTACAGCACTTTAAAACTGTTTGTAAAGCACTTCTAAGAACGTTTGTTTACTTATTGCCATTGTTTGGAAAACCTTTAGACGACTTCAAAACGCATGTGAACTAGATTTAAAGCCTGAATGTTATTGACAAATCTCTTTCACAAAGTCTTTATAGAACAAATTTCAGCATTATAGCTTCAAGGTCTTTAAAACCATAGCTCTGAATCAATTTTGAACAAGTAATGACAATTCTTTGAATTACTTTTGTTAATCAGACATGCGCGCATTTCTCAATCAACAAGTGCGCATTCGAATTGAAAAATGATTTCAACAAAATATTAACAATTTTCAATATTTAAAGCTTGTCTGAATAATATTAAGGCATTACAGTATCTATTAAAATTAATTTGAAAAATTAAACAGTGGCTTTGACATATGAATTTTGACATTAACATTCGAATCTGTAGATTCAGCTATAAGAGCATTTCTGAAGGTATTATGTTGCTATATTTACATCGACTTATACACTTGACTTTAACCAATTCCTGGGTATATAGCTGAAGAAGTCAAAAGTTGCATTTGCAATTTAACTTTGTAGAGTGCTAAATTTAATTTAATACTGTTCGCACTTGTCGCGTTCGCTCTCGGCTCTAAATGAATTAACATTTTAAATGCGTTTTAATTGTGTCGCACAAGAGTTGGAAGTAAGCAGCGAGAAGAAGACATAATACACACGACACATGTGTGTGTATGATTGTGTGTGTTTGTGTGTGTGTGTGAAATGTAAAAAAAAAAACATTTGTCAATTTAATAAAAAATAAACTTTTGCAGCTTGAATTGAAACGTGCGTGAAATTAAAAGGGGAAAAAAATAGCTAAAGCAAATAAATATAGAAATAAATACACAAAATGTCAAGCAGAACTTTTTGCAGCTGTGTGTGTGTGTGTGTGTAGGTGTGTGTGTTCTGTTGACATGCCATGAAAATGAAAATACTTGCATGTTATAGAATATAGCGCAGCGCAACAGCAGAGTTGCCAGCGGCCACGTGTAAAAGTGTAAAAGGTGTAAAATTTGTAAAATGTGTGTAAATGCAATTTGGCAGCCCTTTTGATCCTGCTGCTGCTTCCTGCTGCATTCTGCTTCTCCTGTTTTGCAATGTTTGACAGATTGTGTGACGTGAATGCAATTTGGCAGCAAAATATCAAATAACGCAATTGAATTCTGCCAGCTGACCCCTAAAGGGTTTAGAGGGTTAAGGCTATACATATACATGACGTTTGAGCGCGTGACATTTTCAAAGCACACTTTTTAGCGCATTATTGTTAAAGTTTTTTGTACAAGCTCATAAAATCTATGTTATAAAACGTGTAAAATCACCAAAGGCAGCTTGACTTATAGTTGTTTTTAGAAAACATTTTGCAATAGATTGCTGTTTTTCTGCATAACAGAATTTTAGCATTTTCGCATAAAAATATGCATTTTTAGGAATAAATTTAGATCGTTACCGTTTAAAACTGTTAGCATTTCATTTTATTCAGAAATTTAATTCTTAAAACTCTCAAATATTTCTGCACATGTGCATTGTGGTAGTTTTTTATACGATTCTGCACAAGGGTTTGCATTTGTGTTATTCAGAAATTTGTTACGTTGAAATAGAAAAATAAACCCTAAAAATGAAAACCGAAATTTCCAAGTATTGTTATGCATATTTGCTTTTTACTCGCTGTTCCCATTAAAAAAGGGAGTTGTAAAGAACTGCAAATGTTTGTAACAGGCGGAAGGAGGCATTTCCGACTATATAAACTATATATATTCTTGATCGGCATCAACAGCCGAGACGAACTAGCCATGTCCGTCTGTCTGTCCATCTGTCCGTCTGTATGAATGCGTCGATCTCAGAGACTATAAGAGCTAGAGACACCAAACTTGGCGTGCAGGTTTCTGTATACCGTACGCAGATCAAGTTTATTTCAATGTTCGGATGCACCCCCGCGTACCCCCGCAAATCGCAAAAAACTCCCACAGCCTCAATTCTAAAGATAAAGCTTTAATTTTTGGTACAATATGTTTAAACAATGTTGATGGGTTGCGTTAATTTCATTACGATCGGATAAATAACACCAAAATTATGGAAGTCTCTATTACCCTCGTCTAAGCAGTCAGAAACTACAGTTTGACAGGAACTGGGCAAGTTTAGTGCGCTGCTTGCTTGTGTTGCCACTGAACTGCTTGAAATACAAGTTGGGAGCAGGGAGTCTCGTAGTCGGGCATGCTCGACTAGAGCATTCCTACTTGTTAGTACAGAATTCAACGTAGCAAACGTTCCGGGAATTGCCCTTAGATAGATTTTTACTTTCTAAGAATTAAAGAATAATGAATTTTAGAAACATTTTTATTCTAGTTAGTTTTGCTTAATTTCAGTTAATTATTTTTCCGAGTGCACATTATCATTGCTAGTCAAACAATTAAAAAACATATAACAGTTTTTATTTATGGAAATATTTGCTTTGTGAATGTGCAGGCTGATATGGAAAAAGTTTTTCAATTGAAGTCAAGGGAAAAAGCGTTGTAAGAGCCGCCACAAAAGTGCAGCCAAAGTCAAATATGTGGCATGCGTAAATGATATACACATAAATGCATGTATCTATGGCGCCTTTGTTGTGCGTGTGTGTGTATTTGAGTTGTCTATTTGCACATGTACAGCCCCTTGTACACCCCCTGCTAACAATCCCTTGTGCTAAAGACTCGTATTTTGTTATTGTCGAAACTTTGAGCTCGCTGCGCGTTTTGAAGAAAACTTTTCGCTGTCGGACCATAAATACCAAAGATACCAAGTAGCGGTTGCTTTGCCACGCCTACCGCCTGCCCCTTAACATCCTACAACCCATACCTGCCGCACTACAAACACATCTAAACTAAGAACTTTGTTGCGTTTCTGTTGCAATTCGCATTCGTAAAATTTTGTTATAGCAAAGTTTTTTGCTTGTTTGCAACTTGTTTCGGTTTCTTGAGCCGCACTCCGCATAAGACATTTGCCACACCCCCCCACCATAACGCCTTCACACGCCACACTGCTAACTGCGCATGTCATCAAATATGAGCAGAAATATGCATTTGAAGTAAGTCTAAGACATGCCGCTAAAAGTTTAAAAACAAAAATAAGCAAAAACAAAAATGTAAAAGAATTTTTGCATCAAGGATTTTGCTTTATGCCATTTGAAATTGCAATTTATGAGTGGAATCGCAACTGTGGAAGGCAACAGAAGCAGCAGCAGCAGTGGTAGCAGCTGTGTTGCAACAAGCTCTTTCCTTTTGAGCGCTGCTCAAAGAATTATAATATAAAACTTGGACAGTTCAATAATAGAGCAGCAAAGGCTTTATAAATTATAATCAGTTATGTTTCATGCTCCACTTTCGATTTAATGCCACAGTCTGTGTTTTTGTGGCAGGTTGGATTTAAGAACTTCAGATTTGTTGCATTTTCAAAAAATTTACAAATTATTCTAGATAAGCTGGACACTTTTCTGTGACATGAGAAACAGCTTGTGTAAAAAGAAATTCAAGATTAGGTTTTAATCAAATTTAAGGCAATAGATAAAATTGCTAAAGAAAATCCCTTTGTTTGCTTAATAAGTCTGTTTGATATTTTCTTTATGGCATTTAGGCAAAAGTGTAGCCTACATTCAATGTTAGAAAGCCCTGATTCCTAGCTTAAAAATTAAAGTGCGACCTTAGCCAACTTTATACCCAAAGAAAAACATTGTGTCAAAAATGCATTTGAAAATGACTTTTTCGTCTATTTCCCAATCTGTTCTGCATTTGCCGCATTTTCAACCTAACTGACAGCAATTTTAAAGCATAATAATCCAAAGATTACATGGTAACGGATTCGTAAAATTTGAGCTATCTAAGCTGACCAGCATTTACAAGGGCCTGGCTAAACTAAGCCTGGCCAGTCGAAGCTCTGTGGCATTGACTCTGCTGTTGCAGCTGGAGTGGCATGTTGGTCTGGGCTGTTCACCTGCACATCCGTTGCGATAACCAAGCAGCATTTCCGATGTGGCAAGTTCCACACACACACAGAGACACAAATAAACGGACATAGATACAAAAACACAGGCAAACAGATACAGATACATGAAATTGAAGTGTATCGTACATGGTTTGAACTCATGGTTTGAACTCCCTTGCCAAATACACGTTTTTATTAGTTGGCAGTAGCAATTTTCTCTCAAATTTTCTAGCTTTAATTGCAGGGCTTTGGTAGAGTTAATTATGGTAGCCGTAAAATGCCAGCTAATTTGCGTTGGGCCAACGCAAAGTAAACGAAGCGTAACAAAAAATAAACAATTCATTATTAGAAACAGATTTGCATACTAAATGAGTCCAAAGGCAAACAAGTGAAAAACCCCAAAAACGGAATTGTCAATTTTCCACACGTTAAATTTTTGGCCAACGCTGAAATTGTGTACAAAATCACGTAACGTATTTAATTTGAATGTTGCTTTTGCTGCTGCTTTTGCTTCTGTTTTTGCATTTGCTTTTGTTATCCAAATTGAAAGAGCACGCTTAACGTGTTGTTGGTCAGCGTAGAACAGAACAGCGCACAAAGACTAGCCTTAGGAGGGGTGCAAGTTGGAGGTGGTGGTGTTTTTTTTTTTTGGGCAGCAGCGGAAATGACGCGCAAACAGCAAATGGCCGCCAGCCGGAAATTGCTTTCACTTGCAGCCCTTTCGAAGTGCTTTTCCATGTCCATGAATTCAACAGCGATTCACAACAAAAACAACAACTGAGAGGGGTCGACTCTCGTCGTCAACAAGTTCATTTTTTTTTTTTTGGAATTTATTTTTTATACTCTTTTTAAAATACACTACTTTGATTTTGTCGTGCAGTGCGTAGCGCGTTGAAAGAGACATTTCCGATGCTTTAAAATATATAGGTTTTTAACTATAACGTTTCGTGTCGAAATATTTTAATCAAAAGCGGAGAAGGGAATAGAAGTAATAACCATATTGTTGTCTGAAACCCGTCCAAAATTGATCTGAATTAACAGGCCTGTTCCAGTTTCCACTTTCGTAATAATATTTCGCAAGTGATTTTCCCATTATGTATGATTTTGCGAATTTAATTTTCTTTCATTTGTTCAAGAATTGAATGAAAGCTACCATTGAATTCACTACATTTAGTGAATTCATTAACCATTAAGAAACTTTGAACGTTTATAGTGATTTCAATTCCCCAAAATGCTGCCCAAAGTGGAAGCCATAACAAGCCTGTGTACAAATTCTATCATGTTTCTTAAGGTATACATATTTGAATTTGACTGATGTTTCGAACTGTCGCGTTTATGGAACAATCGATTGAAATTTAAGCTGTTAAAGGAAATACTATTTTTCTTGTTCAGTAATGTCTTTGAAATTGCGTTTTATTTCAGTTATTCGAGTTAAACCATATTTTTTCTAGAAAATAACTTGTTGTAAAGATTTAAGCTAAGTATCATATAACTTATTATAAGTTAACATCAACTTCACAAGAGTATTCAATCTTCGGCAGCTGCAAGAAATTTGAGCTTGCATGCTATTTATTTCAGGTAAGGGCCTGATAGCCAGGTCATTATGAATGTAGTCGGTGCGGGGAGCGGAGTAAAGCAGTTGAAGGCCATTTGGTGCGCCGTTTTTCGCGCCTGCAGAGCCGTAAGCATTTGCATTTTATGCAGGCTTGAAATCTGACTACGCCGTATGCCGGTCACGTGCTTCATGTTACACGCAAAGCAGACAGCATTTCGCGTTTGTTTTGGGCGGCGTGTTAAAAAAAAATACAAAAAAAAGAAAACAAACTGAAAAAAAAAAACAACTCGCATTGTTGACTACAATTACGAGCACTGTCGATGGGAGGGTTGGAACTGGAACGGGAACTGGAACTGAGACTCACACTCAGACAGCGGGAAATGTCTTGCTTTAAGTCAGTTCAACGAAAGAGTGTCGTAAATTGTCGCGGACTTTTGGGGCCACATGGAGCTGCTCACAACGGGGGCATTTAAATATTTTGCCAAAGTAAATAAAAATAAAAATGCTATTTGGGTTTTGTCCATAAATTGCCCAGCTAATGCACAGGCGATTGTTTCTTTATGCGCAGGACTTAACTCTCAGCTTGTCAAAAATAAAATGCAAATAAAGCTAAAGTATTACTTTATAAGTTGTGGCAAGTATTTTTTGAGTGAATTCGATGGTCAATTTCGAATTTGCTTTAAAGTTAATAAAGATTTTATTTATGCAGAAAATAACAATTTTTTTTAAGACTCAACTGTTGTTTAATACTTTAAATAACTGCCAATGATAAATGAAAAATCTTAAACTTAAAAAAACACTTTTTTCCGTTTCAAACGATTTTAGAAAAAGCGATATTTCTACACACACTAAAATAAGGAAAATTAACCACAAGTTTTGATTGTTTCTAAAATTGCAATAAATTCTAAAATAAGTCATGAAATTCTTGCTTTAAGAATATTTTTTCAAGATTATGCGCAAAATCAGTTGAAACTTGATCAGATTGAACACAAGTTTCCCTTGGACTTTAAACATTGTCTTAACTTAAACAAAGTTCTATCGATATCATATCATATCACATAATATAAGATGTTCACCCTCAACTTTCACAGCGTAACAAATGCAAAGCTAGCAGTATCCAGCTCAGATAATAATATATATTTCAATTTCCTTAACATATCAAAGCTAGTATAATATCACCTTCTTTTTAAGGGTTTTCCCCCTTTTGTTATGCTTTCATTGTACTTTAAAACAACAGTAAGTGTTAAACTTAGTAATATATTCATTTGACAATCTTTAATTAACATTTTGCAACACATTACACTTTGTTTGATATGTATTTTGTTCTCTTTTCTGTTTTTCTTTACAGCTGCAACAGCAAACTTCAGCTGCATTTTCTCTATTTTTAAACCAATTTCTGTTCTGTTATTCTCCTCCTTTGAGAGTGTAAATTGAGAGAGACGAGCTGACTTGGCAGTATTGCAACAACAGCAACAACAACGACAACAACAACTCTTTGACTTTGTGTTTGGCCATTGCTTTTCGAGGTTCTTTCCTTTATTATTCTTGTTTTTTAATTGGTCGCGTGTTTATTTCGCTTTGAGTTTTTTCTTTCTTTTTGTTATTATTTATTTATTTTTTTTTTATATATATTTCTTTGGAGCTTCTCATGTGTAAATTGCATTCAGAGAGAACTCAATGCAAGAGGATATTATTTGTTTTTTTTTTTTTGCTTCTTTTTTTTGCGTGCATATTGCTTTGGTGTTGCAGACGTGTGTGGCAGCTGAAATTCATGTTGTGGCTTCTGCTTCCTCTTCTTGTGTTCTGTGGCCAGCAGCTCAATTTACGAAAAATTGTTGCTGCGCTTAATGAAAGGCGAAACACAAAAAATGCAGCATACAAAAAAAAAAGAAACCAACAAATAAATTGCAAAATAAGCGCAAAACCAAAAAACAAAACTAAACTAAACAAAATGTCAGCTAAACAAATAAATGAATGCAGGGCAGGGCATTGTGTGGGAGTGTGTATGTGTATGTGTGTGTGTGTGTCTGTAGTAGGCTAAAATGTCAAAAGGTTTAAAGCCAAATGCATTGTGCACATTCACACTTCACACACACATACACACAACTAACACACAGACAAGCGGCGCCGCATAAATTTCAATAAGTTGCCTACTTTGCGGCGCCGCTGCAACATGCGCTAAGTAGATGTTCAAGTTTGTATGTGTGTGTGTGTGTTTGTAGGTATGAAATAAATGCAGGTCACTTCGGTAGGCAGCTGTGAGTCAGACTTGCAACTCGTGTTTTTCAAGCCCTTTAGCAGCAGCTCTTAAGACTCTTGCCACGTTTTATTACGTATACGCAATATTACGTATGCGCAACAATTTTTAGTTGCACACTCCAAACACACACACACACATACACACACATTCAGAGAAACTAATGAGCATTAAGTGCGTATGTGCATTGAATATGATTTGGCACTCGACAGAAAAAATGAAACTAAAATAAAAAACTAAAAGTTTTGCCAGAGCAAAGTTTAAAGCTCAAGCTGCTACTCGACGTTGCTGCTTCAACGTTGATGTGTCCATTGGAGCATGTTTAATAAGCAGCGCCATTTTTCATGCGCAGTCAACAGAGCACCAGCAGCAGCAATCCCCTGCCACTACCACCTTACACTCACCCCCAAACAGCTGCCTGAAGATGACGAACAGCAACTGTGAGCACCGCAGCAGCGCGCACATCAAGCGTTTTAGTATTACACGCTATGCAAAATGTTGGTACAGGGAGAGAAAGAGAGTCCTGCTTACGTTTACTTTAAGCATACGAATCCATTTAGTCAATTGACAAGCTAATCCACAGCAGCAAGCTGCTCAGCTTGTAAGATGATTAAGCAGCTAAATTGTGTTCTTTTTGAAGCAAAAACTTTGCCAAGTTAACCCTTTTCTGCTTAATAAGTAAATATATATGGCTTTGATGATGATGAACGTTCATTTAATCATGCAGACAAGTAGCATGTCATAAGAAAGTGCAACAAATTTGATATAAGTAAACAGCATAAGTAATGAGAAACGTTGTAAGGCATCAAATTCATATCAATTGCTTTGAAATGTGTATTTAGAATTGCCAGCAATTTATGCATTTTGTGAATATGTGTGGAGAAATATCTAGAGTATCAATGAGCTTTTGATAAACAGTGTGTAAAACAAACGATAATAATCGATTATAGTGATTAGAATTGATTGCTTTTCGGCATTTTTACAAATTTTGATATGGCTTTTCAAAACTTCATTTTGTAGTTTCAATTTGAAGGAATAGGAATATTTACGTATTTAAGTTCTTTCTTAAATTATTCACTTTTAGCAATATTAAGTAATACATAAAGAGTTTTTAACATGACTAAGGACTATCGAAAGTACCAAAAAAACAATCGATGGTGGTCGAGAGCCACGAAAGGAGATATCGATTGTGTGATCGATGTCAATGTAATCCGTATAAAGTTATATTTGATGATGACATTGTTATGAACATTAGTTTGGTTATATCGAGAGGAGGATATAAGTGTAAAAGTGAAGGATATTTCATTGAACTTCATTATCTAAAAGTGTAAAGAATTGAACGGATTTCTAAACCTTATTTGCTTTATATTCGATTCTCAATCCATAGAGCTACTAGAGGTTGCCGAGTCGCAAGCCAACAATGTATCAACCACATTGCTTTGGCTGTATTCCTAGAATATAATTTATGATGATGCTGCATGAAAATGACATGCTATTTCATATCATATACGAGTATCTACATATTATTTTTTTTGCTGTGCCAAACGATTTTGCTTTCTACTATGTTTTCTGACTAGTTTTTGGCTTGCAGCATGGTCGGAGCAACAGCTGTATGGAGCAATGTTGGGTGTTTGGGGAAGCTTAACAAATTTGTCAACTCAGTGAATCATAAACAAGCGCAGTTATATGGAGCGAGACAGTTTTGCCAGACTATGAGACAAACAAACACAAACATATAGAAAAACAAGAACAACAACTTGAAATGAAAATTCTGTTTGCATTGGAATTTGCGCGTGTAGATTTTCAATTAAGCGCTGCCAACGTTGCGTATGTGCAATGTCAGCAATTCTCATGTCCCAATGCAAAAAGAGGGGTGGGGCAACTTTAAGGAGCTTAGAGTGGAGCAGGCAGGGCAGGGCAGCGAAAGGGTAACCTGGGCACTGAAAACTCTGAACACTGTGAAGTGCGCATCATGCCCAACAGTTTAGGGTGACAAATGGCAGCGAAAAACGACACCCTGGGAACGAGACGAGAAGCGGCGGGGGGGCTGGAGAGTAAAAGAGAGCTTGAAGGGACATTTGTAAGCATTAGGCACGTAGCCGGAACTGGGCAGGAGCTGAGTCAGACGACGTGTCGGAAGCGGCACGTAATGCTAGCGGACATGTTTGAGCAGCAACTGTAGACACTTCCCGTCCATCTTAATGTCTATGTGCATAAGTGTGTGTGTGTGTCAGTGTGTGTATGAGTGTGTTATAAATTTCACCTGCACATAAACAACTAGAGCAGAGCAAAAAACAACAACAAGTACTATACTTATTTAGTGCAGCAATCAAGAGATACTTTTTTTTTTTATATACCCTGCGCAGCGAGATTTATGATTTTGTCATAAAAAGTGCAACGCATTCAAAAAGGCATAAAATTTGAGAATGAGCAAATATATTACAGATGAGCAGAGCGAGCTGAATCTTTTCTGTTCATAAACCAAATATTAAGGTTTGTACTCATTTGCGTTTCCGATTAAATCAATCGCAATGCAAATTGTTAGGCGTTCTTTTCAGTTTGAGAAACTAAAAGTTAATGGAGAAGTATTGGAACTTAGCTTCTCATTTAAAAACTAAAATCAATTCGAAATGAAAATAACAATGAATTGGAAACGGAACTGATTATTATTATGAAACTTTGTTGGAATCGATCACATAAGTTCACAAAACCGAAAAAGAAGTTAACGATAAGAAAATTGAGTTGTTAGATTAACAATTTGATAATTTTCAGATATATTTTTGTTTATCAAACCTATGACAAACCAAAATTTGATTAAGAACACATTTTAACATCATATCTAATGCATAGATACCAAAAAAGGCAAGTGTATTTAATCTTCGGCACATACAAGCTAGCTTTCTTTTGGGTTATAACATCCTTTTCACATTGCATTTTGCTTTTAATGTAGTTTTTTTTTTGGTTTGCTACTAACGTGTGAATTTCATTTAATTTATTTATAAAGCCAAAAACAAAAATAAAAACTGAATTATGTTGCGCATTAGACACACATGAAATTAGATTTCAAATTGGCGCAGCGTGTGCGGCGAGGCATGCAACCAGTTTCAGTTTTCAGTTCCAGTTTGAAATCATTGCCAGCTTCACTTTTAGCGCTGATTCAATTATTTAAAATGCTGCATGCAATTTTGTGCAGCAAGTACTTAAGGGAACAACTTCTCAGACAGAAACAGCACCAAAGGCACAGGACCAGGACCAAAGCCAGCGCCCAAGCCAAAATGCAATTTGTTGATACATGCTGCATATTTGTATAAAGTAAAGTAAAGAAAAGTAAGGTAAGGTAAAAGTAAAGTAAGGCCAGAGAAGAGATCCCTAGCAAAGACAGACAGATGCGGCTGTTGTTGCCTTGTGAAGAACCCAAACTCAGGCAAGCTGCCTGCAAAATATTTACCTGAAATTACTTGAAGCTCAGCAGCAACAAAAACAACAACAGAAACAACAGCTGGTATATCATCTAACTATAGCTGCATTAACCCTTTAACCCTTTAATATTTAACTAGTCAAGTCTTCTAAGTAAATTGAAATTGCAGCCAAACAAACATTGTGATTAGTTTTTTGTTACATTTCTTGATTTTAAATGCATAAAAGAATTTATGTTGCCTACTTTTGGGCTGGTTGCAAATTAAAAGTACAATTTCATATTTATTTAAATAGAAATCGTACTAGAAATAAAATTGAAGAAAATGTATAAAGTTTAGTTTGAACATGTTTTATGTTATGTAAATAAAGCTTCTAAAATTCCAGCTCACAACAGTTTGCCAAAACAATTCCTTTTTTCATGCGAAATAAATATTTTTATTTTCCGGTAAATTTATTTTCTATTTGAGATTTATGCATTTTGCGCTTGTTCATTTATGAGTATAATAATTAATTTTCTTTCTCTTTTAAGAAAAGTTAATTACATCTTTTTAAAATATAAAATATCGACTTTTTATTATAAATTGATTGCGGAAATCAAAACTTTTTACAAGCTTATTTATAAAATGTTCAAAAAAAAAAGTGTCTTCACTGAAAAACAAAAATTGTTGACTTGTTAAAAATTGTCTACCTAGATTTTCAACTAACATAAAATTAGTTCAAACTGAACCGATTTTCATGCGAAATATTTCATTGCTCATGTTTTTTCTTCTATTTATTAAATATTGTTTTTTTATTTATGATAATATTTGTGCAATTTTAATTGAAACTTTGAGTTTGAGTTGTATTCTGCTTACGTATCTTAAGTTACTTTCCTAAGCTGAAATTATTAGCAGACACTGTACGGGTTAAGGCAGAGCTTAAGTTGCTTTGACTTTGAAAAGTGTTTCGTCTGCCGTTGCGCCATTTTTCAATTTTCACCTTGTGCACCTGTGCTGCACGTTGCTTACATACTAATAAGAATAAAAAAACAACATATGGAGCTGTAGAAAGTATTTGCGCCCCAAATTGTGGGTGGAATATAAATAAAAAGATCTTAAAGTGACTTGTATGGGATTTGTAGCAAGCCAAGTCAAAAAATGGCAAAAATAATCAATAAAATAGCATTGTAACGAGCAAGGAAGAGTAAAGGTTTAAAGGACTCAAGGACTTACCTCAGTGCAAAACTGGCAGCTGCATTGCAGCAATGTTGTTGCCTCCGCCAGCTGCTCCACATCGATGAGGCAGAGCTTGCAGGTGAATTGCTCAAAATGAATGGGCGTGGCAGCAGCAAGCAGGGCTGGTGTGCCCGTCGAGGGCGTCACATCTGCCGAGGCGAGCATCTCGCGTCGCTTCAATGTGATGCCATCCCGAACACAGCAGGCTTGTGCCGCCTGATTGGCATTGGCCATGGACAGTAGATTGCTGACAGTTAAGGGATATGCGTGTGTGGTGCCAAATGCGCCTAAATCAATGGCAGTTCCAACTGTTTCTGGGTTGCTTTTAGGCGTAGTTGGTTGCTGCTCGTTCTCCTTGTTATTATTATTGTTGTTGTTGTTGGAGTGCAACGTTGCTGTGGTCACATTGGACGGCGGACTTGGACTGCTGAAGCTTTGATTGCCAGCGGAACTTTTGCGTGAGCCACAGCCAATAGCAGCAGCAGCAGCGGAGGAAGCGGAAGCGGGTGCAGTGCCTCCAAAGCTGCTGCCATTGCTAAGCCTAATCTGCGCATTGACATTGATATGCGGCTCCGGCGAGTGCTCCTCACTGGCGCTGGGCCGCCTGGGCTGTGACTGTGACTGTGTCGATAAGGATATGGCCGATATCGTGCGTGGCGCAAAGCCATTGGCCAGCGAATAACGTGAACCATTCGCTGCCAATGACAGCAAACTGGAGCAGCGGGAACAGGTGGCAGCATTGATGCTGCTAACGCTATGCCGCAGCCGATTCAGCGGACGTATTTGCTCCACGCCAGTGGCACTGAATATGCCACTGCCACCATGTGTGGTTAACATTGTGTTCGATTCATCCCCAGCACCGCCGCCCAGCGGATGCAGTGAGTGGCTCTGTCGTGTTAGGGCCAGCACAGTTTCACATTTGCGCAGACCCGTATACTGTACAATGGACTGGGATTTCTCCTGATGCAGGCTGCTGGCGCTGCCCTCGCGTCGCATCATGTGCCACAGCTTCTGTTGCACCACATTCAAGGAGCTGCTCGAGCCGCTGATGTTCAAGCCACTGCCATGATGGCCATGGGTTAGCTGCGACTGTCGACCGGAAGGATCTCGGAGCACAACATCCTGGTCGGAGGGTGTGCGCGTAATGCGTATTTCGGGCGAGGCAGGACGCTGATTTGTTGCTGTTGTCGTCTCTCGCTGTTCACGATCCCGCTGCTCCTTTTCACGCTCCTTTTCCCGACTGCTGCTGGCTTTGAGGCCCACCAAGGATTTGAGAAAGTTCTCAAAGCGTCGTCGACGCGGCAACTGTGCACCACCCGACAGTCCGAGTGAGGCCTCCACATCACCCATGGCTCCAGTGCCTGGCTCTGCTGCTGCTGTTGCTGCTGTTGCTCCACCATTGCCCAGACTGCTGACGGACAGCGAATGATTGTGGGAGTTGGGCAGGGATAGGGATATGCGCGTCGGCTGCGCTGCCTTGCGCTCAGCTCCAGCTGCGTCGCTTGCCGAAATGATGTTGATCTTGTTGCGCGTTTGCGTCTCCAGCAGCGCAACCGTCTCGTTCGACTCCGAGTCCGAGTGCTGCGGCAGTGCGGCATGCAGTGCAGCGGCAGTGGCACTGTGCTGGCTGCTGGCGCGTTGCTGATGCTTTGTGTTGGCCAGATTGTGAATTGGCGAGGAATCCTGTGAAATCCAGAAACAAAAGCACACATCAATACTCGTACAACACTCGGAATACATGTCAGCAGTTATGCTATTTTCGTTTTTTGCTTTCAATTTTGACTAAAACTAATGAAAACATCCAAAAATTAAAATTAAAATCGATTTGCCTATGACATATTTATAAAATGTACTTTTTAATTTGAAATAATAGCATATTAAGTTGAATTAATCAAAGTTCATAGATAAAATGCCTCTATTATAATTACAGAAAGCTTGTGACAAGTTTAATTTCGATTGCGGGCACCAAATTACTATACAAAATTTGTTCAAAGCATTCCAAAATGACAGCATAAATTTTATTTGTAAAATTTCAATTTTTTCAACTTTCATAATTTTTCAATACTTGACCGATTTTGATGAGAAAATTGTATTTGATCATATTTTAACCTTTATTTTGATTTGACATTTAAAATTTATTAATTTCCAAAAAAAAAAAAAATAAAATTTTAGAAATAAAATTGAGATATTTTATTTTTAATCGATTGCTGATACCAAAATTAGTATAAAAAACAGTTTGATAACTTTTTCTGAGGTAGTTTAAAAATTAAGAAAAATCATGTCAAAATGACAAAAACAAAATTCACTTCACTTAGGCTTCCATAGAAAGTGATTTAACTCAATTTTCAACCACCATAACTTTTTAAAAACTAAACCGATTTCAATGCTGATTGAAAGTTTTGTCAAACTTGAAGCTTTAGATTGATTTTGCATTTAAAATTGATTAATTTCTAAAAATAAAATAGCAAAATAAATAAAAAAAATTTAAAAAAATTGAAAAATAAAGTTGCGAAATTTTACGTTGATCGATTGCGTATAAAATAATTTGAAAAAAACTATTTCAAAACTTTTTCTGAGGAAGTATTTATGAAATAATTTTAGTTCATTAACTTTTTCCTTAGAAAAATTTATTTTTTTGTCCCGATCCTCATAATCTAAAGTGTAGATTCTACACAAAACTGATTTGTGACACAAGCTTTAGAAATGTTCCCTATTGAAAGCCAAATTTCTAAGTCAATCCTACACTTACCCTCGAATCCTGCTCCAGCTCCTCCTCGAGCGCACTGTAGACTGGGGCGTACCAGGAGTAGGACAACTGTTTGCGCGTCGAGGCAGCGGCGCTGCCGCTGTTTGCCGTTGGCGATGTCAGACCCACGCCGGCGTGTCCGTATCCCTGGCCGTAAACGTATCCCTGTGCCTGTCCTTGTCCGTGGCTGTAACTGTGTGTGTGGTTGTGATTGTGTGTATGAGTGTGATTGTGATTGTGTGACTGTTGTTGCTTGTGCGGCACAAGCTTGCCGCCGCTGGCGGCGTAATTAGGGCCAGCCGTGCCGGCGTTGCATGCGGCAGTGGTCACCAGATTGTTGTTGTAGTTGAGCTGAAGACTGTGTCGCTGCTGCTGTCCCCGTGTTGGTGGCAAGTGCTTAGTCTGCTTGCGTTGCCGCTCCCCTGCACCGTAGAGACTATGATGCTGACGTTGACGTCGATGATGCTGCTGCTGCTGTTGGCCCAGTTCCTTTTTGGTAAAGATGAGCGAAGCGCTGTTCTTGTTGAGCCGTATGGAACGCTGTGTGTCCACCACAGTGGCCTCAATGTGGGTCAGCAGTGGCACCGTTTCCGACAGCGGCAACAGCTGCAGTTGCTGCGAGGACTCAGCCGGAAAGTTAATAATGAAGTTCTCGGCGGCGTCATCAAAGATGGAGGCGCGTGCGGCGATTTGGTTGTCCTGTGTCGTCTGGAAATATCTGAGATCTGTGTGTTGTCTGGAATTCTTGAAGTCCGGCTGTGCTTGTTGTTGCTGCTGCTGTTGTTGTTGTTGCTGTTGTTGTTGCTGCTGTTGTTGCTGATATGTTGCTGCTGAGCTATAACTGAGCTGATGCTCCACAAGCAGCTCCAATGGCGGCAGTTTGGCTTTGTGCGTTGTCAGCTGCGGCTGATGCGTATCCAAATCCAACTCTATATCCAAATCAAGCGGATGCTGTGCGTCCTTTGGCTGCTGTGTTACTGGCGTTGCATGTACATGAACGTGCGCCTGCTGAAAGGCTTCATTCTGTTGCAATGCAGTCGACTGCATCGGCATCGGCAATGGAGGCCGCATTTTGGCTTAGATTCGCCTGGAACGGAGTAAGCACTGAGCACAGCTCAGCCGTGACTGGCAACGACATCTTGAATAGGGCCTACAAATTGACATAAAATGGGTAGATAAGATTGTTATTGATTTATTTTTTTTTCAGGTTTTTACTTTTTTGAGATCAAATTAAACTTAATACACTATTATATTAAAACATGCTTGAATCAAGTTCTTTTGCGGGAATGAATTAAGCTCATTTTAGAATTGAATCAAGTTCGTTTTAAGATTGAATCAAGTTCGTTTCGGAATTGAATCAAGCTGATTTCGAGATTGAATCTAGTTTGGTAAGGAATTGAATCAAGCTGGTTTCGGAGCTGAATCAAGTTTATTTCGAAATTGTATCAGGCCTCGGGATTGAAACAAGCTCGTTTCGGAATTGGACCAAGCTCGTTTTGGGATTGAAAATCGTGATCAAAATAAGCCTATTATTCAACTAAGTGGATATCCAACTAAGAGTGTTAAACACTCTTCAGTCAAGTTATTATAACTATTAGTTTAAACTATTTTAAAACCCACTTTCATTTTAAATCAAACCCGTGTATTCTTTAAATTTTTTGAATTTAGCCGTATGTCATTTCATTGAAAACGGCGTTTAAAGTAAAAGTCGGACACTTAAATGACACACTTGCGGAACAGACCTGTTTAACTTTTCAGTTTTTGTAACTCTAAAAACTTAAAGTTTATACTTATAACTTTCCATAATTTTAACAAGATTTCTGATTATTAAGAATTCACTACGAAAATAATAACAAAAAACTTAATAATAAGAAAAGTAAAAGAAAACTAAATTAATTACGGAGCAATGGCAGTTATTACATTTACAAAATTTTAATTACTCAAAAGTTTACTTATTTTGTATTCAGCAGAAGTTCTTTTCAAACTTTTACTTTAATCAACGAAATTTTCAACATTCACCAGAGTTTTTGGTTTGGGCTACCCAAAAATTACACCCTTCCCCCCAATAAAAAAAGAGAGCAGCGACCACATCAAAAAGCAGACAAAACTCTCAAATTGGTTTTAGCTTAACTTGTCTGCATTTTGCACTTTTCCCTCAGTCTACATTCTGCAATTCTGCGAAAATTTCTCACTAGCTCACTTTTCAGCACATTTTAAGCCTGACCCTTTCAGCGGGTCAGCATAATTTGGTTACAACAAAAGCTGTTAGAATCTGCGATGATTAACTAGGAGATACCTATTTTCCCTACAACATTTTCTATTTTTTTCTATGTTATATTCATTATGATATTGCTGGATAGTTTGATAGCATAATGTAGATCCTTGATTTAATACCAATGTAATATAAATCCATTCTACATTCATCGAAATTGCTGTTGAGATACTGACTTAAATCTTATGCAAATGCAAGTGAATTCAATCCGCAAAATCTATTCAAAACTAGAAATGAGTGCAAATACGCAGAGTTCACCTTTGCAAAATCTTCCCAAACGTGGAACAGGCTTTTATATAACTTTTATTTCTACAATATTCTTCTTCTACTAAAGTTAACTCAAACTGTATATGCCCCATCAAGTCGCAAAGTTTACAGGGTATACGAAAGTACCACCTTTACGAGCTGCATTCGTTTTATGTGCGGCATTGGTGGCTGATTTGCATTTTTGCTTTTGTTTGATTTATTGCAATTCCGGCTGTGCTGAAAATTTATAAAATTCTTTGTTGCTTTGAATTGAGGATTGGGGTATTGGAGCAGAATTCGAATTCGAAATCGAAGCTGGTCGCCGTCTGCATTTGATTAGCACAGCGTCCAAAATTGATGGCATCGTCACGTGGTCGTTTGGGAATTCAATTTGTACAGCTGCCAGTTTTGGCAGCCAGAATATTGACAATTTTTTATGAGTTTCAGATGGCGAAGTTATGTTTATTTTTTTTGTATTTTTACTAGCTGCCAACTTTAACTAAGCAAACAAAAATGCCAAAGTTTAATGTGTAATTAAGACAAGTCTGTGACAAGGCACTTTGGTATGGGCAATTGCGATTGAAATTAGAAGCCGAATGTAACATATTCCCACAAGGATGAATGTCTGGCAAAGTTAATTAGTGGCTTGTAATACAAACAAGATAATTGTAGTTGTAATTGTAATCGTGTAGCTGAGTTGACTGTCACTGTCTGCATTAATGGAATCAATGTCAATGTGATAATAAATCAATGCGTAATCTGTCTGCCATTTGATTTGAATTGGCTTAAAGTCAAATTAAGCTTTGCTGTATAAGCCTTCTTCAAATGTACCTTTGTTTTATACGCCTTCTGTCAAATCTTCTTGTTCATAATTCAGGCCTTGTTTAAAGATTGGAATCAAAGCTTTTATGCTTCAGTGGATGCATTACACCTAAGTGACTTTCAATGTAGCCCAAAACGCGTCGCACATCATAATCAATCATGCTTACCCTACGTTGGGCGCCATTTGCCGAATCAGCTGCCAATGTGCAAATTTTAAATTCAATTTAATGCGCAAACCTGCACAGTTGCATTACATTTAGATACGAGTTATGGCCGCTAATCAAATTAGTTGCCAACAGTGCAGCATTGCCAATTTGTAACCAATTAATCGATAAATTGTTCAAAATGTAGCCCCAACAATATGCAATTTGCACAAAAATTCCTATGTGTCTAGGCTTTGTAGCTAATAAGTGAAGGCAAATGGAAAACATAAAGGCACCACAATACAACCAAAAACACACATACACTACAGCAGGTACTACGTGGAACCACAGCACCAGTTGCAAAATGGGTGCCTCCAGGGAAGAGTTCAGGGACAGGGATAGCGGCTGTCAGAACTGCGTAGCCAACACAACGCACTGAAGCGCACGTGGAGTCAATTAAGCTATATGCGCACTACAGTGTGACCAGATATTCCCAAAGGCACGACAGAAATGAAAATTAGCAAAACTGCTTTAATTTGAAAATAACATGCATTAAACTTTTCTATAAAATACGTATGTAGATCTCGAAAAACAAAAGTTGAACTTTGTAAGCACTTTTATCATGATGTTAATAAAGAAAAGTTATTAATGTTTGGGAATAAAAAAATGTCGATATGAACATTTTACTCAAAGAGCAACTTATTTACTTTTTCTTAAATAATATTTATTAAATCATTCAACAATTATTGTGCCATGTATTCAAAGTCTATCAATTATAGGCAAACAAACAAAAAATTTATTAAAATACCAACGTATTCAGAATCGATCAAATTTCTGTTCCACAAAAGTTTCTGTATAAGAATACATTCTAATATTGACATTATATTATACTATTTCGATTTAATAATAGATACGAAAACTAATTACAAAAACTGTAAAATTGTAATAAAAACAGTTTCATTATTTAAATACTACTTTCAGTTGGTCACACTGTTTACTCAAATCCATTAACATACCGACATATTAAAATGAACTATGAAATTTCAAGCATATTTTGAGTCCATTCATCAAAATATAAATATACGTTCTTATAATAACATTATTATTCACTTTTTCGAACAAATGCTTATAGTTTTTATTGGCAGGCAAAAAAACCAAAAATTCAAGTTGGATTCTGTTTCATTATTTAAACACTAACTATAGTTGGTCACACTGTTTACTCATTTGGTGCTTGTTGCGCAACACAAAAAATTTCGTTAATTTTGACTTCATTACTGAAGGCAGCTGTTATACACATATGTATATGTTTATATACTCTCTCTCTTTCTCTGAACGGGTGCTCCACATGCCATTGAAGGTATGCGTACAGTACGAGTATATTAATTTTTTTGGTATGCCTTGTGGTGCGCTTGTGTGTGTGTGTATTTGTGTTTAAGGAAAGAGCGAGCGCACGAAAGTATGCAACACAAGAATGCGCGACTCGCATAATTTGCCAGGCCAGAAATAAGGAGAAGTCAACCGCAGGAGCTGCAGGAGCTGTAGCACCAGCAGGACCAGCGGAAGTCGCAACAGGAGCAGCACAAGCAGCAAAATACCAAAGATAAATTGCTTCTCGCACGCCTTCCAACAAGTCAGTACAAGGCCAGGCCAGACGTGGCAAAGGGGGCAAGGCAGCCAAGCAGTCTGGCAACAAGAAGCGACATTTGCTGCCAAGCTTGCCACGCCTTAATGCTTCTGTTTTTGGTATTTTAGCACTCCGCTTGACTCCTTAGTCAAACCATGCCACACATATTCGCAAATTAATCGCTTTCGGCGCACAATGTGAACACGAAATTTGTCTTTTACTTTTCATTTAACGCCATTTAAGCCAAAGACAACGAAGAAAAGCGAATGGCCTCAAAAAGTGACAAACAAAACGAAGATTAATGCCAGCTGATAATGTGACAACTTTTATAGACAATTGCGCAAACCTGTGACACACAATTTAAAAGCTTGAAAACAGATAGCAAAGTTTTTCAACTTTCAAATGTTTCAAATTGATTTCAATTTATAATAAATATGGCAAGGGCATTGTTCAGCGTTAAGGTTTACAGCGTCTGACGCATAAGTTGCAAGGTTCGATTCTCAGTCAAATGAAACTAATGTTTGCAATGTCTGTGTAAATTTTAGATATGACTTTTATGTAGAACTAAGTCGTCATAAGGCATGATAATAAACAAAATACTTGATGAACAAGAAAAAACAAGTAAGAATGCTCTAGTCGAGGGTGCCCGACTACGAGACTCCCTGCTCCCAACTTGCATTTCAAGCAGTTCAGCGGCAACACAAGCAAGCAGCGCACTCAACTTATCCGGTGCATGTCAAACTGTTGTTTCTGCCTGCTGAGACGGTGGAAATAGATTCTTCAATAACTTTGGTGCTATTTATCCGGCCGTGATGAAATTTCCACAGCTGATCAACATTGATACAACATATATGTGTACCAAAAATCAAAGCTTTATCTTTAAAATTGGGGCTGTGGGAGTTTTTTGCAATTTGCGGGGGTGCGGGGGGATGCACCCGAAATTTGAAATAAACTTGATCTGCGTATGGTATACAGGAACCTACATGCCAAGTTTGGTGTCTCTAGCTTTTGTAGTCTCCGAGATCTGTGTGTTCATACGGACAGACGGAAGGACGCACGGACGGACAGACGGACATGGCTACGTCGACTCGGCTGTTGATGCTGATCAAGAATATTTATAGTTTTTATATTCGGAAATGCCTCCTTCTGTCTGTTACTCACATTTACAGTACTTTATAACTCCCTTTTTCCCATTTTTAATGGGAATCTTGACACTTTGTCTGACTATGGTATATATAAACATGTATACCAAGTTTGGTTGCTCTAGCTTCAAAACTGTGGAAAAAACCTACGTTCATACGGACAGACGGACAGACAGACGGACATTTCACAAACCCAATATACTCTTTATTCTTTTTTTTTTTCAAAAAAAATTATTAAATTCAAAAAAAATATTTTTAAAATTATACATCCTTGATATTTGGTATCTAAATATTTCAGAAGCTGTGAATAACACACTTAAAAACCATTCGAAAAACTATTTGACTGCAAAATAGATTTTAAATCTAAGATCTAAGATCAGCATTCTATGCGGGGTATCTCTAAGTCAAATTCCTCCCACTAAAGTGTTCTAACTTGTTTTGTTTTAATACAGTACCCAACAACATTGACGTACACGTTTAATAATATTGCATTACTCCAATGAATTTGCATATTTTGGTCATAAATTATTGTCAAGTCATTCGGCTTCATTATACGCTCATAAGCAAAGTTTGCTGTTTACGTTAATACGCATTATAATAAATTATACACAAGTTATATAAACAACAATCAAAAAGTTTCATTATCATGCATTTGATTTAACCAAATTGCCAATATTATATTTAGAAGTTTTTGTGCTGATTCCGACAGTTCTAACTAATTGACACACGTCAATTGGCAACGAAATTAATTAGCAAAATGTCAGAGACAGAGAGCAGGAGGATTTGTGAATTGCGTAGGTATATAAAAAGGATATATATATATATATAGGACATGCAACACAATTTTGGCAATTTATCAGTGACTGTTATTTGTTTGTTATGGGTTTTTAGCTCAAATTAAAAACTTACCATTATTCAAACTGCATGCGGCAAATGCTTTCAAATTCGACAAATTGTTCTTGTTGCAGCTGAAAAACAAATACAAAAATTGAAAATTAAATTATTATTATTATTATTATTTACATGTTAATTATTTAGCTGGAATTAAAATTAAATTTACATGCGCCTTACAAACACATTGTGTATTTATGATTTTATTGTTTTAATTTCAATAGAAATGTTACTTTTTCATACAACTTTGTTGAAACATGACCTGATTTACTTTTTAAATACAATTTTAGCACATGTAAAATATAATAATTATGCGCTTGTTTAACATTCAATTTACAAAAGCTACGGCTCAGGTGCATCCTTATAATGCACAACCAATTATGAATGCTCCCTGCTCCCATTCTCTGACATCCCCCAGACAATGCAGTCCACTTTCAATGCAGCAGCCACATCAATGCAGCTAATAATAACAATAACAACAATGCTATTGCCACGTGCCACACGAGGCAAAGGTAGTGGCAATGGCAACGAACAACTGAAACCAACTCGACAGTTGAACCAACACAATGGATTGAAATTGGCCAAGAATGTGCAATTGGCAGCAGTTGTGGCTTGTTTGCCAGCTGTTGAAATTTAAGCACTTTCGCAGTCAAATGGCATATCAAAGATTACTTGTTCAAATTTAAAATCCAATATATGCACTGAATAAAGGGTTGTTTTCAATTACTGTATAAAACAGTGGCGTAGTCTCTTTGGGAGTTCGTTGGGGAATGTTATGAATTGGAATACAAAGAATGATGAAATGTTGAATTGAATCCCGCTATAATTCCTTGAGACATAATCAATTTGTGTTAACTTCATCGTACTTTGGTAACTAAGTTTTATTTATTATTATTTCTTTTATTAATTTTATTATTTCTAAAAATAAAAAAGATTTATTATATTTTATTTATTCTTTTGACATGTCTTTCTAAAGTTTCAAGAAATTTGAAGACCGTCGAAGTCATAAGGTTACAAATTGGGGTAGAACGTCAGGCTGTTGATTTTGATGCCTTTTTCAAACTACAACTGCCAATTTTTGAAGCCAACAGTTTATAAAAAAGTTGCCATACCTACGCCACTGGCCATATACTTAGAGCTGACTTATATATTCTTATAAAACATTTTTGATGAGTTCTTCTTTTTATGCCCTGCGGTTAAGTGGTTGCCAAAGGAATTTTAATTGCATGTCTGTCCGACGAGCAAAGGCGAATGCTGCGCCCAATTATGAGGCTAATTAGACTTGGGGACACTTGGCCATAGGCCACGCCCACACATAGAGAGACATACAGACAAAAGAATGAATACAATTGGCTGAGGTTAAGCATGGCCAAGTGCCAGGACACACACACACACACACATACACATACATACAAGCACAAGGACTAGCATGCTGTATTTAATTTTTAAGCGCCTTGTGACCACAAACAGCTGAACAATTGAAAGCGTAATTGCATTCTGCATTGTGCATTCGAAAATACGTAATTGCACTGCTAATTGCAAAATAATTTGTAGTTAATTTTCGAGTAAGTGTGCCAGAGAGAGAGAGAGAGAGAGAGAGAAATAGAGAGAGCGAGAAAGAACTTCAATAGTAATTTGTATATTTTTGGAAAAGCAAACTATAAACTCATATTTATCAAGTTTAGTCATTTTTCTCGATTGCTGCTTGTGACATTTAAATTGCACAACAAACAACAACAACAATGACAATAAAAACAACAACAACTGCAAACACGCAACTGCATTTTGGCTTTGACGTCATTCGCATGCAGTTTTGGCAAAACAAATTTTAACTCCAATTGCGCAAATAGCCTAATCAAAGCCATCAATCAAAATTTTATTGCTAAACACATATCTCAAATATTGCTGTATACTTTTACTTAAATATAGCTAGTGTATGTTGTGCTGTAAGCCGCTTAAGTCCTTAGTACTGAGTCCTGTCAATGCCAGGACAACGCATCTTGCAGCAAAATGCAATACAAATGGCCAACTAATGGACATTAACATAATCGCTAAAAGGATATATTGAAGCTTACAGCTACAGCGCAACAGAGCTAAGACTTTTTATGTGTGTGCTTTTTACTTGCAGCTAAAAGCTATACACAATACACTCAAAGAAAAACATACTATCAAATGAAGTTTAAGCTGCGTTTCAAGAATTTTATATGACTGTAAATCTATAAACCGATTTCGAAAGCTGAGCTGTGCAAGTGACTGAGTCCTTGAAGCAACTGCAAGTCAATGTTTCGGTTGCAAATTTTAAACTAGGACATGGATCAAGTTTTTAAATAAAAATTGCTCTTTAACAATTATTTTGTAATTTTTCAAACATAAATCATTTTTAAATATTATATTTGACTTTTAAAATAAAAGTTACAGAACAACTGTTATTTTTGTATTTTAAAATAAAAGTCAATATGTTAAGTTATTTTTACTTTTTATACCCTTGTATATTCATGATCAGTCATGTCCGTCTGTCCGTCATTCTGTCTGTTTATATGCGTTTTACATGACTTTGTTCCAGGGCAATCTTGAAAAAACTTGATACAGATGCTTCTTCTTACTGCAGGTAGTACCTACAGTTGAATTGGGTAGATCAGACCACTATAACATATAGCTGCCATAGGAACGATCGGTTGAAAAATTAGTTTTTGTATGAAAAACTTTTGTGTTTTTCAAGATAACTCAACCAAACTCAGTTTACCTATGTTTAAGGAGAGTTTATACATGATGACAAAATTGCATCGAAATCGGACCACTATATCTTATAGCTGCCATAGGAATGATCGGTTGAAAATAAGTTTTTGTATGAAAAACTTTTGTGTTTTTCAAAATATTTAGACCAAACTTATTATATCTATTTTATAGCATGTTTTACACATGTTGACAAAATTTTATGAAAATCGGATCACTATATCTTATAGCTGCCATAGGAACACTTAGTTGAAAAATAAGTTTTCTTATGCAAATCTTTGCTGCAAGGGTATATATCTTTGCCACGCCGAAGGTAACATTTCTTGTTTTTACTTTTTTTTTTATACATATATTAAATTAAATATCTCTCTTCAAAAAATGTGATATTAGACTTTATGTTGCTTGAATACAGTTTCGTCACTAGATTGTAGCCTCGTGTAGAGGTTTTTTTGTTTATTTTTAGACATTGCCAAAGAAATCCCATACAATTTTCAATAACAAACAAAGCTTAACTTTAAAAAAAATCAATAACAACAGATTTGCAAAATGTTAATGTTAGTGTGAAAGTAATTTTCTGTGTGGTACAGCAACCTACTCAGTTTTTATGCTGTCGCCCACATAGCTAAAGCTTATTGCAATTTAGTTGCCATGAGATGTACTTACGTCACGCAATCAGTTCCAACTGGGTAAGCAGCATAAGTCAGAGTAAGATTATAGCCAGAGTAATCCGTAGCATGACAGCTACAAACTGTCACAGTGACCAATGCAAGTATGTCAACCAACACACACAGACTCAAACTGACAGCTTCTGCAGAGTAATATAAAAATAGCAAGGAAATGAAGCCCACACACAGAGCAAAGGAAAAAAGTGACATAAAGAGCAAAGTTGAGGCAAGCTGCTGATGCTGCTGCTGCTGCTGCTATCATCATCAACATCAATAATCAAATGGAATTTCAATCAAATACGTGACGCATTTAATGCTACAAGATGAGCAAAAAAAGAAATTCACATTACCTGGCTGAAAAAAAAAAAATTAAATAAAAAAAAGGAAAATAAAGAATTGCATAAAATGGCTGCAATGCATGTTGGGGGCGAGCCCGAAGCTAAATGAGAAACTGAATGAGGTTTTTTTTTTTTGCTGAGATAAAGATACAACAGCATGTGTGTGTGTGCGTGTGTGAATGGCTTGCGAGTGTGCCACTTGAAAGTCTAGACTGAGTGGCTGCAGGACACGCAACAGCAGTTCCCATTTTGATGTCACATAATAAATAAATATGATATGCAAAAAAAAAAAGACTTCAGCAGCATCCCTCGCATTAAGTATACGCCCCAAGTGCAGCCGCAGCGTGGTTTACCGTATTGCGTGTTGTGTTTTTTGTTCTTCTGTATAACCTTTTTTGCCCAGCCCCTTTTGTGGTCTTGGGTGCATAACAAAAGCTAAGCCAACTTATTCTAATGAATGTCTTTAAGCCATGGCAAAACCAAATTGCAATATGCAACTCACGCAAAGCTTATTACGACTCCCTCTCTTTTTCACTACGTAATCCTTTTCGTAATCAGCATTTTGTTTGCACTGTGGCAATTATACATTTAAATTCTCATTAATTCTTTGTGCAACGAGCGTCCATTTCCTATGCGATATCCGTAAAACGTAAAACGTAATCCGGAATTCTATTAAGACGCCTTCTTTGAGTACACACGCAAAAAGGAAGGAAGCAGCTGCCGCCATTTTCATGTTGCATGTTGATGTTGTTGCAACAGACCACAAAGCTCAAAGCAGCCCTGTGGCAAGCCATGCCATGCCATGCCATGCCCTGCCACAAAACAAATTGACTTGCAACAGCTGCTGGCATAAGGCCAGGCCTGCAGCCAAAGATGTCTTTAAAGTGTCAATGCCAGATGAAGTTGGCTTTCTTTAAAGAGCTACTACACATGAAACATCCACATGCTGCATGCTGCATGCCACATTTAAGCAAGTTTTTGCACACAGAGGCGTCGTTGCAAATTACAACATTTTACTTCATGTTGCACAAAGTTAAATGTTAAACATTTTACGCTTTGGCGCAACTCGAGTGTAATTAAAAGCCCAGGCTAAAGAAAAGCGTTCAAATTACGTTGAATGCAACAGCAAAACGTAGAAAATGTTTTTAAGAGCACTAAGTACCTAAGTACTTATTTACTATTAGGAGCCTTGCAACTTTTTGTTGCATGTTTGCTCAAAACAATGAACATTATAATTATTGTTAAGCATTTTAGAGCTGTTTACAGTTTAAAGTTGTTAATTACTGTTTAAAATAAATGCTTATAAGAATTTCTAATATTTAAATATATTTTTGGGTTTCTTAGGAGCAATTTTTATGCATAATACTTTATTCCATGCTAGCACTTTTAGGTGTGCGGTGCTACGCCCCGAATAAAATCAGTTGAAAACGAGTTTGAAGCAAATCGCATTAAAACTCAATTTTGCCCCTTTTCCCCACCCACTTTCCACCCAGGTGGTGAATTTTCCGGAAAATTGCAGTTTTTAACTAATTTTCATATAGATCTTTCAAAATGAGACTTTCACCCATACAACCTTGACCGCCCATTTTCCGCCAAGGGGGGTGAATTTTCCGGAAAATTGGTATGCAGTCATAAATTATTTTTTATATATGTAGATCTGTGAAAATAAGTTTAAGGCTGCTCGGATGATAAGCAAAAAGTTTCATACACCGGTTTTCCGAGAATTTTCCGACCGATTTTTCCAAGATCTGGGATTAGTGCTCACTTTCGGCATAGGCCTAAGCTACTGTGAAAATTTCAGCCATCTAGCTCTTATGGTTTGGGCCCTGCGTTGATCGCCAATCGCCAGTGAGGACAAACTTATAATATATATACAGATTATAAACATTTATCATATTTTTTTTAAACATTGCATTTTTGGTAATTTATAAAGCTGTTCCACGCCAAAGTGCAAAAATCTAGAGACAGAATGCGAAAATCGAAAAAAAAGTAATATTATTAAAAAATAAGAAGTGAAGAAAGAAGATAATACACGTAACGGCCAAGTACAAGTCGATTGCGCTGACTTTGTAAAACCATCAGGACATCATAAATAAATATAAATAAGATGTAAAGAAAACCAAGAAAAAGGAAAATTGAAAAATAAGATGTTGCTGCTGTAGCAAAACTGCGAAGACTAACTTTTAACTAAAATGTGAAGTGTCAGGCTAAAAATGTAGTGAAGCCTTTTCAAAGGCTACTTTGATCAAAACGAACTAATTTTTAGAATTTATGGTTCCCATTAAAAATGGGAAAAAGGGAGTCATAAAGTATTGCAAACGTGTGTAAAAGGCAGAAGGTGACATTTCCGACTATATTAAGTATATATATTCTTAATCAGCATCAACAGCCAAGTCGATCTAGACACGTCCGACTGTCTGTCCGTCTGTCCATCCGTCCGTATGAACACACAGATCTCGGAGACTATAAGAGCTAGAGACACCAAACTTGGCATGCAGGTTCCTGCATACCATACGCAGATCAAGTTTATTTCAATGTTCGGATGCACCCCCCCGAACCCCCGCAAATCGTAAAAAACTTCCACAGCCACAATTGGTACACATATATGTTTATTAAATGTTGTTTAGCTGCGTACATTTCATCACGATCGGATGAATAGCACCAAAGTTATGGCAGAATCTATTACCCCCGTCTCAGCAGGCAGAAACAACAGTTTGACATGCACTGGACAAGTTAAGTGCGCTGCTTGCTTGTGTTGCCGCTGAACTGCTTGAAATGCAAGTTGGGAGCAGAGAGTGTCGTTTTCGGGCATAGTCGACTAGAGCATTCTTACTTGTTGTAAACAAAATCAATAGAAATCAACGTTTAAATTGCAGTTTCGAGCTGAGAAATGTAAAGTATTTGAATAGCTTACATTGATAATATCAGAATTCAATTCAATTAAATGTCGGCGCGACGACTGAAAAGTTTGCAAAAGTTTGTTTGTTTATCATTCTTCAAATTCAGCGTCTGGCAGCGTTTCATTATCAGGAAAAAAAAAATCACTTAAAACCTTTTCTTGAAGCATGGGTTCAATGAACATGGCAAAAGTGTCGTCTACTTGAATTGGAGAGGACAGTGGGGCAAAAATGCACTTGCTACGTGTCTCGTATTATCACTATTTACTTTCGGGCACTTTTTAAATTTTATAAATATTTATTAAAGTCCGAAAAAGTTGTCTATTTCTATTTACAAACTGTCTTAAAGCGCTTGGTTTTAGCACATTTAATCATTGAAAGAACAAAACTTGATGTAACACTTTGTAAAAGCACAAGAATCAATTGATTTTATTTGCTTTTCCATTTCCCCAATTTGTAGTTGTTAACTTTGTTTTGTACTTTTGCTAATAAACGCAACTGAGTTTGGTTTTTGGCGCCCAAAACTTTTGCAGCTTGATTGAAGAGCATTGTTGAGCGTGGCTGGCTAATTAAAAAGCGTTGGCATGCGGCATGTGGCGTGTGGCAAGTGGAATGTGGCAAGTAGTAGTAGCACAAAGTTGGCATGAATATATATAAGCCTTAAGCCCTAATGTGCCTGACAAATGGCTAAAAACTAAAAGCCAAGCGTGTTGAAGATTTTTTGGCATAAACTTTTGGCACTTTGTTTGCTCTTTTTAGTTTTTAGTTTTTGCAGTGTTTTTGTTTTCCGTGTGGCTTTAAGTTTTCAACGTGACAGTGCGAATATTAAGTGCGCTTTTGGAAAACAATGTGAAAAACTAACAAACATGTCAACGTGGATGTTGTCATTGTTGTTGTTGCTGTTTCTGTTGCTGTTTCTGTTGCTGTTTCTGTTGCTGCTGATGTTGTCGCTTGCGCATGATTTCCGTGCTTAAAATTTCCTGTTCGAAACTGACATAAAAGTAGGAAGTGCAAGCGACAGAGCAGAGACAGCCAGATAGACAGATGTACAGATAGACAGACGTGTGATACAAATGCAGATGCACACACAGAGAGAAAAACGAGACACACACACACAGAATAAAAGACAGTTATTTTGTATTGCACAGTCTGTTGCAGCACCCACACAGTTACTGCTGTGGCAAGAACTTTTTTGTTGCTTTTCTGCTGACAGACAAAAAGCCAATGGGCAAAAGAAAATAACAAACAGCCACCTTACACGGCATACGTAAACGAATACGAATACGAATACTTATAGATGCTTTTTTTTAGTCAGTCAGGCAAGCCAACGAGGCATTTAATGACATTCTGCATTCAACTATTATGGCTGCACAGTTGGCTTTCAACAACAACAACAAAATATATTTGCGTTATTGTTTGTTTGTCTGGCTGCAAAAACAAAAGAAATATTATTTCCATACCATATATAATATATATATATATATATATAGCCATAAAATGTGTACGAAAATTCTGAAATACGAGTACAATGTGCGTGGCAGCCCGACCCTTTTTTTGTAGTTACATTTATGTATTCTTTTTGCATAACAAACACAGCCATATTTGTCTGTCTGTTAGCTTGAATGAACACGTCGAACTCAACAGACTTTAAGAGCGACTGTCAGCATATTTGGCATGTGGGCTTACATACATATACCAAAATCACCCAATTTATAACGAAATTTAATAAAAAAAAGTATTAGGTTCATATGAACACGTCAAACTCTCGAATTATTAGCGTTACACTTCGAAAATTTGTTATGTAAGCTCACATAAGTCATAATAATTAATAAACAAGAATTCTAGTAGAATTATGTTCGACAAAATTACAGACTATAAGGTCTAACCTGGATTCTCCATTTATTCCTAAGTTCAGAGCCCGCAATCGAACCCACAGACTTTATTTCCGTACTTCCATTCCCGCTAAAAGAACTTATCTTTCATTAAGTTCCTTTTCGGATAAAGGAACTAATCGTTGATTAAGTTATTTTTCGTATAAAACAAACTAATGCTACTTTAGTTCCTTTTCAGATAAGAGAGCTAATCGTTCCTTAAGTTTCCTTTCGGATAAGAGAACAAATCGTTCCATAAGTTCCTTTCCAAATAAAACAACTAATTGCGAGAACAAATTGTTCCCTTAGCTCCTTTCCGGATAAAATAACTAACCGCTTCTTTAGTTCCTTTCCGGATATAATCATTTCATTAGTTTTTTTTTTCCGATAAAAGAACTTATCTAATTTAGTTCCTTTCCTAAAGCAGAAACTAATCGTTAAAAGTTATTTTAATCATTCAGATGAGTATGGAAATTGATGCCATATTTCAAGTTATTGAAACTTTTGTCAATTGTAAACTTAAAGATAGGAACTTTTAGAATTACTGATAATCAAAAATGAATAATTGTAACTGCTGAGCTAAAAACGGAAAAGAAAAAGAACTAACTAAAGTAAAGGAACTATAATTGCCGATAAAGTTTAACAGTTCAATTCAACAACCCGGTCATTCGAACTAGTTGAGATCGGATGGATCCAACTCTTTTATCATTTATTAAAAAATGTAATATAAAGGATTCTGAAGAATAATATTTTGCGAATCAGTTTGTAGAACTCAGAGGCTATAGGTTCTTAGCTTATCATAATTGTTTAACCAAGAACCAAACAAATGTATATTACTACTTAGACATACTTGAGTTTATTGTGTTAAATTCCTAATAATTCAATAACAGTTCTATAAAAAGCACATTCCAGTTTTGCGTGAATCAAAAAACCACATATTATATTTATATCTGTGCTATACTTAATTGGTTTTTTTTTTTTGCAGCTGGCGGGCAAGCCAAACCCAATACAAATAAATGTGAAATTGTGAGAATTACTCATATTCATAATGCAAAATTTCACGAATAGAAACAAAATTGCGAAAATTCCTCATATTCTTAATGAGACATTTCACGATTATATAGTACGTATACGTATTTTTAAGCATAACAGCACATTTTCAACTATTAAGTACTACAGTGTTCAACTTTTGTGTTTGCCAGCCATATATCAATTTGAAAAGTTTTTATTAAAACAAAAGCAAAAAGTGTATGTAAATAAATAAATCCAATGGCAACAGCTCTGCTGATTTATTGCGTACCAAATTAATTGAGAATAAGAGTATAAAAGGGCACAAAAAACAAACAAGCAAACAACAACAACAAAAAATGGAGAAAAAATACAAAAATAAAAATTACGAAAAGCACAAAAAACCAAACAGCAAACAGAAAGCGCTTAAAATTGAGTACTACAAAAATTAATTGCACTTGTGAACTTTTCATTCTCTCTCTCTCTCTAAAATAAAATGAATAAAAACTAGAGTATTAAACTTTCAAAATATATATAACTCACTCACTCTCGCTAAAATAAAATGAATAAAAATAGAGTATTGTTAAACTTTGCGAATGTATATATAAAAGGCGGCAGAAATGCTCTAACTTTGTAAAATAGATATGTTATTGATCCAAGTTAATCTGCTACTGATTGACGAATTTATAATATAGATGATATATAAGATTCTTGATCTAAGAGACTAGGGTAGACAAAATGTAAAAAAATATTGAAAACTTTGATAAAAATCTGTTTAAACAAGTAAGAACGTTGCAGTTGGGTTCTCCCGACTGCGATTTACTCTGTTTTCTGTACGTTTGATAAATTAAATTTTTGCAAAGACTACTTATATACTTATAAACTGTTCTTAAAACTAGGTAAAATGAGTTTGGTTGAGTTATTTTAAAAAACAAAAAGGTTTTTCATACAAAAACTTATTTTTTCAACCGATTGTTCCTATACCAGTTATAAGATATAGTCGTCCAATTTTGATGAAATATTGTCACCATCTATAAACTGTTCTTAAACTTAGGTAAAGTGAGTTTGGCTGAGTAATCTTGAAAAACAAAACAGTTTTTCATACAAAAGCTAATTTTTCAACCGATCGTTCCTATGGCAGCTAGATGTTATAGTAGTCGGATCTGGCCGATCTTAACACTTTGTCTGCCTATGGTATACACCAACATGTATATCAAGTTTGGTTGCTCTAGCATCAAAACTGTGGAAAAAACCTGCGTTCATACAGACGGACAGACGGACGGACGGACGAACATTTCACAAGCCCAACATACTCTTTTATTTCCATTTTGGAAAACAGAGTATAAAAAGCAAACTTTCCGGAAATTTAATCGCCAATATATATTTTAAAAGTTAGTTAAAAAATTAATTAAAATTTTGCCAAAATTATCATAATATGCGATTAATAGAAAGAGCATTACATAGTCGAACAAACACTCGATTAAAGTGGTCTTATATATTTTTGGTCTCACACACAATTAAAACATATACTTTTTTTTTCATTCATTTGTTATACAGCGCAGCAAATTCAATTAAACAATGCAATTGTATAAACAAATCTACAGCAGACACACATACAGAGACACACACAGAGACACAAATAGTGTGAGAGAGATGGAAATACTCCGTTGGGAACACCCTCAAAAATAGCTCTGTGCACTTTTTATAGTTTTAATTGAAAAATGTGCAATTAAAAGTCAAATGCATATGAAACGCAGCGTAACAAATTGTAATGAAACGGGGCGTATGCGCAATTTATAATAAACGTAAACGCAGCAAAAAAAAATTTATATAAAAAAATAAATACAAAATTCAAAAGTCAACGGCAAATTAATTAAAGCACTTAATTATACCATTGGTACAATTAAATTACATGGCATTTAATTAAGCGCATAAAATGTACAAAGCTTTATCAGACACACATACATATGTCTATTTCAACAATAAACATTGAACAGACAGGCAGTTCAAGAGGGTCGATCGATAAGTAATCGATCCAAGTATCATAACTACCGTTAATAGTCCAAACGATAAATTTAATCGTTTACAAAATCGATCAATTAATGTGCTCACAATTATCGGCACATTTTCTATTTTATAAATAGCTTTTGTTTTGCTTAGTTATTAAAGTTCAGGAACTTGAGCAATTTTGCAAAAATATAGAGAATATATAATTATATGGCATCGGTTTTGAAAAGATTGCAAAGAAAATCCTACTTTTATAACAGCAAACATTTGCGACTTGTTTTTAGTTTAACATGTTTTAATAATTCAGTAATAAATGAAATTTTGTACCATTTTCTTGGTAACATCTCCACTTGTTATCATTCGTCCCTCGTTTGGATAGTATATTCTCATAAATTTCACATTTGTACGAGCATATATATCCCTTGCAAATAAACAACAACTCTGCAGTTGGCCAACCAGAGTGATAAGCAAACAAAGGCGGTCAGGACGACGTTACAATGCCCGCATGCCATCTACAAACTGTTGCACAAACACACAGGCACATACCACACACAAGCACATACCACACACACATATCTCACACACATCCACACTCACACACACGCATAGCATAATTTGGCACATGCCATTATAAAATATTGACAGCAATGCAAACAAAAGTCATGGACAAGGGTGCAAGTTCGTAGCACTACATACAAGTATTCCATGTTAAAAGTCACAAGATACATATTTGCCAGAGCCACAGAGCCATGTGGCATATGCCACAGCTACTGTCTCTCCCTCTGCCTCTCCCTCTGGCTACGCCACTGCCTCTGCTCTTTATGGCTCTATGGCTTTATCTGTGTGCGAGTAGCAGTATCTGCATCTGCATCTACTTACTGCATGCTCTGCATGGTTCTTATGCGAGAGTTGATCATTCAATTAGCCGCACGAATGCAATTATGAATAATATATTTAAATATTTGTATTAACATTAAAGTCATTCACACTCTTTGAAAGCTGATTTTTGTTCTACTATCTGGTTTAATGAAGCCTTAAAAGTCGGATTTACATATTGAGTGACAGGACACCTGGACTCCTACAACATAATTGAATTGAAATCATGTTTCAATTCGTTTGTGCTTAAAGTAAAAAGTTTAAAGTCATATATGTATCAGTTTTTCAGACTGAAATCAAGTTTCAATACAATTCATTTTTGAAGCAAGGACCAAAATCAAATTTAATGTAATTTGTTTTTAAAGTAAAGAGTTATATCAAATTACAACACAATTAATTTTTAAAGTAAAAGGTCAAAATTTGATAAGTCTTACTTGAAACAAGTTTTAATTTATATCAATTTATAAAAATAATTGATTCAAAAAAATTGCTAATTCGTTGAAACTTAAATAAAAAAAGAATCAATCATGCACAGCTCTGCATTTTGTTCACAGACTTGAAACTTAGCCCAAACTTTAACTGAAATAGTTTTGTTAAAACGGAATCATCAGGACTGTTTCCATTTACTAGTACCTTTTATTTTAATTTATTTAGTTTAATTTAGTTTTGAATTTCTTTTGTTTTTTTTTTTTCGAATGAAATAGCAAACTTTCTATCTTTTTAAAGAAAACTTCAAATACATCTCATACCACTGCCTCAAAATCAAGACTTTATAAGTCGAATGTCTATTAATATTGGACATTCAGAGCAGCTAACAATGCTTTCGAATGTTTTCATCGGAAGCGGATTTGGGAACAGACCTAAATAATATATAAATCCATCTAAAACTTGGTCATACATTGACAACGTTTTAATATATAGTATTTCTGAATTGAAGTTTTTTTAAAATTAGTTGAAATGAAAGGAAACTCGAAATATTTTCCGAATATCCTTAAAATCCGCTAAGCCCGAGAGCGCTTTGTTTAGCATCAATATATCTTTGGCTTAAGATCCTCAAACTCATTCAAAACTCGGCTTAAAACTGCAAATAAGACTTGAAATATGAGCTATAATAATTTTCTTTTTGAAAATACTATAACAATACCTGTATAAAAACCAATTCAAAAAAGTTATCGCTACTCAAAAGTTGCTTCTAAGACGGCTTTAAAGTGATTTAGAGCAATATCTTAGAGCTTTTGAAACCATATCTGCAAATAGATTATTTGGAATAACGATACAAAATTAGTTAAGATAGTTAAGCTCGAGTTCAAAAGCAGTTGAAACTTTCAATATTCTAAAAATGTTGCACCAAAAAAAGTATACTTAACAAACTACCCCAAAGCCGAAAAAGTATGCATGTTTAAATTTGTTGCTGCAGAGCATTTGTCTTCCCTTATGGTTATAGTATATAGTATAGTCTAAGGCATTCCAGTATAAGCCACAAAAGGTGTGGTCCAAGGCTAACCACAGGGCACACACATACACATACACAAACACACACACGCGCACACACATGCACATGTTTCTTTTCTTTTTGTGTGTGCGTTTTAGCATGATGTTGGTTAAACAAACATATTTTAGCCAAATTGTTACATTTTATACAACGTTGCGTTGTGGTTTTTTTGTGTTGAAAGCAGAATAGCATGACAAATGTTTGCCCAGCTAAATAATCAAATTAGTTTTGCATTTCAATTTGCCAAAAATATTATAATAATATTAAATTGAGAGAGAGACCTTGAAAAGTCGTTCAATTTAAATCCTTTTATGGGTCGGCGACTTCAACACAACAATTGATGTATTGTCATAATTAATAATACTCACAACAATATGATAAAATAACAATTATGGTATTTTGTATTGTTTGTCGTTAAGTAAAGCTAAAACACAATAGAGGCATTGTTGTCCTATATGTTGGTATAACTGTAAATACTTATCACGACAAAAGCAGCAAAGGCGGGGGCCAACAACAACATGCAATGCAACGCCAAACAATGCCTTTCAGCTTGTGCAGATAATTAAACGGTAAATATATATATTTATCCAAGTACTATATATAGTAATATATATATATATATATATAAGCAGTTTACTTGTTTCGATCGAGATATCACATTAGAGCTGACATATTTGACCTACCTGCAAAGATAAAGAGCAAAAACAAAAGCGTTTACATCAATTCAATTGTTTTAATTATAATGTTAAGAAATCTTAATAATATACAAATTTTATAATCGATAAAGATCGATCATTTGATTGTTAGCTTCGATATTTTTAAGTTGTTTAATATTTTAAATTAAAATTTAATTAAAAAAATAAAAAATTTCATTAAATTATGATTTTGGAGAATATTATCGATAATAATCTTAGACTGTTATCGATAATAATATATAATATCTTCATTCTAAGTCTTTTATCGCTAGAACTATCGAACATACCACTAGTCGGTTATCAATATCAATATCGATAATATGGTCAGTGTGTAATCGATAGTACTATCGATAATATAGTTTTTGTGTTATCGATAGATCTGACCATAAAATTGTTAGTGTCTTTTACAGGTTTGTTTCTTACTTCAATTTATATACCAAATCTATTTTTATTTTTTATTTTTATTTTTTATTTTTATTTTTTATTTTATTTTTATGAGTCTGAATTTTGCGATAATTTTGTTTGAAAATTCTACATTTTAATATTGTAATTGGCTAAAGACATAAACTAATGTTTAAAAATACGTTTGAAAAGATATTTTTGATTAAAATTCAGATAGAAAATTGTAAAAATTCATTAATATTGCTTTTCTAAACTTTCATCTTGCAGAACTTTGATAAAACATTGCTCAAAGTGACCTTTTTTTTAAGCCTGACAATTCTAAAGATTTATGCTGAAAATGGTTTAATTGATACAAATAAAACTTATTTTTATGTATCAATATGTTAAGAAAACTCAATGCATATCTTAACACTAAACCACTTTAAAGTCTGTTCACATAAAGATAACACAGTGCCTAATTACTGAACTGCAAAATGCACTGCGCATTTGGCATATATATTTGTATATGTATATATCTTATAAGCCCAGCAGATAACACGCTCTGCTCTGCTCATATATAATAACAATATGATTTATCAGGCAGTGAATGTCGCATTAAATTGAATTACGAGAGTAACCCGAGTGTAACCGAGAAAGTCATTACGAGAGACACGCTGAGACACTGCCTGACAATAAATTGCAATTTGTTGGATCAACTGGGAACACACAGCACAAACACAAACATACACAGCCTTGTGTGGGTGTGCATCAACAGACAGGTGTCTGTGTTTATCAGCATCAGCAACAACAACAATAACAACAACAATATTTGATTGAAGCTGATGTAATTCGTTGACAACCAAAACCAAATATGGCGTTTGATAAGCAAGCTTTGCGAGTTGTGCAAGTTTTCCGCTTCACATGTGACTGATTACAGCTAACTTTGATTTTATATACTTATATATAGTACTTGTATTTCTTTGAATGTCAGCAAAATGTTTACAGCTATATCTTTGATATCAAATAATCATATTTAATTGTATTTTCTTATCTTTAAATAACAATTTATAGATTGTCAGCCAATCGTTCAAATAACAGTTTACTTATGATTCACAATACAATTGAGTTTTATAAAGCAGAATGAGACGCATTTGAAAGTTTTAAAAAATACCAATCTTTCTTTTTTTATAATGATTCAATCAGTTTCAACATTGTAACATGATAGTTGATCAATTTTAAATCCCTGTTCAATGTTAAAAGACTTTTTTATAGGAAAGTGATTTTTTTGGCACAATATTTAAAAGCCGCTTTGCAAAAATTATAAAATTCGATATTTCATGGAAAAACCCACAATTTTTTGTTTGAAAGTTGATTAAAAACAGATTGTGAAATAGCTTTCAAGATATTTTTGATCAATATTCGCATCCATAGCCATTATCTTTCCACAAATAAATAAAGAACTTTTACCAAGTTTATTTAACTTGGCTAAACACAGTCAAAACCAGAAAGAAATGTTATCTTCGGCGTGCCGAAGATATATACCTTTGCAGAAAAGATTGGCATGAGAAAACTTATTTTTCAACTAATTGTTCCTATGCCAGCTATAAGATATAGCGATCCGATTTTAATAAAATTTGGTCAACATGTGTTGAACGTGCTATAAATTAAATATAATGAGTTTGGTTGAGATATTTTGGAAAACAAAAAAGTTTTTCATACAAAAACTAATTTTTCAACCGATTGTTCCTATGCCTAAGATATAGTCGTCCGATTTTTATGAAATTTGGTCAGCATGTATAAACTGTCTTTAAACTTAGGTTTAGTGAGTTTGGTTGAGTTATCTTGAAAACCAAAAAAGTTTTTCATACAACAAGTACCGATTGTTCCTATGGCAGCTATATGTTATAGTGGTCCGATATGGCCAATTCAACTATAGGTACTTCCTACAGAAAAAAGAAGCATCTGTGCCAAGTTTCATCAAGATAGCTCTAGAACAAAGTCATGAAAAACGCATATAAACAGACAGGCAGACGGACAGACATGACGGACATGACTCGGCTGTTGATGCTGATCACGAATATACATTTTTTTCTGAGACGCCTCCTTCAATGCTTTACACATTTCGTGACAAAATTATATTACCTTCGGCAAGGGTATAACAATACTGCAATATACACAGCTTCTCGGGTTCGAACTTTGTAACTTTTTCGCAACAAAGTAACAACACACGTAAAAATTGAAAATTAAATTTGAAGCAATTAGCATTTGGGCATTTCAGCCTCTCTAATTGAAATTCAATAAATAAATTTACTATTGTTTACATAAATGTAAATTTTTATTTGGCTTTTAGCCAAAGCAGAACCCACACGAATGTTTTTTGTGTTTTTTGATTATGTCAACTTGACTTTTGATGCAGCTTAAATGCTCGTAAAAATGCGCAATAAAAATTGACAGCAAAAAAGTGCAATCAATTAATAACGAAAAAAAAAAACAAAAAGGCATATCGTGCTGTTTTATAGTGTTAATGGATTATATACCACTAAAATTGAGTTGACCTTAGCACTGATAGTGCAGTTGGAAAATCCCAGCCTTTATTGTGGCCACACGATTAAAGCGATTAAGGTTTTAGCTTTGATAAAAAACAAAGTGCAATAACACAAAAATGCATTCAATAAGAAAAAACAACTAATAATTGACTGTGCCCATTTTCAATATCAGCAAAGTTTTGTATTTGCAAGCGCAGGCACGCAAAGCATATATACTATATGGATATATAGATATATATATCTGAGTCAGCATAAAATAATTCCAAATTGGGTGCACAAAAACAAATGTTCAACAATTTGCGTCATTCAGGCGCCTCAATAGGCATTCAATGCATTATTTTTTTCCATTTTTTTATTGCAATTTTTCACTTTTCGATTTGTTTTTTATGCAGTTAAAGCTCCTAATTGAGTTATTGTAACATTTATACTTGAGCTCAATGCGGGCATTGAATTATTAATACTCGTATTTATGATGATTTCAAAGTTGCATTTGATCATTACAAACGATTATATTGCAACTTTGATTCTGTTTCGTTTGGTTGAAACCACACGAACCATCATCACACTTAAAACAAAACACTTTCAACAAATTACAATTCAATATGCAATCGAATATATATATTTTTAATTTAACATCAATTAATCAGCTATTTTTTAACAAAGTGTTTTTTTGATTGAGCAATGCATTTTGAATTAAAATTAGGCATTTTATATAAGCTTGCCAGCACTAAGTTTTATTTATAAAAGGTTATTAAAGGTTATTAAAAGTTTATTTAAAGGTTCGCATAAGCATTTCAATTAATTAAACAGCTATTTTTTAACAAAGTGTTTTTTTGATTGAGCAAAAGCATTTATAAATAGCAAGTATTTATATATTTGCAGTTGAGCAATAAAATCAATGTTTTCCATTTCCATATTCCGTTGAAAACACATTCCATGTCAAAATTTTCATCTGTTCTGAGTACCAAAAACCGTTTACCTTTCAGAAAGAAACGTTTTCAAAGAATCAAAAGCGATTTTAAAAACTGAAAGGAAACCTGTTTGTACAAAATATTTACAAATTCAAATGGATTTCTCTTTAAAACTATATGTCAAATTATTTCAAATCTGTACGAAAATGACAAAGTTAATGACTTTAATATCTTTAAAGTATCAGATATTAAACGTTTTCTATTTTTGCTTCTTTACATCGCTGAACACATTTCTGAAAATACAAAAAAAGATACTGTTTGGATTTTCATTGATCTTAAAATTAGATTAATGACCAATAAAAATAGGCAGTAAAAAATAATTTCGAAATATTTTTTTGAAGATTTGTTTATATAAAGAACATCATCACATTATAGTGTCTTACAAAATGTATGTAACATCTGTTAAAACTGCTGTAAATATGCTAAATAATATAAACCTTTTGTTTTTTCTGGCATTTATAAATAAGCACCCTTTTCACACATTAGCGTTAACTTTCAACGTCATATTGGCAGTAAAAACAAAGATAATGGCCATGATTCACAAAGAATACTTAAAACAAATGTGCTTGAACTTTATCAGCAGCATCGACACTTTTTAATCAGATAAAACAAACCAAAATATTAAACAAATGTTGCCAAATTGAAGCAACCAGTTTCAAGCATAAGCATAGCTGAGAATATCTCTCTCATTTCAAATATAAAGCTATCAACTCTTGTCTAGACAGTAGACGGCATAGCTAGACAAACCGATTATGCAATATACTAGATAGTCATAGACAACCTTCAGTTACTATTTGAAACGCTTCGTTGCCCAAGTTTTTTTGTGGCATAAATTTAAATTAACGAAAACAAAGGCAGAGCTTTGTAAAATATCAAAAACAGAAAAATAGCACAAACAAGCCAAATGAAAATCAACATCATCGTACAAGTTCAGTGTCAGGGGCTTTTGCAAAATAATATATATTTTATATTCACGAAACCATCAACATCAGCATCAGCATCAAGCTTAACACACAGTTCCACAAATGTAGCATACTATACTTATAACCACAGAGAACTGCAAATTCACTTATGCCCCATTTTTCAATATAGATTTTTTTTTGATACCCTGTGCTCATAAAAATGTATAACAAGGGTATTTAAATTGTGATAATCAAGGTTTTTAGCAGCATATGGGCATATCCATTAGTACCTCTTACTTCTGAATTATATGCTTTGATCGATGTAAATTGTTAGAAATTGTTGAAATCCAACAATTTACAATCCAGTTCAATAAGAAATGATACTTGATGAATGCTATTTCTTAAATATTCAATAACAACAAGCACTAACTAACAAATATGATAAGCGATCAATTTAACCAAGCTTAGAAGTAAATATTCAAGTGCAAAGTCAATGGAAATCTTGTAAAGTTCGCGATGTAACGTTCGCGATTTAAAAAAGAAAAAAACTATTCAAATTATTTCAAAATGATAAATAAATATTGAAAACTACATTATTACTTTATAGTTTGAAATTATATTCCATTAAATATTTCATTCAAATTCGCAGACTTTTTATTTTTTCCAGATCGAACGAGACTTCTATATTTTGTAACGTTCGATTTTAAAAATAGTGCAACCCAAAAAGCATTTAAGCCACCAAAAAGATAACTTAAAAAATTAGTTTTTGTTATTTAATTTTCAATTTAAATGCGTACGAATGTAACGTTCGCGAACCTGGAAATGCCCATATCACAAATCATTTAAAACGAATTAAAAGATTAGAGCTTAAACATGTCTAAAAAGGATCAATAAAGTGTACAAAAGTATGCAAACTCATTTCTATTTTCGATTTCAATAAAATGTTTAGAAAACTGTTCAGAATGTCGACAAACGACTAAATATTCAATATGAAAGTTTTATCTTTGGGAGAGCAGAGAGAAAACTTTCCAAAAAAGAAAAGCTGTGTCAATTTCAATTGAAAATCGAACACTCGAAAATAGAAAAAGACCACAACAAGCGTGTTTTTATAAATATTTGTCAGTCGAGTATTCTCGACAAGCGCATTCTTGTGCAAAATAATTAAAACACTCGTCGGAAATGCATTTCAGTTAATTAGCTTTGATTTCGCTTAAATACCTTTTCAACACCACAATCCTACCCTTGCCTCAACCCCAAACAACACAGAACACTGAAAAACCAAAATACAAATAAAATATTTAAGCAGAAATAAAATGCGTACAAATTAAAAGCAGCAACAGAAAATGTTTGTTTGTGCGGCAAACAAACATCAAAAGTGAAACAGGAAGCTGATTAAATGAGAAAATGTTAAAAGTTGAAACGTAAACACAGCATAAAACTGGCAATTTAATGGGGTTAATTGTTGTTGTTTGGTTGTTTGCTTTTGTTGTGGCTGCTGCTTTGGTTAATTAGACGCTGACAGTTGTAAAATCAAAAAAAAATTAATTTATTTCCTAATTATATACAGACTTTACTTTTTGTTTACCATTTCCATACACATTTCCAATAGCTTTTCACTTGCCTTTCTTTAACAGTGCATTCAACTCGCAAACTCGCATTTGAAAAGTTCAAAAAAAATAAAAACAAATTTGATATCTTTCTTTTTTTTTTATTAAAATTATTTATATTGCGTGTTTTGCAGTCAAGTGCAACGGGCAATACGCATCCAAGTTCAGGGCAGGAGAAAGGCACATTGCCAAAGAGTGAAACTTTATCAAAAGACCGTGAAAGTTGCTGAGCCAGAAAAATAAGACAGCATTTTGTTGTGGGTATTTCATAGCTATAGCAATGACATAATAACAAACATTTATTAAAACAAAATTATTATTATTTTTGGCAATTTCAATGAAGTTTTTGCATCTAAAAGATCTTAAGTACAATCATTATAACAACAATTGTGCCTGTTACGATATAAAATATCGTTTTAAAAATCGTAAAACTATTAAAAACAAGTAAGAATGCTCTAGTCGAGTGTGCCCGACTACAAGACTCACTGCTCACAACTTGCATTTCAAGCCGTTCAGCGGCAACACAAGCAAGCAGTGCACTTAACGTGTCCAGTTCCTGTCAAACTGTTGTTTCTGCCTGCTGAGACGGGGGTAATAGATTCTTCCATAACTTTAGTGCTATTTATCCGGCCGTGATGAAATTTACACAACTGATCAACATTAATACAAAATATATGTGTACCAAAAATCAAAGCTTTATCTTTAAAAATGTGGCTGTAGGAACAGGGAGTAAAAACACCACTAAAACGTTTGTTAAGTCGATAAAGAATCAAAAATAAGAAAGCGTTTTCTAAAAACGTATATATTTTAAGCAACATATCATCCAAAAGAGCATACAAAAGTCAACAGACGCTAAGTTTTCAAACATGCTTAGTTTTTTTTAATTTGCCCACAGTGAGTATATAATTTTGCAGCTCGTTTGTTTTTGATATATTGCTTGCGAATCGAATAGTGCGAAACAAAAGAAAAACAAAAAGCTTTTGTCGGCCAACACGGCGTATGCGTGTTATTACAAACAATTTGGCATGCCAGCCACGCGTAGTATACGCCTTTGTTTTCATGCCATCTTTATTTTATTTATAATTCCGGCAATTGCGCGAAGAGAATGCCGAGAATAAAGAAAACCAAAAGCACATCAACATTTTGTTGGTTTTTTTTTTTGCATTTTTACATTTGGTATGCAAATTTAGCGCACGACAATTTCAATTTTTATATTTATTGCCCAGGCATTCTGTGTGGCAAGGGCTGGGGTACTGGCAACTGTGCAATTGGGGGCAAACAGGGAGGGGCTACAAGTCTTTTTGCGCAGCACCTCAAAAGTGTCAACAGATTTGTAAAGGCGCTGGAGAGATGAATAGCGTTGTTGCTGTTGCTTTTTGGAATGAGCAGAAAGGTGCGGTGCATTCGGGTCAGCATCCAATCCCAAACCAAAGCAAACCAAACCATACCATTCAGGCAATAACTGACTGAGATCGTGTGCAAATGTTCATATATTTTTTAATACCCTGTAACCATTCAAATGGGCTATAAAGCGTATCATAAAGCCAACAGATGAGAACTTTTCGAAAGCCTGTTTCAGAGGGATGGCATTTCTGTATACTTTTGCCATTTTTGCCATTTTCGGAAAAGACAAGATATTGCGGATTGAATTCACTTGTTTTTGATCTACGTTTAAATTCACATTTTGAAAGGCTGTTTCAATTTCCACTTTCGATAAGATTTGACGGATGGCATTTCTGTTAATTTTTGCCATTCTTTTATTTGACAAGATGTTGCGGATTGAATTCACGTGTATTTGATCGACGTTTAAATGCAATTGAATTCATTTTACTATTTAAACGTATTTGAGGAAATTCTAAACTTTTAAGTTGCACTTTCACAAAATGTTGTCAAAAGTGAAAAGTAGAACAAGTCTCCATTTGTAAGAATGCGCGGCAAAAAACACTAAATTCTGGACTAATTCTGGATTATCTTAAAATAAGTAATGCAACATAAATTTAAATTCTTAAGATTTATAATGTAGATTCCTAATTGATTTTGGGTAAATCAGTCTTAAAGAGTTTTTTATATTATACATATTTATTTTAAATTTGTAATGTTCCAATTACCACAAATCAATCAAAGTGAATAAACCCTGAACTGAAAAGAAATAAACTCTTTTGAAATTTTTTATATTTTTAACTACAATATGATTAGGAATACTTTAGACTCAAAAGACATAATCTTGATTTACATTTTTAAATTTCTAAATATGATTTCCATTACTTTCGACTCAAGTACAGGGTATTTTCTTCTCTGTTTTAAGTACTTTAACTTGTTATATTTTTTTTGCGAGTGGGAAAGAGGCACTCAAATATTTATGGCATTTTGTGGAACGTTCGTTGCCCAGTCGAAGTAATTATGCCGAAAAATCGTTACAGTTCCGGTTGATTGAGGCGCGTTTCGCAGTTTTTGCTGCATCTTTGCCAGCACACAAATTGCAAAAGAAAAATATATATGATATACAACAAAATAAAACCAAAAGCGTTTAACGTTTGCGTTTTAAAACGCAAAATATCAGCTCTGACAAAACAAAAGCCGGAAGGTCAAACATGCCCCCCTTTGTTGAAAAAGCGCTCCCACCCATTTTAGCCAACGGGTTATTAAGTTTATGCATTTTTATGAGCACGCGCTGCCAGTCATAAGTCAAGTCAAAGCAGTGCGTTGACGTCAACGACGACGTCGACGTTAACGTTTTGGGCTAGCGTCAGGTTGAGGCTGAGACTGAGACTAAGGCTGAGGTTGAGGCTCGGTCTGCGTTGCGGTCCTTTACAACGACACCGCAGCGCATAAAGTGCATTCACCCAGATCCACGATATACGAGACCCAGACCCAGACTCAGACCAGGGGTGTGGTAGCGAGGGGGTGGAGTTAAGGGTGAGGTAAAGGTAGGGGTACTCACTCACGTGCAGACAAACAAAAGCGTGGAATACAAAAACGCTTTTGTTTGCTGCACTTCATTGCATTCACTCGAGTGTAAGAGAAAGCGGGAAAGAAGAAAAGGAAAGGGAGAGAAAGAGAGAGAGAGAGTGAGAGAAGGAGAGAGAAAGAGAGAAAAGTAGAATTGCTGACAGCAAATGAAGCAATAACAAGTCGCACATGTGAAAAAAACAAATGCAAAGCAACTGAAATATACCCTTTAATTGCATTTCATTTTTGATTTGAGCTATTTAAGACTATCTAGGCGTGTTCTCATTTCCGACAGCTGTCATTCCACACTATTTTCAATGTTGTATGTCTGTTTTCAAATGAAATAGCAATCGATTTTTTCTTTTTGATAGAAATATAACTCATTTTACTTTCTAAAGAAAACATAATCATACATCGAATTTTGTATTGATAATCGGAGCTGATGATACCGATTCTGCATGTTTTGATTGGAAATGAAAATGGGAACACGCCTGTATTCGAGACTTTTGAGAAAATGAACGGTGAACGAACACATCGATAAGGGCATCGATTAAATTTATGGTGAGAAATATGGAAATTCTATCGATAACAGCAGCGATAGGATGGTTCGTGCGCTCTCTGTTGTTACTGTAATTGATATGTTTTGTGATCTAATTTATTGCTGGAATAGACAGAATATTAGAATAATCAATTCTAAGAATTCCTTAGATAAGTGCTATAAAATGAAGTAAAGATTAACAATTAAAGACAGCAAAGTTTAAATAATCAAATAAAAACAACACTACGCGAGGTCAAAGTGACGATGCATATTTAAGCCACAAAACTTCTGATATCCACAGTGACTCATGATCCAGGTGGGTTTCTAAAGGTCCTAGTATGCACTTTTTTAGTTAAAGTATTACTTTTCGATCTGTATATACATAGCTTGATCTGATCGAACCCTCAAAGAAAATCTTTCATTCTTGCTAGTAAACTTTCACATTTTGCGTGTTGTTTCGTCACTAGCGTGAACTGCCGTCCAAAGTGATATGAAGTTTTCTGTTTTTAAAATTACCAAAAATGTAATAACTTTTTACAGTTTTTTTTTTATTTATTCAAGCAAAGTTATTTATAGTTAGTATCGATGCTGTCGACTAACAACTATCGATACTATCGTTAAAAGTTAACTTTTGTGCAGCTTTTATAACTTAACAAATTGTGGGGCGTTTCTAATACCTTATCGTTTCGATGGGTGTATACAATAAATAATAAAATAAACTTGATAACTAGCTGTGGAAAATATAATAAAAAGTAGCACTGCAATAATTAAAAAGTATAATTAATTTGTATTACAATATTATAAATATTTATTAGAATAGTTAAGCAAGACATTTACTTAAAGAGTATTTTAAAGGCGCAAAAAGAAAAACAAAAAAAAAAATTAGTGCACTTAAAGATTGACGCTGTTTATATACCTTTTTTTGGTCGCTCTCTAGAGCTTAAGCGACAATGGAAGGAAGAACTAAAAGTCCAGACTTTGGCGTAGAGGAGTCGGCGACATGGGCGGGTCATGTGGCAGTTGCAAACTTTGGTGGCAAACTTGTTAAGCAAACACAGCAAAAGCAACAGCAACAGCAACACTCAAATGCAGCTGCAACAGCAAACTGGACAAGGGCTGGGTTGCAAGGGTGCAGGTTTGCCAGGGTGGGGCAGGGTTACAAGTGTGCAGGTTTGCCAGGGTGGGGCAGGGTTGCAGTGGTACAGGGAGTGCAGGGTTGCCAGGGTTGCAGCCTTGAGATAAGCGCGTTAAAAGTTTGCCGGATGCGGATGCTGCTGCTGCTGAGAAGCAGAAACCTGAGAGAGAGAGAGAGAAAGGCGGCAAGAGAGATAGAGATAGCGGCAGTGGGTGGTTGGGTGGTTTAATTAGTTGCAGTTCACACGCTGCAGGCTGTGTGTATGTGTATAAGTGTGTGTTTAGTGTAGTGTGTGTGTGTGTGTGTTATCGGCTGCCTAATAAATTTGATGCTGCCTTGCACTTTATGGCGCGCATCATTAAATATTTAAAGAGCTTTGTGTAACAAGATTTGTTTATGCCTGCCTTCTCTGTCTGCCCCTCTGTCTTCCGCTCAGTGTTCCCCCACAGTCTTGCCCTCTGTCTAACCCTCTTTTATACCCTGGACTCCAGGCTCTTAAAAGTTTTCTCTGTTAAGCACATTGTTGTTCGGCTTGAGCACATAATTGCATATTTATAAGTGCAGTCGACGCCGGCGACAACAGCCCCGTCTCTCATCCCTTCTCCTCTCGCTGTCGTGCTTTGTATCTGTATTTTGGCTTTTGGTAGCTCCACCATTGTGCTGAGCAATTAATGAAGCATTTTTCGTTGCCAAGCCTGCCGCAAAAACTTTGCGCTGCAATTGAATACGTTGAGTGCTTCGGCTAAGAGCTAAACTGAGAACTGCGCAGAGAATTGAGGAGGCTGAGGTGCTTTGGAGCTATGGAGCTGAGGAGCTAAGCAGCAGAGCAGCTGAGCTGCGACTGAGAAGCTGTGCTGAGACAGCGGCATCCACTTTTGTAAGCCGCAGCAGCTGCAAATTGATTTAAGTGTGCTCATGTCAAGTTGCAAGAACTTTGCTTTTGCTGCAATCGATGCTTTGTCATGGTCATGAGTCGCCACAGCCACTAGAGAAGTTTGGGGCAACTTTGCATAGACTGAGCATGTGGTAAATGTCTGAAGAAATATGCTTAGTGGTCGATCAATATAGCTTAAAACTCACACAATTCTTTTGATAGCTTTAAATAAACAATTAACGGCATTTCTGCAATGCTTTTATCTGGTTTTCGCAGAACATTTAGTTATGATTTCAAATTAGAAACAAATTGATTTTCAACTGTGGGCAAGTTACTCAACTTATTTGATAAAAATGTTACTTATATAAGTCATCACCTCATCTTTCTACAACGAAAAGTATTTTTCAAGTCTCATAGAACAAAAAGCAACTATTAATGTTTAAATTCAACAAGTCATCAACTCATCTCATAATAATAACTAACTTTTAACGTCATACTCAGCATTGTTAGAAAGTGACTGTGAAATAAATCGACATGCAATAACATTAAAAATCTAATTTTAAGCTTTCTGTTAATTGCTTTTTCACGTGTTGAATTTTAACAACTTGACTTTGACCCAAAACCTATTCACAATGACTCAAAAATGCATCTAAAAAGTTTAGGTTAAGAAAATGTGAATCATTTAAGTACTGCTTACTTTTTAAATTAAATAAGCGTTCAACTTTCTGTTTAACTTTTCTGTTTATTTCCCAAAATGCATTTAATATTTTGCCAATTAATTTTTAATATTTAACTTGTAAACATGAAAAGTTTTTAATATATATTTTGTAGGCAATTGAATATTTAATGAACAACGTTTTTTGTGGTTGAAATGCAAAGTTGATCTTGTTTGTACTTTTTGTGTGTGTGTTTGGGTGTTGCATGTTAAATTTATAAATAATAATATTATTTTTGCAATATAAAATTGCATTTTTATAATACCATATTATAGTGAAAGCCACGCCCATTATATTGCATGCTGCCCACAAAAGCAACAATAATAAAATGGAAAATAAAAGAAAAGGCGACCGCAAAATCGGTAAAGTATATAAGCAAATGTTGATTTTACACATTTGTTTTGTAATTGAAAATGCGTGAAAAACATTTAACGAGCACTTTTTCCACATATGAAAATAATTTCAGCGTTTGGCTTTGGTTTTTTCCAAATGGAAAAATTTGGTAAATTAAAGAAAATTATCGATGAAAGTGCACCAAATTTAAAGCAGATACTAAAAACAAAACTATAAAATAAACAAATGATCATTTTATTTTAAATTAAGCTAATAAACGTTTAATGCATTAATTAGTTTAACAAATTGTATGCAACTTTATTGAATTTGATAAAAAAAACCTATTGTTAAATGGTTAAATATGTGTTTCACACGTACAACAAATTAGGAATATAATTTAACTCTGTTGAATTTGTTGGAATTACGCTAAAACATTATTGCATTTAACTATATAATTATTTTTTATTTTTTTCATTATTTAGGTTTAAGTTTTTAATAACAGTTGCCTTCTTAATGACTTTTTCGTGCTTATTCCCACAGGCTAATTAGACAAATAACAATTTTGTGGTTTCGTAATTCAATTTTTAAGTGTAACCAGTTCAGAGTGTAGTTTAACTTTTTCAAAGTTTTTAGAGTGTTAAGAATTGATAAAGAGAGTTCCTACGTTAGAGAATTATTTTTGAAAATTTTAAAATATTTTGAACAAGAAAGAAAACTTAATTTCGAAGATATATACACATGCATAGAAAATTCAATGTAGGGGCATAAAAATGGTGGAAATAATTTGTGTTTTAGGTTTATTTTTATTTCACGCCGACTTTTTGAATGAAAGTGAATCTTTTTTAAAAATTTAAAAATAATTTTAATAAGGAAGAAAACTTAGCTAAGGGGCATAAAAAATGGTGTAAATAACTTGTGTATTTAAGGCTTATTATTATTTTAGAGCGACTTTTTTAATGAATGAGAATATTTTTTAGATTGGTTTTAAGGCTATTTTCCACATATAAAAATAATATCAGCGAAAAAATTAAAAATAATTTGAATAAGGAAGCAAAATTAACTCAGGGGTATAAAAATGGTGGAAATAACTTGTGTATTTAAGGCTTATTATTGTTTTAGGGCGACTTTTTTAATGAATGAGAATATTTTTTAGATTGGTTGAAAGGCTATTTTCCACATATAAAAGTAATTTCAGCGAAAAATTTAAAAATAATTTTAATACAATCATAAATTTCGAAGATGCTTGCATAATCGCTTGAAGAAAATATAGTTTAGTTGTTATCTTATTTTCAGGGGCATAAAAATGGTGGAAATAATTTCTGTGTTTTAGGTTTAATTTGGGGAAACTTTTTAAATGCATGGAAATCTTGTTTAGATTGAAGAGTATTTAATCTTCGTCTAAACGTGTTTCGTAATAGCTAAGATAACTAAAAACTTGTATTAGAAAACAACAGTTCCTTATGATCATTACACGTTCTTGTATAACATTAACAACTGTCATTGCGATAAGTTTCTCCTAAATGTTGTTAATCTTGTTTATATGCCTGCAGAGATCGTAGTGATTTTAATAATGCATTGAATATATACTTATATAGTGTAACAAATGAACAATTGTTGATTATAATGAATATGTGATTTATGCAAATAATAATTAAATGAGTTTGTTAAGTAATGCATAAGTTGTTGCAGTTCCCAACGAAAGTTTCGTTTTCGTTTTGCACAATAAAAAAAAAAGAAAATATAACAATAAATAAAAAGATTTTAATCAATTTTCCAGCAATAAATTATAAAAAACAAAATGACAAGAGCAGCAGTTCAAAATCTAATCAAGCAATTGCCACTTATTTAATGCATTTAAAAAAATTGTTTCAAGTTATATTTGAATGAAAATGAATTTTAAATCAAATAAGCAGAAAGCACACGAGCGCCTTAAAAAGTGGGCGTGGCATAGCACTCGTATGATAAAAATTCATAAAGCAAACAAAAACAAAGTTTTTCAGCAACAAAAAACAAAAAGAAAAAAACTTAAAATGGAATTTATGATGAGCGAAAAAAAAAATGGCAAAAAGCATTTACTGTATAAGTGTGTGTGTGTGTGTGTGTGAGTGAGTGTGTGTGTAAGTGTGTGTATCTGAGAGATACTCTACGTACTTATGACCGCTTCGACAAAATATTTACAGCATCTGTGTAATGGCATGCGATGCAATAAAGTTCATACCTATCCGAATATAAGGAGTAATGGCCAAGCAGAGGGGGCGTTGCATGGGTGGAGTGTTCGGCGGGGGTGCAGGCGGGTTGGGCTGGCAAACAGGCTGACAGCTGTGGATTGTTTGGAAAAGCATTTTCAGCATACATATTTACAGAGGCAGCGCCAGGCAGCTGCGGGCTGAGCCAGGCAGCTGCAGGCAGAGGCAGGCAGAGACAGGCAGAGACAGGCAGAGACAGGCAGAGACAGGCAAAAACGTGATTCGAGTGAAAGCCAAGTGCCAAGAGCGAATGGCAAAGCAGCAAAGCGGCAAACGGCAAAACGGCTTTCTTCTGCCACACAGATATGAGGCACGCATAAATGAGCTGGAACGAGTTGAGGAATCAGTTCAATTGATTTACTTACTAAACAGAACAGGTGATCTAGTTACCTTGCATGTGGTTCAAGCAGTTCATTCTGTATTTTCAATTCAATTATAGCTCTTTATTTGAGTTCGATTTTCGATAGTTTTGCTCATTTGAGTTTGATTTTAATTAGTTCTGTTCATTTGAGTACGATTTTAGTTGGTTCATTTGAGTTTTTTTCATAATTGTTCTATTGCTTTGCGTTCATTCAAGAACTAGACAAGCAATTGAACTAATAGAACAAACGAACTAAGCCAACGGTCGAGGCTAACGATAATGAAACTTAACAAAAAAAAGGGCCAAGAAAGCAAACGAACGAACTAAAAAGGAACTAAATGAACCAAACGAACGAATTAAACAAGCAAACAAAACAAACTTACAAACTAAATAAACAGAAACTTTATAAGAGCTTACGAACTACGGAACTGAAAAAATTAATGAACCAAATGAACGAACTAAGGAAACAAATAATTAAAATAAAGAAACAAGCGTACTTAGACAACGAATGAACTAAACCGACGAACAAAAATAAATTAACAATTTGAGCGAACGAACGAACTGAACAAACAGACGAACAAATGTGATTTTCAAGGACCGAACTGATCGAACTAAATGGAAGAACTAAAAGAACGAACCAACTAAAGAAACGAATGATTCATATAAAGCAACGATCGAACTAAAGGTACAAGTGAACTAAAGAAACGAAGAAAATAAATGGACGAAATAAAGAAACGAACGATCTAAAAATTCAATTTAACAATAAAAGAACGAATAAACTAAGGAAACGAACTGTAAGAACGCACGAACTAGATGAACGAACTAAAGAGAACAGACGAGAAAACAAACTTGATGAGCGATTAACTTATGCAGCTGAAATTGAACTACGGAAATTTATGGCTACAATTAAACTGCAATGTACAGCTCTAATGCACACACAAGCACACAGACACACACATAGACAGCAAACACATGGCTATATGCAGTTTTGGGCCAACTAAAGTTGGCCAAGAGAGCTGTAAAATGCATTTGTTTGAATTTGTGAGCCCGAGTTTGAGCCTGAGCCTGAGCCTGAGCTTCGGTAGCCGCCTGCAGAGAGAAATGAGAAATGGTCTGGCAGTTGCCAAAAGTGGGTCGACTGGCAGCCGCAGTGAACAACCAACAACTGACAACCAACAAAAACAACATCAACAACAACAACACCACATAAGTGACACCAAAAACGGTCAGGCAGTTTACAACGACAACGACAACTGTTGGTGAAATGTGCGGTAAATGCAAGAAATATGATGATAAATGAAAGCCAATTCGAAGAGGGCAAAAAGAAAAACGTTTGCTGCAAAAATACTTAGGTTGTATTATGGCAAGTTGAGTTTTCTTAACAAGGTCACATTTGGCTACAACAATTGCCTTAATGTTACAGTTATAGATAGTACAAAGATACAGCTAACAGGAGAAAACGTTAATAGTTATTTTTTGATTTTTCAAATAAAAGTTATGGCATAAGTTTTGTCAAGATTTATTTAATAAAAGTTATAAAATAATTCTAATTAGTGATTTATATTTTAAAACTTAAAATTTAAGATCTGCTTATAATTTTGTAATCACAAATATCTGTTATATTAATTATTCTAGTTTTTAAAATTTTGAAGATTAGACCAATATTTTGGTGCATTCTACAATTTTGTTGCAAATTCCGTTTAACATGATTTTTTTCTATTTTAAAACAATGAAATAAACTCTTTTTTTTTGCTCGCTGAAAAAAAACACATTCGATAAGATACAATATCTAAGCACTTTAGATACGAAATGAAACTTTATCTAGAACTTTGTCTTGGCTAAGTTGATTATAAACACTTAATTGGCCGCTTCACAAACATTATACAAATATTTAAAATTGTTTATTACGCAGTCGAAAGATAAGCGTACATTGTGCAAATATTAAATATTAATACAAATAGTACAAAATATAAATAGATGTGCGACGTCAAATGGTTATCAATATATTTGTTTGAATTCATGATTAACGTATTATTATTAAAATAATAATAATTCAAGAACTTTTCTTTAAGTTATTTCAATAAGGAAGCAGCTGTAATTGTTTTAATGTGCTCACATAATCATTAAAACCATTCAAGCCAACTTAAATAAAACTCAAAACTAAGCTCAACTTTGTTGAGAGCCATAAATAATTATATAACTAATTGCGCAATCAAAGATGTCAAAGATTGTTAATTTTCAGTTTTGCTTAGAACTCAATTTTATCATACTTAAAGACGGGTTGTTTATTTTTATGTTTATTGTTATTTATTTAGTTACGCATAGAACTTAGACTAAAAGCATCTCAAGTGCTTTTTCAATTTGTTTTAACAGTTGTTGTTTTATATTAATGTTTATGCGATCTAAGCATACACTGAGCGAATTTTATGGGGAAGCTGGATATACGCATTCTTTGATAAATAAACTATTGTTTTAATCCAAGTTAATTGGTACTTAAATAACATAAGATATAATTATATTTACCTTACGGCAGAAGCAGAAAAACCACAAAAAAATCCCCTAAAACTAATAGTTTTTTTACTGATAAAATTGTTCTCAGTTTTGTTTACTTTAATTGAATTTATTGTTTTTTTTTTTTGTAATTTCTGAAAATTGATGAGTTTTAAGTGCATATAAATAAATAACAATGGCACAGCTTTTATATATTGTATATAATTGATGTGAAAAAACATTTTGAATATTGAATATCAAAATAAATTACCAACTGAATAAATAACAATAAATAAATCTAAGGTTTTTTCCCTTATCTTTCACACAAACCACAACACGTTATATTTCTAGCAATTCATTAATATTAATTCCATAACGCCTTATAAGTAGTGCAAATAAATTAACTGCGTTTCAAAAAAACCATCAACACCCACTCAAAAAAAAAAAAAAGAGAAGAAGAATATCGCAAATAGAATCTTGCCAAGTGGTAAACAAGAATTATACATACAAATAAAACGATTAAGTATACTATTATACAATTCTGGAGACAGACAAACAATATTGTTATTTAATAAAAAATGACAAAAAAAAAGGGAAACTGTAATTAGAAATTTAAATTCAATAAGCGCTTGTGGCAGTTTCAATAAATACTATTATATAAGCAAACCAGACTCATAAATAAACGTATATTCAATAATATGTAATATTCTCTTTCAAGTTCTGCTTCTTGTTTTTGTAGTTGTTTCTTAGTTTAAATAAATAACAAAAAAAAGAAGCAAAATTGAAACTGATACTGAGTAAAGAAAGAAGAGGTGATAAAAATGACATCAAAAAGCTAAAAGCAAATAGCAACAGTTGCTTAAAGCAACAAAAGGTGACAAATAAACAAAAATCAAATAAGACAAAAAAAAACAGCTGTAAAAAGTTCCTATTGAATTTGTTCGCAAGGCGAGTTTTGCAAACAGCTGGCAACGCTGTGCAGCAAAAATAACGAAAAGCCAAGTGGCAACGCCATGCGGCTTATACATTTTTTTTTTTGCTCTTGCTTTACTTGGCCAAAAACCCGTTTTTAACGCTGACGCACTTCAAATATGGCTACAAGGCAAAAAGAACAACAATAACAAAAACAACAATAAACATAACAACAACAACAACAAGTGCCCACATTGATAGCAGCAATAAGCATGACCATTAAACCGAAAAATAAGCAATAATAAAAGTTAAAAAAAAAAAGCAGAGCACAAAAATAGACAACAATTTTGAGGTTACAATTTTATAATTTTTCTTTTTTTTGGCTTCGTCGTCGTTTTCTTTCGTGCAATAATAAAACTCTCAAATCGCAAAGTTTGCTGCCGCTCACTCTGCATCTCCCTCTCTCTCTCTCTCTCTCTCTCTCTCTCTCTCTCTCTCTCTCTGTTTAATGGCAGTTTGTCTAGTTAGACTCTAACTGAATGTCTGGGCACATTTGTCTACCTGTTGATTTGGCCATAACTTTTTGTTGTTGCTATGCTTTTTTTTAAGCTGCTCTACAAAAAACTCGTGCTAGTTTTTTTTTATGTTTTTTTTCTTCGTATTTGTTTTGTTTGTTTTTGGCTGCTTCTAACTTTATTTTTAGCGCTCGAATGTAAACAAACAACGACGCCATTTTGAAATATGTACAAGCTGCCAGTGTGTGCATACTTAACAAATGCATATTTATTTTGCGCCATTTCCATGTGCACACACACACACACATACACATCTTTGCCGACTTCATTCGTAACTTTATGTGAAAATTGACCTTAACTTGCGATGCTTAAATTAAAAACAAAATAAAACTGGAAAAAAAAATACTACATCCGAAAGATAGATGCAATGCTAATGAGCGTTAATAAGATACACACAAAATAAACTCAAAACTCAAATATACCCAGAGGCTGTATTAGTTTTATTGCTTCCATCGAAACAATCGCAATTGTGAAGTATTTCAATTACCTACATACATACATGTACATACATATGTATGCATACAGTAGACGTTGGCAAATTAGAACCACTTTGTTTTTAAAGTAATTCAAATTTTTGAAAAATTTCAAAATCTGTACTATACTTAGTTCGAATACAATATCTGTTTTCCATACAAAAAGTCATTTTTTCAAAGAAATAATGACCTGATTATGATTAAATTTAGTCGAAAATGGGTGAGTTTGAATTGGATAGCTTTATTAACAAAAACGTTTTTTATATAACTTATTTTTCAAGCGATTATTCCTATGGCAGCTATAAGTAATAGTCGCCCGATTTACATTAAACTTGGTCAGCATGTAAATTTAGTTAAAATATGTTGAGAAACAAAAAAAGTTGTTTCAACCGATTGTTCCTGTGGCAGCTATAAGATATAGTAAACCGATTTTGATTAAATTTGGACAATATATTGAACGTGACTTAACTAACATAAAGTAGATAACATTAGATAACATAAAGAAGCTATCTCAAAAAGCCAAAAAGTTTTTCATACTACTAATTTTTTGACCGACTATACCTATGACGTCTATAAGCTATAGTATTTCGATCCGGTTCTAACATAGTGCTGTTTGAAACACAGAGCATCATCAGATAAGATTGACAGCCAAGATCAACTCAAATGTTGATGTTGATCAAGAATAAAGATTTTTTAAAGAGTAGGAAATGTCTATTTTTGTACAAATTTAATATACTCATTATATTTTTAATAGATTCTAAAATAAATCATATACACAGTTGCCTATCTAAGAGTCAAACAAGTCAAATACTATTTGAGAGATAGTTTCACACCAACAAATGCCAACAAATCAAAAACAATAAGGAAATGTAGAAATACAAATACCACAAGTAAAATAAAGTAAAATTAAATAAAATTAATTATGTATATATATTTGTACAATGGTACATTCTACAATATCTAGACATGAAAAGTATTTCCTCAAGCTGATTTATGTCTGACGAATTTTCTAGTTTGTGATTTTTAGTTATTGTTCAATATTATAATTGTTATATAGATATGTATGTGTGTAAGTAATAATCGTAAACTATTACGGCAGGTCATGTCGGTGCTGTCAGCCCTTTCATTTGATTATTTGTGTGTGTTTAAAACAAACCACGTTGCAATTACGAGTAAAGCGCAATTGTTGTCTAGCCAGTTGTTTGTCTAGTTATAGTTATTTGCAAATGCAATTGAAGGGTTTATCGGATAACTATGACACACCTTTTTGACCTTTGTAGAACCTTAGCTTTGGACTTATTCATATTAGATAGTCATAACTAATGATTTTCTATTTGAAATGGGATTCAAGTTTGATTTCAAGTGTTCAAGTTCGATAATCGAATGTTTCGATTGATCGTTTAGAATAAATGTTTCGATTAATTGTTAGGAACAAATGTATTAATCGATATTTCAAATTGATATATTGTGAAAAATATCGAGGAACAATAATCGTATCAACGATTTTCAGTACTCATCTTTTACAGTCCCACTGAAAACAACCTTTAAAACTCAAACAAATTTGGCCTTGTTTAAATTTTGAGTGAAATATTTATGTATTTATTTATTTGTTTTGAAGAACCTGAATTTCTTTTAACTGATTATAATCAGAAATAATTATTCCTAATTATTTCTTGCTAATTACATACATGCATATATAATATGATTAATCGAAACAAAAGAAAACAAATATATTTTATGAAACTGGTTCAATCTGACAATGATTTTCAGAACAAGCAAATGTTAACGCTCATCGATTTCGAATACCTCGCATAGTAACAAATAAATAAATAATATAAATATAAAATATAATGAGATCTTGAAATGAATCATCTAAGAAATCACTTAATGTATTTTTGTTTTGTTTTTTTTTTGTGTATTGTGTGTGTCAGTTAATGCCAAAAACACTTGGAAGAACATTCTCATATTGATTGCGTTTTAAGGTAGTATTGTAATTGATTTTCTATATATGAACAAAGAGGAGTGTGCAAAACAGAAATACGCTTAATTAAGAAAAAACAAAAAATATTGAATAGAAATGGCTTTGAGGGTCATTTAAAGTGCGCACAGCTGCCCCGAAATGAAAAGATTCGTGCATATTTATAAATACATATGTACACACTTACTTATGATACACACTGTGTACACACTTACTTATGTTTGTACACTATGTACACACTTATTTATTAATGTATGCAAATAGGTATAAACAAAACAGAAATTCAATAACAAAAGTGCAAAATGAACAATGTAATCAGAAAATAAAATAGTAGCAACTGATTAACATTAACAATTAACAATTATAAATAAAGAGAGCAACAGCCGGCGTGCTGCTGTAGTAAAGTGGTGGGGGGATGGGGTCGCAGAGGGCAGGGACCGACATGTGTTTGTGTGTGGGGAACATATTCAAACTGGTCGCGGGTTCATGTGCAATTATTGCACTTTGAGTGGCTTTTAAAAACATCAAGAGCATTAAATATGTAATTAAAAAGGCCGTCCCATATACAAAAATGTACATGTATGTGTATAAACATATTGGAGCTGGCAAAACATCGTTGCGAGCACCAATTATATCGATAGTTTTAAATTCGCGTCACTATCGATATTTTGTTAATATCTATTAGTTTTAATATCTATTTTATAAGAAAACATGCTCTTTATAAGCAAATATCTTAAAATTCTCTTATTTTTATTAATATTTTGCATGAAAATATTTATTTTAATACATATTTTTTGTTTTTTTGTTTAGTTTTTGGAAACTGATAAATATGAAATACACTTGTTTTTTAAGTGTTTTCAGTATCGAAAACTATCGATGCTTTGCCATCTCTAGTATGTATGTAAACATACAGCTACAAAAAGTGTGCACACACACATGCATATAAATTCAAATTCAATGTCAACAACAACAACAACTGATCGCAGTGAACCACATTTGAAACTTTGTATTCATATAATTATGTTAGCTTGAATGTTTATAAACAAAAACACAAGCTAAGCATGCTGATGGATGTTGTTTTTATTTTTGCTGTTTTTGATCAAAGCACAATTCAAATAAAATTTAAAAAAAAAACTGAAGTCTGGCAACGCTGTGCAGAGTGCGAGAGAGCTCAGCTGCGGCAAGGTGAGTTGTTAATGTTGGTTTTATTTTGGTTTTGGTTTTTGTTTTTGCCACTTTAAGCATAATGAAAAGTAAATTGTTGGTAGGCTTTGTAATTGTTTAAAACTTGTACTTCGATTTATGCGTTTTTGTATTTGTTTTTTTTGTTACTGTTGCTGTTCGTGTGCACTTTAGTTTACACTTGAGTTGTTATTGTTTGCGCATATTCTTGAAAACTTAAACACAAACACGCACACATACAATATTTTGTATCTGTGTGTTTATTTGGCGCGCTGCTGTTAAAAACTTTACGGATACAATTAACAGACTTTATTTAAACAACATGACGACAGTCGCACTCGTTTTCGCACTTTGCTTACCTTACAATTATTTGTATTTTGACCAAAACAACAAGAGAAAAAAAAACGTGCTATATGAATGCACAACAAAACAAAAACCAACAACAACAATAACATGAAGCAGCACAGCTGACGCCTGGTTTTAGTGAGAGAGCACCAAACTGAGCCGCGCTCTCATGTCAACGTTCAAAAGAGATGAGTGGGTCAGCAAAAACAGTGACTGCGCAGTGACTTGCAAATGAATAACTGTGACTGCAATGCCTAAAGTCACTACTAAAAAATGTTTATTAATAAACGTAATTGTTAATTCCCTTAGAAAAAGCACAAATTTTCATAATAATATAAAGTTTAGTTTTTTTATTATTTTTATTTATCTATTGAGATTCTCATTGCTATTATTATTTAAGGTACTTAACACGATTAAAAAAATTCCCATATATTCAGTTTTTAAACTTTCACATTTGCTTATTAAAAAGTAATTTAGAATTTAGTTCACAATGGTTTTATTTATGTATTTTTATAAATTTTTACTTTTTTCTTTTATTCATTTCATACAAAATGTGACTGCAAGAAATCACAACATCGCGCATCTCTAAGCTGCCTTGCGCTCTCTCGCTCTCGCACGCGCTCAGCAAGTGTGCACCAGCTGAGAGCTCAGATTTTTGCGTTTTGTCTTCGTTCGAGAGCATTGAGCCAAATTGAAACACAACAAATAAAACAAATACAAATTCAAACAACAAAAACGTTTTGCAAGCGCGCAACGAGTATTAAAAAAAAAATAAAAATACTGCCAACAGATTTTTTGCTGATGACGACATTTTGGCTATTTATTTAGCAGACTTTAATTCACAATAAAATATTGATTAACTTACATTTCTCCTTAACGTTTTGTTGTTATTGTTGCTGCTGCAGCTTCCACTTAACACTTGGCGAATACGTTACAAATGAAGCAAAATAAAAACACAAACACAAAACGAAGAGAAAGAGTAGAAGACGCTGAGCAAAATATACTTTTTTTTTGCTTTTCACTCTTTCTCTTTTGAAGCTATTTTCTTGCTTGCTTTTGCTGTTGTTGCACTTTCACCGCAGCGTTGTTTTTTATTTTTCTTTTCTACAATTTTCACGTGTTTTCTCAACTGCTGCCTTGTGTGAACCTTTTTATGAAAATTTTACATGATTATTTTTGCTGGGTTGAGCAATATTTTTAAGCACGCATACACATACATTAAGACCACGCACATACACAGCACATAAACATGTGTACACACACACACACACAGACACAGCGCAAGCAACACTCAAGTACGTGCTTTTGTTGTTGCTGTTGCCTGCTGCTTCTTTTTACGCTGCTCTTGCTTTGTTTTGGCACCAATTCATTCATCCATTTTTCACTACACGCCCACAGCCACAATCGATGCCGTTAGTTAAAAGCGTTGCTTTCTATTTAATGCGTATGCGTTGTCAAACTTTTTTCGTATTTTGTGCGCTCAAAAACAATGCGAATGATTATTATAATTTGTGTGTGTTTTCTTTTTTATTTTGAACAACGCTTGGGTCGTCTGCGCGTCTTGCTCGCCCGTTCTTCCAATTGGAACTGAGCGCTGCCACTTGGCTGGGAGTGAGCGACAGCGACGGCGCAGTGTTGAATTAGCCAGTGTGCTTGCAGCTGCGCTTTTTCACGCTAAATCTAGCTATATTTTTAAAAGTGCGAGTAGCGCAAAATGTTGTATAAAAACAATGCAAGCAAATAATTTGTCAGCTTGCACAATTAAACAAATTTATTTTACTATAAACTTAGTACGAATTACGTTATTTTAGTCAGTTTCACACAAAACGTGGCCATTTTGGCATTGAACCTAGCGCATATACTCGATTTTGGCTTGACTAAAGTTGGCAGCACTGAGAGAGTTAACAACATATGAGGGTATATTGGTGCACTTGTGTGGCTATCCCAGTCATGCAAAGACTTGTTGTTTTTGGCAATGGTTAAACACAATATTTCAGCTTTGCAGTTAAGCAATTAAAAAGTCTTTAAATTCTTTTATAGCTTACAAATCAAATAAAATGAAGTTAAATTAATGCAGGCAGCTATCGATTAATGAAGCGCTGCCTGTGTTCACTGCAAGCAACTGTTGTGTAACTGTTAGTTTGGCAGTGGCCTTGGCCTATTGCATACTTTTAGGCTGACCTCGGAAACGATCAAGGCAACAACCATACTACTGTTAACGTATGCAGTAATGTTTAAGATAACAGCATCCGGTTTGCATAGAAATTTATTCAGCTGATTCTCAATTTTTGATTGATTTTGGCTTCGGGGGTGGTTTTTGAAGTACAAAGGATAATGTATTAATAAGGAAATTGCATGATCTGATTTTGATTTTTGTCTAAAAATGTAAATTGGGCTCATGTCCTTCAGTAACTTTGGTTTTTACTTATTTTCTACTAAACTAGCGGCTCTCTGGAACAACTTTATTTAATCAAATGACATTTTACGCTGCTTCAAATCGAACTGCATAAGAAAGATCAGATATTGGACAAAATGGCAAAAACTAAAATGAATGTCATTTTTTCCTGGAGTTTTCTGCCACGATTTCGTTTTTGTATTTTATATTTTTCCAACAGAGGCCTAGTATTTCTCTGTTAGAACCACAAATTTTTGAAAAAAGTTAACATTTTCTTTTAAATTTAACATTTTTTGTACAGTCTGCGGTTTTTGGGTAAAATTGGCAATAAAGTAGAAGATTTTTCTTAATTAATTCTGCAAAAAAAGTCAACCTCCGAGCAGGAATTCGGATTCCAAATTATACTCTAATATTTTTAGCCCAAAATCAGATTTCTTGTTACGATTTCCCGAAAAGATTTGGGGAAAAACAGCTAATTGTTGATTAGATTGCAAAAAAATTCGCAGAAAATTAAATATATAAAAATATTATACAGATGAATATTTAAAATAAAGACCCTTTTTGCTGCAGTAGTTGAAAGGATTTCTTTCGCATGTACATTTTTGTTTAATTAGCTTCATTAAAGTTTTACGATGTTCGCAATAAAAATCCATTAAAGCTCGTTAAATTCACTCAACTGCAAATTTCAGATATGAACAACAAAGTTAATCTTTTGAGCTGCCTTAACAGCTTTCAAAGTGAAAGCATAAACACAAACTTAATTTCATTTGCCAAAGGCTCTCAAATTACATATTTAAATAAATATTAAAAAGCAATGAATTTAATTACTCAAATTAGAAACAGGCGGCACAACCAAAAGCCCAAAAAAAGGATATTTTGCACATTTTCTCACAAACAGAATAAACAGAGCAGAGTGAAAAATCACAGCAAGTGAAATGAAAACAATATCTTTATTCGGGCAGGGCATCCTTTGCGAAGGTTTCCTTTGAATGCCCTCGTGAAATTGCTGCAATAAAATTGAAAGAAAGGACGACAAATGCTGAAAACGTTGAATGTTTTGTTGCTGTCAAGTTTCATTTGTTGCTGCTGACGCGAGGCGCTGATTACCGAACCGCCGTCACAGGACCCAGTGGCAGGTCCTGCCAAGCGATAAAGTCAAGCGATATAAGAGCAACAACAAACAACAACACTTGCCACAGCAGCAGCAGTCGCAGCATCAGCAGCAGTTGATGCTGGGCGCACAGCTCCTCTTTTTGATGATGATGACAGCAGCAGCGTGCAGCGATAATGATGCCATCCTGCCACATACTCTCGCTAACTCCTGCCACAACGCACACTGGTTCAAATTATGCACATAAATTGATGAATATTTGTGTATTATTGTGTATTTATCAGTTGTTGTGTATCGAACTCGATAGGCAATTCTTTACATAATTGTATGAAATTTATCAAACATATAATTTTAAAAAGAACCTAAATTTCTGGAATTAAAATCGACTTCTAGAACTCCGTTTGAAAATGGAACTCTGAAGTGAAATTTCGAAATATAACTCTCAAATGGAACTCAGAATTGGAACTCAGAATCGAAACATAGAAGTGGAACGCAGAATTGGAACTCAGAAGTAGAACTCAGAAGTAGTACTCAGAATTGTAAGTCAGAAACGAAACTCAGAAGTGGAACTCAGAAGTGGAGCTTAGAAGTGGAACTCAGAAGTGGAACTCAGACGTGGAACACAGAAGTGGAACTTAAAAGTGGAACTCAGAAGTGGAACACAGAAGTGGAACTCAGAATTGGAGCTTAGAAGTGAAACTCAAAAGTGGAACTCAGAAGTGGAACTTAGAAGTCGAGCTTAGAACTAAAACTCAAAAGTGGAACTCAGAAGTGGAACTCTGACGTGGAACTCAGAAGTGCAACTTAGAAGTAGAACTCAAAAGTAAAATTCAGAAATGGAACTCAGAATTGGAACTCAAAAGTGGAACTGAGAAGTGGAACTCAGAAGTAGAACTCAGAAGTGGAACTCAGAAGTGGAACTTAGAAGTGGAACTCAGAAGTGGAACTCAGAAGTGGAGCTCAGAAGTGGAACTCAGACGTGGAACTCAGAAGTGGAACTTAGAGGTAGAACTCAAAAGTAAAATTCAGAATTGGAACTCAAAAGTGGAACTCAGAAGTGGAACTCAGAAGTGGAACTCACAAGTAGAACTCCGAAGTGGAGCTCACAAGTGGAACTCAGAAGTTCAACTCAGAAGTGGAACGCACAAGTGGAACTCAGAAAAGGAAATTTGGAAGTAGAACTCAGAAGTAAATAAAGATAAAACAATTAAGTAAAAATATCTAAACAAATTTTAACACAAGACTTGAAATTTGCATACAATTTAGAAACATTTCCAATGATTATATTTTAACTGATTTTTGTACCACTGTACAACGCTTGTCAGGCTGTTCATTATAGCAAGGAAAAGTGTTGCCGAGTTATAATGAGAGCCAAGCTTGAACAGAAATTTACGACAAGCGTTGCATTAAGTGACAGCCAGAGACACGGGGCAAAAGGACCAGAAGCAGAACTAGTAGCAGTACTAGGATGTTTGGAAGCAGGGTGCACAGAAGGGTCAGGGAAATACAAAATGGACGCAGTGCATCCGAGAGCGCAAAGCGCTGTGTGATTATGTTAAAACTTTTCCTATTTAAGCTCAATGACAAACAGCAAAGTTCGCAGCAGCAGTAAAAATCGAATCTTCCTTTATATCTTTTTTTGTTGTTGCTTGCGCAACTCATAAAATATGCACATTTTAATTTGCGACTTTAAAATGGAGCAGAACTGAACTTGAAGTACGGATCCGTGCTTAAGTAATTGCCCAGCAAAAAAAAGAATAAAAAGTGTGGGATGAAAAACAATACGAAATGAAAAGCCAAGCGCATAATCCTACAAAAGGCGCACAGGCTGTGAATGCAGAGACAGGCTGCAGGACACAGAACACAGCAGGACACAGCTAAAGCAAAAAAAAAAGCCAACCAACTGTCAACTGATAGATGATAAAACTGGTTTCCATAGATGAAAAGATAGTAGAGTAGACGCTTCAAACCGTTGACATCCCCATCAACACAACTAATTCCAGGTATTTTTCAAATGATGGACATAAAAGACTACACAATCCCTAACTACCACTGTTTTTCATCATCTTCTACCTTTTTTTTCACCTGCTGATTGCTGAAGAAGTCCTTAGGCAGCAACTCCCTTTATATATACTTAGTTGCAAGTTCCCCTCTGTTTGTTTTGTTCTTTATCTGTTTATTCATATATATTTATGTTGAGTTGTTGAAACAGCACCAGGACCCGCTAAACCCTTAAACTAACCAGCTTTATATACGCTTTAACTAAGCTTCAAATTGTGGCCTTTTATAGCAATTAAAAACTTTTACCTCTGCTTGTCATTTTGTTCGTTTAATTTAAGCCCATTGATCTGTGTGATTTTAGCAATTTACGTGAAAATCCAATTATTACGCATACGTCATGTATTACCCCGTCATATTGCATCCACATGCAAACATTTATCGCTGTAATTCGCTGTGAATTATTGTTTTTGTATTCAACTGACAAACTGTGTGCTCATTGCAAAATTCAACCCCAAATAAAATCGTTTTATATGCCCATCTAATTATCCAATGATTTATGACTGGAAAAGAGAAAATAAGTTTAAAAAATACAACTCATTTTAACTCAATTCAAAATATTACTTAGTATTGAAATATATGAAATTTACTGGCCTTGTTGAAAGTTTTAAATAATGCAAGCTTGAACCTATTTTCGAGTTTTTTTCATTACGCATAAAATTGAATAGCTTTCATTCGTTTTAAAAGTCAAATAATCGATTATTTTAGTTGGATTCGGAATACATAAGAATTTTAATTCCGATTGTTTTGATTGAAATCGGAAGCGAATAACAGATCTAAAAATACATAAATTTATATCGTTTTTAATATAGCAAATACAAAATTAATAATTTTGAATTTTTTTAACATAATTACAATTTCTGATATTAAAAAAAAATTATAAAATATAATAAATTAAAAATTAAAAAATTGCATATATATTTTTTAAAGTTCATTACATTTTCTGATATTAAAAAAAAAATTATCATATGATATAATAAATTCCATACTAATAGAGCTGTAAATGATTGAGTCTTCTTTATAATTAAGTATAAATATTTTATTTTTTATATTTAAATTTTTAACTTGAATTTTGAAAAAGTTTGAGCCTTTGAAACTTGTTTCAAGTCTGAAAGACCTATCAAATTTGACATTAAAATCTTTTCTTTAAAAATGTATTGTGTTGAAATATGATTAAAAACTTTACTTTAGAAATGTGTGTGTTGAAATCTGTTTCATGTCGCAAAAGATTCATACTTTTTTGTCACAACTTTGACTTAAATCTTTTCTTTAAATATGTCTGTGTTGAAATCTGCTTCATGTTACAAAAGATTTATATAATTTGACATTAAAATCTTTACTTTAAAAACACAAACGAATTGAATAAAGATGCAAACACATAAGAATTTCAAAAACATAGGATTTGAAAGCGCAAGCATTAGTTTGTTGGTAAAATGTTAGTATGTAAAAATCTTTCAATATTAGGCATACATTTTGAGCCACAAGAAAATCAAACCCTCAAAATCAGAATTAAACCATCAATTTATTACAATTTAAAATTCGAAAACTTAAAACACAATACAAATTAAAGCTTGCAATTTTATTTTGAACTCAATAAGAGTAAGAAATAAATAAAAAATAAATACTGAAAATAAAAGATAATCAAGTGAATTAAATTTTATTTGCAGAATCAATTGAAAGAACAAACCAAGAAAAGAAGTGAAAATGGATTTATTTTTGAAGAAGTTTATGCACAGGGAAGAGCTTAAAAGAAAGTTAACAATGAACTTTAAAAATGCTTTTGCAGTTTGTATCCGTGCCAAAAACCCCACCCTATCTTTATAGTATATAGTAAAAGGTCAGTTTGGTGCGATGAGCAGCAACCTTGACAACAAAATCGAAATGGCAACCAATTTATTTCACATTTTAATGGTCAGATGGTAAATGTCAGAAACAATTAGTAATGCAATATGAATGCATACTCAATTATTTATTAGTAATTGCATAACTGCTGCAATTTTCAAATGCATTTTGCATTGTTTAATTCAAATGAAATACGAGTTTGGACGGCTTTGTAGCAAAAACTTATGCAATATAATCTTTGCATGCTGCTATTTTAGCCAACTCTCAAGGCTGGCTCGATGACACAAAACTTGAAGCCCTTGGCGAAATGCTTTGGCAGCGCTTTCTGTTGAGGGTAATCAATATTATAATATATAATACGGTAACAACTGTGCAATGGGGCACGCGCCTTGAGGCCAAACAAATATATACATATATGTATCTATGAGTATATAGTGAGAGTGAAAAAACCGTGGCAAAAAAAAAAACACAAAAAAAAAAAACAATAAATCGATGCGGCAGCTCACGTACATGAATAAAGCCAGAAATCACGCTGAAAGCATGCAAATCCTCAAGATTTTCATGCTGTCTGAACAGGACTTTCAACAACAACAAAAGAAAAACGGCATCTGAAGCTATGAAAAATTTCATTTTCGCGCACAACAAAGCCAGCCAAAAAGATTTGGCAGGGGGCAGGCAGCGCAAAGCAATGGAAACAAGCTGAATAAGATGCGGATACCCCAACCTAAAATAAAACAAAAGCCAGCTGAAGCGAACCAGAAGGGAGTCCAGAGATAGCAGTAAGAAAACAAAGGGAATAACAGTGCGATAAATTCATATAAATCGCGTTAATTTAACCGCAAGCGCAGTTTAAATAACTCAAATGCCTTGGATGCTGCCCACACCCAAAAAGTGTCCCACAAATTCAGCTACTGCAGATCAAATGATACTTGCTGAAAGTGTCGTTTAAGCTTCAGATTATTTTAAGCCTTGCCAAAGCTAGAAAGAGATCTAAATTGTCTTTAAATTGTTTGATGAGCTTTGAGTTTAACTAAGCTTTTGCTTTCCTAATGCTTTAAGGTGCTTTCAATGTTTTATTTTAACTAAGCTTTTGCTTTCCTAATGCTTTAAGGTGCTTTCAATGTTTTAACTTTAGCTTTAGGTAATCAAATTTAAGCTTAATTTAAGCGTGTGTTTTTTTTTATGATTTTCAGCTACTGATGATCAAGTGAGACTGGTTTAAACTTGATGCTTAAGCTTGAGATTATTGATTATTCAGCCATGCCAAAGCTAGAAAGAGAGTTGAGTTGTCTTTAAATTGAAGACAGTTAAGTGGGCAGTGAGCTTTAATGAGCTTTGGCTTTATTAATACCTTAAAGCGCTTTCAAAGTTAAGCCTTTAGTAAGCTTTAATGTGCTTTTTATGCTGATCAAGCTTTCAGCTTTAAATAAACAGCCAAAATAAGCTTTTAAAGCTGTTTTATATAACTGTCAAATGCTCCTAACACAGTTGCTTAATGTGTTTTCTATTACAAGCAAGCTTTAATGCACTTTGCTTGCTGGTCAAGCATTCAACTTCAAATAGCACCAAAAATAAAGTTCCCTTAAAGATTTCAAGTACTTTTAAAGCTGTTTTATATAACTGTCAAATGTTGTATTTTCTAACACAGCCAAGCTTTAATGAGCTTTCCATGCTGGTTAAGCTTTCGGCTTTAAAACAAAGTTCGCTTAAAGCTTTCAAGTGATTTTAAAACTGTTAAATGTTTTTGACTCAGACTTTTATTGTGTTTTCTGTCACAAGCAAGATTTAATGAGCTTTCCATGGTGGTTAAGCTTTCAGCTTTAAAAAAGCAACCAAAATACTGTTCACTTAAAGCTTTCTAGTGATTTTAAAGCAGTTTTCTATGTTTGTAACCCAGTTATTTACTGTGTTTTCTATCACAAGATTAATTGAATGTCCTTTTCAACGACTGTCATTGCAATCTAAGCTTGATTAAATGTCGAAGTTACTTTAAGTTACACAACTGAGAATTATACACCCATTGCCCAATCTCTACACTTAGGAGTTTGGGGGATTTGCTATCTGAAATTACGCTCTGAATTGTTTGCCACAATTTGTTTTGCTTTATAATGAGTTATTTGTATGCACAAAGAGCAGGGATGAAGGCAGGAACAACAGAAGAAACAGGAGCTTGAAATATGTCTGTCTCGCTGGGATTTGTACGTTATTTAAAGCCATAAAATGTAAACGTGGCCGTTACCAAGTTGTGCTAGCCAAGTATTCCAAGTATCGCTGAGTGGCTCCAAGTGACTGAGTGCAACCATTTAAAATACTCTGCAGCTGTTTTTTTGTTTGTTTATTTATTTTGTTGTATTTTGTATTTGGTCTGTTCCTGCCTCCATAACATGCCCCAATAATGCGCACAAGTGTTTGGCTGCTCGTGTTAATTGTTTATAATTAATTTGTTGCCATTCTGTGGCGTTAATTGCATTTAATTGGGTCATTTAAACAGTTATACAGCTGACAGTTGAACAAATTTCATTTGGAAATCAATTAAATATGCGCCCTAAATTAAATTTGTAGCGCTTTACTGAATATATTTAATGTATGTGAGCTTAGAGACAGTTAAAGCCTTTGATTAATTCACTTGCGAAAAAAACAACAAAAAAATATATATTTAATTTAACAATTATGCATTGCATAAAAATTGATCAATTATTTACAAACAGAAATCATTTATTGCTTAATTAACTGTTTTTTTTTGTAGGCATAATAAATTGTGTTTGTTAATGGTTATTGTATTTTATATTGTTTAATTGTATTAAAGTTAATAACGTAACCTTTTGTCTGTTTATCTATTAATAGCTATTGAAAAATAAATGAAACTCTATCCAAAAAAGCACCTCTCAACTTACTCAGGAAGAAGCGATTGGCAAATTGGTTTAATTTTTGATCAGCTTATGATTTAGCTATTTATCGAAAAATTCACAAAATTTTGTTTACCCATATAAGCAGAAAACGTTGGAAATACTTATTTATGAAAAACTGCATTTTTACCTAATCAAAAATCAAAAAGTTCCTCAAACAAAAAGTTCCTTATTCTGCGTAATTTCTCTTTTAAATTCTTAACAGCTGTTAAACATAACAGAGAGCTTTTAGTAAAAGCAAGCCATTAACTCTTTTAAGTTAACAGCTGTTAAAAGCAAGAGTTATATGTTCCATGTTCTCATGTTTCAAAGCATATATAATCTTTCTGACTTACAGCAAACTAAAATATTTATTTAAAAATTAATAAACAGATATTAAACATAAAATTTAACTGTTGCTAAAAGCACACTACAGTTCCTTAAAAGCTTTATAACAGCAGTCAAATAAATTCAAATACTTCCAAATAAATGTTATTATTACTAAAAAATCTCTTAAAGTGTACTTTTGACGCATTTTAAGTTCAAGGCAAACAACTGCAATAAATTTGTGTTTTTACTTAGTGCGATTAGAAAGCGTAATCATGTTTTTACTAATTTATATTGCACTTTCTAGCATTTTGTGCATTATTAATTACGCTCATTTGCCAGCTCACAAAATGTTCATTTATTAACGTTACATGAAACACTACTGAGAGGAGAAACCAACGCACCAACACACAAATACACCCACACACACACACACACACACACACACAACTACATATACACAAGGAAAATGTCTTCATTAAATGTTAGGACTTCATTTACACAACATTCGAATGGGAAAATGGGCAAACAGCGCCAAGGGAGCGGTAGGGGAGTGCAGATGTAAAGGGTGTAGGTGACGCTGACGTTAGCTAAGGGAGGGGATGAGGCGCTGGGTTGGGGGCAACCAGTTCATTCCGCAGACCGCAGCAAACGAAGGCAAACGCCTCATTGCTTTTCAATGGCAACCGCTGGACTGTAACGGAACGGGGGAGGAGAAGTGTAAGGGGTGAAGACTAGACGGCTTTTGGGGGCTCTGAGACTGGTCTTGTGTTCGGCTGTCATTTCCGTTTCCGTTTAGACTTTTCATTTTGCAGCACAGCAGCTGCACACAAAAATACAAAAAAAAATATGCCAATCGAGGCCAGGCATTGAGTTCTCTTGTTCTTTACGCTTACGAAAAGGGTATGCGAATTTCGTTTTTAAATATGTTAGGATGTTTAAATATGGCTGCAGTTATCAGTTCTATATATATATGTTCAAAATAGTTGCTGTAACTATCTTCAACACTGTCTGTTTTATGCTAAGCATTATTAAACTGCTTTGCTTTTTTTTACAGTTTTCTCTTTCAATTTTACCACATAAAAGTTTTATTTAGTGTGGCAAAGTTTTGTTTACAATCGAAACTTTAAACGACTATATAGCTGTTATAGAAACAATTAGTAGAAAATTAAGTTTTTGTTTAAGCAACTTTTTTTTTTGTTTTTATGCTTGTCTTAGTCAAACTCATCAAAAACAAGTTTTTTTTTTGCGTGTTTTCTAAGCTGGAATTTGTGGAATAAGCTTAAAATTAAAAATATTATATTATAAAGTATAAAATATATTTTGTATTAGAAATTAAAGTTGGGATTACATTTTTTGCTTTTAAAAGTTTCATTTAACTTAACTTTTTACAACTTTATCGAACAGCTTTCAAGGATATTTCAACTTCAGCACTGCAAATTCAGCTTGCTTTGTTTTCATTTCAAATTTTTCAATTCAACGCCCTGCCTGCCTGCCTCCCCGCCTCCTTGTTGACCTTTTGCCACACAACAAAAACCCAAAAAAAAAGACAAAAAAGTGGCAAGAAGAAAGTGTCTATGGGTCCATCAGGCTTAATAGCTCATTTGATGCTGGTCAGCTAAATGGAATGCCAAATGACTGGCACTTGCTTCAAAAGCAGAGCCACGCCTTAAGCCTTCTTTTTTCTGTCTTTTTTTTGGTTGTCTTGAAAGCAGAAAAACGGTAAAAAGAAAAGGCAACAAGAACAAAATATATAGAAAAGTTAGATTATTATGTGCTTGTTAATTTCTTTTTGCAGTAGCTTTTTTAAGCTTTTTTAACTTTAATGCGCTTGCTGCTTCATTTCGTTAATTTGCAACAGCAGCAACAACAACAACAACAACTATAAAAAGTGTCCTAAATTTTCTTTAGCTTACTTCTTGGCCAAGCACTTAATGGCTGCCCTTTTTAGCCCTAACTAATATCAAACTGTAAATATATATATATATGTATAATTTTCGCTTTTTTTCCATTTATTTCAAGGCGCGGCGTCAGCGTTCTGGAAACTCTGTTGAACAAGCAACCCTTGAAATATTCATTGCATACCTTGCAGCAGAACGTGGCAAGTCCACAGGACACAGCGTTAATTGTTGTTGGTCATGACAACAACAGAAGAAAGACTAACACATAAAAAAAAGAAAGCAAAATAGGCAAAATAGCAATGAAAATAGCCAAATGACTTGGCTTCTGTATGTGTGTGTGTCTGTGTGAGTGTGTCTCTGTGTGTGTAAGTTTGAAATTGAAAATTTGCAAAGTGCTCAACAGAAATGTACACGTATTTTGCATACATTTTCTAGTTCCTTTTCAAGCAAAACTCGTTCAATGAGGCCTTTTAATGAACTTACAAGGATGTACGTACGCATACGCATACATCACACGCATACATCAAGCACACACACACACACAGACACACTCATTGTAAGAAATAACCTCGACCACAGATGAGCAAACGAGCAAATGCATGGGTTGTTTCTTTTTTTTGTAAGAGATTGTTTTATGGAAATTATTTTCAAGTTTTGGAAATCAAAATAAGGCATAGATAAGCCAATGTTCTCATATTGTATTATTTAAAAAGTTTTTCTTTTTATATTAAAAAGTTTTTTCTATCATTATGTTTTCCTTTTCGGCAACATTTTGTGGAATTGAAGTTTGTTAAATGTGAAAACTTGTAACATTGTTGTTAAACTATTGAGTGGTATTTTAAAACAAAACAAACTTTTTTCAATTTTTTAATCAAAAGCGCGTGAAATCAGTTCTCAAAATCTTGTCAAAAGTGTAAATTGGCACATTTAAGAAAAAGTCAGTTTTTTAAAGTTCACCGAATGTGGAAACCGGAACAGACAAAATTTTAAGAAATTTCAATATTCCTGATACAACTTTTTAGAAGGTTTCTTCCATAATAATCTCGTCAATTATGTTCCTTAAACGTTTACAGCTAACTATCTTTATGGCATTATAAACAAAACCTAAGATAACATTCTTAATATGGCTTTAATAAACAATTTAAATTTCCAAATCAACAAAAACTAAACTAGTAGACTAAAATTACATAATTCAAAACAAATTGTAATCTAAATGATTTTTTGCTGCTACACACAAACTTATTGAACGGCCCTCGCAATATATGGGCGCACTTTGGACTACGTTACTTACGACCCAGCTCGAATTTAGCACAGGATCAAGCCAAGCGCAACGGTTTTGTGTTGGGCCTAATGAAAGCGACAACTGTGACGCAAATGGAACGATTTCAAATATACTCTAACATACTTATATGTATCTAAATATACCTACTCAGTACTAGTGATTAAAAATGTGCACACTGTGTAGTAAAAACAAGTAAATTACAGTCCTGTTCTGAATACCACTTTCGAATCAGTTCGACAAAAATATTTACAGCATACTTTTAGGAGCGTATAGAAATTAAGTGAACGTAGAATAAGCTAAGCTAACTCCTAATAGTATGCCACATATTTAAATATGGAATTGATTCGAAAGTGGAATTGAGAACAGGCCTGACTGATAGTCAAAAGATCCCGATCTATCTAATTTTTAAATAATTTTTTAAGATTACCCTCTAAATTTAATCAGACTAGCTAGAAAATTGTAGAAATTGATGAACTGATATACTCCTTTTTGCCCTGTGTGTAAAGAGTATAAAAAAAGGTCAAACTGCAACTCAACATTACGAGATGGTTTACTGGATGCGTATGGATGGATGGCTAGAATGAATGAATGAATTGGATTTGTTGAAAACGCATCAATTCAAATTCAATCAAATGAAAATAATCTACGTCTAACTGAACTGGAAAATTAAATTTTGCTTGCTTACATTTTGTTGTTAGTGCCTGTCCAATGGGAATTTTACAATTCTTGCCACTTTGTTGTCTAACAAATTTGTGTGTTTTTCTTTGATTTCCATTAGTTTTGCATATATACACAAATTTGTTTATAGAGCAATAAATAAGCCGGAATTTCAACTTTGAATTGCAACAATTGTTTAGGAATAGTCGAACCTAAGCCAAGTTTTTAGTTTTAATACAAACTTTATAATCTTCTTACAAATAATTTTTATGAATTTTGCAACATTCTCAATTCCCAATGTTTTCTATAACAAAACAAATATTCTGAAAATCAACCAAGCACCCCCAAGGATGTAAAAAAAAGTCAAAAATGTAATCAAAAGTTGAAATCTTTGAACATGCATAGCCTGATTGGCGTTTACACTGCATAAATTGTCGAGCACGTGAGTTGGCATAATCAAGAAGTGCGTGCAAGAAACTCTTATACAAAAAACAGTTGCCTAACAATTCGAAAACACCATGGAACGAATCGAATAAATAGAAGGGGATTTCAAAAAACGCAAGCGAATCGATGACAAGAGTAAATACAGCGCCACGCATTTGGAAGCCCTACACAAAGCCAATTAATCTTTGCTTTGATGCACACAGGTAGACTAAAGTCGAGAGACAACAGAGAGAACTGCGAACTGACAGGAGAACAGACATGGGATTGGAAGAAGACAAGGGAAAAAGGGGAGACAAACTAGAGCTGAGCTTTGGTGCCAATGCCAATCATAATCCCGTCCATTCCATTGTCGATTTAACCAAACAGAACTGCTCAGCCGTGTAATGTGCTTAGGTTCTGCTTGGGCTTTGTTGTTGTTGGGGGCCTGTTAAGTGGGCGAGTGGGCGTGGCAATCTGCTTTATGGCATGTGTAACACCTCAATCATTGTACCTTGATCTGCCTGCCTTCAATATGTTTCTTTTGCAACTCATATTGTTCATTTTGATTCCAATGTTGACTTCTAGTTTTATTTTGAATGTTTTCAATCAGGCCTGCTTTCATTTCCGATTCCGATTAAGACTTAAGGAATTATTTCGAAAACAGGATCACAAAACCGAAAACGATTCGAAATAAAAAGTTCTCGGAAATGGAAACAGGTTTGAATAAAAGATTTTCAAAAGCGTTTTGTTCTCCTTGGCTACTTTAATCACTGTGCGCTGCTTATTATAGCTCAAGAGTACAGAACGTCCTCCAGATTCATTTTATTTTCAGTGGTGACGTTGTTATACTCAGTGTCCACCTTAGGCACATAATTCTGTTTGTTATATTTATAAAATATAAGCATTTCTGCCTACCGTCCACTATTTGAACCCTGTTTTTTTTGTTTACTTGACTTCCATGGTCAATTTATTTTCTATGGCTTACTTACTGAGCTGTCTACCAAAGTCTTTGTGAAATACCTATTCTTTTTATAATTCCTTTTATGTTTTTTAAAGTAAATAAATTTGCTTTTTTCTAAGTTACCTCCATGGTCACTCTAATTCTTATTTCTTTCTTGGAATACCTATTCTTTTTCCCTACTCCATTTATGTTTTTCAAAGTAAATATATTCTCCTTTTACTTAGTTACCTCCATGGTCATTTTAATCATAACGTCTTCAGTTCTGCTTGATTCTTTTCTGGAAGGCCTGTTATATTTTGCTATTCCTTTTAATGTTCTTCAAAGTAAATAAGTTTACATATTACTAAGTTACCTCCATTGTCATTTTAGTCATTGTCACTTCAGTTCAGCTTGGTTCCTTTCTGGAATGACTGTTATATTTCGCTACTCCTTTTATGTACTTCAAAGTAAATAAATTCGCCTGTTACTAAATTACCTCCATGGTCACTTTAATCATAATGTCTACAGTTCAGCTTGATTCTTTTCTGGAATACCTTTTTATTACGCTACTCATTTTAGGTTTATCAAAGTAAATAAGTTCACATATTACTAAACTACCTCCATGCTCACTTTAATAATTATGGCTTCAGTTTCTTTTCCGCTCATTCAAGAATCACAACTGTACAAAAGTTTATTAAATTTATATACCCCATCCAATTTATTTATTCCAACCTGAATATCTTTCCTTAATTGTTTGCTTCTCAGAAAAGACACTCAGATACTTATGTGTATTACATACATGCAAGCATATGTATATGTCTACCATATACATGTGTATGTATAATTATACGTCTGACATTAAGTGAAATTTAAAACTGCACGCCTTTTTTTTGTGGAAGAGAGACTCGTGTGTGGTTTCTGCCTTTTTGTTGCCTTAGTGAAATGAAATTAATGACAAACAACAATTTTATGATTGTCTTTTGTGTGTGTTGTATACGTTTTCAACGCGCCCGGAAACGTATCCATATCCGTTTTGAAAATTTTCCATTGTTTTTGTTAGGCGCATTAGGGTGTAGACTGTGAAGTGAGGCATAATTACAAGTACAGCCACATAAAAGGCAACTTTTGAAGCCATAGAAAAAAAATGGCTGTAACAAAAGGCCTACAAAACAAAGAAAATTGTCATTGCTGGCAGCTCCAACACACAACACAATCCAACTCAATCCTTGAACCGTCAGCTGTTAACTGGCGAAGCAAAAGTCCTGAGCACTGTTCCAGCTATTTGGAATCGTAAAACTTATGGCCCAGACATGGTCAGCAATAGCAACTATTACCGAGTAATAGCCCCAATGGGCCGCCATAATTGACAGCTGGGCCAACACAGTTCAGTGTTGACCTCGCCAGTCTCTGAGGGAGTCCTTAGTCCCCCTTTTCCTGCTTGTTGTTGTTGTTGTTGTTCTCTGTGCGTTTGCATATTAAGCATTTAGTTACGGGCACATTCCAACCCCCAACACACGGACATTCCCAGGCGCTGCACTTTGGCCGTGAAATTGTTGGTAACACTGCGAGTTGACCATGATTGAAGTAGCCCTTGCTGACGTTGAAGTTTAGCCAATAAATTCTATATAGCTTTTGCTGCAGACCATAAAACACACTCACTAGCACTTAGTTGAAATGTTAAAGGGTATATAAAAATTGTGCTTTCAAAAATGTTAAGTGCAGTTGTCTCTATTATAAATTCGTTTTTATGCCCCCAAAGCAAATAAAATTTCAAATGGTTATAGTTCCATAAAGATCAACATATTTGCCATCATTTCTTACAGCTTTTTTTATAGTTTGATACAAAAATATTTAAAGAACCAACTAAAGCTGCAGATTGTAAAAACTATAGTCTTTGGTATGAGTCATTATGAGAATAGATTGACCACTGAGACTCTTAAATTATTGTATTGGGAATGATTATATTTCAAAATTGGAGAAAAATGTTTTATTAAACAAAAATGTTTTCTTAGAACATATAATTGGGATTATTCAAGCGATCATAAAGTGTTCTGCAGCATCGATATCTTCTTTTTTAGACGAGTTTCTTAATGGTCCAATAAATCTGGTGTACAAATTCTTTCTATCAACGCTCACTTTGCTCAACATAGTATTTACAGCAGCAAATAACGACCTTCTCAGTTCGAAAACCTTCTTTTCGTTATTGGCAAATATATTGTTAAATGCACCCATAGTTGCAGTGTTATACAGATTCTTCATTTCAAGATCCAGTCTTACAGTCGACAATTAATTTTGATACTAAATACTAAATACTCAGTCAAATTTTTAAAGGCTTGCTTAAAATTCTCAAAGTGGACTTTATCCTCTTCGGGTATTCTTGTCGCCCAGTGGCTTATAGGTGTACTCGTAAAAGCCCTTATAAGGCCTGAAATTGTGTTAGGATTAAAGTTTGGGAAAACAGAGTATAAAAAGCACAGCAAAATTTTTGGAGTCAAAGCAAGCCACACTATAATAATCAAAATCAAACAGAGTTAACAATTATTTTTAGCTTTTCGCTTATAATTCTCAAACAGTTTAAGCAAACGCTTGGTGTAGTGGCTGACTGAAGCTTTGTAACTCTGGAGCAATATCTTCTTATTTTATCTTATTTTATTTCTTATTTTTTATATCCTTGCTTTTTCAACACTTTTGTTTGATCCCATTTAAGAAGACCAGTGCGGTGTGCTAAACCTCCTAGGGATGTTCCTAAATGTGCCCAAAGGGAGGTTAACCGACGGAGAAAAGGGCATTTTCAAAATATATGAAAAATCAATCCTACGGGAGTCCGAAAATGAGCTATTTCGAAAGGGAAAACTAGTATTCATCTGATAGTTTTCTACATGAAATAATTTTTATAAATTTAATTTAGATACACTGTTTGGTGTAGGGTATCCTAAAGTCAGGCCCTATATTACGAATTGCTAGCTAGCCACTAATGTGAAGTCCTTAAAATGCATTGAATAAAAATTTAGCAAAATGACCACAAGTAGTTTTTAGTTGCTAGAAAATTTGTTTTTCAATGCATTTTCCATTTGCCACAAATGTTGTCATTGTGTGCTTGGACCACTTGTATTCAATTACTCACAGCTGGCCGCAAATCAAACGAATTTACAAATTATGCAAGTGGTGGACGGAGGGGAGTATATAGAAGATATACGCAATATCCGCATTGCCAGGATAATTGAAGGCTCATCCTGACTAAAGTCAGCTGCAGGCAAAAGCACAAATTCTATGGTCTTAAACTGTCACATCCTGTTCGAGGCTAAATTGCAAATGTCTTCTGGCTTGCAAATTAATCAGAACATTGCCAAAGTCGTGTTATTGCGGTTTGGCTTTGTCAGCTGGTTAGCCTAGGTTGCACGTTGCACGTTGCATGTTGCAGCTTGCCACAGTGAAACTGCTTAAATGCAATTTGTTCGTGTGTCACAATTTCAATGAGTAAATTTATTCGTTGTGCTTTTGGCTTGTCTGCATAGCTTCAAAACATTTTTGAATTTAATTAATAAATAACAAACATGCTTTCAAACAATGTGGTCAGCCCATATTGAATGTTTCAATAAAGCTTGGATAACTTATCGTACTATTACCAAATTCGTAGTTGATTATTACACATTGTGTAATATTAAGAGAAGTGAATATTGGTTAGAGTTGAAGCATAGGAAGAGTAATGGGAGAAACTTGAGAAGTAGCGATAGAAGAAGCAATGTATAGAAAAAAAAGAAAAATAGGAATTTTTATAAAAAGTGAGTCCAAGCAATAAGTAAAGTGAGAAGCAAACCGAGAAGCAAAGAAAGAAGTAAATCGAGAAATAAAGTAAGAAGCAAAACAAGAAGCAAAGTGAGAATCAAAGTGAGAAGCAAAGTGAGAAGCAAAGTGAGAAGCAAAGCAAGAAGAAAAACGAGAATTAAAGCGAGAAGTAAACCGAGAAGCAATGCAAGGAGAAAAACGAGAAGCAACGCGAGAAGCAATGAAAGAAGCCAAGCGAGAGGCAAATGAAAGAAGTGAAGAAAAATACCTATAAAGCAAAAAGCGATAAGAAAAGCAAGGCAAGAAGAATAGTTTAAAAATAAATAAATAATAGTCAAGAAGCGAATCAAGAAGTAAATCGCAAGGCACAGCAACAAGCACAGAAAGTAGCAAAGCAAGAAGCACAAAGCTCAATGCCAATCAAGATGCAAAACGAGAAATTGAGAAACTTAGGCTGCTTTCACTCTCTGCTTTCGTTTATGCTTTTGATTTGTATTTTATTGTGCTATTTTCAGTATTTTGGTTTGGTCGTGTAGAGACATTCACATTCCTATTTCACATCAGACCCCTGTGTCTATGTTAGCAATCGCCTCACCTTCAATCAAACACAAACATACAAAATACTTTGCAAGTCTTTTCACTTTGATATATTTTAGCATTGCTAAGCGATTCAATAACCTTTATTCATTATTTTTATTTATTATTGCTCTGCATTTCTCAACCAGAATATACAAAGTAATTTTTATTATAATTTTTTGTATCTACAACTTTTTATTTATATTGCTGTTTAATTTCAACGCAATAAATCTCAGAACTTATGCACAGCTCTCATTCATTTTGCTGGAAAAATTGTTTGCTTTGAACTTGTTGTATTCAAAGCAACATTTATCTATTGCTCACATTTAAACATTCAACCATAACTTACATAGTCAGCATGATGATAAATGCGATTGTGCTTTGTGTGTTGAAATGCCTAAAAATGTGTTTTGCGGTTCCTTTTGAGATCTGAACTGGAAACATTTATCAGTCATGTTTACTTAATACCCTTTCTAAGGGTATTCAAATTTTGTTGCGATATTCTACAAGGCAATAAAAGTGTGCTTATTTAACTCTATTAGGGTTTTTACCTAACCGTCGCAGATGTCTTTACTTTTGACGCTCAGACAGACGGACTTGTTCACATCGACTCGGCTGCTAATGCTGATCAAGAGTTTACTTTATTGGGTCGGAGACGTCTTCCTCAAAGCGTTACACATTTCATGAAAAAGTTCTAATTCTCTCAAACAAAGTGGTTTATTTTTATCAAATAAAACCAGTTTGAACTTCCTTTGATTTTTGCGGCCATTGATCAGCTGTTTTCATATTTTTATCTAATATATACCAAATATACTGAAATATACTATGCATCGATAGACAGTATCGATTTTATATCGTGCATTCCCCATCTTTATTTTGCGCATATCGGCGACTCTTTTCGGGTATATAGGCCTGGGTTAGAAAATTGTTCAGTGTATTTTGTTGTTGCGACAAATCTGCGGTCTGCGACGATATAAAGATTAGGTGAACACCCTAAATATGTATGTTTAGGATAGGATCACTAAATGTCAATGTCAAAAATCAATCCGACTAAAAATTAAAGTTTTTCGGGAAAATTCTATCATTTTATTTCCGAGAATTTTTCGTTCCAAATCGTTTTCCCATTGAGCAGAGAGAGTGTCAGAGAAGAGGAGGAGAACGAGTGGAAAGGCCTTCTAGCCACAAACAACAACCACAAGCACCACAAAGAAAAACCAGAGTCTATGCGTTTGTGCATGTGCCTGTGTGGCAATCGTTTACTTGGCTGTGCTGTGCTGCCCGCTACCCGGTCCCCACTGCCCGCTACCCGGTCCCCACTGCCCGCTACCCGCTACCCTGCCTGCCACCACCCATCCCATACGAGGGGGCAACTGTTACGTTGGAATTGTGTTGTCCTCAAGTTGCCTTGCCCGCCAACATGGAGTGCCTTAATACACTGAAGCAAGAAATCAAGACACTAAAGAAAATCTTTCCGAAGAATCATGAACGCTTTCAGGTAGTCAATGCAAGCGTTGACGAACTTTTGTGCAGATTCATCGATAAGAAAGGCAAGCGTTATGTTATTCATGCGAACATAACGGAGACTTATCCATCTTCACCGCCATTTTGGTTTGCCGAAAGCGACGAGACGAGCGTTACAAATGCCGTACTACTCCTTAGCCACACAAATGGCAGCGATAATCACGTGATTAATCAGGTTGGCATATTGATTCGAGAGCTATGCCGTTTACACACTGTTCCACTGCCATCCGGTATTGATAATTTATCATTGCCTTTGCAAACACCGCCACCCTCCGGTGAGCAGGGATCGCATGGCAAAGAGGAGAGCGATTCCGATCCGGTTGCGATTGTGGATCTCGCCAGTGAGAGCGAACAGGAGAGCGAGGCCGATGAAGACTATCCCATGGAAATGGAAGAGGTACGGAAGACAAATAAGAAAGATGACATGAAGGAAGAACATTTAGCAACTTTGGAAAGACTACGTCAGAATCAAACACAAGACTATTCAAAAGGTTCAGTTTATGGTTCCGTGCAGGCAACCAATCGCCTCATGAAGGAACTACGTGATATTTATCTATCCGATGCGTTCAAGAAGCACATGTACTCAATTGAGCTCGTGGGCGACTCCATTTACGAGTGGAACATACGCCTCAAGTCTGTGGACCCGGACAGTCCGTTACACACCGATCTCTTGGAGCTCAAAAAAAAGGAGGGCAAAGATTGCATTCTGCTCAGTATACTCTTCAAGGCGACGCATCCGTTTGAGCCGCCTTTTGTGCGAGTCGTACATCCAATCATCTCAGGTGGCTATGTGCTAAGCGGTGGAGCCATTTGCATGGAACTGCTGACCAAACAAGGCTGGAGTTCCGCCTACACCGTCGAGGCCGTCATCATGCAAATTTCTGCGACGTTGGTCAAGGGCAAAGCGCGCATACAATTTGATGCTACAAAGACGCTCACCCAGGGACAGTATAGCTTGGAGCGAGCCCAGCAGACATTCAAGTCCCTTGTGCAGATACATGAAAAGAATGGTTGGTTCACGCCGCCGAAGAAGGATGGCTAAGGCTTCTTTTGCTCAAGAGTTATACTATGTTTAAGTGCCGTCGTTCTCAAATTTAAACCTTTCCCAAATACTAAGACACATGTACCTGGACAAGCCCATCAGTGAGTATCAGCAATGGCAGGAGATGAAACGGAAACGGAACAGAAACATTAACAGTACACACAACCAGAAACAGGAGCAGATACAGATACAGAATCGAAGGCGCCATTCAAAAATTTACATTCATTTTCAACATACATACATACTACAAATAAATATATAAATCGTTCTTTGTTTTTATAAACATTTCTCATTTCAAAGTCTCAAAATCAAAACTTTGTAATAATTCCAATTTCCAATGTTTTGAACGGAAAATGGAGCAGAATATTATAAAGTGTATTTAAAATGCATTGCTCTGTAATTTTTTACTATTTATTGTGGTGTTGCCACAGAAAAATATGAGCACAAAGAATAATTCCCAAGTATTGGTAGTGTAAGAAGTAATTGACTTACCTTGCCATTTTGTTGATATCCCGCAGATGCTACTGAATTGTGTGTGTTGAAAATGCGTATGTGTATGTTGAAGCAGAGAGGCTAATTTGTTGCCTTCGCTGTGGATCTCGTTTTGCACGTCCTTGAATCAGGCTCGAAATGTCATTGAGTGTCTGCTGTGTCCTGGGGTGTGTGTTGGCATGTTTACAATGCTCAGGTCCTGGCCACAAACTAAATCAACATTTTACGGCATAAGGATGGCGAAAAGGAAGACAAACGTCAACAGTCGAGAGCCAGCGCCAGGAGTCCTTGCCAAAGCCAAAGCAAAGATAATGCTGATGATGCTGATGAAGCTCTGATGATGATTACCGCAATGCTATATCAGAGAGGCAGAGAGTCAACTTGGACCCAGCTACTATGCTACATCGTTTGTCTCTGTCCCTTATCTTAGACTCAGTCTTTTGGATATGGTTTGTGGAACTGTAGTATGTGAATTTCAGTTGATGCTGTTTGCTGCTTGCTGTTTGCTACCTTGCTGCGTGATTGAGTTTAGATTTATGCCTTAAGTGTTGCTTGGGGATTTGCCAGTTGGTCCTTTCCAGCGCTGTTTGACAGCCTATCCGGCGTATGCTTTATATACGTACGCACATATATAGATAAAGTATGTATGTATGCTATTTGTATTTGTATCTGTAGCTATTTGTTTGCATTGCCTTTTTCGCAAAACGTTTTGATTTGAGATTTTAGTCGAAATGATTCGAACGTTTTGGCTCTGTAAAAAGAAAGAATAACAAAAACATTTGTTGTAGTTGAAGGTTGATAGGCAAACACAAGGTCCCAAGGCAGCTCTGTGTGTGTGAGTGTGTGTCTGTGTGTGTGTGTGTGTGTGTAACTGTATATATTTTTCTTTATTTGATTTGCTGTTTTCCGTTTGCATTTACATTTACATAAGCATCAACATCATTAATATTGCAAAAGTATATCAATGTGTAAGCACTTTGCTTGCCCTCTGTGTGTGTGTGGCTGGGTGTGTGTGTGTGTATGTGTATAAGTGCCCTGCAGTAAATATCGTATTGTGGTAAGAAAACATTTTTTTTCAACATGATAAATTCAACAGCAGAAAACAAAACAAAGAACGTGATTTTTAGCAAAGTGCTGTAAGGCAAAAAGGTAGCGAAAACTGCAACAGCAGCATGCCAGCAGCACTTCTTTCTGCATGAATATTCAGTGGTCGTAGACTAGGATTCTTTTCAGTTACAGAAAATACAAAAAGTGATTTCAACAATTTACAAATATACAAAAATAATTGTTTAATTTCAGAAAACAATTTAGAGTAGCAATATAAACATGTACTGCAAATGTTACTACTTTTGTCATGTGTGCTGCATGACTCTTTTGTAGGGAACAAAATAAAAAAAAGTAATTTATGCAATTTACAAACTTGATGAAATTGAATCAAAGTTTTAAATAATCTAAAAGCCGAGGAAATTTAAATTTCCTGCTTTTTTTTTTGACTGGTTTTTCTTGTTTTTTTGTTGTGTGTTCGTTGTAAGCGCTTCCGTTATTTCATTTCCGTAACAAATTTTGATGTGGATTACATTTATCATACGTCCCGTGTGCTGTCACTTCAAACTTATACACACACACAGTCGAGACATAGACACACACATATGCAATCATAAATCTCTCATCTGAAAATTGCCATTCAAATGGCAAATGCAATAATAATTCCCAACTCAAACAACTTCAGCCCAAACTGGCAGTTTCGACAGCTTTCAAAGCACGGGCCGACAAGTTCATCCATTTTATTGTTTGTATGTGTATGTTGTTTTTGTTGTTGTTTTATGTTAGTTGTTTGCATTGTTTTTGGTTGCGTTTATCATGCTCAGGTTCATGATTGATTATAATACAGCGTATTGATTTTGCTGTGCTCGAAGGCAACTGCCTTCCTTGCCTTTCTATACTTTTCCAGCTAATCGACTCCGTGCAACTTGAGAAGCGTCTGAAGCGAATTGTTAAGGGCGTCAAAACAATGCATGTTCCTCCAGAACAAAAAAAAACACTTTCCCCTGCCGTACACCCAACCCCAATTCACGCCCCATTCACAGACGAACCCCACCAAAATGTACGGCAACACTTTTTTATAGCTTCCTGAGCAGCCAAACCGCCCGGCTTGTTGTTGGGCGGAAGGCGGGTTGCAGGGGCGTGTGTTATCAGCTGTTTGCTACTTGTGTTATGACTGTGGCGGAAATGTGCAGGGCCAACAAAACAGGAAGAAGGCGGCCAACGGAAGCGCCGCCAAGCAACACTAACACACTAACCGATAAAAATAAAAATAAAACTAACTAGCAACCAAAAAAAACCAAAAAATAAACACTTACTAGACGTATACGTAATACGACAGCCCCTAAAAAACAATGGCAACGCCGCTGCTGTCAAAGTAAACAAAAAAAAAAATGGAACTGGTCGCCGCCCCTTGCCAAACAATAGGCCAAAAAAGCCTTTGAGGCGCCGCTAGACAAATCGAACAAAAAAAGGCAAATATACAACGGTTGCCACAAACAAAGCCTTAATTAATAATATGGGTATTCCATTAAATTGTGAATAAATCTAAATCAATTCAACTAAACTGCCAAAATTCTATGAAGTGATTTAAGCCATTTTTCAAAGTTTTCATTTGAAATACTTAAGTATAAAAATTTGTATTTTAATGAAACTAAAAATAATTTAGAAAATTCAAGTAAATTTATAAAAACAGAGCCCTAATTAATAATATGGGTATTTCTGCATATATATCATATTTAGAATCATATAATAAACAAAACAATAAAAATTTTCGAAAAATTATTAAATAGTCTTTTTTCGCAAACCCAAAAAAATGAATATTGAATACACCAACTAAAATTTTATAAAAAAAATTTTGCAGGCATACCCTTAATGCAATAACGATTATTTCTATGTGCAAGTGCTGTGTGGCTTGTTTGAGGCCAAAAGGCGCTCCCTTTTTTGCTGGCCAGAGCAGCTGCCATGGTAAACAACAAACAGCGACTAAATCATGCACAAAGACACATACACTTTTACACACACACACACACACACATACATAGTATGACCATCCATAGTCACATTTGTGCGCGGTTGTCGCTTTGTTTGCCCCCTTGTCTCGCTTACTCTCTTGTGTCTGCCAACACAGCAAAATAACAAAGCACTCGCTTATTAGTATGCAAAACTGATAATCAATACTCAATACTCAATACTCATACTCAATAGTGTATATTCATGCTTATACTCAATGCTCAGCTCTAAAGTGCGGCTATTATAGCACATTTATGCTGGTCTTTTGCATATTTGCATACGTGTATTGGGGCACTTTGCAGTGTCCTTCGCTCTACTGTCTCCAGCTCCCTTTTTCACTGCACCTCTCTCTCCTCTGCTACTAAGGATCTTGTGTGCAAACTCGACTTTACTCGACTACTGCAAAATTTATGAAAAAAATATGGGTGTGTGTGTGTGTGTGTGTGTTGTTGTTGTATTAGTTGTTTGTATACAAACACCTCGACTAGTTCGGCGCAAACACATGTCCTGCGGGCAATATGCCAACACTTTAAATATACCATTTTATCAGCCTAAAGCTACAAACTCAAGAAATGTTAAGCTAAAGGAAATGTAAAAACATAGATAGTAAATAAAATGAGTAAGAAAATCAATCTTTGGTGTGAGACGAAGCATTAATACTCTTGCAGAGTTTAAAAGAATTAATATTTTTTTTTTTTCAGACAATAAAATAAAGTCCGATTGATATTTATACTCTTTTTTTAACTTTTTTGAAAAAAAAGGAAAAAAGAGTATATTGGGTTTGTGAAATGTCCGTCTGTCCGTCTGTCCGTCTGTCCGTCTGTCCGTCCGTCTGTCCGTCTGTCCGTCTGTCCGTCTGTCCGTCTGTCCGTATGAACGCAGGTTTTTTCCACAGTTTTGAAGCTAGAGCAACCAAACTTGGTATACATGTTGGTATATACCATAGGCAGACAAAGTGTCAAGATCTCCCCCCCACCCCCACCCCTTCCCCCACAAACCGCAAAAACCTATATCTTCCACAGTTTTATAGCTAGAGTAACCAAATTTGGCACAAGGGCTACTTATCACATCCTTCATTGATCTGGCAAAAAAAAATTCGGCCACGCCCACCCCCGCCCCCACAAATAGGCAAAGTCTGTATCTCCCCCACCCCTTTAGCTAGAATCACCAAATTTTGCAGGTTGAATTCTGTTGCCCTATTTAATAGATTGGATAAAAATATTTTTGCCACGCCCACCCCCGCCCTTGCAATCAAGCAATGTTTGTTTCTCCCAAACCTGTAGAACAGGCCCAACCAAATTTTTATTGATGGCAAAACTTTAAAGATTTGAGCAGAAATTCAATTGCCACGCCCACTGACTCCGCAAAGAGGCGAAAAAAAGAGTATATCGCAGTCGGGTGCATCCGACTGCAACGTTCTTACTTGTTTTTATCTAGTTTTGATCAAGGCATAATAAATGGCGATATCTTTAATAACAGTTTTTCTAGAACTCATTTTTTAAAAATTTTGATCAAATTTGGTAAACTGATAAAAACTATGATGAAGCTTTGAAAATTTGATCTTTTTTCTACCGATCGTTCCTATGTGCAGTAATTAGGTATGGTGATACGATTTTGATTAAATTTAATCAGGACAGACAGACGAACATTTTTGATAGGAATAGAAATTATTAGCTGTTCTGAATTTCAAACATCGATGGAAAATTGAATAGAAAGGATGAAAATTAGGAATAGAACAAGAAGCATTGACGCTTATCTTTAAAATCGAAATATAAACCAAAAATCAAAACCGATTTGTAATGAAATGTTATCGAAAATGGGAACAGGCCTGATGTATTCGGTCAAAAGAACCTTATTCAATAGCTAACATATTTGATGACAAAATTATAGTACTCTCAGCAAGTGTATTACTAAAACTGCAATTCAAACGAATTTAACCACGGGGTAATTTCACTAATAAGACATATAAATATTGCAAATTTAAATTTATAAGATTGCAAATAGGCTATTAATTTCATATACATATATATACTCGTATGTTTATATATTGTGACAAATTAACAGAGTGCTTTTAAAATCATTATTTTGCAAAATGTGTATAATCATTAATAGCTTCGGGTATTTAGTTTAGTAAGATTTGTTTAATGCGTAATTTAATTTTGTGTATAATTAAACAATTGATATAAAAAACATTTCAAATTTTAAGTTAGAGTTAAGTTAAATTCATAAAATGGGGAATATTATTCTTATGCCTAATTGCACAATGAAAATTAGCCAATTGAGTTCTTTGGAATGATTTTCTAAACTCTTTTCAGTTTGCTACCATTTGTAAGCTTAATCTGAAGATTCTTAGCTACTGGGCTATAAATACTTATCATATCGTAATATTGCTTCAGAAGTTCTTGATTAAAAAAAATATGCATTTCAATTTCTAGTTATAACTTAAAAGTACCTTAAATTTTTTGCCACAGCCTTAAGCCACAACGGAAAACTGAATATAAAAGTGTGAGAACATAAGCTTCAAGGCTTAGTCTAGATGACTGATAGACCACACATAAACACATAAGGATCATGATTTTATCGATTTGACTCTTAAACCTTTCAAAACTGAACAATCTGGCAAAGCTGCAGGCGTCGCATATATATGTATAGAGCTAATGCCAGCTTATTGCACCTTAAATATATAGGCAGGCACACACACACAAACATACACACGCACACTTACACTTGTGCATGTTGAGGCTGAGCCGCTGAAAACGTAGCATACTTATGTGCGCTCTCATTGTACAATAAGACGCTTAATAATAGTAACGTGCTACGTGCAAATGGCCACAGCATGTGATAGACATAGGCACAGCCCAGTTAACACACACACACACACACACATAGACGACAAACATCAAATATGGCCCCAAGTGGCCAGGGCCAAGAAATGAAACCGAAGCCAGAGTTGGAGTTGGAGTCGGACTCGTGGTTGTAGTTGGAGTTGAAGGCGATTCTGGAAATGGGTTTTGAGTTGATGTTGTTGTTATTGTTATTGTTCTTGTGTATATGTGTGTGTGTTGTGGTGTGTGCGAGCTTTTGCTTTTGTTTTTGTTGATGTAACTGCTGTTTTTTTATAATTACTTGCTATGCAGGTTACGCCGTGTGTTTGTGTGCGTGTGTTGTGTATGTTTTGGCATTGTTGTTAAGCACACATAACGGTAATTTAATTAACATACATTCACACAAATACACACACACACACAGGTAGGTAGTATGTGGAACGCTTTGGGGCATTGTTACACTTACAAAGTGATTGACGGGTTTGCCTCTGGCAATCGATATTATAATTAAAGTTTTTTTTTAGTTTTATATTATAATTAAATACGCGTTTAATAGTTTTAAGCTAGCTTAATATATGCCATTAATTTGATTAATATATATGTATATATTTTTTATAAGATTAAATTAATAGAATTTTATTTATATTTTTTATACGCGTTTAAATAACTAGACATCAATTAAGCATTTTTTGTTATTATTTTAAATATATATTATATATTATTTAAGTATATAATATTTAGGTAATATTTTAAACAACGCAACACACAAAAAATGATGCCAAAATAATGAATATATTTTTGGTAAGACGCAAAATTGTCAAAAGCGCGCACATGCCGCCGGAAGTTGCACGTTGCACGTAGCACGTTATGCGACCAAGACGACAAAACAACCGTTACGTGGCGCGTATAGCGAACGAATAACAAACTAACATTGCCACAGGACTTGCTACTAAAATGCTTGCTACAACAAGTACGCCCAACAGTGTTGCCGTGCTGCAAGTGACGCATGCGCAACAAACACTGAGCGCAAGAAGTTTTACTGCCTTCTGACGAACATCTGTGTTTTTGTTATGCTTTGGCATTTGGGCGGAAGGGGGGAGCATGGCACTGTTTGCGGCTACTAAGACATTTTCCGGAAATGATGACCTGTGTGTGAGAGTGTGAGAGTGTGTGTGTGCGTGTGCGTGTGCGTGTGTGTTTGTAACAGTTATTTCAATTAAATGCAAGCGGAGTGTGGTATAGTTTTTGGTTTTTTGGGCTGCTTTGACAATTGCCAAATAATTGGAGCGGCAATGACAAACAGGATGACAGGACACGTTTCGCTTTTTGCCGTTTCGCAAATGAAATTTAAATGACAAACATGCAAAACTTATGAGCGCCGGATATGCAGCAGGCGCAGCGGAAGACAAATTTTATGGCTTTATACTTATTGCGGCAACGAAAGTTAATAGCTGTTCTGAATTCCACAAAACGAGCCAAGTAATCGCTTTGAAAAGTTAAAGTCTATGCCAAGTTAGACATTAAAATATAACAAAAATAATTATAAATATAACTTTGTAATACTTTTCAACGCTTTTAAGAGCAATTGTCAAATAATATATTTAATTTTTTTCTAAAATTTAGTATTGAAAAGTAAAGCCTATTTCATTCGAATTTATTATAGTTTTTGTTATCGATAATTTAAATAAAAATACAAAATCATCACTTTTCCAGTTTTCACTATTGTCAAAATTTCTATAAACTCTCAGTTTTCTATTATTAAACGTTAATTCCATCCAAATTAAAGGGCAAGTGAATTTAATCCGAATATTCTTGTCAAGAGTGAAAATGAAAGCATTTAAAGGAAATTCTTTTTAACAAAATCTTGCTGAAATTGAAGAATTTTTATAATTCACTCTTAAAAATGTTTCCAATAATAGTTTATTAATGTTAACAAGTAAGAACGTTGCAGTCGAGCTCACCCGACTGCGATATACTCTGTTTTCTGTACGTAAAAATTTTTTTCTCCAATCTATCGAAGAGTTCAAATGGAGTCATACTGCAAAATTTGGGGTTTCTAGCTATAAGGGTGTAGGAGATACAGGTTTAGCTCATTTGCGGGGGTGGTAGTGGGCGTGGCATATTTTTTTTTGGCAGGTCGGTCAAGGGTGTGGTCACTAGTCTTTATGTCAAATTTGGTTACTCTAGCTGTAAAACTGTGGAAGATATATGTTTTTGCGGTTTGTGGGGGAAGGGGTGGGGGTGGGGGGGAGATCTTGACACTTTGTCTGCCTATGGTATATACCAACATGTATACCAAGTTTGGATGCTCTAGCTTCAAAATTGTGGAAAAAACCTGCGTTCATACAGACAGACGGACAGACAGACGGACAGACGGACAGACGGACATTTCACAAACCCAATATACTCTTTTTTTCCATTTTGGAAAACAGAGTATAAAAATATATATATAATTATTATAATTATTAATATAATTATGTATAAGAAAAAGTACTAAATAGTTTTAGAACTAATTTATAATATACTGCTGCTTATTTACTGATCTCTTCCATAAGCTATTCAAATGGTATTAAAGATGAAAGCAAAAACATTCCGATCGGAATTCGGAACACCAAAGCGCAAAACGTTTGGAACTGATTCGTTTTGACCTTTTTTTTTTGTAAAACGTGCGGAATGCGGAACAGGCCTGATTAAGTCTCAAAGCCATACACACAGAGATGCACACACAAACACACACACACACACAGGTACACACACACACACACAGGTAAACACACACAGGCACACACACTGCTGTGCTTAATGTCAAGGTTTTTTGGCTGCTGTTCAAAATGCGCTGGCACGTGGCCATTTGCCACAGCAAAAAACTCTTGCCACCAAGTTGCCTGGCGCGCCTTGGCAACTAAGCCCAGTTGCAAGCAGCAAGCGGCAAGCAGCAGGCAGCAAGGCGGCAGCCACCAATCACGACACTCTCTGCCACTTGCAGCGCATGAATGGACACAAAAAAGAAAAGCAGCAAAAACAAAAAAAGAAAATGTCGCGACGTTGCTTGCAACGCTTATCCAATGTCAAGTGCATGAGAGCAATTGGCGTAGCTGCCATGGCAGTAGGGAGCTCTATTAAGGGGGCATAGTGCTGGCAAAAGGGGGTTTCAAGGGGATGCCTGCATTTAACATGCAACGTTGGCATGTGGCATTAAGCCCAATGTTGGCTGCAAGTGACCCCAAAATGAACGGAAATGGCAGTATCTATATTTTATGTGTCATCGATTTCAACACGTCTCCCTTCCCCCTTACCAACCACCCACTGCTATTCATGCCACACTAGTATTTCAACAGTCCATATAATGTTTATGCATATTGCTTTGAAATCAATTTGTGCTCTGCAATTTGTGCTAATTTGTCGAGTTCGTCCTTTGATTGGCCCTGCACTGCACAATGTCAGCAAGGATATGCCTATTAAATACTAATTTAACATTACACTGGCATAAAAATGAATTCAAATTATTTCCAGCAATTGTCCAATCGTACTTATTATAGTCATTAGACTATCGATAATCTGTTTAGCAAAACTAACACGAAAAGGGTAAGCCTTCAAAGTTAACACACGTTGGGGATAATGTGTAGAAAATTTGTATAATGATTTTTATAAATTGATATGGTCCATGCATTCAAAACAATGTTTTCCAAAGGCTCAAATTTGGTATTTTATATTCTAATTTCCATATGCTTATAAAATAATAAGAAACTTTAGAATCTAAAGTTTAGATATCTTCAAATAAATAAATACAATTTTGAAATTCAAGTCTTTGTTTTAGCTATAGATATTTGTATTTGAATAGGATGTTTATCTGTCATGAATATGGTTACGAATACAGAAGCTACTTAAAACGCACTGCTTGCAGCATGCTGCTTGCAATGCACTGCTTGCAGAATTTGTTTCCGTGTGTGTGTATATAATTGCATGTGTACTAGTTATATACAGGTCAATTCCCATTTCCGATTCTGAACAAAACATTCGCTATCGAAACTATATCGAATATCGATGGAAATACAGTTTTAAAAGTTTTGCTTTTGAGACACTGCACTATGGGAAATATTTCCATTTTCGGGTATTTAGTCATTTTGTCTAAGTATTAAAATTAGTTTTTTTTTTGTGTAACATCTAAAGAAAAGTTCGAACTGTAAGGTTGAGAGCCAAAAATGTTAAATAACAGTCTAATGTTAAACCTAACAGCTGTTAAAATCAGCAGTTGTTTTAGAAAACACGTGGTTCAAGATTGCAATAATTTTGCAGCCTATTTTCAAATTGTCAATACAGCAAAACAATTTTTTGTGAAATTTAAAATGGATGCCAATTATACGGGCTTGTACTATGTGTTGGTTGTACTTATATTTTGTATTTGTGTGTGCTCTATTAATATTTTGTAAAATTAGCAAATGTTCTCAAAGGTAATTTCCTGGAAATAAATTTCAAGTTTGCGGAGACATATAAAACGATGATAATGGTCGATAAAAGTAAGTCCAACTGTATGTCGTAGAGCCATTAATTGGGATTGAAGGCAGTTTATCTCAATGTGCACTTTTCCGCACAATTTTGCGCAAATTAATTTTTTCCAGGTGCAGATCATGGAAAATACTATACTTCCTTCGGCGAAGAAGCGTCTGAATCACGCGTTTTTCAAGACTTTGTTCTAGAGCTATCTTGACACAGATCCTTCTCCATATTGCAGGTAGTACCTATAGTTGAATTGGCCAGATCGGGCCACTATAACATATAGCTACCATAGGAACGATCGGTTGAAAATATGTTTTTGTACCAAAAACTTTTGTGTTTTTCAAAATATCTCAACCAAACTCACTATATCTAAGATAAAGCACGTTCTACACATATTGACAAAATTTTATCAAAATCGGACCACTATATCTTATATCTGCCATGGGAGCAATCTCTTGAAAATGGGCGGTGACCCGCCCACTTTTCCAAAAATGTTTCTGAGATTGTACATAGCGTTAATAAAAAACCGAATCAAAAAATCTTGCATAGCTAGAAAGTTATTAAAAGTTATTATTAATTAATACCCGAAAAATTCGAATTTTCCCCATAGTGCACTGGAATGAAAAGTATTCGAAAGTGTTTCATTCGAAAACAGAAACACAATATCAATAATGTTTCGGAATGAAAAGTTGTCCGAAATGGGAACTGACCTACCTAACAGAGAAAAGTTGCTGCGCTGCCGCTCTGCTACCCAATAAGAAAAAGTGTTTCCCAAGTAGTGCTTCTCGACTACAACTTTGTTCACCTCGATATAGTTTCAAACGTATGAAGCTTTTAGTTCCCTTTTATACAGGGACTAAACACTAGTTCGAAACTTGAGAGCCGATTTTTGTGTGGGGAGTTGTATATTAAATTCGTAAGCCACTTGGGACTTATTTCTAGTTTCCTTTTCTGAATTAAGAGTTAAAAAGGCCATATTGCACGTCAGGTGGCGTTCGCGGAATTGATATTCAAGAGCAGCGTTGGATTAGTTTTGTGTATAAACTTATTTTTTTATAGCAGCTATAGATCTGTTTGCAAAATAGATTGTCAGCGCAGCAAGCAACAAATTTAATGAACTTCTTGTAGAGGAGAAAGAAGTTTCAACTAAAAATGCATTTTTTCACTTCTTGCTGGGTAACTACATTATGTTCAACTGAAGAATTTTTACTTATTTCATGTGATATTTATTCAATGCGTACTATTCCATTAAACTTAAAAAATAATTATAAATTACAATATAATTACAAAAATGTGTTGTTGCGTTTTAGTTTCTATCAACTTGTTGAATGAGTAATTCTGATTATACCATAAAAAAACGCTTCATAAGGTTAAAACTTAGGACTAACTTAAATCGATAGCTGCCAAATTTTGTGGTTGCCCAGTATATATAATTAAATCTTAAGGAACGAACATAGTATAATGTATCTTTTTTTTTTTGAATTTGTTGGCCATGGAGTGGTATGAAATGCCGGACTCCTTGCCACAAACTCAATACTTAAATTGGATGGGGCACAAAAAATGCATACATCAGTTAATAAATTATAAATACAATTAAAAACTTAAAATAAAATTATGAAGAGACATTAAACAAGAACACAATGGCTTTCAACTGTTGTTTACCACGTTTTTGGCAAACTGAAAACACCATAACGTTCATGGGCATCCACGCCGCGCACAGCAAAGAAATATCGCTGATTCTCTTGAAACTGATTCAGTGTAACCGCCATGGGCAGCAACATGGCCTTGACATCGCCTACATGACGCCACGAGTCGGTGGTGGGTTCACTGCTGGTCTCCTGGTACGCGTAAATCTGATAGGTTACACACTCGGCAAACCTACTGCCCGTATCCTCCAGCGTCCATGAGATGACTATGCCCGAATCATGCAAACTGATTCGTATAACTGGCCGCGATGGTGGCAACTTCCAGTCCGGATGAAAGGTCTGCGGGGGCGCCAATGGCAATGCAGCGGGATGCGAGAAACGCATTCGACCTGTACTACTCGGCGGCGTATTCTCCGAACGTATTTGCATGGTCACATTGCCCGTCGAATTCCGCTGAGCTGTTAATGAAAATAATGCTGTTAATAGTGTTTCAAAAGTTGAAAGTAATGTTTACACGTACCACGCATCTTGCAAATCTTTTGTATTCTTATCATCAACACAACTAAAGCTTATTCAGTTCTTAAAATGTACATCTGTATTGACTCTAAGGATTTTTTATCAGTTTTTCTTTTCTTTTACTCCTTTGTTCTTCATTTTTATGAAAAAAAAGGAATATTATAGTTAATAGTTTCTGGTCTAGTATTTTAATTTTTTGGTATTTTGTTCTCTTTAATCACATTTATATCTTTATATAATCAATTTTAGTTTATTATGATCCAATTAATTTTCTTTTTTAACTTTCTCTAGCACTATTTAAACAAGTAGCTTACTGTCAATGGCAGTCCAAGCTAGTGAAAAAGCATCTCGCAGGGAACGAAAGGCTAAATATATATGTAGTAATAGCTATAGCTCATTTGTGAATACAATTGAACAAAAATTAGGAAATCGGAAAATTTAGTTAAATTCACTTCAATGTTGCTATTTTCACTTTTGCGGATTGAATTCACTTGCCTAGTGTTTAGTATTATCATTGAGATAAGATTTAATAAACCAGCTCAATGGAAACAATGGAAATCAAATTCACTTTAGCAAACTTTGCCGAATGTGGATACCGGAGTACAAAAATTTTTGTTAAATTTTACCCAAATCAAGCACTATTTAAACATTTCAAACATATTTTTTAAAGTTCTCAAGTTTTTTTCACTGCTACAAATATTTTGCACGTGTAAACTAAATTAATTTTGAATCTGTATTTAATTACCTTGCCCATTGTTGTTCACAATCTGCCTGGATACGGCATTGGTACGTGGCATATTCATGGGCGACACACGCACCACGCTGCCTGCAACCGGACGAGCCTGTCCAGCGGCCGCTGTCTGCATGCTGCGCTTAGCTGCAGCATTTGCGGCAGCTTGACGCAGCCGCGCGCTGACCTCCGCCGCAGCAGCAACAGCGGCAGCCACATCATCCTCATCAGTCAGATCAATTACCTTCTCTTTGGGCTTAGCTGGCGCCAAGCTGGGTTGACCAAAACCAGCGCCGCTTTCTGTGGTATTTGACATGGGCACCGAGACGGTGGGAATGGCACGCGTCTTGTTGCTGACGTTCATAGGCGGCTTGCCGGGACTGCGTCCAATGCGTACGCTAAAAAAAAAGCAAAAGTGGAACGCGTTACTAAGGAGACATGGGATTAAGTTAAGGATTACTTACGGCATGGGCTGTTGTTGTTTTTGCTCTTGTTGTTGCTGTAGTTGTTGAAACTGTTGCTGCAGTTGCTGCTGCTGTAGTTGCTGCTGCTGCAGTTGTTGCTGCTGCTGCTGTTGTTGTTGCAACAGCTGCTGTTTCTGTGCAGCCGTATAGCCGGTTCCTTGTTCCTTGCTTGGAAGATTTCTGTATGTGCCACGCAGCCGCATGGTTGCCGCAACTGTGGCAGCAGCAGCTGCAGCCGCTGCCACTGCTGAACTCTGCGTGCTGTTGCCACCCGTGTGCTTGGACACATGATTTGGTCGTGCTGCGGCAGCGCTGGCGGTTGATGTTTGTGTGCGTTGCACGGCCTGTTGGCTGCTGCTTGGCGTGTTGCTGTTGTTGACGGGACGCTGTGGCGTAACCTTTTGTAGGCAGCCGCGACGCTGATTGGAACTGTTGCCCGACTGTTGTTGTTGTTGTTGCCTCTGCTGCTGTTGTATTAGTTGTTGCTGCAGTTGCTGTTGCTGCTGTGGCGTCTGTGCAGCTGTTCGCTGCCCATTGCCACGCATGGGCATACGCAAAGGCGGCATTACGGCGGCCTTTGGTGGCGTTATGCTTAACTCTGGCGTTGTCATACTGCCCGCAGTATGACGCACTTCGTCGCTGGGTTTCTTCATAAGCGTCATGCCCACCTTGTAAAGGTAAAAAAAATTGATTAGTAAATCATGTGCTTAATTGAAAAAAGCAGTTAATAAACTGATGAATCGGCATTTTCCGTTAACAAATGAGTTATAAAATTAATTTATTTGCTGAAATAGCAAATCTTCTATTAGAATTTTTGAAAAATTCATTTTTAGTTTATATTTTTTTGATTTATTTTATTTTGTTTTAATCGGTCCAATTGAATTTTTTTATTGTTTGTCTTTTACAAAAAAAAAAAACAAGAAGTTATTTCTTGTCAGAAAACTTTCGCATTTGAAACTTAATTTTCACTGACTTTTTCTAAGACAGCTATAATATATACTCTTCCAATTTTGATAAAACTTTGTCAATTTGGTTAAAACATAATAAAATTGAGTACCAGCGAAATATCTGTGTAACCAAAAAGTTTTTCAAGCAAAAACTAATTTTTGTAATAGATTATTTCTATGGCAACTATAATATATAGTCTTTCGATTTGAATACAATTTTGTCAGCATGTCAAGAACATACTTAAACACAGAATAGCTGAGTTTGGTTAAAATGATTTAAGAAACAAAAATAGTTTTCATACTAAAACTCATTTCTCAAACGATTGTTCCTATGGCGGCCATAAAATATAGTATACGGACAGACAGACGAACTTGGCTAGTTCACCTCGGCTGATGATTAAAATTAGTTAAACTATAAATGTTTTAGTTAATTGTCTTATTAGTATGCCCACCTGCAGACCAACGGCACGCGTTATGCGTACAGGTGCCGTAAATTGTGCATTCTTGATTTCCAGATCCTTGAGCACACGTTTGTGCACTGTTTCCAGATCGAGAAACTGCTTGGATACTTCGGCTATTTTGCGGCGATAGTTGGCCAGTGTGACCTCATGTTTGTCCACCTGGCGTCGCACTTCCGCAAAGTCACTCTTCACCAGCATGCTCTCGACGACCTTTTGGAGCACCAGCTCCTCCAGATCGTGCCGCGTCATCTTGTCAAAGCTCTTGCGAAAGCCCTTGACAAAGTCCAAACGCAGCGGCTTCACATCGCTCTGCAGCTCCGGTTTGGGTTTTAAATCGATTGGCGCTGTTTTTGTGTCTTCCAGTTTTTGTTCCTTCTTAGGCGTCGCTGCCGCTTCTTCCGACTCTTTGGTCGTATTGTGTGCATCCAAGTCAATTTGCAATGTCCCTTCGTTGGAGCTAGTAGAGTCGTAACTGTTTCTTTTCAGCTTTTTACTTGGCGTTTCCTCCTTCTCCTCCGCGACCAGACTGTGCCCGCGTTTGGAAATTGTGGCTGTAGCTTCCTGCGGTTCCTTGGTGCTGCTTGAACAATTGCTAGTCTCGGATTTGTCCTCAATGCTTAGGCGTATGCGCTTGACCGCTGGCATATCCGACTGCTGCTCATCCTCCGTATCGTCGGCAATCATTTGCACATCGTTGTCTTCATCGTGCTCGGCAGTGGGTTTTGGCTCAACGGCGGATTTGGATTCAGCTTCGGGCTTAGCTGCGGGCTCAGCTTTAGTCTCAACTTCCTGTTCAGCTTCGGGCTCAACTTCGGGTTTATTCTCCTTTTCAGCATCGGCTTTCTGTTCCTTTTCATCCTCTTGATCAGTTTCCTCGTCTTTGTTTGCGGCTTTTGGCTCAGCTTCCGGTTCGGGTTGCAACAAATTACTCGAGTTGCTATTCACATCATCGCTAGTGTTGGCGCCTTCTTTCAGCTTGCCCGTCGCCTTCAACTTCTTAAACTGATCACAGGCATTGTCCGAGTTATCCTGCAGCATAGCTGCATTCGATTCGTCATCGTTTGTTTGCTTAGTAGGCGAATCTGCGTCTTTCTTTTCTGTTGTTACTTCATCCTCGTCCTCGGACACTAGCACCACTTCATCTTCTTGCTGCTTAGCTGTGTTTGTTTTAGCCATTTCCTTGACAGCTTCTTGAGTTGGTTTTGTAGCTGACTTTTCGATGGGCTCAAAAAAAATGACTTCGTCATCCGATTCCGTTTCCTTATCCTTTGACACAGTTACAGTTTTTTTTGATTCTGATGTTTTTCTCGACGCTGGCTTTTTACTTTTATCATCTTTTTCATCCTTTTCATCCATATTGTCATTCGACTCAGTCTCCATTTCATTATTTGTTTCATTATTCTTCAGCACTGCTTTCTCGTTTGTCTCTTTATCTGTCTCCAATTTATTCGCCTCTGATTTGGCCTCAAGTGTTTCAACAGATTCATTTAGCATATCATCAAAGCTTATGTCGTTTAACTCTTGTGTGCCTGTTATTTTAAGCATCTCAATTTCTTTATCTTTTGGTTCTTCAGCGATCAACTTTGGCTCATCCACCTCCATTTGTTCATCTGTTGCTGTTTCTCTTTCTGTTTCTTCTTCCTCGGTTGCAGTTAGCTCTTCGTTTTCTGCAGTTTCCTCTTCGTTGGCTGCAGTTTCCTCTTTGTTGGCTGCAGTTTCCTCTTCATTGGTTGCAGTTTCCTCTGTTTCCTCACCGTTGGTTTCTGTTTCCTCTTCGTTTGTTGCTATTTCCTCTTCGTTGTTTTCTGTTTTTTCTTCCGTTGAGTTATCCTTCTTAGCTACATCAGTTTCAGCAATTGAAATCTCCTTTGTTTGGTCAATTGTTGCATCGCCTTCCAGTAACTCATCAGTTGAGTCCAGATCAATAATTGATGCATCTGTTTTTGCCTTTTCACCATTATTATCTTCATCTTTTTCACATTCGCCCTCATCCGAGGTTATGTTTTCTAAACCATTTTTGCTCTCTTCGTTGATCAACGGTTCTGCAACAGATTTTTCCGAAAATAAATCAAATTCATCGGAGCTCGAAATATTTTCCAATGCATCCATGAAGACTTCATCATTGGAGTTATTTAAATTTGTTGTCGTTGTTTTGACTGCAGTCATATCGAGCTTTTCATTATTTTGTGTTTCACATAATAAGTCCGACTCTTCTTCTAGTTTATTATCAGCTTCAAGAAGATCAGTGTCCTCCACAATATCATCCACGTTGTTTTCCTTTTGTTCTTCTTCCTTTTGCTCTTCTTCTGCATTTATTTCTTTCACTTCTGTATTATCGATATCAGCGTTACTTTCTAAATGGTTATCGATATCATCTGCGACTCCTTGAATTGCCTGTTCTTCCTCTACCTGCTCATTTGATTCTTTAGGTTCACAGTCCACAATCGAACTTATTTTGTCCAACAGCGCATCTAAATCGGTGCCTGCATCACGCTCCTTAGTGAGACCGGAGTCTGAAGTTTCAGCGATACTATCGATAGGCGATTTCATCTCAATATCTTCATCCCCTAAACTACCATTAAGTAGTTCTTCCATATCATCTGTTGATTTGCGGCTACCCACTTTTTCTGCAATACCTGCTAAAAAATAAAAAACAATTTAATCCTTGTTTATAGATTTATTGATTTGCTACATACCAGGGCTGGTAAGTTTAGCTTCCTCATCCTCGAGTTCCGCTGCAATGCTTCTCATTAATTCATTTTCCGTTGGCAGCTCCTTTAATTCCACATTTTGTTTTACTTCCATCATATTTGCGCGCTTTTTATTTGATTTATTTCTTTACTGGGAACACATTGAACTGCAAGCAAAGGAAAAGAAGAAATAAATACACTTCGCCATTTAATTCGGTTTCATTAATGATATGGCAACACTGCAGCGACTATGTGGCAACGCTGCGACAAGCACGCTATCATACCAACTGACTCCCCGTTGTAAAAACGTTCGGCTGAGTGGAAACTAATTAATGTTTACAAGCTGCCATTTTTTTTTTTACCAGTTGAAAACTGATTAACTTTCTGTTTCAAAATTTAAGCAGCGTAAAAAGCTTTTAGCATAAAAGCTTTGCGCAAGCTTTGGTTGTACTTTCTGGCATCAATTAAACTGAAAGTGTTTAATTTTGAAACAAAATTTTTTGGCTTTATATCAAAAACCCGGCTTGTCACTTCCCTCCCCTCCAATCCATAAACATTATTTCATCAAAATCATAAAATTAATTTAAAAGCAAAAATAAAAATTAAAAAAAAAAAATAATTAAATCTAAATTTCTTCTTTTATTTTGTCAACAATGTTGATATACCAAAAACTCCAATAATCCGAAAAAATATCGAATCGAAAAACAAATGACCTTTCGTCTGGCGGCTTACGTTATTTCGATTTTAGTATGTATCTATGTGTGTACGTTGTACAACAACAACTAGCTAACCGGTGTGCTTGTTAGTTCGTCGGTCGGTCGGCTCGTCGTTCGCCCGAACACCAAAACAACAACAACAACGACGATGAAAACAACAACAACATCGACGACGACAACAACAACAGCTGCTACAGCAACATGACTGCAGCAGAAACGCAAACCGAAAGCAAAGCAGACGATTGGAAAAAAAGCGTGCATAAAGCAGGAAAGCATGATAAACGATTGGAGCTGATGAACAAGCAAAAAGGGAAAAGTTATATGCAAATGTTTGTTGGGACGTTAAATCTAAAGCGATTTTCTATATAAATGTTAAGTTTATAACGTTTGCTAACAAATTTGAGGTTAGATTGAAGCTGGTACCCTACAATTTTATATAATTTAATATTATTAGAATAATACAAACCTCAAATGAGCCGAGTTAAGTTGAATTGATTATTACACTATATATGTATATGTATATATATACTATATACGATTTAGCTACACTCAAAGAAATCAAAATATTTGACTTGATTTCTTTGCGAGTTCAAGGCAACACTAAAACAGTGTCCGAAGTGAACGCGAACGCGAAGCAAAAAAAACCAGCTGACAGCGAGACAGAGAGCGAGTGAGACTGAGATTAAGAGAACAATAGCGCTGAGGAGAGAGAGCGAGCGAGAGCTCCAGCGAGAGAGCAAGCTAGCTGAGTTAGGCGGCGTTTCAGGGCGTGTCAAATTGGGTTGATAACACTCGATAAGGTTTTTCTTCCAAACATTTTTAATGATAATATGTACTTTAACATCTTCAATAAGCGACCTTTGGTTTGATGTTACGTGACGTCATGGTTTATGACAAATAAATAAATATATAAACGTTTTGCACACTGTGCAGTTGATGATGTTGGATTGTTCCTATAAGTGATTAGGGGTTTCATATATGTAGCTATATAGCCCTATGTATATAATAGGGCTTCTGTAACAAGTTGGCAGCCCTGCAGTGAAACTGAAGATAAGGGACTTCAGGGGCAAGGGGTGGTAAACGAAAATAGCTATTGCTGTTGCAGAGGGGATCTTCGACAATGGTTATTAGTTTTCCATTCAGTTCCGATATAAAAAAAAAAAACAAAGGCAAAGTAAAAGTAACGCTGCTTTGAAAATTTTGCAGTTTACAAATGAGCAACGCTGCGTGTTGTGCGAGCGAGAAATAAAATGCGTGTGTGCTGTAAGCGTAAGAGAGATGACTCTATGGCACATTGTGGTTTGTCAAGGGGGGGCACCCCAAGGGGGATAATATTTTTTACAGAAAATAATGTCAAACCATGGAAAACGTAATTTGAAAACGAAATCATATAAACCAAAAAACTTAAAGCAGACGTAAAAAAGCAAATAAAACGCAGGCTATTCAAAAGGGGGCGGTTGGGTATAGGAGGGGGCGAGCGGCAGGGGTAAGGCGTGTTGTGCCAATTGTGCGCTGAATGGAGATCCGCAGGTTTAGGACTTAGGAACTGCAATTTCTGTTTTTGTGTGCGTTTTTTGCCTAGGACTTTTGGCAGGATACCGGTTTAGTATCAGGTCGTAGGCTTAGGAGAACGAGACAGAACGAGAGAGTAAGAGCGTAACAAGAGAGGGAGCGTAGCGTAATTTCGACGTTTATACGAGGTAAAAATATGCATATATAGGTACAGACATACAAACATCTATTACAATTATACATACATACATATGTATCTATATGTAGAAAATAATATGAAGAAAGAAATAATAAAATAAAAGTTTGCAATAGCGTCCCAAACACGACGAGACAAAGTCGTCGTATTATAACGACCGAGAGCCGTACCGAAAGATACAGATACAGCAGCACAGTGCAAAAGCAACAACTAAAACAGACGCAAAACGAACAAATTTTTGAGGCGTCGGCAGCCATATGTATTTTGTTGCATTATGTATCGGAAAAAACAGGTCTTTTGCTTGGATTTGGAAGATATAAATCATTATGTTTTAGTTTCCAAATATTATGATTATGTTTTTTTTTTAACCCAACCTCCCCTACCTCTGACTCTCTACCCCCTACCACTTTCTACCCCCTTTTCATGCACAAATTTTTCGTTTTAGTTCTCATCTTTTATGTTTGCGCTTTAATACTAAGCAAACATTAATTAAATATATTTGTTTTAAAACAATGTTCCTGATAAATGTGTTCTGCATAGGCACATTTTGTATATCAAAAGTACTCATGTTTGGACCTGTTTGAGAGTTATGCCTATTATAGCTGTTTCGCTCTCGCACACACACACATACATACCTGCGTTTGCTTAAGTGGCAAAGTGTGTGTGTGTGCGCGTGTATGTATAACAAGGTTTATATGTGTATTTATTTTTCAGCGCACATTCTTTTTAGGTTACGTATCGATTTTGATGTTAAGTTAGGTTAGGTTGAAAAACATCTAAATTTCGGAAAGTATTACGACTATATGGGTCTTAAACTTCTTAGAAGTCGTCAACTTAAAGTTCTACCTAACGATCCTAGACAACGGCGCTTCACTTGCCACGTACTGCAAAGTTGCAAACAGCAAACGTAAAAGCAAGCAAGGCAACAATTTAATTTTTTGATTGCACATTTTAATGTTTTTAGGGCTGTCGTGCATCTCAAAAGACACCAGGTTGGCTTAAAAGTTGCAATGTGCATATATGCATGGACGTAAAATACGCATATAATTATCATTAATAGTAGGGTTGCCATTGCAACAATTGTAATACAACAGTTGCAACTTTTGTCATGCAACAATTGCAGCAACAGTCATCATCATTTGACCAATGCACACTATCATGACCATAGCAAAAATATTCTATAGAAAACAAAAAAAAAAACTGCCAGCACCTGACAACCCTAATCATCCAAACAAACGCAAAAAAATTATAAATCTGCAATATAAAAGTAATGTCAGTGGGGTGAAAACAGTCTACAACTAATACATGTACACCTGTGACGTTAATAATGTTGCAAGAATAAATATAATCATAATGGTATAGTAATAGTGTTGCGTGGTTAACAAAAGTTTTTCGTCAATGCTTAACATGTACTTACCAACTACAATACTTTTGATATCTTAACTTTTGTTTTGATCTTAAAGTTTTTTAAAACATGCCCTATTTGCTTTCAATTGAATATTAAATAGTTTAAACGGTTTTTAGTCGATTTGTTTACACCGTATAGTGGACTGACGCCCTGAACAACTGGAATACCAAACACAGACTAAATCTGTGGCAGACAACAACAATTGTGAATTACTGCGAACTAGTTTAATTGCTGGTGGTTCCAATTCAAGAAAACCAGTTCGCAAGCACTCAGGCCAATGAACCGCTAATCAAAACATCTGTCCAATGCAGGAATGGAAAACCATTGTTAAATCAAATGAAAATATTGGTTAATGTTTTTAAATGAAGTGTTAAGACATAAAGAGGGTTAACAGTAGTTTTTCAACTGTTGATTAGGCTGTTTTAATAGAAAACCTATAACAACCATGCAATTAATACCATTAATTCTAATACAATTGTGATGAATGGAACATAAAAATGACTTCAAAGTAGTTTGGCGGCCAATTTTTGTTTATTTATCAGCCTAATCGATGAATTTGTATAATTTGTGCTTCGAGCTAAGATTTTGTGTACCACAATACTGCTTCGTTTTGTGAGCCAGCCCTGAAAAGCAGTGCGCAAAACCAGTTCATGCGCGAACGAACGAAAAAACAAAACAAAAACATCTGTGCTGCTTGTAGGTTAGTTTTGTTTTATAATAAATGCAGCAAAACAACAAAGTTATTAGTTAAAATGAGCAATTTAGTCAATTTTGCGCTAAGGCATGGCGCCAATTACATTAAAAGATACTCCCTGCAAAGCCTGCGCAGCACAGTGCCAGTGATATTAAACAAATTGCCGGCTTTAACTGTTCCCATTCGAGGAAAGTCAACTAAAGCGGCTTTTGATATGAGCACAACTGTGCCCAAGGACATTGTGCTCTTTAAATATGAGAATCCCAAATTCTACAAGATGTTAAACTTCTTTGGCGTTTGCCAGTTTGTATTCTGGTCATACCTATCGCATTTCGCCTTTACAACGCTGCGAGATGCGCCTGTCGTGGAAAAGCCTGGCGATGAGCTGCGTTGGTTTGAGCGCATTAATTTGGGTGAAAACAAGTACAAGAATGGCATCACAGCCTGCTGTTTTCTTATAGGTGAGTTAAGCTCTCTCTTGGCTTAAAGTCTTATTAAAATGTTTGCTTTTTAGGATATGGCATTTTGTTTGCCGTTTGGATGTTTACACTGCGCTCCGTGCGCTTTCTCATTTTGCGCAAGGGCGGCCAAGACGTATCCTTTGTCACCTATGGTCCTTTTAATCGCAATCGCATTATGACCGTGCCTTTGAAATGCATATCAGCGCAGGAATCCCGTGAAATGGCGCGTGTACAGCTGCCCATTAAGGTTCAGAATAAGACACTCTATTATGTGCTGGATATGCGCGGCGAGTTCCGCAATCCCCAATTATTTGACTACACAGCGGGCTTAAAGCGTCGCATTTGATTACTTTTTATAGTTTTGTTTACTCTTATAATTTGTAAATACACATGTAAGCTAATTTAAACTTTAAAGTCGCGCTTAGTAAACGGGCTCGGGCTTCTGTGTCAGCATCAATCCGAAACGCTTCTTGATGGTAATGCGTTGACGTGAGTATTTATCCTCAGGCGAGAAACGCGCTGGATGCGCAGATAAGGTTGGATGACCGTCCTCAGTGCGTTTCTGTAGCAAAGTCATCAAATTACTTGCATTCTTTTAACTTATTTAAATAGAAACTTACCTTCAGCGTGTAAACACGATCGCCGTTTTCATTTATTGTGTACATAAGATACATTTTGAAGAGAAAATATAAAAATGTGCGTCTTTGTCTGTAAATATAAACACGTGTGGCATGCAGAGCTGCGAAATAGGGATGTTTCATTTATATCGATATATTTATCGTATAAATATTATGGGATATTTTCTTTGCTTATCAATATCGATATTTTTATCGATTCTTTCAAAAGGGACTTTTTCTGATGCCAATTCCCGTCTGCGTACGGAGTAAAATGACAATGGCTCCATAAATCTACTGAGTTCTTATTCCCAAAACGGTTTTGGAAAAGCTTCCGTTGCCAATGAATTTTTTTATATTTTAACACCAAAAAACAATAATGAAACTCAACAATAAACATTTGCTTTTTTGTTTTTTGCTATGCCGCCATTCCGATTGCATGCATTCAGGGCTGCAATAATTTACTTTCGATTCGCATCTTTACTACCGTTTGCAAATTAACGTTTTATTTGAATTTATAACTTAGCTAAATAAAAATGTGGATTAGGGGGAATGTAGAGTTGTTACCACCAGGACGAAAATTTAGGCAATGCGCTTGACAGGGACTACAAAGATCGAGTGAAGCGGGAGACATCATTGCTTGCACTTGTGGAAGATTTTGAGTAAGGTGAAAAACAGGTATTAGTGCTAGAAGAGCTACGAAGCAACTTTAAAAACATTTCATGTAAACATATGTTACTCATACAGAAATATCGTTATTAACATCTTCAAAAATAGCACACCCCTACTGCAAAACGATGATTGGCTGACATATGTCTATCGATAGTGGAACGTTGGAATGTTTGAAGCAAAACGGAACACTTCAGCGCTTTGCAACACTGTAAACATTGTTTTTATGGCCAGTTGGCGCTACATTGTTGTCGATTTTTGTTTATATTATATTTAAACATTTAAAATGTCCAACAAAGCTGATAAGTTGCTTAAGCAGGCCATCAAGGAGCAGCAGAAACGCATGAAACCAGCTGAATGCCAGAAATATGTGCGCATGGTATTAGACGTGGGATTGCTGCGCATGCCGTTGGGTCAGGAAACTATAGCTATATTAAATAATTCGGATTTAAAATATGAAATGCGCAGCTTGCCAGCAAGTAACTGCATCATTTGGGAGCGCAATGTGGGTCAGCAGACGCTTGTGTCGGATGCGACTGGTGGCTTAACGGGACTTGAAGATGCATGGCACATGGAGCAACAAGTTGTGCAGCTGCTCAGCGAAAGCGACTTTCAACGCGCGTTAAAGGAACAAAATTTGGCCTGTTTGGGTCCAAAATTGCATATTGCATTTCCTGCTGCCAATTGCCAGTTTGCTGTGGCTGTGCCACGCCTGCGTCAGAGCAAACACAATGCAGGTGGCAGCAACGAGGCAAACGCTTTGATTGAGCTACAATTGCTGCAGCAGCTGCATGTGGAGCAATTGGCTCCGCCACAGTCGGAGTCCTTGTTGGCGCTGCTGCACCGCTATACCAAGGCCATTGCAGAGACGCCCTACAAGCGGCAGCGTCAGGACATCTTGGGCAGCTTCAAGAAGTATCTGGCCAATGATAACAAGCAGTGTGTGCGCGTGGAGCAGGGCAATGGCTATGGACGCCTCTGGCAGCAGCATCTCAATCGTTTGCCACAGGTTACGCTCGAAGTGGCCGACTCCATAATCTCATTGTATCCATGCCCCAAACGCATGCTGCAGCACTTCGACACTGAACCACAAGCAGTACAAATCCTGGCGGATACCAAAATCAAACGCAGCAATGGACCACAACCGTTGCAAACGGAAAGACGCATTGGGAATGCACTTAGCAGTAAATTATATACACTCTATAATGCTAGGGATCCCAATACGCTCATTTAAGTCAAGAAATCAGGCCGTTTATTCAGCTGTCAGTTGTGTTTTTGTTTTTACAATTGATTGTTAATTAAAGTAAGTGCTAAAATAATGTACAATTGTTTGCTATTTCATTAATTATATATATATTTATTTTGTTTGTAGTATATTTTAAAATCACAATATTTTTATTACGCACGTCTCTATAAATTTTCATAATTGTTTTAATTAGTTAAATGTAGCTTGAAATGACTTTGAACCTGATTAATTTGTTTTGATAGTTTTTTTTTGATTTGGCGTTTTTGTTGTGTTCTAAAAGTTTTAAAACAAATGATCTGCGCTAAAATTTAATAATAAATGTTTTTAAGTGCAGTTTTTCATGTTCCTGGCAAAGTTAATGGCAAAACCAGCTACATTAAATTGTCATCCACATGGCAATTAAAAACAAAAGTCGTTGGTCAATAAATTGGCTTAACTTTAGGCAGTTACTGTTATCAACACAAGAATACTCTTAACCACGAGATAAACCGAATGTTAACTTTGCCAGGAGCACTAGAAAACAGAACTAAATTTCATATGCAGGCTTGTTCCCATTTTCGAATTTACTAGTATATAATTATTGTAGAACATAGTATTTATATAAGAAGTTTGCCATCATCTTTTCAATTCGCTTTCGAATCAGGTTGATACGGAAAGGGAGCCTGATTATTTTTGGGATTTACAAAATAAATAAACGGTAAATAGTTGCTCCAAAGAACTTATGTAAATATGGTATAGACTTAAGAATATATACAATATATATCTTTTTTTACATTTTAAAATAGAAATAACTTAAGCTAGAATTACAGTTAACTAAGAAGATAATGTGATTTTACGATTTTTGGTGCCATTATACATATATACTATATATATTTTAAATTTAAAGTTTCAGTTCTTCGCAGTTTTAAAGCGTGGCCAGAATGCGCCAAAAGCCCAGACATGCCGAGAATATGGTCTGTCCGACACCCCAAAGCATGGCATAGATGGGTGACATAGGCAAACTGGAAGCGCGATGTACAAATGCGATAACCGCGCTGCTGATAATGCCACTTGTGGCAGGCGATAAAAAACCCATCACAAGTATCGCTATGGAAAAGAAGCGTCCAAATTTATGCTTACGCAGCGTTACAAACGCTACCAAAGCGGCACACGTGTGTATAAATATGGATGAGAATAGAGCCCACAGAAAGACATGATACCACATCTCACGGAACGTATTGAGACGTGCCTGGGAACGCAATCCAACCACATCGACGATAGCGTCCAGTTCATCAGTATCGTAGGGCTCTGGGAACATGATCACAATATATAAGCTATATATATATAATGCTAATATCGGGTTTTCAATTTTGACTACGTATTTGGAAGTAATCCAGTTGATTTAATTTAAAATAGCTAATTATTGCTTTGCCGTTGATCCTTGGTCAAATGTTGTCGTTGTTTAACTACTTTTTGTTGCTGTTGTTGTTGTTCAACTACTTTGTTGTTGTTGTTCAGTTGGCAGGCAGCGTCTTGGCCTGTTTAGAATGCAGCTGTTAGCTGTTAACGTTCTACACATTGTTCTTGCTTATGCTATATTTAGATATAATTGTTGAACCTGTAAATGGCCAAAAAGAGAACACGTTAAGTTTTGTTGACCTTTTGGCCTTTTGAGCTCTTACTCACATACATGCACGCACACATGCACAGCCTGGCACATGCGCCAATTGTAGCTACTTTATTCGATTCCTTTAATCTAATGTTCAACTTTTGCTGGTTTTTTTTTATTTGTTTAACTTTTTATTTTGTTTTGTTTTGTTCCTTTGGGGCAGAATAAAGCTTGCAAACGGAATTGGAATCGATTGGGAAAGGCCACACCAAAAACTTGCACTTTGCAGCGGCAGTGAAACAGCAACTTCTAGCTAAGCATAATGCACAGCGTGTTTAATCATATTTGTTTTTGCATTTGTACAATTAATTATCGTTTTAAATTAAGTTATATATTTTAATCATTATCGTTTTTTCTTTTGCGTTTCTAGTTTACACAGCAACTCAGCTGGAACGTTTTGAGAACTGAAACGGCGTTGATAAGCATTCAAAGCAGCTGTTCTCTGCAGTTATCGATAAGTGCCCTTCGATCAGCAGCTCAGCTGTAGGTATGCTGCATATCGATTGTTGGACACATTGCTAGCTGGCTCAATGTTGCCTATTTAGCCATTTTCACGTCAGATCTAGCTATTTACAAATGTTAAACACGGAAAACTATTGTAAATCTGACTTTTTTTCTTCAATAAATCTTTTAGCCATTCATAGATTTTAGTTAACATGAAATCAAAAACAAGTAAGAATACTCTAGTCGAGTGTGCCCGACTACGAGACTCCCTGCTCACAACTTGCATTTCAAGCAGTTCAGCGGCAACACAAGCAAGCAGCGTACTCAACTTGCACAGTGCATGTCAAACTGTTGTTTCTGCCTGCTGAGACAGGGGAAATAAGTTCTTCCATAACTTTGGTGCTATTTATCCGATCGTGTTGAAATTTACACATCCGAAAGACATTCATTAAACATACATGTGTACCAAAAATTAAAGCTTTATCTTTAAAATTGTGGCCGTGGGAGTCTTTTTCGATTTGCGGGGGGGTGCATCCGAAATTTGAAATAAACTTGATCTGCGTATGGTATACAGGAATCTACATGCCAAGTTTGGTGTCTCTAGCTCTTGTAGTCTCCGAGATCTGTGTGTTCATACGGACAGACGGACAAACAGACTGACAGACGGACATGGCTAGTTCGTCTCGGCTGTTGATCCTGACCAAGAATATATATAGTTTATATAGTCGGAAATGCCTCCTTCTGTCTGTTACACACATTTGCAGTACTTTATAACTCCCTTTTTCCCATTTTTAATGGGAACAGGGAGTAATTACATTTATGTATTTATCTATTTTTGTTTATCGATAGATGACAAAACTGGCTGGCATGCTGTTGCCTAGTAGAGATGGGTGACAACTGCGAAGAAATATCGCCCATCTCTAATACGCACACAAATATTTTAAATGAAAACATGTAGAGTTCGCTCACAAATTTCTTAAAGCAAGTCAATATAAATCTATAACAAACGCATAAAATTTTTTTATTTGGAATTAACAACCTAAGTGGATAATCAATGACTGCAGCATCGTAATCTTGAAATACGCAACAGGTAAAGTTTGGTACACATTAATTATAAACAAAGAAATTGATGCTAACAAACCATTTATGAAGCAGTTCTGCACACGAGGATCACAAAGAGCCATGGATCAAGTTTGTCGCGTTTGCATGGCCAGCTCAGGGTCCTTGGTAAATATATTCCATGAAAAGCAACTGGATGAGAAGAAACCCAGTTTGGCGGCAATGCTAAACACTTGTTCCAACTTAAAAGGAAAACTAGAGGATGCGCTCCCCAAGAAAATATGTGCGGCCTGCATTTTGGATGTGGAGTCAACTAATTTACTGAAATGTAATATCGAGGCTATCAAAAAGGAGGAGAGTGAGGAGGAGGACTTTCTCGATACGCTAGAAGCAGAAAATTGGGAAATTGTGAGGGAGATCGTTAAGAAAGAGCCAGAAGAGAGTGCTGATCTAAACATCAGTGAAGAGAATATACAAGAGAACCTGACGCTTAGCAAAAGCCAAATTCTTAAGAGAACAAACCCGCGAAGACGTTGCCGCACCGACTTAGCCACTATGTCTATGTCACCATCCTCTAAAAACAAGTTAAAGTCTTATGCTGATAAAGATTTCGAAAATAGCACTGATCTTGAAAGCAGTATTGAGAATGTTGAAAAGAATCTGCCACAAAGCTATAACGAATATGAGAAATCAAACTCTCATAAATGCAAGACTTGTGGCGTGGTATTTATAAAAAAGCAACAGTTGACTGAGCACACTTGCATTCATAACGACGAACTTCCTTATAAATGTTCACACTGTGCAAAAACTTTTTCTCTCAGTCGATATCTCAGAAAACACACCCGCATTCATACAGGCGAACGTCCCTATAAATGTTCACACTGCTCGAAAGCATTTTCCGATCAATCTGGTCTTATAAAACACACACGCATTCATACTGGCGAACGTCCTTATAAATGTTCACACTGTTCGAAAGCCTTTTCCCAAAGTGCAAGTCTCAAAGTACACATCCGCACTCATACCGGGGAACGTCCTTATAAATGTTCACAGTGCCCGAAAGCCTTTTCCTTAACATCAGAGCTCAATATACACACCCACATTCATACCGACGAACTTCCTTATAAATGTTCACACTGCCCGAAAGCCTTTTATCGAAGTCAAAATCTCAGAAAACACACTCGAATTCATACAGGCGATCGTCCTTATAAATGTTCACACTGCACGAAAGCATTTACCGATAAATCAGGTCTTATAACACACACCCGCATTCATACTGGCGAACGTCCTTATAAATGTTCACACTGCTCGAAAGCATTTTTCGATCAATCTGGTCTTATAACACACACCCGCATTCATACTGGCGAACGTCCTTATAAATGTTCACACTGTTCGAAAGCCTTTTCCCAAAGTGCAAGTCTCAAAACACACATCCGCACTCATACCGGGGAACGTCCTTATAAATGTTCACAGTGCCAGCAAACTTTTACCAGTACAACATCTCTCCAAAAACATATCAGGTCTCAACACAGCGGCTAACGTTCTTATATGTAATTGTTCATAGTGCCCGCAGTTTTTCGCAAAGGTGATGCCTTTTAGCCAACATAGCCAACTAGTCAAAGCTAGCTTTAAAATAGCCAAATTAGCATCGATGTTTCGCAGTAGACACGTTGATATTAGAGATGGGTAAAACTGCTACTGTGACAAAGAAATATCTGAAAAATATCAGTGGTATGATATATCGTCCATCTCTAGTTCAACGCTGCATATCGATTGTTGAGCACGTCACTAGCTGGCATGCTGCTCTTCCAGCTGTTTTATGCTTTCTGCGTGTGTGTAAATTGCGTGTGTGTGTGTGTCTGTCTGCCTAAAATTCGTTGCAGCCGGAAAAAATTCTATATTTTTGTACAAGAAAATAAATAAGTAGCTAGAAATCAATATGAACAAAGAGCAAGACTATGCTTCCGATAGCGATGAGAGTGACGAAGACTTCTGCCTAGAGAATGAAATTGATGCTGAGTCCGGCGAAGAAGACGACAGCGAAAGCGAATCCGGCGACGAAGACGACGCCGACGCTGACGCCGACGGCGAAACTAGTAAAAAGCAAACTAAAACTGCAAAAGGCAAAAAGAAAGCAAAATTAAACAAAAATCGGATAAACACTGAAAACATTGAAAGCAGTGCACGTTGCACGCGTCAAACGGAAGCCAAACAAAATGGACGCCCAACGGCAGAGAAGGACGAATTGGAATCAGACGAGGAGCTAGACAAATCCCGCTCCGATGCGCTTTGGGCTGATTTTCTGGGCGATGTGGGCGATAAGCCCGACCCAAAGCCAAAGGCAACTACGTCTGTGCCCGCCAAGCAATCGGAGAGCGGCAAACGCGCTGCTTCAGAGAGCGGTAAACGTGCTGCACAGGTGACAGAGATTCTAGACTTTGCCGGCGAGCAGGTGACAGTGGTGAAAGCTGCCACCAGCCCCAGTTCCAGTTCCAGCTCCAGCGCCAAGGAGAATCAAGAGCAGCCGGCCAAAGTGGCTTCTCCACGCGCCTTTGGTGCGGCCAAGCGAGCTGCCAATGGTGTTGGCGCCGGCTTGGGCTCCCTACTTAATCAATTGGGCAAGAAGAAGAAAATGTCTGTGCTGGAAAAGTCGCAGCTGGATTGGAAGACCTTCAAGAATGACGAGGGCATCGATGAGGATTTGCGCACTCACAACAAGGGCAAAGATGGGTGAGTTCTATAGACACTTTGAATCCTTATAAATTCTTTTCTTATTAAACTCTCTCTCTCTCTCCTCAAGCTACTTGGAACGCCAGGACTTTTTGCAGCGCACGGATGTGCGTCAATTTGAACTGGAAAAAGACTTGCGGCAAACAAGGCGCCACAACTGAATCAATTAAAACGACGTCTGCATACACTTCCAATCACATTCACTTGCTGTCCACATACACACACACATTCGTACACTTTAATTTTGTTTAAGTTAGTGCATATGCTTATAACTAAGTTCTTATATACGTATTCAATAACGCTGTTCCAATTTTATACATATATATACATATATTTATAGCCGCTCTGCTAAAGTTGGCCTTAAACAAAAAGAACTAAAGCACTATCGAATCATGATTTACAATCAATCAATTAAGTTTTTCTAAACTATTAGTGTTATAAGCATTGAAGAGCAATACATAATCATGCCTGTTCCCAATCAAATCAATCGGTATATTAATATTTAGCTGTTCTAAATTTCGAAAAGTTCTATAAAAACTATGCCAATTTAACTTTGTACGTTTCGAAAATGAAATTCGAAATAAAAAGTAATTAAAAATGGTTACAGGCCATAAATAATCTACTATATATAAACTATATTTATAATCAGATTTCTCGACCCTTTAAGTTGAATGTTCTCGTGTCTACAACAAAGTTCTAGAGAACAAAATTTAAAATTTGTGTATAATTTTGAACTTTTATGAAAAGTTGACCAGACTAGTTGAAAATGTTGGCAGTTCTGATCAAAGCAATATTATATTATATTATATTTATATTCAGATTACTCAAAACTGGGCAAGAAAATGTAAAAATTCTGTGTAATTTTCAGCACTTTATGAAAAGTTGGCAGGGCTGGCTGAAAAAGTTGGCAGACCTGATCAAAGCACAGCTGATTCTCAGTTTTCATTTTGTGCTGTAAACAAACAAGACTTATCATGTTGACGACAAATGCATTGTAACTTTTCTAAAAAACAGTCGTTCGAAACTAAGCATCAAATTTGACTACATATTAGAGTGGATAATAATGTTGACATAAACATGAGAATATGATAAACGGTAAACACAAACAAAATATATTCAAACGCTTCAAGCCAAGACTTGTAGCTTGTGTTATACAAAAGTTTTGATTTAACTTAATACTATTATCTATTCCTGTTCCTCATTTTGGCTTTCACTGACACCCACACGTTTCACATCGTTTCTACGCATATGCAGAAAAAGAAAGCCCAGAGCACAGCCCAAGCTGCCCAAACCAATTGCCAGCCATCTAAACAAATTGTTCGCATTGAGAACGCTGTAAAAAATAAACAAACAGTTGAGCAATTATATTTTTAATTAACAAAACGAAATGTTAACTTACGAAAATATCTTTTTGTGCAGCAACTTGGTAATAGTATCATCCAGCTGCAAGGATTCCTCTATCCAAAATAATGGCATGGACAGGCGACGCAGCTGAGACATTAATGGAATATCCTTGACAGGCTCAACTTTCAAGCTAAACTGCAGTCGATTATATACGGAGAGCACACTGCCGGATAACTGTTGGAGGATCTATAGTTAAAGTTAGTTAGTATATTAAACTAAAACAATACCTGTTCAAATATTAATATGGTTGCATGTTTATCAGCTGTGGGCGTGAGTCCTTCGACTTCATCCAGCAACTTTTCATCAGCCTGATAAAAGTGCGGCAAGGAGGCGATTAAAGGCGTACCGCTGCAGCGTACCAGATCCATGGTGCCATCCACAGGACAGTCAGTGGGATAGTTTGTGCAGTAGCAGAATAGTTCCGGTTCCGTCTGAAAAGGATTTTTTTTCGAGTAAGTTTTTTTTTTTAAATTCTTGATTAAGACATTTGTTGATTTCTCCAGAGCTGGATGCTGAATTCTTTGGATTGGGGCGGAGTCGTAATAAGTTAATAAGCATAAGATTTGCGTAAATTCATCTCAGGTTCTAAAATTGATATTAATTTTACGTCCAAATTGTTAGATTTAACAAATTATTTAAATAATAAAATATTTAATTGCAATTTTAGATTAGAACTGATTTTTGTGGGTTCGGCGGAATTATGTTAAAATTGTTTTCTGAGTCCATCTCTCTCTCTTTTTTTATTTTAAAATTTTTAAAATTATTAAGCCTGTTTCGAAGTCCACTTTTGAATGAATTCTACATAAAAATGTAAAGCATACTCTTAGGAGTGTCTACAAATTATATGAATGCATAAGAAAACTTCGAATTTCTGTTGTATCCTTCTCAAAAAAGTATTCTACACACTTTTCCGTGGAATTGATTCGAAAGTGGAAATCGGACATATATTTATTTTCGTTTCACTTATTTTTGAGAGTCTACTTATTATTTTAACTTTTTATGCTGCAGTATTTTATATTGATTCATTTGTTTTAATTTTTGAATTATTATTTTTAAGGATTTTTTTTATTTTTTTGCTGAAAAACCTACACTTGCTGAGCCAAAGCTGAGTTCATAGCGCTGAGCAGGCAGCCCACCATATTTCGTCCTGCCCATCCACTTGGGCGATAAGGAGCGGCAAAGCTGTGCTGAGAAGCTCCACAAACCCTGCTTGGGCCTCATAAAGGGGGCAAAGACGGTGCCATCGGTGCCTCGGAAACGGTTGCATGTGCCATTATTTCCATCCTGCCACACTTGTAGCTGCTCCGCATCATTAAATGCAAGCAAACGTCCAATTGAGGACTTCTTGGCTCTGCTGCGTGAGACTTTAAACTTGCCAGCATTTGTGTGATTTCCCTAAAAATGTATTTATTATATAAAAAACTTAGCTAATCCCCTCCTTAGTTTAACTTGCCGCTCCCATAAGCGAGAACTTAAAGTGTGTGGCATTCACAGCAATTGCGCCTGGCACTGAACCCAACTGCTGACAAATGGCCTGAGCCGCCGGATGCTCCTGATCACAGTTGATATCGATGCCTTCGTAGTAAAGATCCATGAATTTGGCTGTTATAAAAGCGCTCTTTGGCTTAAACAGCAGATCGAGACCCATGGCAACAGCAGCTTGCACTTCTGGCGGTTGAGCCAATGTGGATATGGCCATGAACTGTAGGTGGTAGATTACTTACCAAAAAGCTAACAGTTTTGGCATAACAGTAACTCACCTGCAGCAGCGGATGCGGCATGGTTATAAGTTCCTCGCCGCTGAGTCCCAAATCAGCTCGAAATTTAAAAGTATTACGCATATTAAAGCTTATAGCATCCTCTTCCTCTATGTCCAGCAGATTGTACTTGTCCTTCCACTCTCTAAGTTATAATAAACTTACTGAGGTCATTTTCTTAAGATTTGTTCAACTTACTCATAGACAAAAGGACCCACTTCCTGCAGCTTTGGCTTGCCACCCATTTCAATGTCCTGTGCATTTGTCACATTGAATACATAGATCTTAAAGTTCATGGGAAACGGCAGCTTCTCCCATAACTGACGTGTCTCGCTTCCCGGCTTAAGATTAACATTCTAAGCAGCCATAAAGTTCTTTTAAATATATGTAATTTACCAATTTCTCAACTTACCCGCATGACCAACTCCTTGAACAGCATAGGAAAGGCTACAAAACCTATGAGCGCACCCAGCAGCAATACCAGAAAGGACACTATTATTACTTTAAGATACATTTTCGCTTCAACTGTTCAACGTCGTTTGGGCCACTTGATTCTCAACTGACCTTATTTAAAACATTTCTAGCTATTGTCGTGTGGCATAATTTGAACATTTTAAATGGAACTTTTATAAAATTTTAATAAGCTCACGCACAAATAAGGAAAACTTAAGAATGTCAGCCCCTCAAAATATTGTTATAGGCGACAATTTGTCGCTAAATTTTGAAGTCAATTAAACTAGCTATAATTATAAGTTGTGCCAGTTTTTTTTTCTAAGTTTATAATATATCATTAATTAAGTAATTTGCTTATCGATTACATTGAAAATGGGGTCAGTCTATACTTACTATAAATTATGCATTAACTGTGCTCAAAAGCAACAGGTGTAAACAGTTAGGACAACAACCAGCTGCTTGGTTTGTGTCTTTGCTGTTATACAGTTGTGTCCAAAATAAACATGCCACATACACTAGGTATTCAAATTTGATTAAAACTGTTATTTATTTGCTTAAAACTGGGATTAAGACATGAGAAGAGCTTTGGATTGCAAAAATACATCCTATTATAAATTATTTCGTGTCCTTAACTTTATCAAAAGTTAAGTGTGTTCTAAAATGATCTTGAGGTTGGTTCTGCATCAGGATTCCTTTTTCCGAAATTGGTTAAAATGTATTCCACATTCCTCTTCTTCTTTTGGGTTAAGAAAGTTCAATATTTTCTCCTACGGAATTTTATTGGAAATTTATCCCAAATTCCAATGCTTATTTCGGATCCAAAAAAGGCATTTTCAACCAATAATTGGAATATATTTTTGATTAGAACTACGTCTTTTCTTCCTTAGTTTAAAAGTAAAGTTAATTTCGACTTGTAAAATTTGCAGTTTCATAGTAAATGCTCTTCCGTTTCCAGTTTTTATTCGTTTTTAATCATTTTAATTTGTTCACCAGTCAATATTAACCCCTCCTAAAACAACAATTAAAACACAATTTTCGATTTCACATTTAGGCCACTTAAAGAAATTTATTATTAAATTTGGCATTTGGAATATGATCAACATAACATAGGAACCAAAGCGTTTTGAGCATTTGGCTGAAAACTTAAAACATCTGTTGCACGTAATATCGCACATATATTTGTAAATACAACTAGTCTATATATAGGACGTTCATACATTTATAAATATAGTATTTATATAAATTATATACACTTTAATTTCACTAAGTTTTTTCGCAACATTTAAAACTAAAAGAACTAAAAACAAAATTTGTACAGTTTTTAAATTGTAGAAGATACGCAGTTGAATATGTATATAGTATGTATATGTATATGGTAAAATCAGTCACGAGTTGGGGGATACTGGCTGGATTTTGAAAATGATTAAGCTGATTTATATTTAGGAGATTCATTTTGGTTTTGCAACTTAGTCCAGTTCCACCTCCTTGAAGAGCGCTTGACTTGGTGTTTCACGGCTGAGCGGCATTACAGCCGGATCCTCGTGTATCTCAGCTATTTCGAGCTCCTTGTAGGATGCCTGATTGATGGCTTCGCGTGTGCACAGCACCGTTATCGGATCCTCAACTGGCTGTTCACATGTGGTTGGCAAGGATTGTACATGCGATGCCGAAGTGCTATAAGTTTAAAAGAGTTAACAAATTAGTTAAATGTTTAAATTTAGTTTTAGATTAAACACTTACTTCAAGGAGTATGTAGAGCGATAAAGCGGCGGCGGTGTATTCATGCGAACTGTAGCATAGGCTGCCTGTGGATGAGCACTTGGATGATACACAAAGGCATACTCATTCAGCGAGGTGAGATATGAGGGCGGCGGCGGACGATGTTGAAACTCTGGATATAGATAGCTGCCCGGCAGCAAACGATTGTTGCAATGCGGACTATTGCAATTGCGGCACGTTTCCATGCGTCGAAAACAGGGACAATCATCCACATCATCGGGCAAACTGAGACGCCAAATAGCGCCGGATATGACCAGCAGCGAGACACCAATGCCAATCATCAACAGCGCTGCGCTCAAATACTGCGTCGAGTGCTCAATTAGACCCGTGGAGCCCAGCACAATGCCGCCCAGCGTGCAGGCGACGCCACCCAGCGCAAAGATGCCAATGACAAAGGGCAGCGAGGGACGCGCAAACCATTTGCGAAAACTGTAGCCCATTGGAGCACCGCTCAGCTCAGTGCTGCCCAAAGCGCCATTGGCGCCACCAGCAGCAACGCCCGACATGTTTAGATTGGTGCTGGTCAAATTTGTGGCAGCATCGCCGGTGCCACCGGCCAGCGGTACAGCTACGTCCAAGAGCGTTCTGTAATAGACAGATGGGAACAATTTTGATAAGTTTACACTGACAGAAAAACAATTAAGGAATTAAGATATTTATAGCAACTTTTTGTGGTAATAAAATGTTCTTCAATGTTTTGCAATGTGATTGAAACTTAGTTAAGAGTGGTTTACTTTTGTTTTGGTTCAAGTTTTTGTTAAGGTTTTTTCAGAACTATTTATTGTTTAGTTTCCAAAAGATAAATGGGCATCTTTGACTGCGGCTACCTGAAAAGTTGACCAGGTAGATAAGTTCTAGACTTCTAAGTCTCAGTTCTCACATTACATCATAGTGTTAGAGGATGCCTTTGTGTACCACATGTTACGCTGTTCAGCGCGTCCTTTGCACTTATATCCTTATCCCACTTCTTTGCTCTCCCTTGTCCTTTGTCTTGCGTTTTCAAATCTATGATTTGGAACACACACACGCACACATGCGTACAATTGTTGTTGTCCAGTTGTTTTTGTTGTGCCTGCATAAATTTGTTGAAAAATCTTTGGCCTGACACATTGCACCTGCCTGTCGTGCCTGATCCTTGTCCCTGTCCCTGTCCCTATTCCTTATCCTTATCCTGCTCTCTTGCTGTGCGTGTGCGTGGCCCATTTGATTTTAGAAACTAAGAAGTGGCAGCTGTTTTTCATTTGATTTGCTGTTTGCTTTTCACATTTCTTATATTTTTATATCTTTTTATCTTGGGTTGAGTTACTTTTTTTTCTTTTTGACAAACAAAAGCGACTTGCAACAGGTATATTGAATACCCCTACGCGCTTATTTATGTATTAGGTATATCCTCTCTATTCAAACAGCCATAAACTAAGTCGAAAATGTTTATTTTTTAATTGCGCCCAGCCCTCTGGCCAACAAACAAATATTAAAACTCTATAAAACTATGGACCTGCAGTTTTAAGGTGTGAAAATAAATTTTAGTTGGGCCGTAAAACCCCAAATATGCGCATAAATCAATGCCCCCAACCAACAAAGGAAGCATAAAGCAATAAAGAACTAAAGAAAAGCGTTTGAAAAGCCCTAAAAAAATGGACAGCGACAGGGTGGAAGCAGGGAACATCAATTCAGCATGCCAGCGTATGAGATTTCATTTAATTACAACAAAAGCCAACAGCTGCGGGCGCGAGGATTGACTTCCAGACTCCAAACTCCAACTCCAACTCCCTAAGCTAATTTACAGACCAAATCGTCACACTCAATTGTCTATAATTTGTCATTTAAAAAAACAGAGAATGGAACCCACAGCAAATGTATAAAAAAAGCAGAGCGTAGCGTTACGTATTGCTGAAGTTTTAATACTCTTTCAGTTTAAACTTAAGAAGACATTTTTAAGAATGATTCATTTTCAAGTAAATCTGTCAAAATGTGAAGAAGTTTCAGACAAAATTTCGATTATTTGTAATTCCCATTACCAAGCAAATCATTTCAACTTTAAATTTTAAACTTTTTTAGTTTTCAGATGCTTTTGAATCGACTTAAAAAGTTTTGGCTTAGACCTAATGGAACTCAAACTATTTAAACATTCTTTCATTCATTTGAAGATGACAACATACTGCCCCAGTTCCCTATTTTCGATTCTGATTAAAACATTCGAATCTGGTATTATAAGCGGTTAGGAATTTCAAATATCAATTGGAAACTCAGTTTAACTTACAAAATATTTAAATGAACAGTATTCAAATTTATTTTTAAAAAGGAAGAAGGAACGACTATCTAGAAACACATTCGGAATGGAAAATAGTTCTTGAAACTGAAAACGACCCTTTTTTTTATAAATAAAGTCCTTTTAGACAACAATTTTCCTATCATAATATGATAAAACGATGCAAGTTAAGAAACTTTAATAAGATTTAATAACATAACACAGTTTGAAGATAGAGAGATCTAGCTCTTAATTCAGATCCAGAACATATTTATATGATAAGAAAGGGTTGAAAGAGTTGCACACTTATTAAAAAAACTATAATACCCATAGTAAGAGCATATAACAACATAAATAAATTCTAAATAAGAAGTAGCTTCAAAGTTATGCTTGTAATTGGGGCGTGAAGCGACTCATCAATTTAATAAACATGCATAAAAAACACCCTTTTTTTTAGGTTAGACTAAAACTCGTTTATTAATACAAAATATTACAGCTATTAATATTATTTTTAGCGTATTGCCACACATAGTATTTATGTGATGTGTAGTTGTCACATAAAATGTGATTCATGCTGCTTGTCATACATCAAAATGATGTAGACAGACTGTGTCATAAATTTCGAATTACACATAACTCAATCAAAACTCATTTACAATTGGCAACACGTACAACGTTTTTTTTTTTACAATTAAATATTCAAAAGAAGCATTCTTGGAAACTGTTGTTTACTACTTTATTTTTACCTACTCAAGTATTGTTTCAGATACTTTGTAAACAGCTTGAGATGCAGCTAAAAAAGGGCTTACAAATCTATAAGTTCGTTGCGGCTAATGATGTTGGCTAACTGTTTGGCTAGAAGTGAAGATCATTTGTCAGCAAGATCATTTATGTGTATTTTTTGGAAAGCGCAGCGAATTACACGACACGCGTTCAACAGTCTGAGTGGGGGGAACGACCCACAGAAGCATCCAAAAGATACAAAGCTACAAAAGATACTTAGTTACATATTTGTTTGCCCTGCAGCCAACACGCTCTGCTCTGTAGTACTTGTGAATAATGTGCTTGAATTTTCAGTGCCTTTGACAGTGCCACCATTTTTAATGACACCCTTCACACAGATACTCACACACACATGGCTAATTTATGAGCTTTTATGTGTGTGTGTGTGTGTGTGTGTGTGTTGTGTCTGTGAGCAGAACATTTATTGTTATTCGAAAATGCGCTTGCTGCACTCTCGCGCGCTCGTAAATATTTCTCGCCTGGGTTTCAGTTTCAGTTTCGAATTTGGATTCGTATTCGTTTCCAGCTCTTAAGCTCAATCAGCGCCCATTGAAATTGAAATGGAATCGGAGCGAGCAGCGCATCAGAAAGCAAACACTTTGGCCGTCTACTGCGTGCAACATGAGGCAGCCACAGCGACACTTTAGAAAGAGTGTTGCATCATAAAATATATTATAAATAGCTATAAAACTGCAGCGCTACCCTGTTTAGAAAATTGAGATATTGACTGCGAAGACTGCTTGAGCTAAAGCTGTCCAAGTTCATCATGTATGTTTATGATAGTTTAAAAAAAACTATCAATTATTTGAGATAAGCAAAAGATACTATCGTGAGAATATTTAAACATGTCAAAAAACAATTTCTTTCAGCTAAAAAGAAGGGGATTCTAAAAACGTTCTACAAACTTCTTATTGTACTCAACTTGTAAGAACTTCGTGTCAAGTTCATAAGTTTATAATAAATATAGAAATTCTATGATTATAATTATACATGATTTTTGACAAAGTATCCACAATCGATAGATTTGATGGTAATTTTAAAATCTATATAGTAAGGCCTGTTCCGAAAATTAAAAACGAATGAATTCCGAAGGATTTACGAATTACTGTTCTGATTTGCGATCGGAATTGTTTCGTTTTCTCTTATTCGAATCCGAGTTTTCATGGTAAATGTCTATTCAGTTGTCACCAAGTAGGCATTGCTGAATTGAGAACAGCTACGTTTTCTTGCACGTTTTTACAGACCATTTTTCAATTTAAAGTTGAAAATGTAATTTGACTTTAATCTAATGATCAAATGAACTTATTCTTTTTCAAATATGATAAAGAATATTAGAAAATTGAGTTTAAGAATTTGTTTTTTTTTAATTCCTTGTGTAATATGGCAATTACCTTTCATTCTGAAAGCAATGGAATTATTGTAATAAATAGTTAAGAGAATGTTCCGAATATAATCATTATAATTGAATTTGATATAGTATGTTATTAAAGCGATTCCCCAGCATGGCCTTAAAGTTTAAAGCTTAAATACATATCACTGAAAATAAATTAGCTTTTTATAATATTTTTCAGATTGTCATCTTTAGAAAAGTAAATACCAGAACAAGAAAACTGTTCTACTAAATGTTGCCAGTGGAAGTTGGATATTTATAAAGATAGTTAGTAGAAAGTAAGAAAGAAAATCTAATGAAATACTTGTTTTACTACTACTTTCAGCATTCAATCACAGTAAATGTTTGTTTATGAGATCACCCAAAATATGAAAAAGCATGGCGCATTTATATGCCCCCCTGCCACCAAATGTTGTAGGGTATAAAAATATGAGTAAATGATATTGTGTTGTTTACAACAATCTCGACTGTCGACTTCCGTTGCAATTTACCTGCCCATTGTCTCTCAACTAGAGAAGCGAGACTCAAGACGTCGAGACTTTGAAACTAGGCACTTTGAGACTTTCTTTGCCGCGTCATTAGCCAAGTAGACAAGGCACATTAAGGCACTTGCTGACCCAGTTTTGTGTTGGTCTTACGGGAATGTTGTATGTGTGTTTTGAGCAACAGTTGCTAGTCATTAGGCATAATTACTTCCTTAATAGCATTTTCTGTTTTTGGCCAGTTTGGCGTATCAGTTAAGAAAGCATTTACATTGCGCATGCGTAACTTACGAGAGTTGATCAAACTTCTACTTAGGAGAGGGGGAACTGAACAAACAGCTGCGCATGTTGAAAAAGGCATAATTAAGAATGGCTACGTGTAGTAAAAGATACAATAGAAACGTAATTGGGTGTTAGAAAAAAAAAAAATAGTAGACAAAAATGTAGATAGGAAATGCGTGAAGGGAAATGGAAATGAGCAAAATGTAAATGTGTTGAAAATACGCCTAAAATTAGAATTGTTTTTGAAATTAGCCGACTGCAATTTAACTTATGCATGATTAAAAGTAAATTAGAATTATTTTAGAGACAGGCGTAAGATGAGGCATAAATTTAGCTCAAGTTCTTAAATGTAAGGCTAAGCGGCTTAAAACTTATATATGTGTCATAAAGCGGCCTAGCAGTTGCTGCTATTGTTTACAGCTTAACTGGGTCCATACAAAAAAATACAACTTGCTCTTAAAAAAGACCAGAAGATAGCCAAGTTACACACGAAGCTACTGTTTTTCTAGACACACACACGTGTCCAAGTCTTAAAAATGAAAATAAGAAAAATGATGATGAGCCTGAGTTGCGAGCTAAGCTGTTCAGACTATCATTAACCAAAGCTGGGCTTGGCTTCGTTTTCGGTCTATCTCTTTTACCTTTTTTTTGATATTTTTTGAAGAGCCCGCGGTTCACTTTTTCTACGCCTTTTGTTAATGAATGCCCACATTAAGCTGCACTTAAGTTGAGGATAAGTTTTTCCGTTTCTAACTGTACTACAACTAATGGATTTCAAAGCTTTGAAGACGTTAGATAATTTGTGGAAAAGGCTAAGCCGTTGAACTGTAAATGCATTAAGGGGTGTTCAGAAAAGTGTCATAAATAATGCGGAAAATTTGTTTATCAACCCTTAAGCTACAAAAAACTTGAGAAATATTATTAGTAATAGCCTTAAACCCTCAACGACGAAAGGTTGCTGCCCTTTAACTTTATTTTCTTTTGCCAAAAGCAAATTTCAAGTCTGCGTCTGCCTGATAAAATATGCCAACTAAATTCAATTTTGGCTCTAAAATGTTGTGCAGCGCAGATTAAATTTTTTGGGGTTGTAAAAAATCGCCCCAAGGTAACTACATTTATTATCAATAAACGTCCGCAAGGGGGCGGGTTTTTTTTTATTTATTTTTTGCTTGCAAGAAATCATCTTCAAAAGTAATGAGCATTTTATGGGCTGATGAGTTTTGTAGTAGTGCGTGGCACAGATTAAAGACGCAGTTATATGATACCTCAGCAAGGACTTGAAGGACATTTATACATACATATATCTATATATATATATATATGTATGTATGTAGAAAAACTGTGTGGTTGAGCCAGCTAGTTAAGTGGCACTGTGAAAGACAGCAGTGAGGCACAACCACAAAAAACTGAAACCCAAACTGACTATTGATGGGACTTCCTCTCAACTTCTCTCTTTTACTCATTGTGTGTGTGTCTCAGTGTGTATCTGTGTGTGTTTGTGTGTGTATTGTGCTGGTGTCAAATGACAGCGTTAAGAATGCAGCACTGAAAGGTGAGTTCAAGGAACCATCTAGCTGACAGAATTCGTGCCACAGCACTAAATTCGACTTGAATCGAACTCTAGGCCCAAATTGCTTTTCTACACTGAGCACAAAAATCGATATACTTTTATAGACAAAGGCTGCTTTAAGTTTTTTTGAGAAATGTATTTTCTTAAAACAAGTTTTTCATTTGTTTTCAAGTGTTTCATGTTTGTGGGCAAACAAATATGCTTATTTTCTAGAAACTCAGCTCGTTTATTCTGCTTTTCAGAAATATGTACTTTTAATTTTATATTTATTATATTTTTAGTTTTTAAAAAATTTCTTTCCTTATTTCTCAAAATTAGAATATATTTCGGAAAAGTTGACATAAAACGAATATTTATTTTATTTTTAGAATGGTCGATTTGGGGTAAACTTTTATATACGCTTCTTTTCGAAAATTTAAAAAAATATAATATTCGATTTTTTATTGTCCTTCTGTATGTCCGTCCGTCCGTATGAAGACATTTTCTAAGTGTAGGCACACTGTGCACTCAGGCCTAACAAAGTATCGGTTTTATGTGCACAACACACACTACACACACACACACCACACACACACACTCATCACATACAACATTGTCTAATAGATTGTTAAATTATATTGAACTCTCTTTTGATTTGTTTAGGCATTTTCAATAGTTTTTTCTTCCTCCGCTTTTTTCCTATGAATTGTGTTCAATATTTGTTTCATATTTGAAATTGATATTTTGTGACATGACAGCAACAACAAACATTGCATTCAATTAACTGTCGAGTGCCATTTAGTCTTTTTTTGTTATCAAATGCATTTCTGACATCAAATATTTGTTTAAAGTTTATGTGTATTTATGATCTTGCTCGGGTCTCTTGGGTGCATAAATATTTCTTAACGCGACCTTATCAGCCACATCTCGTTATTGTTCATAATTAACTGTCTATCAACATTTTTGAGAGAGAGATTGCCGTGTCAATTAGCAGCATCATTTTGTTGTTGTTGTACCGAAAGTGTTTTAATTGGATTTGATTGGATTCCCTTGATCCATCAAAGTGCTGCGTCTAATGCAGGTGTCTATCAAAAATTTGTTTTGGTTTCTGAGCATAACAAATTGTCTAACTTACAACATCAGAGCAAAAAAGTTTCATTTGCTTCTGTTTCTTTGTTGTTTTTTTTTTTGTTGGCTTCATTAATCAAGTCTTTTAGTCGTCTTTTAATTAATATTTCTTATTTTTCAGTTGTATTTTTAGTTTTTTCTCCTAAAAATACATAACTATGTCAATTAATCAAAGACACTTTTTGGACATGTTCCATGTTTTGTTGCACTAACAAAATTTATGCGCCACTATTAATTTTTATGCTTCTAGCATGAAATTCCAAGAATTGACGAGTTAACAAGTGTTTAAGTTGACTTGCAGATACCCTGTAAATTGTTTTTAAGAAAAAATGTAAAAGTAGAGGGACTTGAAGTAATGAAATTATAGGTTTTTTAAAATTTTTTGTGAAAGTTAAGATACACAATTAAAATTTTTTTGATATGATTAAAAAAGTTGAACTCTTTGATGTAATTAAAAAAAATTGATGAAAGTTTTATAATAAACTGGGAAATTATCTATCTATATTGGTATTAGGGGTATTCAATGTAAAACTGGTAGATACATAAGTTCTTGAAGATACATTGGTAATAGCTTTAGGAATCATGAAATCAATATACAACTGATGATAATTGTCATAATCATTATTATAATCTGTGTCATAGTATGAAAATTGAATGTTCAATGGAGAACAGAAGAATTGTAATACAGTAAATCTTTAAAAAGAAGATGGAGGAATAGGTTTCTTGGAAAACATATCTCAGAAACAGAAGACATAGGAATCCTTTATTCAAGGAACATTCTTGAGTTTAAAAGAAGTTTGAAAGTTGAGCTAATGGGTGAGATTTAAGTTCAGAAGAGAGTACAATAGATCTAAGTAGGTTCTGAAACATTACCTCCACAATAATTATAATAATAAATCTTTGAAATAAACTACAGATACTTAAATAAAAGCAACTGATTTGGTCAAAGTACAAATTTAGAATGTATCCAAAACACTTTTACAAGTTTCAACAATATGCTTTGCTTAAAAAAAAAATACGGCTAAAACAATATGCCTCGCTTCTAACTATATTACAGGGTATATGCACAGCTTTGTGATAATCGCCGAGGCCGTACATGTGACATGTTAAACAGCAGCAATTCCCCCCCTCGTTCCCTTTGCAGCTTTCCAGCGGAGTAGTAGTACAAGAGTCTGGGCGTATCTTTAGCTTTATGGAATTCTTCTGGCGTGCATATCAATGTCAGTTAATCTGCCCAATAAGGCATGAAGTGTGTGTGTTGTTGTTGTGTTTGTTGTTGTTGAGAATAAGTACAAGTACGAATGGAACAGACGCAAGTGGCTCTGCCCTTGTTGTGTGTGTCTCGAGTAGCTGTGGCAGAAATCTCAGTGCTCCAGTTTTTTTTTTTCAAATGGAGGCGCATTTGGGATGTTGCCTTTTGTGCGTGACATGATTTTTTGTTGAATGATAAAGTTTTCTTTCTTAAGACAGACAGGGGCAGGAGCATTGCTACGGGGCAGCTCCAAAAAGCCCGGCGGCAGCATGCCAATTATAATTTTAAATGCGTCTGTCAAACTTTCAGTTTCAGTTTTACGATGGAGGCTACTGTTTGACCAGACAGTAGCCATTTTTAATGGCCACTTCCTGAACGATTTGTTTGGCTGTCTGCCAGCTTGACTGACTCTGCCGCTAACTGCTCTGCTTCAACTCTGCCTGACTCTGACTCCTCTGTCCCAACTCGGACTCCGCTCAAACTGTGCCCTTGGCTACTGTCATTTTAGCGTCGCTTTTATGTCCAGTTTTATGGCACTTGGAAACTTTACCTGCGCGCATGATGCAGATGATGATGATGTAGATGATTTTGCGAATGTTGTAGCGTATGCGGATGTGCCATGCCCATGGAACGCTGCTGATAATATTGATGATATTGCAAATAGTTGGCGGCTGACTCTGGATTCGAGTTGAGAAATGGTGATGTGGCTGCTGCATTGGCCATGGCATTGGCAGCCGCCTGATGATGATGTGCGTCCAGAAAGATGGCCGTATATTGCGGCGGATAGCTGCCAACAGGTGGCGCGCCAGTTGTGCCCGCTGCGGTTGCTGCTGCTGCTGTGGCACCAACATTAACACCAACACCAACTGCAACCGCAACATTGTTGCTGCATTTGTTGCCAGCTTTGGTTTTGCTATGCTGCTTGCGGCGCATGCGTTTGCTCTGCCGCGAATCGGAGCGGGAACAGGCGCTCGTATTGAGCGGAGCACCCGCAACTCCCGCACCCGCACCCGTTGCACTGGCCGTGAATTGGAGTTCACTGTAAATGCTCGACTCGAGCATGTTGCTCTCGGATGTGGTGCGATTCAATATGAATTGCTCGAATTCGGTGTCTTCTTCGTTGTTGGTAAGTTGTTGTTGTTGTTGGTGATGTTGTTGTTGCTGATGTTGCTGATGTTGTTGTATCAGTTGCTGCTGTTGTTGCTGCTGTTGATGTTGCTGCTGATGCTGTACTTGCTGCTGTTGCATCTGCAATTGTTGCTGCTGTTGTTGTTGCTGGCACGCCAACAACGCCGTGCTTTCCTCATAAGCTGCATCAATGTCACTCCGACTGCGACTGCGGCTGCAACTGCGATTGAGACTGTTGCTGCTCTGACTCCCGCTAATCACAATTTCCGGTATGACAAATGTTGCTGGCAGCTTCCGTTGCAGCTCGTTGCTCACAGCGCCCAGCATGGTGCCGTTTTCAAACACAATAGTGGGCGTGGCAGTCATCGTTACACACAAAAAAAATCACTTTTTTTTTATAAACTGGAAGTTTTTCCTAAACTGTAATTAGCCAATTAGCTTTATACACATTTTCTTTTTCACTAACAAAACTTGTTATATTTTCCTTTTTACGCTTGACTTTCGCCGCTACGCGCCAATTTTTTTTACGCACAAACACGAGTTTTGCAGCATTCAGCTAATGTCAGCTAGTTAAAAACGCTTGCAGCTCTGCGCTGCTTTTGCTGAACTGAACCTTCTCGTTGCGCGTACCGCCAAAAACTGATTTGTATTGTTGATGCGTTTGTTGTGTTTACTGCTTCTGGTTTATCAACTTCACATCGTGCACGCTGCTCTCTCTCTCTCTCTCGCTCTTGCCAAGTCTTTCGTTCGTTTATGTGCTTCGTGACGACGTCGACGTCGCTAATGGCTCTCTCTCTTTCTCGCACTGGCTAAAAACAACCACCAAAACAACAGCAACTTGAACTTCGTGCTGCTGCTTGCATCTCATTGACGACGTCACTCTCGCTGCTGCTGCACTGCCACCAGCAACAACAAATACACCACAACAACACAGAGCAAGAAACACCCTCGCCCTCACCCGCTTCAAAAAGACGCTAGACGAGTTTTTGGTTGTTCGCTCTCTTTTTGCTGTGTTTCTCTCTCTCTTTCTCTGTTTTCAATGCTTATTTGTTGTTTATGTCGCTCTCTCAAGGGCTAGCAGCCAGGAGCGCAGTTGCTAGTTGGGCGCGTTTACCATACTATCGCCTCAACTGCGCCAATGTGTTCTGTAGCTGCTCTCATCTTTTCACACTTTTACTAGAAGCACATTAGGAGCTAGTGGTGGCAAAACACCGATGTATGTGCCGAGATAGTCGAAAACATCGATACAATTGATTGTACGATCGAAAAACAAATTTAATTTATGATTTATGGCATATTACACAAAATAAATCAAAAATAATGATAATAATAATCATTTTTATTTTATGAAATACATAAGAAAAACTGGATTTCATATTTGCCTCTTTGACAATTATGGTTTTTGAAAATCAACACAAACATTTTTTTTTTAATATTTTACAAAACTTACTAAATTAAAGATTAGTTTGAAAACTATTTTTCTTCGGACAAAACAGCATCGAAACATCAAATAAAACATCAATAGTAAAGAGAATTGAAAACTATTGATACAATCGATGTTTTGCCACCTCTATTAGAAGCGTATTTTCTAACATCATCTCATTGTGTTCTATTGCGCCCCCGTTTTGGGCCCGCATAAGCTGCGTCTCTGCCCGCGCGCTCTCTCTCTCTCTTCCTTTGCTGTCTACCTTCAGAAATTGAACGCAAAGAAGAAAAAAAGAAAACTGAAGCCAAACAAGAACTGTGGCCACGAAGGGACAGCGCAGCTCTCGAAACAAACACCACAAAATCCCAGTGTGCAACAGAAATCTATCTGTAAGATACAGATACATACACAAAACATTTGTGCGTTGAATGCCGCATCATTTATATGTTTTTTTTTTTTTTTTTTTTGGCGAGGGTGAAATATTGTTATTGTTCGACTGCAGGACAGTTTGAATGAAATCTTCCCCTCTAATATGAAATGCTTTTCATTTTTCCTTTATTTTTTTGTGCTATTCTACAGTTTATTTACAATTGTATCTTTTGGATTTTTGTGTGAGCTGCCATTTGAGGAATTTAATTAAAATGCAACATTTGCGTTTGTTAAGCCAAACAACAAACAAAATAAGAAAAAATTTTGCATTTATTGTCCTGATGGCCCTTCAATTTTGGCCTTAACTTGTTGTAGATTTCACTACTTTCTGTTGCAACTCGAGTGGGCCACTTCGGAAAAGCGCGGACAGTGCAAATATTTGCCATTATCTTACTAACTCGTACTTTGCCGCTTTGGTTTCAAACTTCAGTCTAAAGTGAGGGCCCTCAAGTAACTCTACACAAACAGAGGAAAGAACTTTTGAAATGTTGATTTAAGGCGCATCTCTTCAGTCTTATTAGCTTAATGGTTATTAGGCTAATAACTCTTGTATCGTGGAAGTCTGGCAAATTAGCGCCAGTATAACTTAAAAGTAAAAGCTAAAATATCAGTCAATACCAAAGTCACGGCGTCTGCACATTTTAGACAATTATCAATCTGTTCAGACACGCATATGTCTGCTATATAATTTCCAATGTTTTTTCTGTTTTACCTCACTTTGTTTTTCTTTTTTTTTTTGGCAATTCGGCCCGCAGACAAAATGTGGCTTAATCATAAGATACAACGCTCTTGCCCAAATTAACTGCGACTCCAAATGCCTCCAAAAAGCCAAGTCGCCAGCTCAGTTTCAATGAAACCGACTGACCCTATCCTTTAAAAGCGACCCTTCTTATACTCTGTATGCATAAAAATGCTTACGAAAGAGTATAGTTAGGGTAGTAGACATTGCTGACCCAAGTCGGGATAATCTTAGAGTATATGAAACCTATGAGTATTTATTAAACATTTTAGATATATATTTTTTCACTATTCTAAAAATCGAATTACAATTACCATTTTAAAGCTATACAGACCTGTTCCAGTTTCCACTTTCAGCAACAATTTGCGGAATTGAAGTTTCTCTAGATGTTTACAAATCTATTATTGCTGTTGTTATTAGTTAGAACCAGGCTTGAATAAATGAAAGTGGAAACGAGAACATTAAAGTGCAATACACTTGCGCAGTACCCCAGAGCTCGGAACAGATCAGGCCTGTTGCAGCTTTTACACTTCGTTTTTCAAGATGCAAAAGCTTCTCAAATGCAAACTTCAGACTTGCCTGGGAATAGAGTATCTTTTGGTCGAGTACACTCAACTAGAGCAATTTGGCTGGTTTTTTATATATTTTTTTGAATGTTGTCTGCATGTTATGTTTTCTTTTTTTTTTGGACAAGCACGCGCTCAGCTCATAATTACCAATTAGATGCTTTTCAATTTTTCGCTGCGGCCAGCGCTCAACACGTCTTGGCCATGGCCAAGTTGATGGATGGTTGGTTGGTTGTGTTTTGTTGGTTGGTTGGATCATTGGTTGGGGTAGATGACTCCTCAGCTGGCGTTGCATGTAGTACTTAAGTTGCTGTCTCATGGCATTTTATATTTTTTGTTTTTAGTTTTTTTTTCTTATATTTTTTTGTGGTCACGTTGCATGCAACACTTGGAGTTGTATGCGTTGTACCTGTCTAGCTCAAGCTGTGGCTGCCACATGAGCTGGCATTTCTGCTTATCAAATTACGGGCAAAACCACACAAAACATTTCACTTTGATAGCGGAAATTTGAGTAACATTTTTTTTTTTTTTTCACAAAACGCTTGTCTGGTTGTTATTTTTTTCATATATTTTTTTTTTTTATCATATTCTTATTTCTGCTGCTACTCAAACTTGTTATCAAAAGTTCTACAATTTCCGGTTAAAATGTTTCCGCTATTGCCCAAAATGTATTTCAAACGCTCGCAAACGAATTCAATTTGCATTTCGTGTCGTGACAAGAGCCAAAATTGATTAATGCACTCAGAAATTCAATTTGAAACGCAAATTTATGTAAATCGCAGACAGAAAAAACAAAACCAATTCGCTGTAATTGGCACAAAACGTATTATTAGCTGCTTGATTACCTGATTGCATATATCCAATTCAAGACGAGTAGCTGTAGCTACATCGATTAGCATACCATTTAGCTTAAATCAAACAATAGATACACGAACGCACTGAAAGATACTTTGGAAAATAACTCAAAGTCAGTCGACATTGATTTTCTGATTTTCCACGTTTGTTTGCTAAGCGCCTGAGTCTCTCAACTGTCCATTGGTCAACATTTGGTATTAACCCGGCTTTAGAATCTTTCTATCTGTCTATCTTTTCATCTATCTATCTATATTTTTATATTTTTTTTTTTATATTTACCAGCATGTCAAAGAGTTAGCACGGCCAATTGTGAATGCGTCAATTTGTTTATTTTGTTGCCATTTGTTTGTTTATTGCTGCGAGGCAACACAACACAACACGTTAGTGTGTGTATGTGTGTGTGTTTGTATTAGAGATGGGAGTCTTATTGGATTTTTTCAACACACAAACTACAAATACAATGATATAGATTTTCCAATTTTAACTATTTTGTGTGTTAAAAACATAAATTTAAAAAATTTTCTAAAAATGTATAAGAAATAGATTTTTTAAGGCACATTACCAAAAATATCGTTGCAAAACTATCGATAATGAGTTCGACAGGTTTAACAGTCGATACAATCTATAATACCTATAGTTTTAAATCCCTATCCTATCTGCTTAAATCATAATATTAGACCTCGAAAATCAAAGCTTACTTTTTGATTTCGTTATTAAGCTTTTATACTTTAAAAAATTTTAAAAAAATTTCAAGTTAGAAAATCTTTAGCGTTTAAATATGCTGTTTAATATGTCCAATTAAACGACAAATAAAAAAAAGAAGAAAATGTATCATTCCATTTGTAATCCAAAAAACAATATGAATAAGCTTTTGTAAAACATTGTTTTTGAATTATCGAACCTATCGATAGTTTTGCAGCATAGCTCAAAGAGATTGTAAGATTTCATATTAATGTAAATGTAAATTTCTCAATTTTTTCTACTAATTTGAATAACAAGGAGTTTTATTACTATTTTGTTTTCTGATTTAGCACCCCATCGATACTATCGATTATAACATCGATTGTTTTGTTGCTTGCCCATCTCTAGCGTGTAGTTAAAAGGGCCACTCGAGTCTGTTTGGGCAAACCTAAAATAACAATAACAACACCGACTGTGTACATTTTTATGATGCTGCTAAAAATGTTGAAAACGTTTTTGGTACCTTTTGATCTTCCACACAGTTGTCGACTCTGTTGGATCGTCTCAAAAACTATTCATGCAACGCCCCCAACCCCAACTCCAACCTCGCCCCCACCTTGGCAGCCGCCTGCGCTGCTGCATTAGCATTAAATTGATTTTTCATTAGCTTGTGCCGGGCAAGAGGCTTGTACCAAGTATCTGTATCTAGCTCTATCTCTATTTCTAGCTGTATTTGAATCTGTATCTCAACTGGCCGGCTTAACGTCATAAAAAATCAAGCTCTATGTTTTTTTTTTGTGTTTTTTAATGCTGAACTTGAAGCAAACTGTGCACAGCATGCGCTGAAAAAAAAATACCATTAATAGGATTGGGGCGATTTTGGTTTTTTTGTGTTTTTTGAGAAATGCGTATTTGTGTGGGTTACATATTACATATTAGATTAGGCCCTATTGATTATTGAGCATAGGCATAATGAACTTGTTTTTTGTTGTTGTTGTTGTTTTTTTATGTGTGTGCTGGAGAGTGTGTGTTAAGTATGTGTCTGCCCCGACAAGGTCAATGTAATGAATATTTCTAGTTTTAATTCTTAGTTGCGGCATCGAATATACGTTTGTCTAACAACTTTTTTGGGTTCATGGATATAATTGCTAAGATACTTTGCACATGTGGCTGATTGATTAATTAGCTGCTACAATTAGCCAATTGAACAAAGCATTGCAGATCAAACAAAAATATTTCGGCGAATTCACATTTCGCTTAAATAGTACAAGCTAAATTATGCATAGCAAATTTTCAAAATTTACGCTAATTAAATAATTTGTATAATAAAATACTTATACTTTTTTAGAGAATTAACACGAAATGTAATTAAAAGTTATTATTGTGCATGAAGCTATTTTACCAAGGTTTCGAACCGAATTGAAACTGTACCGGTTCGAAGACGGATATCCAGTTTTGGCTAATTCTGAACTAAATTTTGAACTGAAGCAGTTATCGAAAGATAGATGAACTTAAGCCTGAACTGAACTTTATTAACTTAGAAAAGTATCATAATTATTATAAAAAATTAAATTAAAAGTATCATAATTAGCATTAAAATCCTTTTATATGTGGCAAAGTTAATTGAGTTAAAAATCTAAGAACTTTACTAGTGAACATTTTTTAACTTTTTTTTAAAAAGATTTTTAAACAAAATGTAACAAAGCCTCAGAAGTTCAGTCTCAAACAGTCGACGACTTCGACTGCTTGCTTTGACTGCTTGCTTCTGCTTTGGTTTTTGATTTTTTACGAAAGTCTCAGTAAGGCACGTTGAAAACAGTCGAACTGTTAACTGTTTTGCTTTGACTGAATCTTTTGAAATTAATCGAACCAGAAGTTTAAGTAAAACAAAATTTTGTACAGCTTAAGACGTTTTCAAACCCTGCTCAGAACAAGTTTTAAAATATCGAATTACACTAAGTTTTATGTGCGCAATCGATTAAAAGTATACTTTAATAACATTTAAAGATTTAATTTTTTTTTTTAATTTTACTTCTAAAATGTGTTTAGCATATTTAGTGTAAAGTTTTTGTTAAATTCCAATACTTATTACTTTCAAAAATTAATATAATTTTTCAAATGTCCATTAAATCTGTAGAACTAATCAATAACAAAAAGATATTACGCTTGCAAATCTGTTCAGTTATTTAAGTTAATAACAAAGTTTCTTACCTAAAAGTAAAGATTAGGTTCTAAAATTCATTTGATGCATCATTATTTTCACAAAAGAGCATATGGAATCTGATATCATGCCGTTATTATTCAAGTCAAAACTTTGTACACACATACTTAAGATAACTATCACATGTAGTTCATAATCTTTATCTTTTACTTTGTTATATCTGCTAATTCTGGCAGAATTCTTTGAGAGCACGTACAACAATGTTCTCTCAAATTCCATGTGCCAATCTTTAATTTTATTCTTGTTACTTTTCAACTTAAGGTGCTCTATTGTAAAGTCAGCTTAGGTTTTTATCATGTCTGTGCTTGTAGTTACTTTTGACGGAGACTGTGCATTGTCTTCAGATGTGTTTAATTTGTTATGCTACTTTACTGCACAGTATTTGCTCATTTAAGTAAACAGACGCCGCCACCTTTTGTCACAACTAACGGGAGACCGTTGAATATTCAATTTACCTTGAACAAATTTCAATATGCCAACAGAAGGCAAGGACGACGGCAGAAGCGGCGGCAGCGGCGGCAGCAGAGGATGCTATGCCAACGGGTGGGCCAGGACAACATGACCATAGCTAAAAGGCATGCCAATAATTTGCTAGACTCAAAAGTCAGAAAGATAGAGAGGAACACCCATGGTCTGAAAGGATGTTTGTTAGGACATTGACAGCATTGGGTTACAGCTAAATTGCATCAGCGGAAGCGGAAGTGTCAACAAAAAGTCACCAAAAATTGCAGCTGACAAATGCAAGAAAACTATGCTTGAAAAAATAAGCAAAAGAAAAACATGCAATTAGCTCAGCTGGCTGCATTTTTCGCAAAATGCATGCAAATTTTTGTAAGGACATTGCCAGGACACAGCTGTTTTTCCTTTAATTTTTTTTTAGCGTCTGCTACTCAAATTTCATTACAGCTGGAATTTTTGTTATTTGATGTATTTCTATGCTTTATCAGCTGCTCTGCTTTCACGCTCTCGCCTATCACATTGCCCATTCCCATTCCCTTTTTGATTCGCTTCGTCTCACACGCGCAGCGCACGCGTTTCCTTCCGCCTTCAACCGGAACTGGCATGCGTTACATTTCCCTTTCCATTTTCATGCTGCATTCACTCTTAGCAAATTTGTTTAGTTTAATTGAAGTGTGTAAATCTTTAATGGCAGCGCTTAGAGCACAACCGCATGGCAAATGTCATTACTAATTTGTATTTTATTTTGGAAAACTTCTAGACAACTTGAGTCTTTGCAGGCTCATCCCCAAAAAAAAAAACGAAAGAAAATGCTTCGCTTTTTCAATATTTTGAGCGGTATCTGCCCCCTTTCCAAACTTAACACAATTCTCTATAATTTAAATGACAAATCAGACGCGCCCAGCATTTCTCTAGTTCTATGCCCTTATCAAAGGTTTGGCATCAGCGGCTGGCTTATTAGTTAAAGCCTTAATTTTAAGAGCAGACTTTCGGCTGCCTGGTGTGAAAAGGACTGCACAAAAGGATCGTTGCAGACAATGGAGCAGGCAGCTACACAATATGTGTATTATCATTATCATAATTTTTGGTGAACGAGGCAGCTCTCGTCGAAGAAGATATATGTATAATATATATAAAAGACCACAACAGATCGCATCAGCGCCAGCCTTTGAGTGCACGAAATGGTTAAAGATAAAAGCCGAAATTTTCGTAAAATGGAAAAAAACATCTGCTGCCAAACATTTGAAATTTCTTGCCCCGAAACACACACACACAGCACAACAAGGGGCACAGATGAGATGAGTTTTGAGATGAGCGAGAAGTGGAAGTGGAGGAAGGAGATGCGACGGGCAACATCAACAAAATGTGTGGCATAAAATGCAGCAAACTGAAATTGTACACGCCTGATTTAGCGGCATGGCAACTGTTTACACAGGCAACAAGATGAGGCACCAAAGAACTGGACCCGATGCGTAGCAGACCCAGCGGGAAATTTATGCGTGAAATTGGATGCAGAAAATCATTGATATTTTCAGATGACTTATGATAAATAGATAAATGAAGTTGATAAAGCTACTTATGCCTTTTGTTAACGTTAAATTTTGATTAATTAATGAATAGGAACGCATGCAGCATGCATGAAAAGTATGAGCGGGCTTTCATCACCTTTTCTTTCTGGCTTCAGAGTGTCACTTGGGTTTGTTATTCATATACAATAGTTCTTCACACAATTCAAGCATTTCTGCGCTAATTTTAGTTTGATTTATGCAAAGGAATGCATGCTGCATGCATGAAAAGCACAGGTACGATTTTATGAACTTGCTTTATTTTGGGTTTAGAGTGACATTTGGCCTTGCTGGTTATACACTAGTTTCTTACACACTTTTAACTCGCCTACGCAAAGTTTCGTTTAACTACTGCTAAGTAACGCATGCCGCATGCATGAATCGTGCAAGTAAAATTTCATGACCTGTTTTATTTTGTCCTAAGAGTAATTTTTCGATACCTTGTTGCATTCTTAGCGACCACAAAGTTTGCTGCAGGGTGCATACACACGCACACACACACTTTGCTGGTTGTGCGCTGCCCTCAAATTTGTTATTGGCGTCTGGCGACGTCGGGGCAATTTGATTTTGCTGTCTTCTACTTAGTTTGAGGAGTTGTGCAGCGTATGCCAAGTGCTGAGTCCTGTTTTAGGTCCTTGTCTGGCTGTCAGCCTGTTTCTAATTGTTTTCTTGAGCGGATCTTTTTGGGTTTCCTTCTTTCATTTGTGCCTCATTAAACATTGCAAAGTAGCTGGCAGCCTGTTAAGCATTTATTTACTTAAGACGCGCTCTCAAATGATACAAAACATTTTTTTTCTTCAGCTGGTTGAAATTGCAGCAAGAAACTTGGTTTATATAATTGAATTTAGTTTGTGAGTCATCGTCAAGCACAGCCAGGACTCGCACATCCTGTCAGACTGTCGGCAAAACAGAGCGCAACACAAACATTTCCGTGTAAATATAAATAAATTGTAATGTGAGACAATCAATGTGAACGAAATGAAATTTCCTATTATTTCCACAATACGTTTGTATTAATTACATAACATTTCTTTTTGCTCAGCCGTGTGAAAGATGCAGAAGCTGCCAGGGTTGACACCCCTCTCACACAAACGCTATCTATGACAAATGTATGCTGTGGCCATTGTTCATTCTCTGTCGCTTTGTCTCTTGTCTCTTGTCTCTCTCTTTGACATAACCTTTCCTAAACCTGATTGCCCAGCCCAATTTCATACAACTTTATGGCATTTTGCGACGAGTGCGTGTGAAATTTGTCGACTCTTAACAGACAATGGTGGCAATTTTTTATTGTTTTTACGGCTGAATGCCTCACCAAACTTGGCTTGATCTCTTATAAAAGCCTACAAAACATTTGCCAAAAACTGTGCCACTTTTTCCAAACAGACAACTGTCATAAATATCAAATATTTGCTGGAGATTTGAGAATATTTATTACACTTGCGGTGTTTGTCCTTTGAGAGGGTATCAATAAGTTGTTTCAGCTTAAATATATTAAACAGATGGAAACATTTTCGTCTGTATAATCCTGAATCAAACATTGAATGTACATTTTATTGATGTTGCGGGTATTAAGAGCTATTATAAAATATATTTAAAATTTTCAAAAACAGAAAAAATAGTATATTGGGCTTGTGTATATCCGTCTGTCCGTATGAGCACAATTTTTCACACAGTTTTAAAACTAGACCAAGAAAACTTGATATACAAAGTGCTCAGAAACCAATCCATCAATCGTACTATCGATAGCAACGATCTGGCTGACATCATATTCAAAAGCTATTGATGAAATGTTCAAAGATATTTTCCTAACTCTAGTATTTTTAATGTATCATATGTTCAACTATGGCCTATTCAACTATTGCCTGATCTCAAAATCGGTTCACATTTCAGCCACTCCGATAATGATAGGCATTTTGCAATTGTAAATTTGACATAGGATAAGCCACTCCTAACCCTCATATGGTATTTTTGCCCCTGCCCTTGCCAAAAGCTGACCATATGTTCGCATATTTTGCCATTTCGGCGCCTTTGTTCCCTGTTGATGATGTTCGATTTTTGATGGATGGACTGTAAATAATTTGGCTGTGCGGCCAGCTAAATGTAAATGAAATGTCTACCTGGATGAGCAGGGGCAGAGTGAAAGAAAATTGCTGGTAAATAATGAAAATGTTCAAAATGCTATGCATGACGCAGGTAAATGCATTACAGCTATATTATTTCGCATTAGTCATTTACTTTAATTAAGCGCAGCTACTTTAATTTCTTTTAAATAAATTTACTTCCGTCTGCCCTTAAATTGTGAAACATAATTCGTATTCTTATTTGGGGTGCATAACAATTAGTTGTATTTAATTGACTTCTGTGTGTGTTTCTGAGGAATGTCCCATATGGTCACCCTGAAACGACGATTAGTCATAATTTGTGACTAACTGGCGGTGCGGCCCCCCTTCTCCAAAAATGACTACTTTGAGTAGCTTTCAAATAATTTGTGCTTAGTTGTTCTTTTTTATGGTTTTATGGTCATGTTGCTTGATTATATTTAAAATAGAATGAGTTCTAATTGAATAAGGGCTGAAATAAGGGTTGCCCATTTGTAACCCTTAAAAGTTATATGTTGGCAGCATTTTTAAAGGTAAACAGCTTTTGAGTGAGTTGTTTATGCATTTATTCATATTTGTTTTAATATTTTTTGCCACAATTACAAACAAAAGAGTTAAGTTCTTACATGCTTATAGATAAGTCGTATTAAACCAATCTTTTTAAGGGGAGCACGGACTTAATTCTGGAACAAACGGTTGAAGGCTTAATATAATAAAAGTCTATTGAATTTGATAACAATACTTGAGAGAATAAAAAAGTTGAGCAATCCAATTTCGGAGAACTTTTTCTGATCTTTTTCTATTTTGTGATTCTGTTTTCGTAAGAAATAGCAAGCGTTATTATAAATAACAAAAGGTTTAAATGCTTCCCATTTTAAAAAATTACTCTTAAACTAGATTATAGATAATCAGAACAGATTATAATTCCAATTCCGATTGTTTTGATCGGAACCGGAAATGGAAATAGGCCTTATAATGATTCCAGATACCCTTTTTTTTGCGATTATTTCAGTACTTAGTTTCATTGAAAGTAAGAAACTACTTCTAAAAGAATAAAAAGACAGATAGGCTAAATTTAGCTTATTGTTTTTAACAATCTGATACCCTCACTAAACATATAATTATATATAAAACAGAGTTTCACAAAACAAAACAAAAGATCAAATAAGTATCTTACACATTGCGTATACGTCGCATTGACTGGCAACAGTTGCTGCTGCTCTTGAAGTTTTACCCAGCTCCATTAAATATTTATGTATTTACTTCTTTTTTTTTAATGGCATATTTTTTTAATGCTCGTAACCTGTTTACATTCATAAAAACCTAAAATTGCTGAAATCAAAGTATAAAATTACACTTCAGCATAGTTTACTTTGTTGTTGTTGCTTTTTCTTTGATGATGTTGAAAGTATAGCCAAGGGTAAGAAAAAAAAAATGTATAATCATAATATGGGCTGGGCAGAGAGAGAGCATGTTCATTGATTGCCTTTTAAAGTGAAATCTGAAACCACAAGTCATGGCATGTCTTACTACATAGTGCTAAAAAGGATACGACAGGATGTGTGCCTGCTGCAGTCTGCGAACAGCTGTGAAAAGTGTGTGCGAGTGTGTGTACGAGCGTTGCATCCTTTAGTTATGGTTTGTCTAAACTGACAGCTGAGCAAGAGTCCTTGGCACAAAGCCGCCTCTAATTAATTTGAAAATGGCGTTGCAGCCAGGCTGCTCCCCTTTTATTTCTCTGGGCTCTAAATGATGCTAATATTTCCGTTACTTGCAAATCATGTTAAGACTCGCTGTTCGCACAGGGGACTTAATCCTGGCTATGTTTTAATCCCTCGAACGTGTGCAACACGTGTGCCACGAAAATGTGTTAAACTCGCAATAATGAACTAGGAAAACATGAAAGTAAAATGAGAACTTTGAGGGCGTTTTTACCCAACACAACAAAAGCAGCTCAGTTTTGAAATACAATATAGGAGGAGTATGTGTACGCTGGGTTTAGAACAATACTTGGCATATTCAAAATCTCTATATGTTTGTATGAAAGTATTTTTCTTATCGCACACACATAATCTATGGCAAAAGTAATCCGCAAGCAAAACATGTTGCCCAGGCACACACAAATAAGTAGATGCAAATCTAACAAAACAATGAGTTATTTTCGGTTTGCCGTATCTTTAAGATACATTTCTATAGCGGCCCTTCCCTCAGGCAGGCAACAAGCAACAATGACGACAGCGACGATGACGACGACTTCGCTTGTTTATTTGGCTCATTTGAAATTCGTTGAACTGAAAACATTTGATTTTGTACAGAATTGCAGATTTATCTGTGTCTTATTGAGGCTCTTGAGCTGTTTTTTCGTGTGCCTGTTTAACATTAGAGATGGACATAGAATATCGAAACAAACACGATCGTTCACAATATCGAACAATTATTGTAAAAATAGATGCTATTTGCTATTTTTGATTTATTAGTTTATGGTAAAAATGTGCAAATTTTCGATATGAACACGAAATATGATAGAATTCAATAATATCGATCATAAAATAAGACTGCATCCAGAAAAACATTAATAAGTAAATATTTAGATAATTTCACATAAAATTTTAATAGAATAAAATAGTTGAAATATCCTTTAGTTTCTTAATAAATATATGCAATTCAAACCTTAAAATCGATAAAACTTAAAACTTTTTCTAAATACTGTTTTTTTCTGCTCTATCTTAAGTCACATTCCAAGTCTTAATACGAAGATTTGAAAACACGTATATACTTAGGTATATTTTCAGTTTTTCAGCAACCGGTTTTCTCTCCTTTTTCCGAAAATTTGAATGCACGAACGTATATTTTCACTACCTTACCTTTTCACGACACTGCGTCCATCTCTATAAAGAGTTTGCCTTTGGACTATTATTATTGCTGGATTTAAGTTTATAATATATATTTTTCGTTTTCATTGAAGACTCGTTCAACTGTAAATCAGTCTAGAAGGGATTTGTAGATAAAGCCATCCCAACAATTAGGCGTGTCTACTTTCGAGTCTACATTTCAAGGTGAATGTGTTTTTGCAGTTATTGCTGGCAGCTCTTTACAAGATTATGTTTCGATATTATGGCCGCAATTGAAATTCGTCTTTTGTTTGCACAGGGCTTAGGTTATAAATTTTGTTGGCTATACACAAGAATTTTGCAGAATTTGTAGCTGCAGCAGAGGAGAGTGGATAGGAGGGGGGGGACCTATACTTATTGATGGGCCAGCTTGTACGCTTGTTGTTGACATTGCCATAGAAAATCAAACGCTGAAATGCTTTCAACCCCCAACGCAGAGAAATGTGACAAGGGGGGCGCAAGCAAGCAGCAACGCATATCCTTTTAATTCTTGCCCGACCCAAAACCCAAATGCAATTTGACCAAAAAAGATTTAGAGGACTTTATTATTGAGCACATCCAAAAACCAAAAACCCAAGCCAAATAAATTGCCATAGGCATGAGAATTGAGTGTAGAGACTTTCTATACGCTACCCCCGCTGTGCTGAGGGCGGTATTCCAGTTTTCGGGGGTGTTTTCTTATATATAGCACAAAGGCAACTATGTTACATAAAGTGAATTGTGTGAAAATCAATAAATATTGTGGCAAAAATGTCAGCTATGCAAGATGTCTTGGAATACATTTTATTTAAGACATAAATGCTAAATAGATTAATTAACTTGACAGTTGGGCAACCGCCCTCCCGCATGCATTAGCACAAGTTTGATCCTGTCTTAAAAAAACAATTTTCAATGCATTTTGAATACACTCACATTTCAGAGTTCTTCATGCACGGCCTGCAAAATGCGTTCAAGTGCAACGCGAAACAATTAAAACGAAATCAATTTTCCAGCAACGCTCATGAAAAGCAGGAAATGCCATAGACACACACACACACACACATACATACATACATATATATTTCAAGTACGCGCACTTGATGCCGTTAAGTTATCAGCACCCGAGCGGCAACCATAAATGCGGTAGGTGCCTGCGAAAGGAAAGGGATGTCCCGCGTTTAGGTTTAGATTTGGGTTTGGGTAAGAACATGAAACGTCCATAAGCCAAGCATAAAAACATAAAACACTTGTGTGTTTTTGTATTTCAGGGCTGAGATTTAAAATCGACTTCTTATACCCTTGGGATAGCAAGGTATTATAAGTTTGTTACAAACTGTGTAAGGCCTTTGTAGAAGTCTATATTGTGAGTAAACATATGGAAAGTGTAGATCAGGTCTACAATAAAATAAGTCATGATAGCTTTGCAGATACATTTTTAAACATACCGGGATGAAAATGGATTCCGACTTGAAGCATTTGAGGTAAAAGTTTAATTTTTGTTTTAAGAAATGTTTAAGATATTGAAAATATATCAAGCAAGCGCAGAATTTACAAGTTTTCCAAAATGGAAAAACAGACTATATATTTGGTTTGTTAAGTGTCCGTCCGTCCGTCTGTCCGTCCGTCTGTCTGTCTGTCTGTCTGTACATGTTGATATATACCATATCCAGTCAAAGTGTCAAGATCGGCTATATGAAAACTTCTATGTTTTTTAAGATAACTGAATCAAACTCACTTTATAGTTCGTAGTATATAAGTAGTCTTAACAAGAATTTTATTTATTAAACGTACATAGAACCGAGTATATCGCAGTCGAGACAACCCGACTGCAACGTTCTTTCTTGTTTTATGCGGAAACCTAAGTATTAATTCCCAAAAATACTTTTCTTTAAATTATAAAATAATGTTTTTATACTTCTTATCATCAGTATATATTTTCTATTTGTTTGTAATTAAAAAAAAGCAAGAATATTTAAAAAATTTTTAACTACAATCAATTTTAAACTTTCAAATTAGTATAAGAAGTTGTATAAAAACGTTTTCAGATGCAGCTAATTATTTTCAAAAACATACCTAAAACTTATTGAAACATAAAAACCCAATATTTTTGGAATGTGGGATTAGCTTGACCTTTTTTTTTGGACAACTGAATCGGTTCAAGGTTTGCTTGGGAATCCAGACTCGAAGCTCAGCCTTGAAAACTACAACTGTAAGGGTATTTAAGCTTCGGCGACTCAACATAAACTCTTCACTTTTTGTTATCGTTTTGCCAGCGAAGCGTTTGAAAATGCGCATAATTAATTGAGCGACACTCCAGGCAAAAGAAAAATGAGTGCCCAGCTCGGAAAAACTCAGCTCAACTTGGCCTCGAGCAATTGCACACGAATATGAACAGTTGTTGTGTATAGAAGTGCGTGTGTATGTGTGTGTGTATTTTTGTGATAAGGCACAAGTTCAAGTGCAGCCTGGTTTTAGGGGGAGTTCAAATCGCTTAACAAATTCCAACTAATAGAAATGCATTTATAAATGAATTTAAAGCGCCACAGAGTCGAACGCAGCTGGATACCAATTTTATTTTTTTTCAGTTTTGAGTTTTTCCCGTCTGCACAGTTTTTCCCGTCCCTCAACTAATCCACACAGCTACGCATTTGTCACGTTTTATCATGTCTCTTGGGGGGGAGGGTTGGCTACAGACTCCCCTGTCTGCCTGGCTTTTATTTCAATGGGTTTTTATTGAAGATATTGCATTAGAGCTGCTGACTTGGGCCTAACTATGTAAATGTATGAGAGAGGGCGGTCTGGGCAGGGTGTAACTCTGTTAGTCGTGGGAGTGTGTGTCAAATGATATAATATCTCTGCAACTCCCACTTTCCAACCCGCCTTGCATGCAAATCTTGTGCGCTGTTTTTCATATAATGATGCTATTGAAAGTGCTTTCGTAATTGAAGCCGACGTATAGGCTCTCAATTGTTTCAATTTAGCTGCAAGTTTTGAACTTAAGCAGTTTGATTTGATTTCTTTACACTTTCAAACTTACTTCTAACATTGTGAAAATGTGACATACTTTAGCTTCTGTCCATATTAAAAACCCGAACATTAAAAGAAAATAACGCTTGCCAAAGATTCTGTCGAAAATTTCTGTTTTTTTTCTGCACAAAACACGTTTAGTGTCACTTTTGTGCTTAATTAAAAAGCTTCACTTTACTAAAAAATTTAATTAAATTGTGCACAAAATTTAAAGCCCAGTTAGCTTAAGCAAATTTGTTCTATAAACATTCTGCTGTCATGTGCAATTAATATTTAAGCAAAATTGTAACCACATTTTGTGAAAATGACAGCTTTGCTAATGTGTCGCCCAAGAGGACAGCAACCACAAGAAATCACATAGAAAATGTACTCGACTCATATTCTTGACACATTTCAAACAAGTTAACAGCCTCATAAGCCGGCATACTCCTACAGCGAGTACAGGGCCAAGAATAACCGCAACTGACCAGCTGCAAATAGGGCTTCTGAAGCTGAATGCCACTCGGAGATGTCTCATGTTGCCAGAAACGCAAAACCAAACCCAAACCCAAACCCAAGCCCGAGTCCAATTCCAGGTCCAGGTCCAATCATAATATGTGCATTGTGCTATAGTGCCAAATGAATTTGCAGCTCATATTGCGGCCTCCTGTGGGGCAGGAGCTGATGGAAGGGGCAGAAGGCAGGGGCAAGTGGCAAGTGGCAAAGGCAAAACTCGATTTTTATTAGTGTCAATGCAGAGAAGAGCAGAGACCCAAAGGAGCTATTGTGCGACTATTGACCATATAGCACTATTTTGTATCTATGATGAGTCTGTGTTTCTATGTATATGTGTATCTATGTATCTGTGTATCTCTCTGTTTGTTGTCCTGGCAACTATTGAGGGCTGCTGTGTGCATTGCCAGGTTGCTATTCCCAGGATAGTTTTTGCCATTATTTTTCATGCGTATTGATAGAAGCAAACACCAAACAAGAGACACACACATACACACACACACAGAGACATACACACATATGGTCCTTTTATTGCATTATTATGATGTACTGCTGTCTATTCATATCCTTACTCATATATCCTTTCAGTACACCCTGCATTGAACATCAACATTAAAATCAGCGAAGCGCGAATCATTAAACCAGAGTTCAGTGGGGGGAAGTGGAGTGGTTGAGAAGGGGGGGAGGGGTTTGGCAGTACAGCACTCTATGTGAATTAGCGCTCTATTGAACTCAGTCTGGATTGTGAAATTTGGCTAGCCCAACTGTTGCATTATTATTTTGTGGCTTTAAATTAATTCGACAAAAACTAAACTTAAAATTCAATTAAATCAGCTGTCTGCAAAGTTAGTTAAAACTTGCTGATGCTGGCTTAAACTTTCTAGTCTGGCTTAAATCAAAGTCGGTTCAATACAATTTTAACATCAATTTGCGATTTTCAACAGTTGTCCAAGTCAGCGAACCCCGTTGCAAAAAAATTCTATAGAGGGTTGCCTTTGTCATGCGTGCTTGAGTATTCAAATACTCTATTATAGAGTTAGGGCATATTGGAAAAGTTGTGACGTTTTGACGTTTGAATTGGACTCTGATAAAGTGTAAATTGAGAATTGATTGCTTGCAGTTGAATAAAAGATTTGAGAATGTAGGAATGTGAAAATATACAGGCCTGTCCCTTTATTCGATTTCAAAAAATTTGAAATCTAAGTTCCGAAAACCGATTGCATATTTGGAATGAAAACTTTAAGAAGAAAAGAAGAAATACTCTGTTATAGAGTTAAGTCGTATTGGAAAATTGTGAAGTTGAAATTTAACTTCGATGAACATTAAGGATTGATTGCTTGCATTTGACTAAATGAATACATCACAATAAAAGAGTTGAAACTGAAGGGAAGGTCCTGTTCTTATCTTCCATTCCCATCAAATTTTCCAAATATTTCGTTGTTAGCTTTGCTGAATACCGACGAATAATCAAAATAAAACTGGAATAATAACTTAAGGATTAAGAGAAAGAAAAGTTTAGTTTCATTAAAAAATATTGACACAAAATGGAAAACGATGAGGAATTGGAAACTACCCTAGAGTAAATTTTAAAAAAAGTAATATAACTAAATTTATTTTTTTATATTTAAGCATTTTAAATTGTCCGAATTCTTTAGTTCTTCAATAATATTAATACAATGTTTAAGCTAGCTATATGAAGTTTAATTATTGCTAGTACTTTACTTTACTATAAAACTATTTAGTATTTACTTATTATAGTAATTAGACTTAAAACAGGAAAAGTTTTCTTAATTACTTTAAACTTATCCAAAACCCTCCTCATAAATAGAGTATTTAACAATTGCTCTGCACATATCAAAATTTTTTCTAATTTTGTATGCTATGCACTTAACAATTTGCCACAGCAACGACACAAAGTCAAAGGAAATTTCGCAATTGTGATTTTTTTTTTCGTTTTTCGTTTTTTGTATTGGTTGATGTTGCTGCTGTTTTACTACCCCCTTTTTTTTTATGGGAAAGCCCGTATAATAGGCCTTCATCGCGTGCTAATGTGATTTGGCTATTAATTTTCTGCAGGCTGTCGTCTAAGCCTTGGCAAATTGAATTGCGTTTCGCTTAACTCCTGTCTACCAGGATGTCTGGCAAGTGGCAGACAGGATTCGGCAGTGGCAGCGGCAGTGGTAGCGGCTTTGGTTTCCTTTTATCAATGCTCCGACTTGGAGTTTCTTAGACTACACCTTGTCGCGGCTTTTAAATTTTGTTGGTATACACTTAAACTGATAAATTTAAAATCAATAGTGTTTTGGGAATGGAAATGGGATCGAGTGTGGTTTTAACTTTACGACACTCGAGTGCTGTGTTTGTCTTTGTGACTGCTTTGGGTATAGGGGTATTCCCCAAAGGCTGCCTTTTGCCTTTCACAGACATTTCGGCTAATTTATTGTGTTATCTTTTCTGCTGTTCCTGTGTATCTTCTCCTCTGGGTGCGCTTCTCGCTTGTCCTACAAAAATAGAGGCAGCTCAGACAGCAAAAAGGCGATAAACGAATATAAATTGCTTTTGGCAGGCAAGTGGTCTGCACAAATGGGACTAAGTAAGAATCTAAAGGATACTTATATCAATTAAATTTTTTAAAGCGAATTTCAAATGGCATTTCTGTGCGTGAGACACACATAAAAAATGATACTGCAAACAAAAAACAGCACTGCAAACAAAACAGAGCTGCAAACAATGCGAGAACAAGTAGAAATGCGTTAGTCAAGTGTGCCTGACTAAGAAAATACCCTGTAGACAAATTTTGAAGTATTTTAAAATAATATACTTTTTGTCAAAATGGCATAAAAGTTGAATTTTAAAGTTATTTAAGCTATTTAAAACGCCTTTTTTAAATGCTTTTTGCCAAAACTTTGTGAAAATTGATTAATTTATAAAAAATATACATACCTTACCCATTTCCGAGTACTTTTCATTCCGATTTTTCATAATAATTTCGAGTTAAAAATGATGGTAATTAAATATTAATTCAATATCATACAAAGTGAGTTCCACTTGACTATTTGTGCTGATTAAGTGCCTTACTTAGTATTGCACAACAAGATACCCTTTTTACTAATTATTATTTACACAGGGTACATAAAATCTGCTTTTAGTTGAAAAACTCGCCTTTTTTTTGTGTGTTTTTCACATGACTCAACTGTTTGAATCGGGCAAACATAATGCCAAATTGTAACAATTGACTGTCGGTTGCTTTTGTAAAAATGCAGCTGAAATTGATTTTTAACTCTATTGTGCACTGAGTACACACACAAACACAATGATAAATGGACAAGCAGGTGAACACTGATTTGCTGCGGGTGTGTCTCTGTATCTGTATCTGTAACTGATATATTGTATCTCATGCTGTGTGCATCGAAATGTGGCAAGTAGCCTAGTGTGCATTTGTCAACGGCGACAGCTGTAATCTCAAAGGCCAAAACTGTACGCTATTGAGTTATTAATTGCACATGTAAAGGACATAATTCCAACAGCCCACATCAGCTGGAATTTGACTCCCTTTTCATAATCAAAGCAATTTCCTTTGATTATAACGCACATAATATGCAGTTGATTGGGCTTTGTTGGGTGTCGCTAAGGTTACCAAGTTACGTGGGTTGTTCTCGCCTTTTCCCCCCTTGAGTATAATTTGTGTTTGTTTAAGGCGCATGCTGTTAACACTATAACAAACCCAAGTAGCTGATAAAGTGGCGCCGCCACGTGACCCACTAATGAGCATTTGTTTCATATATATATATATATATTTTTTTTCCAACATGGGGCTTGCAAATAGGAAAGTAGAACATTTTCCTGGAAACATCGCGGTGTTCTGCGCGCTGTGTGGCAGCAACTAGATCATAAAAAAGTCATTTACTTGGCCCTGTCTGGAAAGAGGGCAGGTCTCTTTCTCTCTCTGTCTGTCTGGCTCAGCCATCAACTATAATCATCAAAAATTGTGTAGAATTTTGAGCATTATAAAGGTTACAGACCAGACCGCCAGGTAGCTAAACTGTAGCCGGAAACTTCGGTTTTTCGGCATAATTATGTAGATGCCGCAGCAAGGCAACTTCAAGATTTATTGTGTGGCATTTTTGGCTTTCAAGAGTCACTTTGTTTTTTTTTTCTTTTGGTTTTTGCCGGAAATTGTAAAACTTTGCACTGTACTCAAAAAGGTTACTTATTTTATATTATATTGACTTTAAGCAACGTTCGATTGAACTCATTTTGTCAACAGATTTATGACATATTCACAGCTCCAAACAAATTCCTGGGAACCATTTCTTTTTTGCTTTTCCAGCAACTTTTCTAATTAAAACACGTAAATCAGTCGTCGACAATGCATCCCCCTCAATGTCCTTAGCAACAGTTTTATTTTCTCATTGAGGGTGACTTTTGGTTGGGGCTCTTAATTAACAACCAATGTGACGATTTCAGTACTTAGACACAGACAATGCACAATGAATTTCAATTAAAAAATATTCGCTGCTTCAGCTTGAAAATATTACAATTAAAATTTTAATATTTCATAAAGTCGAAACCCTGGCAAAAAAGTGGTCAATAACCCCCACCCAACTCAATAAGCCACCCACCTACAACAGCATTAAATTCCCTTTTTTATAGAGCGCTGAAATAAGTGCAGAAAAAGTACAAATAAATAGCTAAGGGAAAATCAAACTTTTGGCAAGCCGAAGTTTGAATTCCCTTGCTTTTTGATTATACATATAAAAATATATCAAATTTTCTGCAAGATTACAAACACTTGATTTTGACAAGCACTTTTATGATAAATTGCTCGAATAATATCAAACTTGGAGAGGTGTTCAAGCAGCATTAAAGTTTATTTGAAAAGTTGCAAAACATATCTGCAAAAAAGTAATTTTTTGATTCATAGTTTCAATGGTAACGTCTCAAAATGATCCTGTTCCTTCAAATGATATTTTTATTAGAAATATGGAGTATATGTTTATACACTTTATAAAACAGTAATTTACCCTTATTTGAGCAGTGTATTCAAACAAAAACAAAGGCATAAGTAATGCAAACAATATTCACCCCACACATATACTTTTTCCTCAGTTTTTGTCCTTCGCTTACACGTTTGAGTGTTCCTACTCCAAATATATTGTGCCTCACTCCAGCTCAGACACAAAAAAAAAAGAAGTAGCATAAATATTTGTGCAAATATTTTTGAAAATGATTGGGGCAGCCGTCTAACTCCCTCCTCTGTTGTTGTACCTTAATGATTTGTCAATAGCCGCATGTGCCACTGGCGTTTAGATTGCTTCAATTCTCGTGTTTATGAATGTGTGTAAGCGTATTATGCCCCAACCTTTGCTATTTACTTCAGTTATTCGGACATTGCCTTCATATTTTTATATGTATGCACATGTTACTTTATTCGCACATCTTATCGAACATCTTTGGTAGCCATGTGGTGCGTCTGGCTCTGGCTCTGGCTCTGTATCCTGGCTGTGTGTACTTCCCCCGTTCCACAAAACCCTTGGAAAGTGTGCCAAATGTATCGATACGATACGTGTGTTCTCTGTTCTTTGGTCTTTGTTTATTTTTATAGCACTCATGCGGCGGCATCCCGTACAGAAATTTTATGCCACGGCAGCAGATGCTCACTTGAAGCGGCCCAAAGGAGCTAAGCCCTTAAATGCATAACAACAACAACAAGAACAACAACATCATGAAGCACAAGTTACATTGTGTATACTGCAGCTGACATGCTGCTGCTTTGTGCTCCTGCTGCATCTCAGTTATGACGTCTTTTGTAGCTCCTTGGTATGCTTAAAGAGTGCCCTTCGACAGCTGTCCATACAATTGCTTATTAGCTTAGCCGATTAACATATCATGATTCATTCTTGAGTTTACGCTTCTTTTCTATACTTTTATCTCTGTAGAAGATTAACTTTAGCGTTATTGATGAACTGTGACCAAACAAAATCCGTGACAGAATTGTCTTAGGGCTGAAATACTCATGTGTAGCTTGGACTACTTTATACTATATCAGACTCTACTTTATATCAGATTAAATAGTGAAAATCAGTACAAGAATAGCATATGTTTTCAAATAGTATAAAAGTTCAAGCGCATATATTGTAGAAGTATACGAAAAGTAGTCTTAATCATATATTAAAATTACGAATTAAAACTTTGCAGCTAGATGAGCATTTTTATTAAAAAAGTGTTGCATCTTTTAGGCTGAACTTCGAAATGGGCTTGCTCAAAAACACCACAGCCTCAAAGTATGCAACACTTTATGAAAAGTTCATTTGGTTTCGAGGGGAGGCCATGTTCAAAAGCAATAATTAAAGTTGAGCTCTCGCTTATATATATAATAATAATAGTTAACACCCAGATAAATAAATTTGGAGAAATCTTTGTGCCTTAAAAATACTCTAATAGAGTCGCTCAGTAAACATTCTAATATTCTGCTTATCCTTTTCCTTTTACACAGTCTCAGTCTTTGTCCCATTTGCAGCCAGTTGCAGAGATTTTCTTTTGCGAAAATAAAATGACAACGCTTAAGCTCCAGACAAATAAACCCTACTAAACTAAAAGATTCCACATGTTATTAAGTGAACTAACTGACAATTTGTACTGTGTACTAAAACAGCAATTAATATGCCTAATTGATGGCTATTGCTCCCATTAGCTGCTTTAGTTGTTGCTTTGAAAAAAACTACACATTGCACAGCTTAATTATTCTTACAACATCAACAACAAAAGGCAGCTCAAATCCAATTTCCGCTTTAAAAAAAAAAGGTAAATATAAATAAAGAAAAACACGACGACTGGGCCACAAGCGAAGAAGAAAAGTGGTCAAGAGTGGACGCAGATAAATGCGAGGTCAATTACACGGAGCAATTGGTAGCATCAGTGCAGACAAGTGCCGAGCAGTACAACAAAAAGGGCGAAGCAGCACACAAACATAAACACAAATAACAACAATATGTAACCACATAAACAATTGCAATTAACATTAACATTAACATTAGCAGAGAGCAGCAGTGAAGCAGGCCTGAAGCTGTACGCATTTAGGCAGAGATTAACAGTTGGTAAACGACCCCAACTGGAAAACGAGCTATTAACACACTGGAGGTCAAGTCGTGCTCCGCCAACGGCGTCTCATTACAATGGCCAAGTGTTCCATTGCGTACCTTAAAATTATCATATTTCTTGTGTCATGTGGTTTTGCTATTTTGGTTCCTGCTTCGCATTGGGGTTTCATCTTCATCTGCTTTATATCTCGCGCACTTGTTGATCTTTTGTGTCTGACACTGAGATTTGGTGTAAGGCCCCCAGATCAGACATACCTTTTGTTCTACTCCAAAGATAGACAATCGGAAGTATATCACAACAAGAATGTTGTTCAAGTGGAAGCCCACCAAGCTGGTTAAAGGGAACTATCTATTTTTGGCAGTCTCAAGTGCTCTAGAAGTTAGCTTCGTTTTGTTTTCGTTTTCTCGGACTGTGTGAGCGTGCAAAACAAATTGGTTTGCTTATCTATTTGTTTAAGAGGCAATGACACTAGCTGAAAGCAGTTCATTTACTGTTTAGCTTAAGCTTGCATTTCAGCAGGGCAATACAAATATAAATTGAAGCGGGAGAAAAAAAGACGAGCTTTCAGTTCCAATTTTGATCAACTGAAATCTGTGCTTTTATGTGCTTTCAAAGATAATTTTCAATTTAGTGTTAGAAAACAAGCACTAGTAAGTAGTGTTAAAAGCATAAAATCAGCTGTGCAGTAGAAAGTTTAACTAGTCGAAACAAAAAAATAGATTTAACGGTTGAGCTTTCAGTTCAAAGTTAAAGTTTGATATGCCTAAATCTTCAATGCGCGTTTAAAGCTTTAATGTGTTTTTAAAGCTTTTTGTCCAATGTTTTGTTTGTGGTCGTGTTAGATAAAAAGCAAAAATAGTGTTAAAAGCGACTTAATCCAAAATCGAGCTTTCAACTTTAATCTTGAAAAGTTTTATTGATTTCTTTAATGTTTTAAAGCTTTAATGTGCTTTTAAAACTTTTTGTCCAATGTTTTGTTTGTGGTCGTGTTAGATAAATAGCAAAAATAGTGTTAAAAGCGACTTAATCCAAAATCGAGCTTTCAACTTTTAATGTTTAACGACGCTGACTTTATTTTTCTCACTCGAGCTCAACCAAATACTAATATATTCAATTGCTATTTTCAGCCAGTGTCATTTGAACATTTAGTAATAATTTGTTTAAGCTTTGACTAATTTGCTCTGACCAACTAAGGCACAATCTTTTGGATAGATGCGTTAATCGTCGGCTGTTTATCTAAATTAATTTGGCGACAGGTCACACAACTTAAGCAAAGCAAAGCTAATCTAAGCTAAGCCCAAGTTCATTAAAATTCATTCAATAAAAATATACTTATGTGCTATGTGCTGTTACATAATTATGATTAGATGTGACATGAAAAAAACACTTTCACCATAAATTAGGCAGTCGGCACATGTGTGTTGTGCCTTGTTGTATTTTGGGCTAAATTTAATAAATATTTATAGTTAATTATGGTTATTTTTTTTTTTTTTGCATCGATTGATGGATTTTGTTGTACATTTTGAAAATGCAATCAAACAAAGATCTCAATATATACAATAATGAAATCGCGTGCTTTAAACACAGCATATTTATATGCAAAAATTCAACAGCAGCAGCTAACTAACAATTTACACTTCAATCTGTTTTGAGATGTTTACATTGTTGGCATTCCAGGGATTTGATATTTGCATATGAGATTTCTGTGCCCGCCAGCCGCATTCATTAGTTAAACAAACTTCCCAGTTTTTGCAAGGGATGTGAAGCAGGTTGAGGGGGTTTTTTCTCTGTTGCCAAAAACCAATAGCACATTCATACTTATTAATAATACTTACTGACTATTCAAACAATTCAATTCAAAGCAATTTGCGCATCTTAAGTTTATTTTCGGTGCTGGAACCAAAAACTGTAATCGCTTTTAATTGTTTGGCTCGCAAAGTTTATAAATACTTATCAAAACAAAACAACACGTGCATGAAATTTTTAGTATTTGGTGACTCGGAGATATCGTGTACTTAAGTTCAGTTTATTAAATTTTCAGAAGCTTTTAAAAGTAAACCAAAATTTTAAAGAAAAAGAGATAAAAAGGAATGCTATTGAAAATTAGTAAAAATTTCAGAAGAACATTAACTAACATAAATTGAAATTTCTTATCAAGATAGCACAAAATTTTGTTTATATGTTAATTCTTTGAGACTAAAAAATAAAAAGTATCATTCTTTCACAGGTCTGATCCATTTTAAGTAACATTACGATTGTTTCGGTTTCCACTTTCAACAAAATTTTGAAAATTTACTAATTGTTATAAGGTACTGCAAATGTGTGTAACAGACAGAAGGAGGCATTTCCGACTATATAAACTATATATATTCTTGATCAGGATCAACAACAAGAGACGAACTAGCCATGTCCGTCTGTCTGTCCGTCTGTATGAACACACAGATCTCAGAGACTATGTATGTTTAATCAATGTCTTTCGAATGTGTAAATTTCAACACGATCGGATAAATAGCATCAAAGTTACGGAAGAACTTATTTCCCCTGTCTCAGCAGGCAGAACTGCTTGAAATGCAAGTTGGGAGCAGGGAGTCTCGTAGTCGGGCACACTCGACTAGAGTATTCTTACTTGTTTTTCAGCTAGTTACTTGAATCCAAGTTCAATAAAATCTTTAATTTTCAATTTACTTTCCTTTTACATTCTTATCATACCCATTCTAACTACATTTCTATTTGCAGGGTATTTGAAATGACAACAATGCTAGCAAAAACCATTATCATTGACCATATTTATATGACTTTGTATCATTAAAATGGCCAAAAGTTAATGTGGCTATCTGCCAAAATAGAAAAAAATGGCCAAAGACTTGCACTTAACATTGGGAAGCTGCTAATTGCTCGGCCTTTGTGGTAGCACGACTTAAGCCAAATCTCAGTAGCTGGTCAAGAAGAGAAGTCTTAAGAACTTGAAAGGTCAGCGTAAGTATAATAAAACTTAACAATTATAAACAAATATTGAAATAAACGCTTGATTAACGCTAAAGTTCAAGTTCAGCAATTGGAAAACAATGCGTAACAAAAGTTTTGGCTATTATCTTAAAGCCGGATTGCCAAATTGTGGGTGTTGCTTGGCTTTCAAGTCAAATGGCCAAATTGCCAAATGATATCTGATATTTAATTTATTGAGATTTGCTGCAGATGAAGCTCACAGCGAATACATGATTAATTTAAGCAGTCTTCGCTGTTGACGCATTTGCTTAACGTGGCCATAACGACGGCTGCTCAGTTTTAATTGATTATTGACAACCTTAACGGTGCATGTTAATCGATGCTTTGGCGCCACTGTTTGTATCTTCGTGCTGCAAAAGTCCTTGCCATTATAGCCAAGTTCATTAAACTGAAACTCAATTAAGTCGTAAAGCAAATCGTATCAAATCAAACCTAAAAATGTTATCATTAAAATGCGTGCGCTTCGTGGGGAGTCCACAGCCGGAAATATTACGCAAAAGTGGGGGAAAAAGCGAAACAAAAGACAACTTGTGAAATCATAAACTATTTTGAAATATTTATTAGCTACCTGCCGCACAATAAATACAAATGTAGTTAACTTTTGACTAAAGGCGGGGCGGCGCCGCACACATGGCGTATGCGCAATCTGCTCAAAATATGTTACTTGCCGCTGGCAAATTGTATTAAGGTCTTTTAGCCATTTGTTTAAAGGCCAACTGCAAGCTGGTTTATATATACGATATGTACAAAAAAAAAAAAAAGAAAAACAGAAAAAAATCTGTATTCACTGCTGTTAAGTCTCGAATTTAAATTACATGCTCAATCTCTTTGGCAATTCAGCAACAAAATATTTTGCAAATAATACGCATAATTAACAAATGATAGTATGTATGTATGTCTGTATGGGGCTACTCAAATGAATGGAGGGGGCGTGGCCAGACGAAAGCCAGCAAATACCACAGTAAACTCAGCAAAATTGAAAAATCAAAAATGGAATGCATGCTAAATGTTTTCATATATGAGAGACTATAATATACTCGTACTTTGAAGCTCGAAAAGTTGAAGTTGATACTTAAACTTGGTTTTTAATTTAATATTTTTAAATTTTAACAATTATAATGCAGTCTAAAATACAGTTCACCAGCTGAAATGCAAAGTTGTTTTTTTTTGTAAAATCAAAAATGGTGCATCCGAAATTTGAAATAAACTTGATCTGCGTATGGTATACAGGAACCTGCATGCCAAGTTTTGAGTCTTTAGCTCTTATAGTCTCTGAGATCGACGCGTTCATACAGACAGACAGACGGACATGGCTAGCTCGTCTCGGCTGTTGATCCTGATCAAGAATATATATAGTTTATATAGTCGGAAATGCCTCCTTCTGTCTGTTACACACATTTGCAGTACTTTATAACTCCCTTTTTCCACTTTTTAATGGGAACGGAGTAAAAAATGAAATATTTTAAGCTAGCATGATATTTTTTCTATTTGCAATATTTTGAGTTTGTTTCTCTGAATTCACAGACTTTTAAATAATGATTGCCAGATCAGTAAATTCAGTTATTGTGGCAGCTACAAAACTGAGCATAACTTTTTTCATAAAAAAAGAAAAGTAGACGGCAAAAGTTGCCACACCTAATACACCCTCTATAAATGCGCTGAGTACGAGTATTCAAAACTAAAATTGAAAATCAAGTGCAGCGCATTTTATTCGTACGCAATCAAAAACCAAAGGCCGAAAACCAAAAACCAAAAACCAAATTCGAAGGTCAGCGCCGCGGCATGCAACAATTTGGTGGCGTTGCTCGATTGGACATGATGCTGCTGCAGTAAAGTTTGCTGCTGCTGTTGCCAGTTGTTGTTGCTGTTGTTGCTGCTGCTGCTGCTGCCTTGCGGCGCATTTTATTTCTTCATTATGTACGAAACAATAAAATTTAATTGAACGTTAAATTTAAAACGTAGCACGAGCGGCGGTGGCTGCTGCGACTAAAAAGGAGCAAATTAACTCATTGTTGCAAAAAGTTATGCAAATCGGGGCGTAAGGTGCCGAGCAAATTAAATTGGCATTAAAATTTATATGCCAATAAAAAAAAATAAAAAAACAAAAAATTTAAAAAAATAAAGAAAAAGTGTCGAACGGTTGTAAATAAAATGCTCGTTAATTTATGTGGGCGTATTTTTATTTTTTATATATTTCTGCAATGGGACATAACACTCATGCATATGCAAAAGAGTTTCAATAAAATTGATACGCTCAACTATTGATCCATATACTGTCTGTTAGAGTTATACGTGGGAAAATCCAATTGCAAACGTTAGTTTACAACATTTTTTTGTAAAGATGAGAAACCTTCGTTGATCTACAATTACAGAATCGACCTTCAAACATTAATTTCTCATAGTATATTATTACAGGGCCGTAACTTTAAGTACACGCCTTCAATATGTCTGTGTAGTCACATAAAATGAAATCAGTACAAGCTAAGAATGCGATGATCTATTATAATATGATATATGCTGTGATTAGTGAACATTCAAAACTAATATGCTGACAGTTAAGTTGAAATTAATGAATGCGTTTTGTGCTTCAATATGCGTTTTGTATATCTTTTGTATCTGTACAATAATCAGCAATTTTATCAATTTTTTACATATTGTTATTTGTTTTTGAATAATGTTTATGTTTTTATTAGTGTTATAAGCATTGTGTGTGGCGTTGTCTTTGGTCGAGTCATCGTACTGCCTGACTTTTGTATATAATTTATGCATCTACTTGTTGCTTGTTTTTATTTTTATTTTTATTTTTATTTTTTTCAATACAAAACAATAAACATCAAGAACTGATGGCTTCAATCAACCGACAAAAGTCTATTTTGTCTCATGTGTAGGTTGTTAGTTATTTTTTCTTTCTGTTTTTCATTTTGTATCTCAGCGCGCTGATTCATGTTGACCTTCTTCGTATTTTGGTCTGGTCTTGGCTCAGTTGAAATACATTTTTGTAATGTCTTAAGCACCGCCAAAGTCACAGAAATTAGCACAATATTAGCTAAAAAGCATTTTTTTAAAGTTGCTCTCCTAATTTTGTAGTCCAAGTCACAGGCAATTTACATTGACAAATGAAAGCCCCCCACAATCAGCCATAAATTCTAGTTTTAACTTCCAACCGCAGCAACAAGTTTCAAGCCGTATTGTTGATATTTGTTGCTATTGTTATTGTGCTATTATTGTTATTGTTGTTGTTGGTAAAAACCCGAAATTCACATCCGCCTACTGAAGTGTTGTTGCCAGGGCGGATCTGGGTCTGAGTCGGAGAGTTGAACTCATCTGCACATAGCTCATCATCTAATGGCATACAAATTCAGGGCATTTATGACTGCGTGAATTTCATTTTTTTTGTTCGAATTTGAATATTTTATTTTATTACTTATTTTATTTTATTATGAAATTTAGTTTTATTTGAGGAAATATGTAAGTTGAACTGGAATTTGAGCTGCCACTTAAAAGTATAGCTAATGAATTGCTTGCAATTTCGAATTTAGTTTCGGATACAAAAAGTCATAAATAACTTAAAATAGTTTTAAGAAAAGAACAGAATCTATTTAGAATACTTGTATATTTCCAATCAGTTGCTTTTTCTTACAAAACTTTCCATTTACTTTTCAAATCACATCCGAATCGAGATTTTTGGATAGTTAATGATTTTAGTTAAATTAAAAAAACGGCAACAAAAACGACTATATTATGTTTCCTAGTTAATATACTAGCTTTTATATGAACTAAAATTTGTAAATATATTATTCATAATTTTTTAAAGTAATTTATTCATCATCTTTGCCTCTACGTCCCATGTACTTTTATATTATTGAACAAACCAACTAATATAAAACACATTTCTTAGTTAAAATTCTCACAATCAATATCTCAAGTATATTAATTTCGATATTTTTAGATTTAATTTTATATGTCTTTTTATCAAGTTTAAGTTATAATAAAATACCCCATTGACACTGCTCAAATGCTGGGTATAAATCAGTTATTTGCTTTGTTCAGGTCAACAGTTTTCTAATGCACTTTTCACACAGGTTTCGCCCTATTGGAGCTTAGGCCTTAGCTTTGGGGCAGCTGTGGCTGCACAGGCGCCATTTTAATTGGATAAGAGGGTGGGGAGAGGGGTAGTTGTTTTGAGGGGCATTTATTATAGTAACACACAGCTGCAACAACTGGCTGACTGCCTGTAATTATCAAGCAGCCGAATATCATTTTAATTGTCTGATGTCTGCCCCAGCCAGAGGTTATGTATGTGTAGGGTGATGGGGGTTGTGTGTGGGGGGATGTGGGGTAAACATTTGCCATTTTGCATGTGCAATTAACACCGTGCAAAAGGCGCCTCTCATGTGCAAGAGCTGTCCAGTCTTTAAAGCTGATGCTGCTGATGATGCTTAACCCAAACTGACGCATTGACATGCAGCTGTCCAAAGGCTGTCCGTCGTCTGTCTGGGCGCTGTTCGGGCTCTGTTCGAGCTCTGTTCGCTGTCCAGGGTTCATGTCTGTCAGTGGCTGTCAAATAGTTGCATAGCGGTATTCGTAGTCTTTTGGCAATCGCCTTTTAACTTCACTTGTAATAGCTGAGCTGTTGTAGTTGGGCTGAGCTGAGGCTTTGGCGCGTCTTTTGTTCTACGAAAAACTCTTTCATAATGCTCCATTAAATTTTATGCTTTCATAGATCAAGATGAACAAATAAATTTGAGTCCATGTGACGAGTTGTAGTTGTTGTTGTGGTTGTTGTACATTTTGTGCAGTATTGTATTTCTTTTGTTGTTGGAAGGTCTGCGTTAGCTGCCCAACCAGCCGTTGAAATGAACTTGAGCCCAAGCCCAACAACATTTAGCTTGAGCTCTCTTGTTGGTTTGTATAGTTGGTTGTTTGGTTTTGGTTGTTGGGTTGTTTGCTTGGTCCATGGTTTATATGTTGGCCCAGTTTCATATATGCGATGCGCCCCAGCCAAAGGTTTAAGCCATTCTGAACGGAAGCGCTTTGTTTAACGCGCCTCAGACATTGCAATTTTTGCTTTGGCCATTTTTCGGCTATGTTTGTCTGAGGTCTTTGGGTTTAGGTCTCTTAGACTAAGAAACAGTGGCAGTTGCAAGAGGGGCTGAGAAGATTTTAATTCCCACTTGAAGTATTAAAAAACAAAATTACACTTTCCATCTTTACTTCTTACTTTTGACAGTTCGAAATGGCTTGTTCTTAACCTTTTCGGGACGGAGTTTTATTTTAAAATCCAAGATAGTAACAGAAAATATTTAAACTTATTCTGAATGGTGATAAAAAAGAAATGTATTGCACACTTGAAAATCCTGAAATCGTCCTTTTTTCTGGGATATTTAATCCCAAGAAGTACTTCTAGACATTTTATTCCAAGTGTAAAAGCCGAAGTTTGAAAACGGCTGGGACGCATTGTCTCAGTAGTCCCGAAAGGGTTAAGGAAACTTTTTAAAAATGCAATTTCTATGTCAAATTTAACAATTTACATGCAGTTCGATAATTATTACCAAAACTAAAATACGTATCGATTATAAAAACTTAAACAAAAATTATTTCTACAAAATTATTAAGACTTATTTAAAAATAGTCTGAAATTGTTCATATTAACAATTGATTAAGAATTGAGTTCCTGAGTTTTTAAGATAATTGCTGTAAAAATTTAATGAAAATTGATGAAATGAAACTTTGTCTTAGCAGAACAAATAAGTTTGTAAGCCCAAGAAATTGTATACACAAAATGGCAATAAAAAATTTTCAAATTTTGAAATCTTTGCATTTTGATCCAATTTTAATTAGGTGAAAAAAAATCCAACAATTTCTTACTTACATTTTTCAAATTACTTGTTTTAGATTAGTTTGCTGCACAGTAGTAAATCTGTAAAAAGTCACACGTAACTCAAAAGCTAAGCTCCCCCTTGAAGAAAATCCTCACAACGCCACTGCACAAAACAGTCGGCTCACATTTGGCTTTTGCCGTTTCGTTTTCGTTTATCGGAAGCAGTCGTCGTCGTTGTTTGGTTGAGCAACTGTTACAAAATAACTGAATCATATGGATTTATGATAGAACCGTTTTGTCTCTCCCGCCTGCAATATCATTACCAATAAAGCTGCCAGGCCTTTCTAATTGGCTTCAGCGCTGACAGTCGAAGGACAGTTGAGAATCTTTTTATGCATTGTCTTTTTTGTTGGTCGTTCAATTCAATTAGCTCATCTTTAGACAGTAACAAAAGTTCAGAGTTTTTATGTGCCTTAATTATGTCATAAAATTTAAATTGGGGAATGTCTTAAAAATAAAATATGATGGGTGTGTATATCAAATTGAATTTGGATTCATTATTATTATTATTTGTTTATAGTCGCTGCGCGTAATTAAAAATGATATGAAAGTCTCTGTGCCGGATATTGAGTCAGAGCTAGAAGCTTCCTCAAGAAACTCCAGTTTTGATCATATTTTATGGTCAAGTGTGAATATGCTGGCACTTGAGTTAATCACCAGTTGACGTCAGAGATACGGATTTGCAGCATTCCTTAAGTTGATTCAATGGTTTCCATTGCTTATAGCTTCATTTGTGTGAGATGTGAAGTTGCGAGAGACGCTGTCCACTTTATATATAAAGTTTTTTGTTGTTGTTGTTTCTTGGCGATAATCTTTGGGGCGAGATACATTTTGTGTTTTTCATTTCACTTTTTTTTTGTTTGTTTGTTTTAGTTGTTGTTGGGTAGCAGGAGGCGTCAAGGTCAGCCGTGACATGCACAGCAACTTGAGCGCCACTCAGCCAGCGGCTGTGCATCAACATGAGTCGCCACAGTCACCACAGACGTCCATATCCACATCCACATCCATATCCACATCGACGTCAGAGTCAGAGACCCCAGACTCTGTTCAGAGAGCCCCATTTTTATGCAGTCGCCACACGTTGCTTGACCAGCACTTGACCGGGTTCGAGTTGCATTTTGAAGTTGAAAAACCTTTACAAAACAAAAAATCAATGCAACGCACGCTTTTGCCTCAAGTCTGAAACGGGATTTTGTTGCATGTGAAATATATTTTTGTCACGCCAATGCTGCAGCAGGCAGGCAAACAACAAACATTGCGATGGCTATCAACAAATTGACCCTCATGCAACCTCACAAATACCCAAAAGCAATTCATTTCGATCTTTAATTGCAGCGGTCCCAAATGACACCGGCTGCTTGCATTGCAAAGCTATCGATAATCTCGATTGTTGATAGTTTTTAAAATGATTCAATTTCGTAAGCGGAAATATAAAAATTTTATTATTCTTAATAAAAAACTATCATTAGTAGCATCAATAAATTGTTGGTAGCAACTAAAAGCGCATCATCAATAATAATAAGGCCTGTTCCCATTTCCGATAACTTTTCAAACCGAATCGTTTTTGAATTTTGTGTTTCTGTTTTGGATTGAAATACCAATTGTTCTTTGTTTTTAACGATAAGTTCAAATAGTTTTCATTTCAGTTTCTCAAAACTTTTAAAGCTGGCTTTTTCCATTGATATTCGGAAATCAGTACAGTGAATAGTTTCGATTACGAATGTTATTGGAATCGAAAATGAGAACTGGTCTGTATAATAGAGCCATAGCTTTGGAAATGGAAAAGTCGATATTACATGGATATTTTGCAGCTCTCTTTTGTACATCTTGGTGGTTAACCTGAAAACTTTAAATTAATTAGAAACTAAGCACACTTCAAGTTTAAAGTTTCATTTTAACTTCTCAAGTTGCTTCTATTGCCATTTTTATGCCAATTATCTTTGAAACATTTCTTAAAATTTGTAGCTTAAATGAAAGCACATTAAAGCTCTAACAAAAATGAAATTTGTAAACTGAATATACTAAAGCACCCTTTAAGACATTATCTCTTAAAGGTTTTAAGAAATTTGTAAACTTTTGCAATAAAAGCACATTAAAGCTTTCAAAAAGATGAAATGTGTAAACTGAATACACTAAAGCACTTCTAAAGTTCAAACCTCAATTGAAAATTAACAGTAAATTTGTTATTTTTATTTCTGTCAACTAGTTGTTACTTTTCAAAAAATTTGCAAAATTTTGTCAAGCTTTATAATGTTTCGAATCAAAAACACGTGTATTAAAGTTCTATCAAAATGAAATTTTATGAGTTTAAGCAACTTGATGGGAATTTTTTGGTATAACAGCTAAACGAGTTGAATTTCATTTTAGTTTGCTGCTCGTTTGTTGTTGTCATCAAGCGGTTAATGCCGCAGTTTGTTAGCAAATTCAATTACGCAAAGTTCAGAGTTCGAGACAGTAGCTATAGCTACTATATATATATATTTATGTTGGCCAATACCCCAATACCCAATAATGTTGCACAAACTGTTGATAATGTTTCTAATAAGATAATTTTAAAGTGCGCTAAATATTTATATTTATGAACTGCAAGGCAGGCAAAATGTTTGGGGCGCAGCTGCTGGCGCCAAAAAGTGGCGCCAAATGAATATTTCAAAAATGTTTATTTGACACTTTAGTGTAGTGTGTTTATTTTGTACACTGTTTTTTATTATTTTCATTCTAATGTACATAAAACAAGTTTTTTGTTTGTTTTTTTTGCTACTTCTTCTTTTGAAAAACCAGTTCAATGTTCAGTGATCATAATGCTATGATTGATATGAAACTGATCTATTAGTTTTCAAGTCGCGCATCAATGCAAATGAGTCAAAATAACATAAACAAGAATTCAACAACAAATTCTTATAGTTTTTCAACTTGTCTCACTGCTCTCCTTGACGAATGCTTCATTAATTAGTAGTTTCTGTGTTTTATCTAAATGTTCTCTCTATATGCAGACACCAATTTTGAAGCAGCGTCGAGTAAAGTGAGCAACTTTATGTTGCTGACCGCCACGCCGCATCGCACACGGCGAGCAATGGGGCGTATGAGCGATGTTTCAGCTGGCGACGCGTTGCTTTTAATGTCGCTCATTATTTACGCATAATAAACAACAACAGGCAGCAGCTACATGTGGCCAATAACAAAAACAACTACTTGGCCAAAAGCCACACACATTGAGCACAGCGTGAAGCCTTTTATCCGCTCTTGTCGCATTTTGCATTCGCGTTTGACGTTTCCGTTTGCCAGAATGCCTATGAGGCTTACGACCCCGCATCTTGTGATATGACTGCTATATTGCGTCAGGCAATGTCAAAGAACATAATTCAATTCTTGACATGAAAGCCATTACACTGACTATACTTAAGCACTGGCTAATTGAGCCACTGCTTCCCATGTTAGAGCTATTAGATATGGATTTGGCTGATTTCGTTTTGCATTCACAATTTGTAGTTTAGAATTCGCAACGACTGATGTGAATTTAATGTCTTGAAAAGCTTTGATCGTTTTGTTAAGAATATTATTTTGCAGTTTCTATTGTAGCTGCAACATTGATTTTGGCTTGTAAAGCTAACTTCAAAACAAATGTGTTTCCTAGATTTTCTACTCACATAACTTTGTCACAACTGAGTTGGTTTCCATGGTAAGCTTTTGAACTGGTTACGACTTTCATGTTTAGATTGGTTTCGGTATGGATCTTATCGCCATAGTTAATGCTCTTTCTTAACCATCCTCATCTAATATATCAAATTCAATTTGATAAGTTCCATTCTAACCATTTTCTGGTTAAGGAACTTGCGAACTTTGTGATGATATCTTCAGACTGTTCTATTTATTGACTTGCAAGAATCTCAAATTCTTAGAAAATGTTCTTCCTGAACCGAATACATATAATACTTAAGCTAAAAAGTCGATTTCTAACCATATAGTTGTTAAAGAAACGGAAAGCTTGGTAATGAAACCTTCAAAATGTTCTCTTTTTTGGCTATAAAGGATCAAAACTCCATAGAAAATGTTCTTCCTGAACCGAATATATATATATTTCTTATGTTCTTAAAGTGAAAAGTCGAAATCTAGCTAAATACTTGCTAAGGAACTTGAATGCTTAGTAATGAAACCTACTTCTCTTGTTTGACTTAAAAGGCTTAAAGATTCATGGGAAATTCTCATCCTGATCCAAATATATATCATTTTTTAACTGTTAAGTCCAATTCGGTCCTTTTTTTGGTTAAAGTTCTTGAGAATTTAGTGTTGACTTCTTCATACTCTGCTCTTCTTTTAGTCGCATTTCCCCAGAAAAGTTACTCAATATTTATTATTGATTTTTAAATCTTAAAAAAAAAAAAACACCTTCTTGCCAACACTCCCGCACATTGGCTGATCCATTAAAAGTAATGACATATCAAATATAAATGATGTGTATACAAATTGCAGCTTTATATTCTACTTTCAGAGTTGACTTTTGATATTTGTCGCCTTTGTTTGATTTCAAATAATTTAATTATCTGCCATATTGGCAAATGCAGCTTAATGTGCTGAGTAAATTGTTTTGCCGTTCATTAAATTGGCTGTGAGCAACTGGACAAATTAGAAGTGCTGCCTAATGGCATATCACAAATAACTGTTAATACCTTATAAACATAAAAATAAAATGCATAAATTGTATTTCATGTGACAGCTGTGCACCTATAGGGTTTATAATCATTTAGTAATCAGCCTGCTGGCATTGCCCATAGAAATTACATTGAGCATTTGAAGACCTTCGTAGCTTAAAGCGTGAAAGGTTCTACAACCGATTAAAAGGTGATCATTTTTAAGAGGTTTCTAAATCAACTTCCTATCGAAAAATTGCCTCGAACTGTGCTGTGACAACTCTGGTCAGAAATATTGTCAGCTGTTTGAACTATGCAGAGGGGCTTAAATTGTCACAATTTGATATTCAGGCATTGCTTTTGCCTCGATTTACGTGCCTTGGCTTTAAGCCAAATAAAAAGCCATTGGCTTCAACACGCCTACACCAATCACAACTGGACCGCCACTTCCCCCCACTCTCCCCCTTTTATATTTGATGAGCTGCCATTGCCTGCGGTTGATGTCATAAGCTATTTATTATTTGCTTTGTTCATGCGCTTTAATTCACTTTCAGTTTCAGTCTTATTTTTTTTTTGTTCAACTTTATTTTCCTCGCGTTTTGTTATTGTTTGCTCATTTCATCAATCAAAGTCACTGCCACTGCCAGTGCCACTGCCACTTGGCTTTGAGTCTTATTCGATTTGTTTCTTGGCAGAGTGTCAATGTCCTTGCGCGCTCGCAAAGTGTAACAAATTTGAAATTAAATTTAAATTTAATAGTTTATTTCACAAAATTGATGAACGTGGCAGATAAAGTTGAGCCAACAGCTTTTTGTGAGCTTTTGCTGAATGCAGTTTTTACAATTTATGCTTCTGAAAGCTTTCATGTCCTTTCTGGAATCTTTCATGTCCTTTCTGGAAGCTTTCATGTACTCTCAAAACAGCTTAAAAGTTCATGTATTTGCGTTGAATAAGCTTAGTTGCATATATTGCGTATACTCAATATTAATAATCGGCTTGAAACGTTTTCTGCACTTTAAAAGCTGCTTAAAGATGAGCTTTTTGCAATGAAGGAGTTTTGCAGCTAATACATGAGAAAGCTTTTATGTGTTTTTTTAGATCGGCAGTTGTAACCGAAAGCTTATACAGTTAATTACGTGAAAGCTTAAGCTACTTACGTGCTTTCCAAGCTCTATACGATTCTAAGCAGCTTAAAAGTGTAGCTTTTAGTTTGAAATTATATTCACAACTAAATTGTCTTGGAACATTTAAGTGTTTTAAATAGTTTTTTTTGCTTTCACAAAACTTTATGCTATGTAGTCAGCTTAATTAATCTTGCTAGAAGCTTTAATGTGCTTTTAAAACAATTCAAAAACGTTAAAACTATTCAATTTTAAATGAGCTTGATTGTAATAGGTTAAAACACTTTCAAAGCTATGTTAATGCATTGTGAGAAAACTTAAGATGCTTCAATAAATTAAAAAAATATTTTAATAAAATTGTCAAGCTGTTTTTGTAGCTGATGAAAGAGCTCTTTTTTGGTGTGAAGAAGTTCCGCATTGCAAATAGCCGGCGATTATTGCTTATTATGAGGCGGAATTAAAGTATGTTGGCGTGTGAAAAACAGAGGACACGAACGCACTTAAAGTAGCCCAGGTGTAGAATTATGAGCAATTTGTCGAAGCGTAAACACACTAAGAAACCGGCGAAAAAACAAAACACCAGCATCGGCATTGAAACTAAACATAAAAGTAGTCAAAAGAAATACAAAAAATACAAAAAGAACAAAAAAAAAAAAAAAACAAAGAAGAAAACATGTTGAGATGCTATTTCGCACCTTCTGTGCGATGTTAATTATTATGGAATCCAATGACAATGGGAATGGAATAAGCATGCGTATAATTCTTTTGTCATGCCGCCCATAGTACGGGAATCCTTTTTCTGCCACTCGGCTGATCTCATTTGAGAGTATTTTAAATGCAAATTTAATCAATATGCAAATTGTATTAATTTCTTATTAAGTTTTTACGCTTTGATTTCTAAACAACATTTTTTAAAGTTTTAAGCAAAACAACAATATATTAATTATATATATAAGTATAAATAATAAATAAAACAAATGCCAACAAATTGAGGAAGACAAACGTATATCGATCAAGCTGTGTCTGCAGCAAGTTTTGCTATGCAAAACTAATTTATGCTCAAACAAAATTAGCAAAAATGAATTGGTTAATTAATATGAAATTAATACAAATCAATTTTACCGCTTGGAATCGGCGTCTATAAAAAACGAATAAAAATACAAAATGATCAAATTATAAACATAAATATGCATACCTATCGTATATAGTTTAACTACTTTTTTTGTTATCTGATTCTCAGCACATAATGTTCAGTTTTGCAACCATTAGCTTAATTTTATGGCTGGCACACGTCAACACAAAATTTCATTTTAGAATGAAACAATAAATTTGTGTAATAAAAGCATTTTTATTTGCATATATATACGGCTTAGAAATTGATTAAAAAAATGGTATCAGTTTGAGTTTTGCAAATATTTACGGGTATATTTAACAGACTGAAGAACATATTTTCAGAAACAACACATATAAATATTACAAAAATTCCTCAAATTGAAATATTTCATAAACAATGGACTATAAATTAAGTTTTATGTTATTATTTTTCTAAAATTATCAAAAATTAACTTAAACTTCAACTTTTTAGTTGATTTGGTCCTCAAAAAATATTGTCTAAAATTTAGGACGTTTTTTTTATGAAACTTTCCAGTTCTTCGATAAACACTCAGAAAAATAATCGATATTAACGATAATTGATAACTATTTTTAGCTCTAGTTTTCTATATGTATATCCAGGGTACTTTGGATCCGAGCATTTTTGCTATCTTTATTATATTGAAACTTGTTAAAGCATAAACTTTTACTTTTTATTTTTTGTTTGTTGCCAGAACAGGCCACATTTTTTATTCTTGTAGACTCATTAATTCAGCTGTCTTTCTAGCTGTCTGCCTGTCTATTTTAGCCATTGTGCAGCGGGTTTGTCTGCTTTTGGACACAATGAACATGGCTCCAACTTGGTAGTGTCAAATGTGTTCAGTGTTTGTGTGGGGCTTTTAAGTTTGTTTTTTGGCAACTCCTTTGGCACAATGTTTATTGATGAGCGCACATTAAGTGACAATGTTTTGTTTTGACTAAATATATTCCCTCTGCTTGAAGCTATAATTAATTACGCCCAATTTGAATCTGAATGTGGCAAGTCAAGTCTTTGAATTTATGCCGTGCTGCAATTGTCATGAAAATTGCATACGAAACACATCTATCTCAATGTGCAAAAGGCGTCGCATTTATAAGTGCCAAGTTTTTTTTTCTGAAAAGGCTTCTCGAATGCAGCTCAACTCAATTAAAATGTTATAAATTGCACTAGCTATACAAAATTGCGCATACGTCGTGTGGTGCGCATTTTAAATTTACAAAAACAAAAAAAAAAGACTTCAGACAGAAAAACTGATGGTCAGCAAAAAAAAATTGCTTGCAACAAAATATATTTAATTTATGCTTTAGACTTTATTAAAATTGCACTTTGTGCTTTTTTTCTTCTTTAAATAAATGCAGAGTGGCAAGCCAATAAAATACAACTTTATGCAATAAATAATTTTTTAATTATAAAAAATATGAAAATATAATAAATTTAATTATAATTCTTTAGTTTAACTAGTTGGCTTATCTTTGCAATACTTGATTCTAACTCTACTTTAATGATAACTTCTTGTTCCACCAAAACTAATTTGAATTTAATTTGAAACTCTTTAAAAACCATTTAAGATATTTTAATAAATATATATATATATATATATTTAACTAATAACATTATCTTAATCTGTTTTATAATTGTCTACACTTTTCATCATATTCAACAACTTTGCAATTTGACTTCTTTAACAACAAGTTTTTTAATTTAACAGAAACTAAATTAATGCTAAAAATTCTAAAAAAAAACATTTAGTAATTTTGTTAAATTCACGAAACTTATCTTTTGTGTTAATTGAAATAAAAAATATTGCACAAATTTTGTAATATTTATTCTTTTGCACAATTGAATAATGCTTTTTGTCCGAGGGCTCTGACAAAAGCCAGATACGCCCCAATCTGAATGGCATTTTGAGCCAAGGCTTTTGTCTCTGGCAGATTGAATAATGATTGCCATTCACACCAACTGGACATGACTGACCTATGTTAATGTGCATATTAACGGTTATTTGTTATTTGTCAAAAGTAATCACAAGAATTGCAACAAGTGACAGCCAGAATATTTGCAGTTTGACTCTTTGCCTGCTTTGTTGCCTGTCAATTTTTGCACAAGTTAACATTATTTGTTTGTATTTATCAAATAATATTTTTGTTGAATATACATATATATATATATATATTTTTCATAACTCCAATGCGATATTGCAGCCTTGTAGCCAAATGTTGTTAACTTTGTTTGCTATTCAGCTGCGATGCATCAATAATTTTGTATTTGATTTTTATCTATTGGCACTCGTTTTGATTGCTTTGAAAGTGAACTTAAGTGTAATGGGGCTTATTTACTTTTAATACTGGTTTGTAACATTAGGTAGACGAAGGTATTAGATAACTAAGTATAACTCAAAGTTCTTCCTTCTCTAAGTTCAGCCTATTCAGTTACTCCTAAGATCTTGAATATGGGCATTTCAGGAAAAAGGTCTACCGCCGAAAACTTCAAAGTTATAAGTACCTATTACTCCTGAATTATATGATATAATCAATCCAAATTGTTAGATATTGATGAAATCTAACAATTTAAAATCCGGTTCAATAACTATCATAAGCAACTTGACTGCAATCTGCAAAAATCGCTTTTTGCTCTTATTTTGCTCATTTTTAGACAGTTACCTGTTTAAAATTTACGTTGTAAAATGTAATGATACTTAATGAAAGCAATTCCATAAGTATTCAATAACAACAACTACTAACTAACAAATATGATAAGCGATCAATTTAACCAAGTTTAGATGTAAATATTCAAGTGCAAAGTCAACGGAAATCTTGTAACGTTCGCGATAGTTGTAAATTTCAAAAAGAAAAAAACGCAATCCGAATTATTTCAAAATGATAAATAAATATTGAAAACAACGTTATTTCTTTATAGTTTGAAATTATTTTCCATTAAATATATTATTCAAATTCGCAGACTTTTTAATTTTTCCAGATACTCTCAAACGAGACTTCTATATTTTGTAACGTTTGCAATCGGTGGTTTTTCTTAAGTATTCTAAAAAGGTTAAAGCTATCGAATTTGACTTTTGCATTGAAAAATAGTGCACCCAAAAAGCAACTAACCCACCAAAAAGATAACTTTAAGAAATATGTTTTTGTTATTTCATTTTCAACTTAAATGCGTACGAATGTAACGTTCGCGAGCCTGGAAATCATTTGATATTCGTTAATTTTCATATACATAAGATTCAATCTTTGTTATTTTTTGGCTCTCTTAATAATCTATTTAATTTTCTTAAAATGTTTTCTAGTCAAATCAGTTCATATATTAGAGTACCTATAATTTTCATCAGTTTTCTACTTTATGTTTTCGTTTTCCAATAAAAATAACAATCTTTTCTATACTTTGCTTTCCAGGACTTCTTTCCTTTTATGTTACAAACAAACCGTTATTATTTCATTTTCGATTTCCAACATTTATTTGAAGTTTTAGCTTACAGTTCCTCTATAGGAAAGGGTATCTCGCAGTTTATTCACTCTCAATTACAGTCATAAAGTCTGTTGTTGTTGTTCTGATTGTGACTCTGTCGGCTAATGTTGTTGTTGTTGCTGATATTTTTGTTTTATAATCGCAATAATCTCATTGAATTCATTGAGCAAATGGCCATTTTATGCGCATGCCTGATGAGATTAAAATTTGCGAGCTACTGTGCAAAATTGGCTATTGTTATTTTGAGCTATTGATTGATATGCAGTTATTTATGATTTTTGCATATTAAGTAAATTGTTATACACAAAATATGGAAAAATTTCATAATAACTATTAGTATTTTATTTAAGTTCATAGTCGGACACGTGTCAGTCAAAGTTCGAGTTTTTAGATTGAAGATTTCAAGTTTTGAGTCTAAATGCACATCAATCAATTTGTTAACTTGAAATGCTATGCGTTCTTTATCTAGTTGAATTTGCATTTAAAGATGCTATTGTTTGCAGAATTAATTGTTTGTTGGCAACATACGACAAATTATTATTTTTCCATATCGGAAATACCAAATAAAAGAATCAATTATCAAAATCTATATATATAATATCAAAGGTACAATTTGTCATAAATAACAAAACATAATCGATGAGCAATGAGCGATTTTTAATTTGAATTTTTTAAAAATCAAATGAGTAACGTATTTGAACTTGCACAAACTTGTTTGGCTTGTCACTCAAATTAAAAGCAGAGACAGTTGCCAAAAAAAGAACAATTGTATGGGAGTTGAGAATCCTACACTCGAATAGCAATACAATCAACTTAATTACAGTCATTAAAAAAGTAAATTCTTTTGTTTTTTAAGTATTAATTGGGACTTTCACAAGGTCCGTCTTAAAGATAGGAATGTTGGCAGATTTCACATTGTAGATCTCTTTTATGTGGCTTCTATAAAAAGAACCAGCCATGCCACATTCCACAAATAGAAAAGAACGCAACGCCATATTAATTAAATTGAAGTTGCACTCTTGGGAATTTCCATCTTAAGTCTGGAGCGGCATGCTTCTTAACGCAACGCTGACCTTGACTGTGGTCAAGTCTTGAGCATTGAAGCATACAACATAGTTGATGCCACAAGACTCAAGGCCGTTTGTTGACGCCGCCGCCGCCTGGAGTCGAGTGGAGTAAAGTGGAGACCTGTTGAAACCAGCGGGCACAACAAAATAGAAGAAGAAAGAAGTGTGTGTGTGTGTGTATTACAAAATGTGGTTTAGAGCCACATCATAATTAATTCGAGAGCTACGTGTATTATTACACATATTTTTATTTTTTTTGCTGGCGGAACTACGCAATTTGAGATGACTGGCAAATGGCAGTCGCATCCAACTCCCATTCCAACATCAACTTCATTCCATACAAGTTCTCTGTTTGCTGGGCAATTAAAAAGATTGTCTGTGGGTCAGCTGGGCTTTAAAACCAATTTGTTGCGCCTTGATTTAGTGCGATAAAATGTGTTTATCAAGAAGCCGACCGAAACCAGTTCAAATATTAGCTACATCTACTAAAAAACTTAAGTAGTTCTAGTTCTAGCGCAGCAAATCAAAAGTTCAGACGACTTGATTATGCTCAAATTATGCAAATCGTCAGGCAAAGACAACGACAACGAGAACGACAAAGACGCCTTTTGTGAGCCTTTGACGATGCGACGACAGCGGCTAATTACGTCAGCTTAGTGGCACGAGACACATAACTTGCACAATCTATGGCCCAATCAAATCTTTTTGGGGCCCATAATCAATATGTATATCCGCTTTTTAGGGGCCCAAAGCACCGCAGGGTGCAGTCAAAACAAAGAACTTGATTTGGTTCATTGGGTTAGCATACCCTGTACTCAAAGCGTGCATAGGGTATGCAAGTAAATCATAAATTTTATATCGATATTGCCTTGAAAATATATAGCAGCAGTCATATCGATATCATTTGATTTGATAATAGCTTTATTTGCAAAAAGTCAATCTGATATGTGAAATGGGTATATATATCGATAATTTAATAATCGATAGTGAGCGTAATGCATTCTATCGATAGTATTCTTTTTTTTAAAGAACATTTAGCTCTTAATTAATGACGTATAAAGAAACAATCTTTCATTTATTGTCAAATAAACCAATCGATTGTGCATCCAATGTATCGGTACTATCGATAGTTTTCCGGTGTTTATACTCTGTTTTCCAAAATGGAAAAAAAGAGTATATTGGGTTTGTGAAATGTCCGTCTGTCCGTCTGTCTGTCCGTATGAACGCAGGTTTTTTCCACAATTTTGAAGCTAGAGCAACCAAACTTGGTATACATGTTGGTATATACCATAGGCAGACAAAGTGTCAAGATCTCCCCCCCACCCCCACCCCTTCCCCCACAAACCGCAAAAACCTATATCTTCCACAGTTTTACAGCTAGAGTAACCAAATTTGACATAAAGACTAGTGACCACACCCTTGACCGACCTGCCAAAAAAAAATATGCCACGCCCACTACCACCCCCGCAAATGAGCTAAACCTGTATCTCCTACACCCTTATAGCTAGAAACCCCAAATTTTGCAGTATGACTCCATTTGAACTCTTCGATAGATTGGAGAAAAAAATTTTTACGTACAGAAAACAGAGTATATCGCAGTCGGGTGAGCCCGACTGCAACGTTCTTACTTGTTTTTAATTAAGGAAGTTTAAAAAATACAAATTACAGAAGCTGAACTTTGTTCTTCAATATATATATCGATAAATGTAATAATCGATAGATATCATAATGCATTCAACCGATAGTATTATACATTTTCTGTTACGAATATTTAGTAATCTAAATCAAACAATCTTTCTATTATGGATTTTAGCAAACACAACAATCAATTGTGACACCCGATATATCGGTACTATCGATAGTGTTTCGGTAATTTCTTAAGAAAGGAAGTTTAGGAAAGGAAAGTATACAGAAGCTGAAAATTATTCTTCAAAGAAAATTTGAAGGAATTTTGATGCTTTAGTTTTCCGGAATCATAAAAGCGTTATAAATATATCTCACGATATCAACTGTAAGTACTATGCTAAGCTTCAACAACTTATAAAACTTTTAATATTCTATCAAATATCAACTTTATTTCATATTACTTCATATACTCGACAGAATTTTACAGCTTTTGTAAAACTATGCTAAATAACTTGTAGTCGATCAGTTTCCAGCCACATTCTTAATGTTTGAACTTGATATTAGTTAGTCCAACTCTCTTAGCATACGGTAGCTTGAAGACATTTGTCAGTCTGGTTGATTAATAAAGCCGCAGCAGAACTTGATATTAAGATGTTTTTTGTTTTTGTATTTTTTCAAAAATCCATTTACAACTTTTATAGATTTAATGAACATTTTAGCACCATTTTTCAATTTTTCCACAGCCAACTTTGGTATGCGTTTAATTCAATGAAAAAGAATACGCGTATTCTAATTAATTTTAACCAAAAATGTAATTTAATTAACTAACATAGGCGACAACAACAACAGCTACAAAAATTCTGACAATGCCAAAGACTTTAGTTCCGTTTTGTCATAAAACTGCCGGTAAATATGTATACATATTTTGTATGCGATGTTATTGGCTATTTAGTTTTATAGTTTTATTTTTGTCTCGCCGTTGTCTTCACCCACATTGGCATTTATTATAATATTGTATTTTTTTTGATTTTATATTTTTTTAAATATTTCAAAACAATTTGAAGCAACAAATTGCTTATCGCTTTTGTGCAGCTGTCAATGCTTTAAACTGTTTTTTATTATTATTTTAAAGAGACACCAGCCAGCTCCTGGCTAAGCTTTATTAATTATTGTTTTTAGTTGAGTCTTTAAAACAGGATTGCCCAAAACGATTACACTTTGTCTTTTTAAAATTAATAAACAAATATCGTTTAACTGGCAATCAATCTTCTGAGCTTGATGCCTCAATTAAGTGAAAGGATTCTAAAACTTTGCCATCTTGCGTCAGTTCTATATTTAAATATTGCTGAATCATTTTCAAATCTAAGAATCGAATTCGAAATCAATGCAGACTAACCAGCATGGAAAGACACACATGAGTAACTGACATTGTCCTTCACATTGCTCCATTTGACTCATGCATTCTTGGTCAAAAAGTTATAGACCATAAAAAAAGCCAATGTCTTTGATTTAGTTCAATAACCTGCTCATAAAAGAAATATGGCATATCAATGGTAAATGCTAATCAATGTGTGAATCATAGATTGTTGTGAAATCTTTTTTATGAAATATGCGGGCTTTTCTAAAGGTTTCTTAATCATTCGATCATTTTCTTTTGAACATTGAATCAGATTCAGAATACAAGTGTCATCTCTAGCGCTAGAACTTGAAAGTTTATTGTTATTGTATAATCAAACGAATAATAGTTGGCAATTTTCTAAAATTTTTAAACAATATTTTTATATAAGTATATATTTATATCTAAATTAGAAAATATATTAGAAACTTAACATAATTTAAGCAAACTTGTTTATATTTTTCATACACTATACACAAAAAACTAAAGATTATTTTTGATTTAAATATGTATTTTATTTTATTTCTGGAATTTCTAGCATTAATTTAGTTAAATGCCCAAAACCGGTAGAAGATAAATAACTTGTTCTGATTCTAGGGTCCGTATATGGTTTTGGGCCACGTTTAAAGCGCATTAAGTTTTAGCCTTACTTTTGTGTGTCCAAATTTGAAACACTCAAATAAACCAAAAAGATCACAATTGGTTTCTGTAATATTCTTAAAGAAATCGCGTGCCATTTGTGTATATACTATGATAATTTGTTAAGTATTTTAATAGGATAATTTAAACAAACTTGTTGGCATCATTTTCACAGCTGTGCGAAATTATTATTATTATTGAGTGTATAATTTAAATGTATATTTTATATCAGGAATTTCTAGCTTTAATTTAGCTCAAATGCCGAAACCTGTATAAGGCAATGGATACTCTAATAAATATATAAATATTTATATGCTTAAATAACTTGTTATGACACGCCAAGTATTTTGGTTTGTCCAACAAAATGATGCTGGGATTTTCTGGCAACTCCCAAAAGGCAGCTATATATATATATCTTTCTGAACTTTTCACATACTTTCCAAATTTCAGATATTTGTGTAGAGTTAGAGTTAGTCAATGCACTCATGATTTGAACTCTGCATTGTTCAATTCTTCAAATAATAATAACCCAAATCGAGCCACTCACAAACAAAAAAAAATACCCCCAACTGAAATGCGATAATTATAATGTGCATTTGATTTGCGAATCAGACAGCTATTGACCCGCACATAATTACACAATAATACCTATGCATATATACATATATATATTTCTTTCATCAGTGGTCAAAAAATGAGCATTAGGGCTACTCTAATCTTTGGACTGCTCCAATAAAAAACAAACCACAAAAACTCTCACACACAATAAAACTTCAAAGCAGGCAAAATTCAAGTTTGTTGCAATCAAACAAACACTTTTGAAATTGTACAGCTGCTCCAATATGATAAGCTATAACTATGACTTGCAGTTGATTTAGATTGCTGAAATTTGGCAGGTAGCATTATCAAAGTCCATTTTGATTTATTATAAAGAGCAGCACTCACAAAATTTAATACATTTTGTCAACAAAGTGATTTGCAGAAAGACGGCTGCCTTGACCCACTTTGCAGCAGCGAATTCATGCAGAACGCTCTATAAAATGCACATTGGCCTCATTAATTAAGCATTAATTTATAAAAAAATAAGTGATAAGCGTATCTAATTTTATATATATTTAAAAGTTATTAAAATCAAGGCATCATCTCAAAGCTCATCGAACATTTTTGGCACTTGCAAAGCAAAGAAACTCAAAAAACTCAGTTTGTAATTAGCATGCAGCTTCGTGTATTTCAAACTGTATTAAATTAGTTTTGCAACATAGTGTTTGTTACGGTTTCAGTTAATTGTTCATATTGCTTAGATATAGCTTAAGATTAAGCATACGACGAGTACATAACGTCTCAAAACTTAGGCTTGGCTTAGTTATGCTTGTTTTGAGCGTGTCTTTTGGCTAGTTTTTTGTTTAACTATTTGTTAGTTTGATCAATATTTAATTTAGTTAATTAATTGTTTTTGTTTTTTCTGATGTTTACTGTATTCGCATTTTTGCAAAAAACAAAAAAACCACTATGTTTGTATGATTGTTTGCTTTGTGAATCAGCGTCTTAGCCATATATCTATGACAGGGCGAATGACTTTGCGTTGTTTTTGTGTGACGCTTTTGGTTAGAACATCTACCCGGATTTGTTTGCGTCTTTAATTGCCAGCCTTTAATACAACGTTGAAATTTAATTGTTTTCCAGCAATACAAAAATTTTGCGTGTGTAACAACATAAATAATAAAAAAAAAAACCCCAAAAAGGAAACTGCGGGCAAAAATGCTCATATTTGACAAATTGCCTGTTTCATTAAATTGAATTACCGTATATAATACAAAATGTTGCGATTGTCATAAAAACATTTTGATTGGCTATATAGAAATATTTGAATAATGCTCTTAAAACACATAAGCAGCAAAAACTCAATTAGCTGCTGGTCTTAAAATCAAGCCAAAACACAGCACTTAAAATGCAAAGCAGCCCACAGCAAAGAACTTAAAAAAACAAGAATACAGAAGTTAAGATCAAATAGAAACGCAGTCTAAGCGGAAAGACTTTCGGAATAGTTCAAGAAGCTCTGCTTTGCTCCGCTCCGCTCTGCTCCGTTCTGCTCTGCTCTGTTGAGCATGTACGCCCGCACTGAAAGCAAGCAAGCTGAAGCTTGGCTGAATCTTCAGCGCTCTCGCTCTCTCTCTTTGACCATCTTTCTCTCTCATATATGAGAGCCGCTGCCAACGAAAGTGAGCAAGAGCAGCGACAGCGCGTTGGCGTCTGCGTCGGCAGCATAGCATCTGCTGGCGTTCAAGCTGTTGTTATTGTTGCTTTGTTGTCTTCTGCTTAATTCCACTTGTTCGCATCTTTCAGCTGCGGTGGCTGCTGCTGTTGCTGCTGCTGCGCCTGCGTCGCTGTTGGCGTCGCCGTCGACGCCTAGTAGTTATAGTTGTTGTTCTGCTTAGCGCTGCTTGGGTGCTGCGCGCCAGAAGCTGCGACGCCGACGCAGATGCTGGCGCTTCCAAACGTTTGCTGGGCCGCATATAAAAACGACGAACTTGGTAAAAATATTCACAATCATATTGAAGTATTGAAGCTGTTCGTTACGTGCGTTCTGTTTGCGAGTTGAAAACATATATATAAATCTTAAAGTGTAAGCCGATATATATTTATATATATATACTTTAATAACTATACAAAAAAGAGACATTTTGCATAAAGTGCTAAAAGATTATAAAATGAACTTTAAGTTAAAGACTTTGTGCTTAAATATGTGAATTGTGACAAGTGCCAGGCATCAAGGATATTTTTGTATATTTTTTAAGGATGTTTTATAATAATGTTAAACAAAAAACAATTTTTATGTGCTGCCTTTGGTACAACTGCCAGCGTAATTCAACCAAAATTAACTGTAAATTGTGCCGTGACTTTTGTTGTGGTTGAAAATTAAATTCATTTGCGCTTGATTGATTGATGGATGGTTTGATTGATTCAGCTGCTGTTCCACTAAATCCCTACCTCCGTCTAACCGCCTGAGCCGTCTGGTCGTCTGTCCGTCTGTCCGTCTGCCTGTCTTGGGCTGTGCATTGTGTTTAACTCAGTTGAAATTTATTTGTTAGAGATGCGATCTGAACTTTGCGCCGCTGTGCTGCGCTGTTGTTGCAAAACTGCATACAGCAACAACAACTTTTAGTTAGAGCCAGGTCGGAGACAAGACAAACATTTGTAGTTTTAATTTATGTGAAAATCAGTCACAGAACTTAAAGAGCTAACCAAATACACACACACACACATACAAACAGAAGATTAGACGGAAGCACACACTTTCCATTCCAAACACACAAGAACAACAACAGCAGCTAAAAATTTACATATGTCCAGCTGGTACCATTAGAACGTCCGAGAGTGATCAAAACAAAGCTCATGAATTAATGTGCTGCATTTCATTTAAATGTAAATTAATCAGCATTAGCTTTTAAGCAGCAACAACAAAAACCAAAAAAAAAAAACCTAAAAACTTGCCTATCAAAAACAAAGTTCGTTGCCTAAGTCTTTTGTTTTAAGCGCATCAAAGTCTTCAACTTCATCAATTCCACTTGAAAATGTGTGTCAATGAGACATTTCAGTTAACAACCTGAGGCCACAGAATTCCCCCAACAAATTATGAATCTGCGCATCAATCAGGGAGATATCAGAGATAGCGACCAAAACAAAAAAAAAATTAATAATAATAATAAATAATTTCGCTGAATTCTGAGCGCATTATAGAGAAAGTATTAGAAACTCGCCAAAAAAACATTCCAACATTTTAATGAGCGCAAAATACCAACAGAAAAAAAGCGCATAACATATTTTATGCAAATTAATAGCAACAACAACAAGAAGAACGGAACAACGACATTCGTTGTGGTAAAACCAACAATTTGTGTGTGATTTGCTTTTAATTTATACTTATACTTTTTTTTTTCTCTTGTGGTATTTTAGCTTGTCGTGTTTGTCTATTCATTTATTTATAGCATTGAGTCATGGTACACGCATCCAGCCAAATTTGGCTTAGATCGAACACACGTCTATAAGAACTTTAAAATTTTTGAATTTAGTAGTATTGTTTATCTTTAAATGCAAATTTTGTTAGCTTTTGCTTTTCATTTTGTTCTATTGTTTTGCATGTACAAAATTTACGAGCTAAGATATTTGGTCTTTGAGTCAGCGTGCAGGATTTAGAATGCTCAATACTTGAACTGTCATTATATAAGCTTAAACAGGTATTGCCATCCTGCTAACTAACTATTGGTGTAGTATTCATCTATGCAAATGAATCAACTTCAAGTTTGTCAATTTAGACGCTAACTTGTCAGCTGCCATCAATTATGAAATTGACGCACTAAACGCCAAGAGGCCAGTAGAGAACGACGCCTCTTTGCGTAATCCAAGCGGCCAAACAGCTTAGCAATGCTTTAATGAACAGTAAGACAGACAGACAGACAGTTGGACAGACATATCCAACAGATACATCAACTCACAGCAGTCGCAGTAGCAGCAGCAGCTTTGTAATTTATCTGACTTAGAATCTTTGACAAATTGCACAGCAGCCGCAACAATAAATATATCTTACTATATATATATTTAAACATATATATATATATATATATATTTATATTTAGGCATATCTTTTGCAAGTCTGTTTCGGAAGTCTGTTTGGCCAAAACAAGTTGTCCGCTAGACTTTGAAATTCCTTTGCGCAAACAACTTGTAGACAAGCGCCCAAAAGGCTATACACGCACTGAGAACTCCAAAGTCAACTCCAAAGTAGACACCCAAAGTAGACTCCAAGTAGACTCCAGTCTACCCAGTCTACCAGTCATGCAGTCTGCAATCTGCAGTTAAACCAAGTCCGAGACTCTTGTCAGCAGCAAGTGCCATTTGCCGTGTTAACCATGTTGTTGTCGTATGTTGTTGCTGCGCTTGTTGCTGCTGTTGTCATGAGCCGGCTCATTGCAATCTCCATAGCTGGAAATCCGCAACAGCAACAACTAAGCAAACACAGCGTGTAGGTTGCTCAGGCTGCTCTCTCAACGTCGTCGTCTTCAGGGTATCCGGCGCGTGCACTTTTATGGCATTTTGTACGTTCCTGTTGCGAAATTATGTCATCACGATATGTATTTTGCATTTCATTGATGACGACAACGACAACAACGACAACAACGACGACGACGACGACAGCAACTAACTGAGCCGACTGTCAGCCGAAGCCAGCTGGTGTTATAGCCGGCCGGCTCGCAATTAGTCAGCAGTTTCTAATTGTTTCGTAATACTCGTATTTATAAAAATAAGCTAGATCAGAAATATATTTTTAGATATGGTTTAAAATTAGCCAAAATTTCGATGTATTTAAATATAGAAGGGATAGGTTGGTATTACAGTTTTAGTTATAAATGTTGCCAAAATGTAAATGTAAATTTTTGTATATGGTACATGTAAAATAGCTAAACCAGAAATATATTTTTAGATATGAGTTGAATTTATTCAGAATCAAAGTGTGGCTTTATTGTTTTTGACAAATTTTGTAATTTATTTAAATTGCTTGAATGTTTGGCAATGTCGTTTTATAAAATGGTTTAAATTACTTTCTGTAAATAATATTTATTAAGTATCAGTTTATTCAGCTTAACGTCTTCATTTTAAGCGATACATATAAAATAAATATATATATTATAAAAGAAAATTTTCATTTTTTTTTTTTTGTTAAATTTCCAAAAGTCAGAAAACATATTATTTTATAAAAATAAAATTAATTATTTATATTTGTTTGATTTTTTACGCTAATGCTAACGTTTATTGATTTGCATTTATTGATTTTAATAAAAAAAACTGTTTTGCGAATGGTTTTTAAATCACAAAGCACAAATTTGAATATATATTCAGACATTCAAAAACTATATAAATAAATAACTTGTTAATAACTGTAATAAAATCTGCATTAATTTACAAAAAAAAAAAAACACATATTAAACAAAATAAAATAAATTAAAAATACGAAACTAATAGATTTTTATCATGATGATTAACAAAGCTGTTTCATTTGCAATCATTACAGAACACAACACATTTGGATCAAGAAATCAACAGCCATGTCACGGTTTCGAAACCCATTCGCTTTGGCCCTGCCATTGGCCACCCTATTGCTGGCCGTGAATGCCAACTATCAAGCCAACATGTTCCTCAATGGCCAATACCAGAATGAGATTAAAAATCAGCCTGAAACGCATTTCTCAGTTAATCCGGCATCAAATGTATTCCTGCATCATGCTGTGATTAGCAGGCAGGCATCACCATTCCAGGCGCCAACATATCTGCCACCGCTGGAGCAGCTCAAGTGCAACAATGGACAGCAGTGTGTGCGTCAGGAACAGTGCCAGAATGGCTACTATAGCCAGCAGCTGCCAAAGATACAGGTAAGCCAAATGTTGCTCCAGTTGTTGATGAGACTGTAGAAATCGTTATATTGTTGTTGAAAGCAAGCTCTAAGCAATTGCATAATATGCGCATTGATTGTGTCTCGGTTTTACCCGACATTCATGAAATATATATATATATATATATATATATATACGAGTATAAATGTGGCAGACAACGCTTGACAAGCAGACCAGACCAGACAAAAGCCAACACAGCACAACACAACACAACACAAAATTAAAAGCCTGTCTACGCCGGATAATGTTGAAAAATATTGCAATGCGCTTGATTAGCCTGATCTGATCTGCATTTTTATTTTATTTTTTATTTTTTTATTATTTTGATGCTGCTGCTGTAGCTGTTGTTGTTTGGCACAGTTACCGTTATTTTCCGGTTTGTCCAACCTTTCGTCGGCGAATTTCGTAATAACTCGCGTTGGCAAGCAGAAGAAATAAAAAGTGAAGTTCATGTTTAATTGCTGCTGCTCGCGAACTTCACCGCAGCCAGAAAGAAATTTATGTAAATGCAAAAAAAGGCTACTTTGTTGTTGTTGACTTGCATATTTTGCATATTGCCTGCCCATAAATAACGTAAACAAAACAGATCACAGACCTCATTCATGCACCTGCAACCTGCAAGCTGAACTTCAACCACGTTTCACTTGGCGGTTTATTTTTTTATTGTAAGCGCTTCCTTATGCGCGGTAGCCCCTCGCCTCCTGACATAAAACCCACAAAAGTTGAGCTCCATTTAGTCAAAATGTAAGGTTTTTGCTTTTGAATGACGCCCAAAAGCCCAGCAGCAAACAAAAGACTTAGGCAACAAACTTGCCACGCCAATGCATGCTGCAATTTTAACGGCCTATCATGGTATGTGTGTGTGTGTGTGCAGATAAAAAATGCATTTTATTTCGCGCTTACATTGCAAAACCAACTGAATTATGTTTTTTAATTAAAAATTATTGAAGCCGATATATGTTTGTTGAGTGGATGCTGCGACGTCGACGACATCAGCCGCTGCATCTTGCTTCAAGTGCACATTTGACCCATTGACCAACGGCGACAAGTTTGGCAACTCAAAATAACAACAAATGCAATTTTATTGATGACAAACTTAATTACGAATACAAATAAGAAGGCTATTAATGAATTGCATTAAGAAACTCGACTTTAAAATACCCTAAAGCAAAAATTGAAGCTAAATAGCTAAAATCAAGATGTTGTGTTGAAAGAAACTTTTAACTGTGGCAGTTCTCTCTCTCTGTTAAAAGATTGACTTTCTAGAGCTCTATAAAAGTATATAGAAAGTTTGATTTTGAAGTAGATTGAGTTAGATCAATGTGCCATATAAAATTGCTTAAGGAAATTCCAAAATTTATAAAGTAGTTTGCCAAAATTGAACTAATTGATTTAAATTAAATGTGTCTATTTAAATATTCAATTAGCAACAGCATTTAAAATCTATAATAATAATTTCTGGTTATAAATCACGACCTCAAACTAAATGTGAATATGGAATATGTTGATTAGCCGTAACTAATAAGACTTAATTTAGTGCGTGCCAAAAGTGGACAGCTCAACTACTTAAATTGTTCATTTTAGTGGCTTAGAGCAATGAACCTGGAAATTGAGAGAATGTCTATTATATAAAAGTTAGTCTTAATAGCTGGTATTTAAGAGCTCAGCTGTTGACTGCTTAAATTAATTGACTAAGTCAGATTATTGAAATGATTTTGTGCTGAGCTTCAATTAGCAATTTAATTGATTTAATGATCATCAATCAAATAAAGTATCTATATCTGTAGTATCTGCAACTAACAGCTGACAAATACTTCTCGAAGTTTTATTTGCCTCACAAATATTGGCAGACAAAAGTCAATCATGAGACAAACATTTAAAGCGTGGGTGTTTTCTAGCATTTGGCTCTGACTCAGCGATTCGTGTTGGCCAAATTAGGCAGGCAGCTAACAGCTTTGTGTAAACTTGACTTTGACATAGTCAAAACAGAGCGATTTACTCAACTATTTTTAGTTTTGTTTGCATTTCCTGAACAATCTGCTAAGGGAATACGTTTTTGGCTATTTTTATGAGCTTATTTTTGGCAAATTCTTCTGTTTTGTTATGTTCTTTTTTGTTTTCTCAATCATTAGCGTTTGCGCATGGCGTGCGAAAAGATTTTAAATCAATAATCATATAAATATTTGAGCAACATCTTAGAGCAAAAATTTTGAATAATTTGCAAAATGATTGCGCAAATAGGCAATTAAGTATACAACAACAATAAAAATAAAAAATATTCTCAGCGCGATGATGTCAAATGCTATGCTTATGATTATTATTTATTATTATATCTGTGTGTAGAAATTTACGTTACGTTTTGTTTAAAGGGTTTAACAACCTATGCGTCAAAATCAAAACTGAACGCTAGAACTCATCCGGTTTGATGAGAATAGTGTAAATTAGAAACATGTGCCATGAAACTATTGTGTGTGCTATTTGTTTTTATGTCATTATTAAAAGGGATTAATAGCCTTAATTTATATACATAACTGAACTCAACTTCTCATCCGGTTCAACGAGAATTCGTTTAAGAAGTTACTTTAGAAACATTTGCTGTAAGTTTTACACGTGAGCGCTCTTCACACACACGAAACAGGTCTAAGCTTATATTGATGAAAACAAGTTCTATTGACAAGTTCGAAATTTAGTTTCAATTAAACACAAAACTAATAAATAGCAAAGTGCTTTACAGTCATTTGATTTTTATGTCTTGATATAAAACAGATCCATGACATCCAATGTGTTTGATTTAAATGCTTTTGATTGTTACCAGGCAGCAGGCAGCCCCTATACTAGAGTCTATAGAACTTATGTTCTACATGTGCTTTGACAAGAAATTCTTGTTTTTAATATGCCATCGCTGAGCGTGTCCATCGCTTAGCTCTTTATTAGCCAAGGTCGATTAGTTTGATTTTTATAATTTAAATGCGTTTTGCGTTTTTTGTGTGAGGCTGTAAAATGTGAACATAAATTAGCTAGCCATCAATTATTGGCTTGAACAGAGCTGAGAGTGGCAGTAGTCAAACAGCTAGAGAGGCAAACAAGCAGCTTGATTGATCTAATACAATAGTTATGTCGTATATTTCTATATATATATATATACTGCTACAGTTTGTGCTAACCTGTTTTTTTGTTTGCCTAGGAAATAAGCTCAAGAATGGCTAAATTGCATAATTAAGATTAATGGCTCAATCTTTTGGCTCTCAGCTTATTGTGTTAGCCATGTTTATGCTGCAGCCATAATTAATTGATTTGCATAGATGTCGTCTTAGGCCGCCTTAACGCTACCGTGATGCTTCATTCTTGGCATAACACCTTGGCCATTGCTGAACTTTGGCCTGCAGCCAAACAGCTAACAATATTATTATTATTATATTATTATTATTAGTTTGCAATTGTTCGAACGCCAGCTGGGCGCAGGTCTTAAGCAAATTAGCCAAGTCGAGGCGTTAGGCGAAGGTTCCATTAGAATCGCATAAAATCGTTGAATGAAGGCGGCAAAGTTCAATGCAACTGCTGCAATGCCACAAAATGAAGAAAAGATTGAGAGAAAAAAAGCGAAGAAAAACAAAAACGAAGGCATGTTTGGGCATTATTTTAACACATCATTTATGCAACTTCAATGGTTGCTTTGCTGACCTTTTGGCCAGAGGCGGCACAGCTTGTTGACAACAACAACAACAACAGCAGCAGCAACAGAGGCAACACTGACTGTGGCAACGAGCGTTTAGGCCGCTTAATTAATGCCGATGCCAACGAGTGGCAACTTTATGGCTAACACAGTGTTGGTCAAGTACGTGGCTACTAAACATATTGATTGATTATGCGACAAGGCAACTGGACAGTTAGCTATATAACATACACACACACACAGACAGACACATTTGTCAAGTTCGTTCACTCGTTTAATAACCTATTAAAATCTATACAAAGGATATCAAATATCACTTGCAGCTATATGTTATGTTCTTTTCTTTAAGATGATTTTTATTACTCATTAGCCGTTGTGGGGGGGCCATAAATTAAAAACATTTTGCAATAATATGTATTATGCTGTACCATTAAATTAATGGGTTTTTGCAATATTCAAACATAAAATAAAAAAATGATATATAATTAAAGTTATTTAACCAGCATTTAGCTAAGATTAATAGAAACACTAGTCAACACAATTTTTCTCTAAATGAAAAACTGCATTCAGATTCTTAAATTTAAAGTTCATTCCTTGTGAAATTGTTGAATTTCTTGTATGAAAATAAACATCCGAGAGTCCCTGCGTATTTAAATATACTTAAGATTTCCAAAACTTTTTTTAAATGAAAACTTTTCTACTCTTTTCTTACAGAACTGCAGTCCGGAATCAAACATTTGCTGCACCTATCGTCCAGCACCAACCACAACAACAACTAGAAGAACAACAACAACAACCACACCAGTGCCGTTTGCCACCTGTCCACGTGATTCGGATTGTGTAGCACCCGAAGATTGTCGCAATGGTGAAATCAGCGCCATCAACTATGTCAGAAAACAGGGGGTAAGTTGTAAACAACATTTGTCAGCCCAAACCGTTTAATTGGCTCAAAAAAAAAAAAGCTTGTGCAACGTAAAAAACAACAAACAGAAAATTAATCATTAGCTGTTGTCTGGGCGTAGCAAATAGTACAAAAATAAGCCTGAAGAAAAAAAAAAAAGACCATTAGAAAAAAGCCGACAACTGCATAAAATCGCATTTTGATGTGCCAATGATGAGATGCCCCGAAAACAAAGCGTTCCGCAGATATCTGGCAGCAATCGTGGCGCATTTCACAAGCGATGCAACTGCAACAACAACACAAACAACTAGTGGAAAAACCAACAGCAGCCACAGTTGCAGCTTATTAGCACACAATTAGTTTACAGATTGAGGCAAATATTCTTTTGTTGTTGTTACTCTTAACTAGATGCAAATTGCACTCAACTTTTAATCTATTTGTTGTTTCTTTTTTGGTTTCTCTCAAAACAAAAAAAAAAAAACAACAACACGAAATGACGAATTGTTCGTCTCTGTATAATCTGAGATTGAAGTCTGATTTGACAACACACAAAGTAGAACTTGCTTAGATGAGTCAACCATGTTTTGTGTGTGGGACTGGGAAGGTGTCAGCTTTTTACATCTTTAGATCGCGTGTTCGATTCCAAATACTTACGTGCAAAAAATGAGAAAAAAACTTTAAATTTATTTCAAATAAACGTGGGATGCATAGTGTTACGGGGGCTAACTTATGCCAAATCTATATCTTTGCTTGCTTACATGTATATTCTAACAAAAATTTGAATGCAAATCAATTTCATTTTGAGATTTCAATAAACACAAGTAAAAACGAAAGCACAACTGCTTGTCGAATGAGTAAGCCGGAAGAAATCAGCGCTTCCTCTGCACTTAGAAGTACTCGTACATTCAACCTATAAAAAGTGTTGTCAAAAAAAGTAGCAGAAATTCTAGTAGCCTTTAAGTATGCTGAGAAATGATTAACATATAGTGGAAAAGTTTCTGGTTTATAGCGTATTACAATGACATTGCCAGAGATAGAGCAGAGAGCACAAACACAAGACGAAGACGTAGTCAGTGGCAATGTCAAAACGAAAGACTCAGGCAACGAACTTGATGCCGTCAAGTGGCAATCAGGCAATGGAATGCAGTTGAACTTACGAGTAATGTGCATAAAATGCATTCAAGCTACGAAAAAAAAGTGTTAAATTACGGCCTACCAGAATAGTAAGCGAGATAGCTACAGTTGGCTAGAGCGAGCTAGCAGCAGTTACTTGAGATTTATACAGGCCGGGGTGATGTTGCTGCTGCTGCTGATGCTGCTGTTGCTGCTGCCATTGCAATTGCATAATTTGTTTACATGCAATGGCCAACAAAACGGGTCAGTTGTGTACTCAACGCTCTTGTTGCCGTTGTTGTTGTTGCTGTTGTTGTTGTTGCCCGTTGCACGCAAAAAACAAAATCAGCACAGCAAGTGAATTATGTTGCAGAGGCAGACTGCAGCAGACTGCAGCAGACTGTGCAGCAGTTGCAGCCACGCACTTAAAACTGAAATCGTTTCAGTCAGAGTTGATGTTTTCTTTTTTGGTTTTTGTTTTTTTTCACTCTGGCTACTCTGCTTATTTTGGTGGGCCACAGCCTCATAATTTGCCTTGGCTCAGCAGCTGCTGCCGGGGCAAGGGGGAGAATCAGAGCAGAGGCCCAGCGACAATTACGCACCAAAAAGTGACTCGAACTCGTTAAGTTATGCAGGCATTGACGCCAATTGCGTGGCATGCTACAAAATGTACGCTGGGGACAACAGCAACAGGCCAGCAGCAACAACAAACAGCCAACAGCAACAACAAACCAGTGCAGCTTTATAGACGAACCAGTTGGCGCAACGTATCCCTAATTTACAAGAGTGCGAAGAGGCAAAAATAACTTAAGTAGTTTAACAGTGAAAAATGCGCGGAATTCAACATTGCAAGGTCGTGTGGAGAGTTGCCAGAGTTGCCAGCCCAAGTTGCAAGTAGTTTGCGATTTGTAGTAGATATTGCCATATTGTGACGTGCAGTTCAATATCTGCTGTGACCTAGGCCAATACTCGTAACTCTCTCATGCAAAACTGTCTGAACTTGTTAATGCGCATATCTGATCAATTAATGTTTACATGATCCAGACATACCACATGCGTACTCTTTCAACGATATCGGCTATTGAGCGACCTTTAAGCTCAGCATTTGCCACGCTGATTGATAACAGAAGACGCATTTTTAATGGATCCCCTCTTTTTTTAGTTGACCTGTAGCAACTTGAACGACTTTTTGCGTATTTTCGTTCATGCATATCGTATATAATTATGTTGATGATTATGGCGCATATTTTCATTATGGCCATTTATCATTTAAGCTGCTGTGCATGTTGCATGTTTTACATTTTGTAACATGCCGCATTGCGTGAACTCAGTTTTAAGTCAGGCTTTTTATGTTTTTTTGCTGTATTTTTGTGTATGTTTTTCAGTTCCAGTTCCATGTAATTTATGTAAAACGAAATGTTTTTCCTCAAGCCGGTTTAACACTTGCAAAACTTTGACAAATTTTAAGCGCAGGATAAACCTTGTTCATTGACATTTACAAAAGTGAATTAAATTTAATTTATGGCTGCAACAAATGTATAGAAACTAGCTTAAATATTTCAGCAATTTTATAAGATATTGAATATTGAATCTTTAGGGTATAAATAAAGAATGCATAGAAAGCTTTAACAGTCTTAGAAATGTTAAAAAAGAACTTAAAATTTCTAAACCAAACAAACAGAATCGAAAAGAAATGAATGAATGCACCCTTATAGTTTTTGTTCAGAAAAAGTATTGTCATTTAGTATCAGATAAACTCAAAACCATATAAAACTGTTTTTCAATAGAAATCCTCGCCAATCTTAACCCATTAAGCAGTCATATTCCAGCTAACAACTGACCTAGCATTCCACTTGACATGCATTAGGCTTTTTGCCTAGATTTGTTGCGATATTTAAGTTGTTGCTGTAGCTGTATGAGTAGCTAACTGTCAGTTTGAAGAGCCAAAAACCGCAAGACAAACACAGACAACAACAACGACAAAAATAAAAGGCTAACTCAGCAAACAGAGCATGTCGTGTATATATAAATGTACGCAGAGACAACAAAACAAAAAAAAATAAAAAAAAAGCGACAACAATGTTAATAATGATGATGATGATGATCATGATAATGGTGATAATGATGATGATGGTGACGACGACATCTACAACTTCAAGGTCTAGGTCGTAGTCGGAGACAGCCAGTGGCGTTTGGGGGGGCGGGGGGAGGAAGCGCCAGACGCCGCTGGGCAGTCGTTGACAGCGCTTAACATTTATTTGTTGTTGTTGTCTTTGTTTTTTTGTTATTATTATTATATTGGATTTTTATTTTTGTTTTTTTTTTTTTGTATTTCTTCTTGTTTTGTCTTGGTATTTCTTTAGCCTGTCTTGTGCGCTGTGTATAATTATAATAATTATTATTATTGATCGGGTATTCCAAATGCATGCATATCATTATCTTTGATTTCTGTTATAGATACGTGCGCACACACACATAATTTAGATGAGTCTTTAATGGCACTTTGCGTTTCATTCGAGCACACACACATAATTAATAGCTTTCAAAGGCGCTAAACTTAGTTTAATTTATTTGCCACAGCTTGTTGGCTTATGCTATAAATTAACAAATTTAAAGACATGCATTATTTATTATAATTTTGTATTTTTTTTTTTTAAGCTAGAAGTTGTTGCATAAACAAAAGACTTAAGCGCCAAACTTGAGCCATAAAATGTAGTCGGCTTCTCAATGCACTTCAGGGCCGGGCAGTTGCAAGATAGCAACAACAACTACAACAACAACAAAAAATAAACAAAAATCAAAAAAATTGTATTTTTTATAGGTGCATAAATTGTCAAAACCAAAAACGTAGCGCAACATCGAAGAATTCAACACAGCGGTATTTGCCACATTAACGCTGTCATAAAAACCATTTTGGCGAAACATTTGTCATAAATTTCAATTTTACATAAGGTGCAAGCCCGAAACACTTGACATTTTGCAGAGACTTACAGCAAGGTTTCAATTACAAATAAGTTTCTTTTGACACTAGCTGAAAACTAAGATTAATCCAGAGGAAAAACGGCAAACAACAATGTTGTTCTGTGGTATAAAATTAATTTTGAGAAAGTTTAAAATACACTTTTCTTACTATTTCTACTTTTTTTGTGTACTAGCAGTATAAAGTATAGACTACCTAAAAACAAGAAACTTAGTGCCTTTGACTGATTTCAATAGAGTATATTTTAATGCGTAAAGCTTAAGCAACTTGTTTAGTTATTACTTTTTATGAAAATTCTGTTGCTATAGCATGATTATTCTAAAATATCTAAGATTAATCTAGATAAAAAGATAAAGAAACAATAATTCTGTAAAATGTTCAAGTAATTGGAATTTTAACAGGCTCGACGTTTCAAAGTTAAGGGATTATCAAAGAAACATTTGGAAAATGTGAAAATTTTTAGGCTGGCCAGATAAACAGCTAAGCAGTTCTCCTTAGTTTATATTGAATCCATTGAATTTCAGAAAATTTCTTACCATTTCAAGTTTTTGCTTCGAATAATCTTATAAGTAAGCTAGTGTCATTCGGCTGTAAGTTCTTGTAGTTAGAGCTTGGTCAGTTCGTTGCCTAAGTCATTTGTTTTTTGCAGCTCTGGAGGCAACAGCTGCTGCTGTCTGTCGCTTAGCAATGACATTAAAATAAATTTCATAAAATTTCATATACTTATTGTAATTGCAACATTATTAACAAATTGCAGCGTACAGCAACGGAGACAACCGAAACAGCAACAGCAACAACAACAACAGCAACAATGAACAAGTTGTATGGCCAACAAAATTTATTAAAAGCATTTTGGCGTCATTGTTGTTGTGGCGATTACATATTTTAGCTGTCGCCTGAACAAGTAGCTTGGGTTTGTTTTTTGTTGTTGTTGTTGTTGCTGTTGTTGTTATTGTTGTCGCTGTTGTTATCTTGGTGCTGCAAAATGATTGATCATAAGCAAGAAAGAGAGACGCTACTTAATCGGCGATCAGGTGGAGGCTGAGGGCTGCCTGTCATTGATCAACAACAAAAATATATGTCAGTTTATGTTGTTGTTGTTGTTGTTGTTTCTGCTGTTTATTTTTTGTGTCGTTGTTGCTGTTGTGGCAGGCCTTAATGATAACATGTATTACATAAAATTTAATGCGTGCGTCGCGCTCAATGCTCAATGAGTGATGTCTACATTAAGATAACATTTGATTAACGCTTAATTGATGAAAATTATGCCAGAGGGTCAACTAATGATAATGATAAGAAATTAAGGAAGCATGGAAGGACAACCACACAACAATCATAATGATGCAAATACAAGCAGCACAATTCAAGCCCTTGGAACGGAAGCCAGCGTCCATTCGCATTTAATTATAATTTTTTGTATTAATTTGTCAAGTTGCGAATCTCGACTGCTGTCGCATTCGCTTTGCGCTTAATTTTTAACAAATGTGCACATAATTTTTTATTATTTATTTTCCCATCGCACTTACACACACATGTTGCTCAGTAGCAGCTGCCGTCTGTCGACTGTCTGTCTGTCTGTCTGTCCGTCTGCTTCTTGAATTATGAGTTACAAATTGCGCGGAACAATAAAACAGAAGGTCGCCCCGTTGACAACATGGCCCGTGTGAAGAGAGCTCAGCTTGGCTTCGGTTTAATTTTGAATTTGTTTTTTTTTTTCAAGAATTGTCAATTCTTTTGTGGGTGTTATTGCATTACGATTTTGTAAGCATTGCGAGAAACCAAGAATCAAGACTTTTATTGCTAATATGCAAATTCAACAACAATATTACACACTGTTAAAAAAAACTAGACGCTGTTGTTGCATCTCTATTTCAAAAGTTGAGTACAATAACATTTTTGAAGCTGTTATATAAATTCTTTTAAGATTTGTAAACTTTGTGTTCAATTTAAGCCTAAAGCTTGCAAGAGTTTTTTTTATTCTCAGCCCATAAAAATGAATCGATTTACAATATCATAAAACTGTCTAAGAACTAAACGAGTTTTTGTAAAAACAAATTTATTTGTTAAAAAAACAAGTGTCAAGTTTCAAGTAACCTTAATCCATATCAACAAGATCGAACTACTTTTATGATTTAGCTGCGCAGAAAAAATAAACAAATGTTGTTTATTAAATAAACAAATAAACTGCTAGGGCATTGGAGCCGAGGGCCTAAGTAAACATTTCCTACTTTTATTTCTATAATTTATTGTTTAAAATTTTCTATGATTTTTATGTAGCGGCACTTTGATTTGGAAATTTGACTAATTGCCGTTGGAATAAACCTGTTAATGTGCACAGCTATGTTTATATTATTTGCTATTAATATGTCTAGACGTCGTTTCTTATTCATATTTATTTTTTTGCCTTTTCATTTTGGACAATTTAGTCATCATTATTAGTTTTTTTTTTGTTTTGTCACGCACCCACAAAGTTTTTGAAATTGTTTTCCGTTTGCAATAATTGCTAGAGAATTTAGCTTATAAATAAGCAAATTAATTAAATGTGTGTATATATGTGTGTGTAGGTGTTGCCAATGTGCAAAAGACTTGGGCGACAAACTTGACACAGCAAAACAGCAACTGATATTTCAAAATGTTGCTTGCGAAGATTGCAGCATGAAACTGCAAGTTTCTGGGTTAACATTAACACCCAGGTAGAAAACAAAACAAAATTGAAAAACAACAATTGACAGAGCCAGCAGCATTGGCCACTTTAATGATCAGGTAGCACAAGCGTCAAGTCAAGTGGTTAGCAGCAGTTGCAAGTGGCAAGTTGCACGCTGCTTGTAATTTAATGCGCTGCTTCATGGACTTTAAAGCACGACCAAGACACAATTTTGAATCTACTCGCCTGTTGTTCATTTATGCGGCAGCCCCTGACACCACAAATCGATTCGTTGCAATATTAAAAATTATCTATCCCTTCTCTATACCCCTCATTTTATAGCCGAATCGTTGTTATGCACCGGAGATTTGCTGCCGCATGCCTTCAACCACATTAACCGAGGATGGCTATATCTTCAATTTGCCTGAGAAGACTTTCCCACTGCCCACGAATCCCACAGTGCCCGCTGTGCGCACCACCCAGCCCGCATATCGTCCACAGCCCACAACGCCTGCACCACGACCCACCAATGAGTATCTGCCGCCAGCAACAACGCGTCGTCCAGTTAACGAGTATTTGCCACCACAAACCACCCGTCGTCCCATCTACCAGCCACAGCCAACGCAATCACGCGCTCCACTGCCAACCACACAACCACCCTACCGTCCACAGCCCACACAGCCTGCACCCACGCAGCCTGCTTACCGTCCACAGCCCACTCAGCCTGCTTATCGTCCACAGCCCACTCAGCCCGCTTATCGTCCACAGCCCACACAGCCTGCTTATCGCCCACAGCCCACACAGCCCGCTTATCGTCCACAGCCCACACAAACCACACGTCGTCCCACCAATGAGTATCTGCCGCCCGTGTCCTCCAACGAGATTCCACACCGCGAGCCAGCACCCACGCAAGGACCACGTTATGAGCCGGACCGTCAGCCACAGCCCTCGAATGAGAAGCCCGTGTATCGCGGCGAGGATCAGCTATCGCCACAGATTTTCCCCACACCACAGGCCGTTGATTTTCCCAAAACCTTTGCCAAGTGCGCCTCAGCGCTCGTCTGCACGCCTGAGAACTACTGCAATGCCATTGGCGTCCTCAGCGAAACACCTTTGACTCTGAGCCCCATGGAGGCAGCTTTCCGTGTGCCGCTGACCGATTGTCTGCTGCCCGAGAATGGTGCTCCTGGCAAGTGCTGCCGCGATCCCAACTACGTTGATCCTTGGCCCGTCAATCTAGCCGGCGTTTGCGCCACACGCAACAAGCGGTAAGGACTCAAAAGTTACATCCAACTTAAAGCAGCTTCTTAAAGATTGACTTTCTCTCTTTCTTTAACAGCACCAAGCCCACGGGCGTTAAGGATATTGATGCCAACTTTGCTGAGATCCCTTGGCAGGCAATGGTCCTCCGCGAGTCCAGCAAGTCACTGCTCTGCGGTGGCGCCATCATTGGCGATGAATTTGTGCTCACCTCAGCCAGCTGTGTTCAAGGGTAAGAGCTTAAATAACCTAATCTCTAGAATTTGGGCGTTTTCACATTCTTCTTGACCCCTTTTATCGCTTTGATTTTCTTGACTCTTATTTGCGATCCCTGTTTTATATATTCATCTGCTTAATCTTGCAGCGTGCCCGTTAACGATGTGCGCATCAAGGCCGGCGAATGGGAGCTGGGCAGCACCAACGAGCCTTTGCCCTTCCAGCTGTCGGCAGCCAAGAGCATTGATGTGCATCCCTCATACAATCCATCGACCAATGCTAACGATATGGCCATTATACGCCTGGACAAACGTTTCGAATTCGCCACACACATTCAGCCCATTTGCATCAGCGATGAGGATCCAGGCGCATCAGAGCGTTGTGTAACCACCGGCTGGGGCAAGACAGCGCTATCAAGTAAGCTGCCACACTTAAGACTCAAATGAGCTGACTTAATAATCCTTTCTATCTTTTATCTAGTTCATGAAGAGGGCGCCATTATGCATGTGACCGATACATCGACGCAGGCGCGTAGCGATTGTGGTGCTGATGGCACCGGCGTCTGCAGTGCCACCAAATTCGATGCATGCGAATTTGATGTGGGCAGCGCGCTCGCCTGCGGCAGCGGCTCCAATGTCAAGTTGAAGGGCATCTACAGCGCCGAGTCCAACTGCGGCGAGAATCAATCGGTGCGCTTCTCCAAGCCAGATGTTAAATGGATTAACCAGGCTTTTGCTGATCGAAGCAAGCCACTGCTCCTCAAGCGTTTCTAGAGTGCGCCATCCTGCGCGTACAGGATTCGTTTTTAGCCAACCCAAGTGTACAACAAGTTCAGAGAAAATGATAATAATGAAGATGAGATGATGATGATGATGTTGATGATGCAATGGAATCCATCAAGTGACAGCTCAACTGTTGCAAACGTTTTTTTTAGTTGAACTATTTTTAATTTAGCCAACTTTGCACTGCTGTTAAACAAAAACAAAACTCCATTTTATTATTTTATCCGCCAACGAACACCACCACCACAAATCCACCAGCACCACTAGCAGCAGCAGCCACCACATCTACCCACATTCATGAACCACTTTCTAATTTATTCAAAACCAGAAACCCTGTTTAAAACTCACACACACAACACACACTTGTATTTTTTAAACTGCCAGCAAATTTATTATTTTGAATTCTATTTCTATTTAGTTCAAATAAGCGAGAAAATGGTATAAGAAGTCCAACAAGTTGTAAAATATTTAATTATAAGTCTAGGTTCTAACGGACAAGCTCGATGAATTGCCAATACGGACGAACGAAACCTTAAATTTACAAGCAACTTTCCTTTCCTTTCCTCACCTATCCATTGCACCCTTAAGATAAATTGAGATTATACAAATTTAATATTTTCCCAAGTTTCTTTTCTACATTTTAATACTCGTACCTAGCTTAAGCTCCTTATTAGTCGTGCACCTTTCTACACATGATGAGAGCACCAATCCCGAGATTTACTGTTATTTAAAGCTTTTCCTATATCGTAAATCGTATATATATGTATATATATATGTAATATGTTAAACATGTTGTATAAAGTGTCTATGCATCTAAATTTAGCTTCTTATTTAATTTTTAAATAAAGAGAAATTATTTAGATATATCGTAAATGATTGCATTTTTTATAAGATATATTCCATTGCCTGGATTGTTCCTATAGCGGTTATAAGATATAGTCGTCCTATTTAAAGGACACATCTCTTTTTGTGCATTACACATTTTGTGATAAAATTATAGTACGCTCTTTAAGGGTACAAAAATATGTTGTATTTTTTAATTTCAGTTCCTGGCCAAATCATAATTGGTCGTATACCAAAGTACCGAGGCATTGATAGCTTCTTTAAAGTCTGTAAACTTAAAGTCTGGTAAAAAGCTGCGCAACTTGGCATTGGATGCCGTCTTCTTGTATTGTCCATCTGCTTTGCTCGTATCACAGATCAACTTACCCTGCAAAATAAAAGATAATTTGTGAAATTGTTCTGTGATAACTGGATTAACTTGACAGCTCACCTTAAAGTTAAATGCCTTGGCTATAGCTTCAGCTACCTCATAGATGGTAACCTCTGACGCCTCGTCCACACTGAGCACAATGGGCTCAACGCTGTCGTAATGCCGCAACACCCAAATCATTAACTTGGCCAAGTCCAATGAATAAACAAACTGACGCAATGGCTTGCCGCTGCCATAAACTGTAAAGATTTTCTCGCTTTCGGGCATTTCCGGCTGCTCTGTGCGCAATTTGTGCATGCGATGGATCATGCCCGGTATGACATGGCTCACCTCAGGCTTATAGTTATCATTTGGTCCAAATATATTGCATGGTATTACAGATGTATACAAGTCGCCATGCTTATCGTGATAGGCATGATTCTGTATGTCAATCAAGCGTTTAGCATATGAATAACCATAGTTGGAGACATGCGGTGGACCATTGTGCACCATTGTTTCGTCAATGGGATAAGTGGTTTTGTCCGGAAATATGCAGGTGGACAGGCAGGACACAACCTTTGTGCAGCCCTGCTCGTGTGACGTTTGCAGCACATGATCGTTGATTAGCATATTGTTGCGCTACGATTTTAAAATATATTAATCTCAGTCTCAGATTTCTTGTTGAACAGTTTGCTTACCAAGAAGTCCAGATTGTTATTCATATTGTGAAACAGTCCACCAACCATGGCAGCCAAGTGTATCACATGCGTCGGCTTTACTCGCTCGAAAAGTGCCTGCGTGGCAGCCAAATTCCTAAATTGTTTATTTAATGGGTATTGTTTCAACTGTAGCATAAACAAAAGCAACTCACGTCAAGTCGGCGTCTTTGGAGCCGGCAAAGAACCATTCCTCATCGCTGGGCTGTTCTTCTTTGATAACAGCTTCTAAGGCTTTGCCTACAAGACCCGTACCACCCGTAACAAGCACCTTTTTCATTTTTATTTATAATTGTTTTGGCACTGTAATTACAGAGATAATTTTATCAACAAAAATGCAACCACCTGATAGTGTCAATAGAGATGGTCTGAAACATAGATATGTGTTATCGATTACTTGTTATGTTTGTGTTGGGTCGGAGTCAGTGCTGCCAGGTATCGTTAAGAAAAAAAGCTAAAAGTAGTGACTTTAAATAAAATAGCTAACAAATTTTTATTAATTCATATATTTATTTATTTGTTTAAAATGTTCAGTTAGTTGAAGGGGTATAAAAAAAACACTAATGACAGCTCTAATACGCAAGGACTTTTCTATTGGCTGATTAAACCGAAATGGCTTTACTGACATTTTGCTTGGAAGAGCTATTTTAATTCTTCTGGAAACAGCGCCATATTGCAGAAATTTATCAATATGCATTCATTTAATTGGTGAATATATATTTTAAGTTGCAGAAAATATTTTAAATTTCTTTATGTTTTAAATTGTAAAGTACATATTGGTAATTGGTAATATTGGTATTTAAATTGGTAAGAAATATCCAATTTCTTGATTACAAAAACCAAATTTTCAGCAATGGCTACATTTTATATATTCTAGCGACTTGCTCGGTAAAAAAGCTAGATTTGGCGTGAAAGCAGAAAAGTTGACAGCACTGGTAAGAGTATTATCGTTATCGATAACGCAAAAAATACCAAACACTTGATGCCGCCTGCAGTAGATTACTCGTAATCGATAGCTAATTTGTTTGCCAGCCGGCCTGCAGAGAAAATTTGTTTATGCGAGATAAAATGCAAAATAAATAATAATAACAAATAAACAAAATGGATACGCAAATAATAGACGCCGTAAACGACTTCTTGGTAAGATACAAATCAGCAACAATTGAAAGTAGTTAATAATTCGACTGTTTTAACAGAAAGTAGATTCCATTGACGAGGCGTTTGTGAGCGTCATAGTGTTCAAGCCCGAGGATGATAAAGCCAGCAATTTTACAAAGAATTTAAGTAAGTAAAACAAATAAAAATGTTTAGAGCGGAGATTTAATAAACATATAAAATTGCAGCTACTGCTTTTGGCAATGTGGAGAATCGGGATCAGGTGCTGCGGCTATATTTGCTGCGTGCAGCGGAGGCGCCCAGCTACCATATGCAGGTGCTGATGGGCGCGCTGCCCAAACTGGTGGATGCACATCTGATAACAGCGAGGTAAGCAAGCAGAAAGATTGAACATATAAATATTAATATGTGTATGCATCATAGAATGCTCTGCGACAAGGTATTGTCCTGTGAGAAGTTGGACTATGAGCGCAAGACCTTTTGGATACAAAGTTTTCGGCTCATCAAGAAGGTCATTGCGCATGTGGACTACAAGGGCGTGCGTGAGATTATGAAAGCGTGCAGGGACAAAGCACAATGGTTTCCACTCAACGTCAATGTCACCTATTTGCCCCAATTGCTGGCTGTGGAGGAGATCATACGCTTTATATTCGATCGTAACAATTGCCTGTTGCCTGCTTATTTTATAGCCAATGAAATAATGCGTCCATTTCCATATCATTGGAAGCTAAACAAGCTGATGACTGATTTTGTTGAAGAATTTCGCACTACAGCACAAATGGTTTCTATTATTGGTCATGCCAATATGCTGCCTATTGTGGAGCATTTTGGCTATGCGGATCACTTGATGAACTCCTGGCGACTGGATCACAATACCTTAAAGTTCAACTTCAAGGGCAGCCTACCCTATGAGCCTGAACTGCTGGAGGATCAAACGCCGCTGCTGCGCTATGTTCTCGAGCAGCCCTATTCCCGCGAAATGGTTTCGGTCATGTTGAATCTGCAGAAGCATCAGAAACAACGTTATAATGCGCTCGAGGAGCAGCTAGTTAATTTGATTATACACGCTATGGAAATGACGGAAACGAATGATTCCACTGCGGGCAGTGGCTTCAATGCCTCCGATGAGCAAATCTCGCCCAATGAATGGGTCTGGCTGCATCTCTCCTCACAGCTTATTTACTTTGTGCTCTTTCAGTTTGTCAGCTTTATGCACATTGTACTGGCTCTGCATGAGAAGGTTTGTGTTTATTGTTGCTCACATGAAAAGCTTAAACTTTAATTTATATATATTTTGCATTTGCAGCTTTCGAAGCTGGAGCTGCGCAAAGGCCGTGATCAGCTGATGTGGATTTTACTGCAATTCATCTCTGGCAGCATACAAAAGAATCCCGTAATTAGTAAAAATTTCGCCAATAGTAGGTCTTATTTATATCATCTAAACTTTTATTGCAGATCACCAATTTTTTGCCCGTTTTTCGACTTTTTGATCTGCTTTATCCCGAGCAGGAGCCTCTCAAGCTGCCCGATTACAATAAGTCTTCCATGGTTCGTCACATGGCGCCCATTTGCATCTGGATTCATCTAATGAAAAAGGCGCGTGTGGAGAATATGAACATTACACGACCGCTGCCAATTGCGCTTAAGAATCATCAGGAGTACGTTGTTTTTAGATCTCACCTTATTCAAGAATTTACTTATCTTACAAATTCTTGCAGCTTTCTACAGCATCTGGTCGCGCCAAACAACTTGATAAACGCCACATTGGGCAATGATTTTCGCATCATACTCATCTGCAATGCATACTCTACGAATCAGGAGTATTTTGCCCGACACATGAACTTGCTCGTTGATGCTATCAATGGCAGTGCCAAAACAGCGAATGGCACTCAAATACCAGCGGTTACCTACTCCGTCGCCGTGCTCGACAGCCTGACTGTGCATAGCAAAATGTCGCTAATTCACAGCTTTGTCACGCAAATGTTAAAGCAAGCGCAGAGCAAGACGCTGGTACCTGTGCCGGCACTCATTGAAACCTATGCCAGACTGTTGGTCTACACAGAGATTGAGTCGCTGGGCATTAAAGGATTTCTGAGTGAGTCAGATGCTCACCATTTCATTTGTTAGTTAATCTCATAACTATGTGTTTTACAGCTCAACTGCTGCCAACGGTGTTCAAGAATCACGCCTGGGCCATGCTGCACACGCTGATGGAAATGTTCTCTTATCGACTGCATCATGTGCCCACACACTATCGCGTTCAGCTGTTATCACTGCTCTATTCGCTTTCCTCCGTGCCACAGACCAACAAAATGCAATTAAATCTTTGGTAAGTTAATTAAACTATTATAACTTGCAGCTAATTTTAAAATACATTCTAAATTCTTGCAGTTTTGAGTCTACTGCATTGCGTCTGATTATCAGCATTGGCTCTGCAGAGTTTCAGTCGCAGTTTTCGCGCTATTTAAATGACAAGTCACCTGGGGGAGTGGCTTCCAATGAGAGCGAGGAGCTGAATCGTGTGCTAATCTTGACGCTGGCACGTTCTATGCACGTGCATGGCGGCGGTGATGAGTTAGCTGGCTGGTGCAAGGACTTTTTATCCAACATCATGCAACATACGCCGCATTCGTGGCCCATGCAATCGTTGAGCTGCTTTCCGCCCGCATTAAACGAGTATTTCACGCAAAATAATCATCCGGCGGAGAATAAACAGCAGCTAAAGAAATCTGTGGAGGAGGAGTATCGCAATTGGACATCCATGTCCAATGAAAACGATATTATTGCGCACTTTATAAGACCCAATACGAATCCGTTGTTTATGTGCCTGCTCTTCAAGATCATTTGGGAGACAGAGTGCATCAGTCCCGTGGCATATAAGTGAGTTTTGAAAAGCTACACAAAAGTCCTAAGAAAGAGTCCATAAACCTCTTCTATTCCCTTTTTTGACTTAGAATTCTGGAGGGGATTAGCGCACGCGCTTTGTCCACACATTTGCGCAAATTCTGCGACTATTTGGTCGCTGAGGTGGCCAGCTCATCGGACGGACGCGACTTTATACACAAATGCGTGGACACCATTAATAACATGATCTGGAAGTTCAATGTGGTTACCATTGATCGTTTAGTTCTGTGCCTGGCTCTGCGCACACATGAGGGCAACGATGCCCAGGTTTGTTTAATTATTATACAACTGCTTTTGCTGAAAGCCTCCGAGCTGCGCAATCGCGTGCTGGAATTCTGCAAGGACAACAATCCCGATCACTGGAAACAAAACAATTGGTAAGCAATCGATTTTATAGTAATTGCTTCAAATTTTCAACTTCTCAAAATTCTCATTGCAGGCATGAAAAACATCTTACATTTCATCAAAACTATCCCGAGAAGTTTGCACCCGATGAGTCAGCATCGCAAATACCGCTGCCTGTTTACTTTAGTAATGTTTGCTTACGATTCCTGCCTGTTCTGGATGTGGTTGTGCATCGCTTCATTGAGCTAACCATATCGAATGTGCATCAGATCTTGGGCATCATACTCGACCATTTGAGCATACTCTACAAGTTTCATGGTGCGTCTTACTGTTTTTGATACTCTTGCAGATGGGACTTCATTTTATTACTTTTATATATACATTTGTTTACAGATCGTCCCATTACCTATCTGTATAATACCTTGCATTATTATGAACGCATACTGCGTGATCGCCTGCCGCTGAAGAAGAAGTTGGTAAGTTGTAGTTGGTTTTACGTGGCTTAGAAAACTAGTATACAAATATCTTTTAAACAGGTAAGCACTATAACTGGTGCTTTTAGTGAGATACGTCCGTCCAACTGGTGCGTCAGTGAACCTTATAAAGTATATCTGCAAAGTCAGGATACGTTATGGACGCCCGAGCTGAACTACTACATGAATCTCATAAGACGACTAGCTGATAGTGAGTTGTCTTAGCCTATGCCTTGCTCTTCTTATCTAACCCTATTTCACTCACTTAGCCATAAGCGGCAAGAACGTCTTTTATACCACCGACTGGCGCTTCAATGAGTTTCCCAATGCGCCTACACATGCGCTCTATGTCACCTGCGTGGAACTGCTTGGCTTGCCCTTGGCGCCTTCAGTTGTGGCTGGCAACATTATCGATGTGATTGTTAATGGCTATGCGGTGATACCGCAAAAGGAGATACACAGCTATATCAATGCGGTGGGCATTGTTTTAGCCGCATTGCCGGAACCATATTGGAGTGCCATTTATGATCGCCTGCAGGACATGCTAAACACGCCCAATATGCTTAATTGGACATATCGTTTCAATGCCTTTGAGCTCTTCAATTTCAAGACTGTGCGTGAGGCCATGCTGGAGAAAAGCTATGCCGTTGTCCTGGCCGTTGCGCATTCGGTGTTCCATCACATGGGCGCCTTTAAGCTAGCGGCCATGACCAGATATATTAAGGAGAAACTAAAGCCTTGTGTGCGCACCGAACATCAATTGCTGTACCTGTGCCATGTCTTTGGACCCTTTCTGCAGCGCATTGAGCAGGAGAAACCAAATGCTGTTGCTGGCATTGCTATTTTTCTATACGAAATGTTGGAAACTGTGGACAAGCAGCATGGACCCAAGCCGCTGGAGTATATGGATCAGATATGCGATTTTCTGTAAGTTGTGTGTTTTGTGCAAAATTAAGTAGTTTGATTGACTGAGACTGTTTTTTTCTTCTTTTAGCTATCACATCAAGTACATACACGTGGGCAACATTATCAAAAATGAATCGGAGGCGATTATTAAAAGGCTGCGACCTTTGCTCCAAATGCGTTTGCGCTTTATAACTCATCTGAATCTGGAGGATATACACACGGAAAAGAGGTGAAGCTTATATGCAAATCAAATTTAGTTAATTAGGAAAGATGCTTGAGATAGTCAAGTCATTCCGCATCTGCCCCTAAGCTTGAAATTTGAACTGGTCTATCTTATCCGACGGGACTCCCGTTCTGATCTCATATAAAATTATAAACACGAGATTTTAATACATACATATCTTTATACAGCGCTGAGAGCAATGCGAATGTTAATTTAACTGTAACAACAAATGCAAGTCAACAAATATCGCGATCGCCACTGCAACCACAGCAGCAACAACAGCAGCAACAGCAGCAGCAACAACAGCAGCAGCAACAACAACAGCAGCAACAGCAGCAGCAGCAACAACAGCAGCAGCAACAACAACAACAACAACAACAGCAGCAGCAACAACAGCAGCAGCAACAACAGCAGCAGCTACAACAACAGCAGCAACAACAACAGCAACAACAACAGCAGCAACAACCACAACAACAGCAACAACCACAAGCAGCGCCTGTATCTACAACAACTACAAGTGTGCCGCTGGGCAGCGGCGGCAATCCTCAGCAGCAAATGTACCTGCAACATATGCAACAACAGCAGCAGCAGCAACAACAACAACACATGCAAAGCATGGGCATGCGTCACAACTAGACAAACAAACACTAACAACCCTAGCTTAAGTTTAGTTCTATATATTTGTATTAGTATTTATAGCTATAAATGCAATCTGAAAATCACATTTGTATTGTAAAGTTATTAATTATCTCAGCCCAGAACTTGATTTGTCTCAATTTAGAATCAGGTTTGAGCTGCGCTCGCTTTTACAGCTCACAATTATTTGTTAGTTGCGCTCGCGATGTTGCGCACAATGCACGCGATTTACGGATTATATTTGTTCATTTCCCTGTTATCAGGCAGCGCTTGGAGTGAGCTCTGCGATAGGGGCACCGGTGAGTGCAAGGAATTGTCTGATACGGAGTGTCCCGTCATCTTCTTTAATCAACACTTGATTGGAAACAAAATCAAGTACTGTAATGAATTTGAGGACATCGTCTGCTGTCCCTTGCCATTGAATAGGCAATATCAATCGCCAGTTGATGAAACACGTGCATTTGAAAAACGTAAGTGATGCTCAGTGTAGCGATTATAATTTATATTAACTGGTTTGTTCAGGTTTTCATCTATGCAAAGATTTTGCGGAAGTCAATTTAACTTAACTGTTTCACATATTATCTACTGAATTCTTGATATTCCCTTTAATTCAGACAAAATATATAAAACCTAAAGATTTATACAAATTTCACTTCCGCAAATTGTTTATAAAAGTTGAAACCGGAACAGGTTTTCAGAAAAATATACATACGACTTATTTGAATTACGTCTTAACCCTTGCAGAATGCAAGCATTTTAATGAAATACGAGCCTCCTGTCATGAAACTCCCTTCATTGTGGGCGGCACCAAGGCAGAGCCGCGTGAATTTCCTTTTATGGCGCTAATTGGCAGCAAACGGCGTGGCAGCAATGAGACCAACTGGGATTGTGGTGGCACACTGATACATCCCAGATTCGTTGTGACCGCTGCACATTGCCTGGAGACGGATGAAACGAAGACGCAACGTTTGGATCCCAATTTTGATTCGCCCAAGTATGCTGTTCGTCTGGGCGAACTGGACTACAATAGTACCAGCGATGATGCAAAACCGCAGGATTTTGAAGTCATCAACTATGTGTTGCATCCTTCGTATGATGATGACGGCGATGGTAGCTTCTTAAATGACATTGCGGTAATAGAGCTGGATAGAAATGCTACATTAAATGAATATGTGGCACCAGCTTGTTTGCCACCCAACAGCGGCAATGAATATCAACAGTTTACAGCCGCCGGCTGGGGATTCACGGAACAGAATAAGAAATCTTCGCATCTGCTCAAAGTTAACCTAGAGCGTTTCACCGTTCTTCAGTGCGAGGAGCGTCTGGAGCTTGATATAGAAACACGCACACAGTTCTGTGCGGGCTCAGTTGACAGCAATGCGGATACCTGCAACGGTGACTCGGGTGGACCACTTTTTGTACAGCACTCGCGTTTTAGTTGTTTAAAGCTACTCATTGGTGTTACATCCTATGGCTCGGTCTGTGGCACCCAAGGTCGTCCGAGTGTCTATACAAAGGTACATCTCTATACGGATTGGATTGAGAATATTGTATGGGGCGAGTGATTTAAATGCCAGCCATATTAAAAAAATACCCAGTGCCTGATTAGCAACTGTTACGGAAGCAGTCTCCCCGGTTCCATCTTCACAGGAGCATCAACCCTCGTGATTTTTATATATTTAGAAAAATCTAATTACAAAAGTTAGACAGATGGTTTTGTTACTATTATCCTCTTTTATACATAACTATTTTGTTGTAAATAAAATAAACAATAAATATAAGTTGGCTGTCGAATTTCACTGTTACAACGCTTCTTCAAACATCATCCTTTTTTGCGCGCTCAGCTAGTCCTTTAAATCACAATTTAAAATTGGCGGCCTTCAATTGAAGCAGCTATCGAAAGTTCGATTTCCTGTGCACGACAGCCCTGCCAATAGCGGCCCCAAAAGACCAGGCGAACAGAAATCAACAGAAGAACGCAAAGCTTCAGTTTTAGCGCCACCTGTTGCCAAACGACCAAACTAAACAATGTTTTGTGCTATCGATAACGCCTCAAGCTCACACACGAAAGCTGGCAGCTATGGCGCGTGCGTATAAAATGCAATTGAAGCGCTTTAATTTGAAAAAAATAAGTTCCGCTTATTTACAAGCTTGGAAAATGTTGATTTGTTTTTTGTTTATTTGTGTGTTAGCTTTTTTATATTGGTTGGCTGCTGTCCAGCGCCAAGCTGCCGGCAGCACTTAACAGCTAACAACGTTGCGGCGACGACGACAGCGGCAATGATTGCCGCAAAATTTGATCACCCGCTGGGCGGTGGGCGTTGCCAAATAATTCAGTTGTGGCGCAAACTACTACGTCATCACTTTTTTTTAGTACTGCTGCCAGAGTTGGCCACACTGATGGCGCTCGGTGGGTGGTTTTGTAATTATGGACATGCGCCACCCATTCCGTCAGAGCATGCAGTACATTAAGCGCTTTGGCAAGCAGCGACGACAGCAGCGCTCAAATTATAGCAACAAAAAAGTCAAGACCAAGACTAACTGAGAGTTGGCACTTAGTATGTGGCCGGAAACCGGTGGGCGGAACTAGAGCGCGTCCAGACAGACACAGTCGAGGACGAGTTTATGTGTGTGTGTGGGTTTGGTGGTGGGCGTTGCACAAAGCAGACTGTGCTCCCAATATGCTAGCCAGGAGCTGTGATGACAATGATGTGCTTTTTGTGCTGCAAAACATCTTCTTTTTTATTATTCTGAGTTATTTCTTATTTATATTTGCTTTTTTTTTGCCAGCTCACCAAATAACATGTGTGTGTGTGTGTGTGTGTGTGTGTATTAGGGGGGGTGTTGCCACAGTTCCGGATGCTGTGGCATAAATTGCCCGTCGCTTTTTTAGTCGCCACAGCCACATGCTGGGTGCTGATTGCTTTTCCGACCAGTGCTCAGCGGGTAGCCGCTAGAAACTTGACTATCGACAAGAATATCAATTACTTAACTAACAGCCAACAACAACACTCATTCTCATTTTTATCTAAGCCATTTTATCAATTATCTGACATCTGCACGTGTTGTCCTTTGAGCTAGTAGCACAAACATAGTCTATAAAAATTTCACTAGTCACGTAGACTCTATGCTTGGCCTCGTAACTCATCCTAAACGATCTGATCTCTCCCTGTTCCCTTCAGCAGCGCCCACACACAACGCTCAAAATACGTGCACACGTCCAGATTTGCTTTATTATGCGGTCATGATCATCCGACCTAACAAGGAGTATGGGTTTGTGTGGCAGGGCAAGGACGGAAGTGATTTTGGATAACAGCTTGGTGATAAATTTTATTGTGCCAAATTATGCAAAAAACAAAACAAATGTTGTGTTAAAAAGATTAGACCAATGATATAAGCAGCAGATCATTTTTGCATTCTAAATGCTTTTGAAGCAAAGTAATGGGTATTATAAGGAAATGGATATCTACTTTAGAAAACTGACTTTCGAAATCATTGATGAGAACACACAATATATGATCTGAAAATGGAGAATCGGCTCAAAAGATGGCTAAGACAGTTATATGAGTAGAGAACGTTATGGCATCAATATTTTGGGATGCACTTGAAGATTTCTGAAGTTTTCCAATTCGAAGATAGATATTTAAAATAGATTTTCCAAGCTGAATCGAAACATAATATTCAATCAGAACGGTTGCCATTCCCAAACACTTTCAATTCCAAATCGTTTTTATACTCTTTTTTTTTAATTTAAAAAAAAAAATGAAAAAAGAGTACATTGGGTTTGTGAAATGTCCGTCCGTCCGTTCGTCCGTCCGTCTGTCTGTATGAACGTAGTTTTTTCCATAGCTTTGAAGACAGACTTTTGCCAAGATTGCATCTCTCACACCTGTATAGCTGGAACAACCAAATTTAAATTGGTCGCAAAACTTGCCAAACTATCCACTCCACTGAGAGTCTAAAAAAGAGTATATCGCAGTCGGGTGCACCAGACTGCAACGTTTTTACTTTTTTGTTTTCGAAATACAATAATAAAGTAATCGATCTTACTTCTCAATCGGATGCTTCTCAATTGAACAGGCCTGAATACATCACAAAGGTGTTACTAATATCTAATCAAATAATTCCCTAGATCATTGAAATAATATGCGAAATAATACTAATATGAGTCATGACTTTCTCCAAAGAAAATCAAAAACCGTTTTCAAAAACAGCAGCGGTAATAATTCAATAAAATTTAATTGCCTCAACTCAACGAAAAAATATATTTATATTTAATTAGCCTGCACGAAATAGCTGACAAATGTTGATAAATGGCTTCCTTGGTGAGCACAAAAACCAAAAACTAAATCAAAAGTGCAGCCGCCAGCTGTAAAGTATTTCAAAAAATATGTATTTTTTCAAATTTCAATAATTCTTTAACGAGTACTCGTTTCTAACATATTATTGCATTATTAAACTAAGCACATATAAACTGAGCAGTCAGTCGGCACTTTGTTTGTTTTAGCTATTTCTACTTCTTAACAACAACAACAACAACAACAAATGCACGCCCATTGTAATAATTATATTCAAATTGTTTTTTGTGGAACTGTCAGTCGTTGGTCACTCTGTGGGGGCGTACTGCTTGAGCGTGGGCGTGGCACTAGCAGAAGTGCAACGGCAACAGCCAAAACAATAATCAAAATCCATTGTAAATAATGTATTAAGACATTAAATCGTTCATTGAGGCAATTTACATTCATTATTATTACGAGCTCAAACGTACGTGCTCATAAGCCCTGGGAATTGGAATAACGTTGGTAGTAGCGAAAAGACTGAGAGAGTGAAGAGGCAGAGAGGAGACGCAGTCGGAGACATTGTCTCGACAAAAGTCTGACAAACGGCATACTCAAAATCATATTTGTTTGGAAATTAATAAAATCATAAAATTGTAATTAATTAAAACACAAGACAGCAGCGAAAAAAAAATCCAAAAAAAAAAGAAAAAAGAGAAAAATGCATTGCCGCCAGTCTCTGTGGGTCGTCTGCCTCCGACTTTGACTCCGACTGTCTTCGTCTCCGTCTCTGGAGTTGGATTGTCGTCTGATTAGGGATTCAGGTGCGTGAGTGCATTTTTCGGTTTTCAACAGAATTTCAACGTCGACCGTGACGAAGTCGAGTGCCTTGGGTGCTACCAACTGCCGCATAGTGGGTGGGGGGAGTTGGGGGTTGAGAGAGGCAATGCAACTGACTACCGATTGACAGATCGCATGGCATTATTACCAAGCAAAGTGGACAGCAATGCGATTATGCCGATTGTCGGGGCGGCCTCTTCATATATTTGCCTTCACTTGATTGCAACTTCTGCCCACTGTACACTCTTCACCCGCCCCTTTTCTACTCTCTCGGTTGCATGCTACGGCGCAGTGATTTCTGTGACAAGTGCAATGGATAATGAGTCGGTCTTGAAGTCTTTGATATGGGAGCAGCAACAAACTTGCAACAGCTTTAACAGTTTTTTCTTATAAGCTTGCCACATGTGTCAAGGTTGAGACTATGTTCAACCTATTGTACCCATATACAATATATATATATATATGCATAGAACTACTGGCAAATGCTGGGCGTGGCCACGCCTCATGACAAATTATGACAGCGCGCATTTCGCATATGATTTATGAGCCTCTGCATTCAACTATGACCCCCTTTTAGTTTTTTTTTTTTTTTTGTTGTCAACTTGGCTGGACTATGCTAACAGATTTCCTGTTGCCGGCACTGAAAAATGCTGCTGTATTTTATTGTGTATAATTTTTGAACAAAGGGTATAAGGACTTTGTCAGTTACTTAACAGCTTATGGTTGAAAGCTGTTCTAAGCCCTATTGAAAATAAGGTTTTTATATATTTAGCTGATTTTCGCATACACTAAAAACTTAATAGCATCAGCTTTGTTAAGAAACTTTGTTAAGAAAATGGTTTTTCAAAGCCAATTGAACTTTATTTGTCGTTATTTCACACTAAGTAATTGAAATTACTTTAATTTTAGTTACTTAAAAAACCAAAATTTACTTTGAATAAAGCAATACAAATTTTTTAAAATATTTTCTGGGTTAGTAATACTAAATTAGTATGTTATTTGACTATTTTCTTTTTAAACTATGTTTATTTATAAGCTGATGTAAGCATATCGCCTGTATTTCTTTACCAATACCAGCTACATATTCCTCAATTAAATCAACTTATAGTTAATCATTTTTAAGGGTACATAAACGGCGGTGTCTGCACATTACAAATGTCCTTTCTGCTTTTACTATAAATTTTAATTTTTAATGATTTTAAAGTGATTTTTAACGTGCTGCATTATGGTTGTTTAACTGCTCAACGCGACATAAATCCGCGTGTAATTAATGGCAATATAATTTACAACAAAAGCAAAGCTACTGATCCTGTGCCTTCCTGCCTTCCTGCCTTTCTGACTGCCTGCCTGCTTGCCTACCACATTGCCACACCTATGCCAGTAAGACACAGATTTCCATGTTGCCCTCGAAATAGTTGTGGCTGCAACGAACTGTGTATGAGCTACAATTTCATGCTATTGAAAAAACAACAATGGTCAGGCAAAATCAAGTACAAGTGGTGCGAAAAATCATGCCAAGTACAGAATAACATATATCAAGTACAAAATTCTTAAATTTAAACAGTCCTTTTTGAATTGATGACCTATTCGTACTGAATTTAAGAAGATAAAAGGACGTATAATACTTATAATTTGAAGATTAAAATGGTATGAATTCTAGCTTCATAGTTGTAGAGCTTTTTTTTTGAATGTGGAAGGTTTGTTAGCTGATTAATAATATAAATATTATATTATAAAAAAGAAACATAGCAGAGCGGACTTGACTACTACTTCGATACTAACTTGCAAATCTGGCTGGGTATTTTAAGAAACAAAGGTATTTTCAAAAGCGTTGCGGTACATTATTCTGTATTTACACTGGGTTGCATCAGAAGTTGTGTCATGTTGCAAGTGAATCAACCAAATAGCTGTAGCGCACTCAGCAGCCAACACAGCCGAATAGAAAACAGCCTTTAGAAAGGAGCAGGAGCAGCATCAAGCATCATTACGAACCAGTGGCACTTTGTTCATTTGCCGCAATTCAGAGTCAGATACAAAACAGAAGTAAAAGAGCAGCATTCACAGTAGCAGCACTCGCAGCCGGCAGCAAATTGCCTGCAAAGTGTTACAATAATAAAAACTCATGCTTGGAGGCGTGTCTCAACATAAAACTGCAAACGAGACCGAGGTTTGAGAACAGAAGGATACAAGGGTAGGGTGACAGGCAACCAGCTTCCCCCTTAGTTCAGTTCAGGCCAGGCCACATTTATAGGGTGGTTTTATAATATTTTTTTTTTGTTTTTTTCTGTTTCTCTCAGCAAACAAAAGTCAATTGACGCAGCCAATAAGTCGCTAATGCAATTAACAATTCACACATACACAGAGAGGGAATGAATCTGAGGGCTGTGAGGCAGGAGTCCCCCTTTTATAAAACTAATAACTCATCATGTGAGTTCTGTGTGCCTCAAGAGGCGTGACACGTGAGACACCTGGAGTGATTGTTTGTAATGTGGCCAGAGTTGAAGGAATCCCTTTCGAAGCTCTCTCACGCACACTCTGATCATATTAAGTACGTGTATTTGCGACAATTTGGTGCGTTAAATTACAAAAATTAGTCACACTGTGCAGCGAGAGAGAGCCTCGAGAAGAAAAAGGTTCGACTTTGGTTCGACATTTGCCTCCAGGGGCAATATGCGTGCTAAATCGCACAAATTGGCAGTTTAATTGTTCCAATTGACACCCAAATTTGTATGCCCCTTGAGTGCTACCAAATAAATGGGCCAACTGAGCTGATTTTGTCAGTTTTGAAGGCGTATATAGTTAGTCGGCAATTTATTGTGGTGGTTAGCTGTAAGTTATTAGCAGCATTTAAGCAGTTAAGCACTTAAGCTGCTGCTAAACTGACAGACATTTTTTACCATGCGACATCTTTGGGTTCATTTTGTAAAGAGATTCGTTTTTGAGATAATAGATTCAGTCTTAAATACTTTAAGATGATCAATTAATGTTATTGAAAAACCATAACAATGTAGTCTGTTGCCATTTCCGATTTTGATCAAAGCATTCAGAGCTGAAATCGTAAGCTGTTCTAACTTCTGAAAAACTTCAAACTTTGATTTGAAAAGTTATGTTTTTGGGTCAGAGAAATACAATTTTTTTGAATATAATATTACAATAACAAAAATCAAATGGTTTCTATCAGGCCTGTTCCCATTTCCGATAGATTTCCATTACGAATCGTCTTCTATTTTATAAAAATAAATAATTTTGAACGAAATAGCAATTGCTATTCCCCTTTTAAAATGAGTTTGAATACCTTTCACTTCACTTTTTCAAAAGTACAACTTTTCAATCCGAGTTTTCCATCGATATTCAAAGTTGAGAATACTAATTTATGCCGATTCCGAATGTTTTCATTCCAAAACGGAAACCCATATTCGAAAAGAAGTTGGAAAGAGAATGAATCGAAAATATGAAGCAGACTCATGTTTTTGGTGGCTTGTTTTAAATATAATCGAAAACTTTTAAAAAACCATAAATTTTGCTCAAATTTTTAAATACTTTTAACTGAAATGTTCTCAGAAAATACATTTGCCTTGATTCGGCTTAGTTTTGGCTACTTGTTGAGCAGCTGGTTCGGTTCAAGCTTCGGCAAAGAACAGAAAAATTTATAAATTTCTGTGTTCCAAACAATTTGATATAAATCCTTAAAACAGTTTTCTTTTTGGTTCACTTGAATTCAAATTGTATTTATTTACAAAAACTCTTCTTCTACACTTAAGCCATATTTTGTAGTTTTTTTTTGGGATGTGGGTGGATTGGACAATTCTTATGTACAAAGATAACTCAGCAAAAGATGTTTAACAAAAAACTGTGTATGCTCTCGCTCTCTCTCTCTTTCTCGCTTAATAAATACTGCGCGCCAGGGCTAGCGAAGCGGCAGGGCTGGGTGCCATAGCGCCCATTGGTGGCATGCCAACGCCCATGGCCACGCCCACTGAAGCACTTGAGCCAACACCTGCATTGAACTTCTCGAAGCCGCTAATCGCTTCCGTTGATAGCTTCTTACGCAGATCCGGCTTGGGTCCGCTGAGGCACATTTTCTCCAGCTGCTGGTGTTGGGAACGCACCGCAAAGCGATTCACATGCACGGGAATGGGCACCACAATTTTAGTGCCACTCGTGCTGCCATTGCGGCCCAAACCGTGCGACGTGAGTCCGGCCTTGACGCGTTTCCATTTGGCGCGTCGATTTTGAAACCAGATTTTAACCTAAGCGGTGAGAATAGAACAAAAATTTAAAAGACAATTGTTAGATTGATTTTTGTAGCAACTTTATTGTTTAGAAAACTCACCTGCACTTCACTCAATTTCAGACTTGTGGCTATTTGACTGCGCTCTGTAAGGCTAAGATACTTTTTGGCATGGAACTCACGCTCCAGCTCCAGCAGCTGCTCCGATGTGAAGGCCGTGCGCCGGCGACGCGACTTGGAGCTGTTGCTGCCACCGCCCTGGGACTCCTTGCCACCAGCCTCAGTGCGGGAGTGGCCGCCCTCATCATCACTGCAATCCTCACTGTCCGAGTTTGTGTAGGCTGCAAGTTAAATAAAATATATCTTAAATACCTCTGTTTTAATTGATAGTTAAATATTTGATAGAACTATGACAAGTGTGCGACCTTCGAATTTTCTCAGACTAACCTCATATTTATTTAACTTTAACAATGAACACCTTTTCAGCTGTTACAAGAACTTAACCAAATTTAATGGACTTGTGTAAGTTTAATAAAATAAAAAGTTTTTTTTTTGCCCTTTTGGGGGTATGAAAAGCCTGAAAGCCTAGTTTTACCCGATTTGAACGCCTTCTGTTTCATATTTTGAATTTTGTAAGTTTTTTGAATTGAATATCGAACGAAGTTTGTATTTCAATCCACATGAAAACTGTTTAAGTTTTGGCAAAGTTATTGTAAAGTTTAAATCTAAGAAGAGCAAATATTGGGAGATTAACAAGCAAATATTTGTGGAATTTCTGGACTGATTTTCTCGGAGAAGAATTAAGGACCTAAAAAAAAGTATTGGGGTGGAATTAGGTAAAATAAAAGTCGCATACAAAACAATATTCTCAATTGAATTAAAGCAAATATGGAAGAAACAACTTGATAAATGGTCCTCATCAAAGTCGGTTTAGTTTTGAAAAAGTTAGGAGCGACATCGTTCAGGCCAACCCGAAAAATAGAGGGTATAATTGACATGTGTGAACTTTTTCTATATACTATATATATTTTAAAAATTCATAAATTACATAAATAAAAACACTGGTATTAAAAAGGTCTTAGAAGAGTAGCAGAATACGTGGGCTTGGAAAGTTTTGGATAAATTTTTAGAAAAAAGAAAGTAGTACTAAAATTTAGGATAATGATCTCAGTTTTGTCTGAGAAAGCGACCTTCAGGGCGCCGTCCAAAGACAACAAGGTATCTCTGAGTTGGGTATTCATAGATTTTTGCCATGAGATTTAAACAAGAACACTTTCGAAAATAGAAAACAATTGTTTTCAAGTTCAATCAAAATTTAAAACGAAATTCTGCACCAAACACAATACATATCAATATCAATAAACGATAACTAAATAGAAACACTTATAGCTTATTAAATAAACTATAATTAAGTTGCCGAACATCCTGTTAATCGTTTATTTGGCTTTTACCCCATAAAGATATGCGCATATTAACAGCCCTTAACAAGTTGTGACTCTTGATTCAGAGCTGTGCTTCTGGCGCAAATGGGCTGTGTCATAAGTTGTGGCAAACATATTTATTTATAACTGGATACATGTGTGTCCAAATGACGACGGCTACACTTGACTTGGCCAAGCGACGCCCAAACCCATACCCAATCCCAAACTTAACCTCAAGACACTTGAAACTTAATACGCGTCTGTGTTTTGTGGTGACCCAAGTTGAGTGTGAATGTTAAACGTGCCATTGGCGACAGTGAATGAGAATGAGAGCATAAGGGTGAGAAAGAGGGTTAGGGTGTGTGTGAGTGTGTCGTTCAACCCCCCTCCTGGGACATCTGATTATTTTGGGTAACGCTTAAGCGCTTTTTTAACACTTACACGCTTCAGTTATGCCTATTGCCAGTCGCTGTCACTGATTTATTTCTGTGTGCTCATCATCATCTTCATCTGGGCTCAGTTTATTGCCTCCTGCCCCACAGCCACATTCTTACTTTGTTGTTGTTTGTGGGGGTAGATCATATAAATTTGCACACACACCCCACCCACACTCGAAAGTGTAACATGAATAACTCTGAAGTTATGAATACATTATTCGTGCATTCGTTTCGCCTTTTTCAGCTCTGCTGCCAAATTGATTTAAAATGCGTTGGATATATAACGACAATGGAGCGAACCCTCAGCAAGGAGTTCTCCACATAGATGTCATGGGTACATGGACATGATGAGGACTCATTAAAATGCGGTTGAGCTAAAAGTTTTCCTTAACGCTTTCCATTTCAATGACTAAATCGTTACGTTTGTCAAAACGTCAGCAACATTTTGATGTTATTATTGTTGTCTGTGTTTTTCTCTTACTCTGTTTCTCTCTTTCACGCTCTCTCTTTTGTTAGTCTACTAAGCAAGAGTTGAGCACTTTGCAGCTTTGATTGACACCAAACATTGGATCTTAATGCTTTTTATGCTAATTTCGACTATGACTTGGCAGCCTCATTTTAATTACCATGACAGAACCACTTTAGTCCTGCAGACCAAAAGGAACCGTAGAGAGGACAAACAAAATTATGATTGAGCCCAAGTCTAAATGTTAGAAATGACTTCAGCTTGACTTTGAATGATCTCAGTTATACAGTAAGGAGTTTCTTGTCCTTATAGTATATATCTTTTGATCGTCCACCTTGCTATCAATCATTATTATCTCAAGTATTATAAAATCGAATAGAATTTTATCAAGGAGTTACTTCAGTTTTTCCAACTTGTTTTGCACATTGTCTATAACATATTTGTATTTCATTGTGGAGTACAAAATATCTCTGTTTTTTTTTAATTATATTGATGGATAATAGAGTTTGTATGTGTTTTAAAGAAGGGATGCGTTTGCATTCACTTCAATTAAACTCAGGAATCAAGTACGAAGTTTCCTCTCTTTACAGTATACCTTATATACTTCTGTGATTTCGGGAGCAAAGTACACCCTCAGCCACGATGGTAATTTTTTCTGTTTGTAAATTGTTTTTAAATTCCCTGTTTATGTTTCTATAGCATCCTGTTTCAAAATTTTCTTTTATTTGATTTGATAAATGATAAAAATCTGAATTATATAGACTTGATTTACATTGATTAGCAATTACACAGGTCTAAAAACATTGATACAACTTTTTAGAGTATTTGTTGAATTTCAAATGTTTTTTTCTTGAGTAAATAATAGGAATGGCTTCGGCTCTGTTTGATCTAAGGGAATCAACCAAACTCTCTTAAAAGTAGGCTATCTGACCTGTTCTATTCCCGAAAACATTTCAGTCCAATTCGTTTTCAATTGTGTTTTTCTGTTTTCGAATAAAATAGCATTCTTTTTATAACATTGCCGAGGAATAGTTCACATTCCACTTTCTCAAAAGCCAAACTTTTCAAACAAAATTTCCGATTGATATTCGAAATTCAGAACAACTTTTAATATCTTCTCTTAAAATTGTATCTAAGATAACTTAAACACATTTTGATTGAACAATAAATTTTAAATTTTTTAGTTAAGCTTCTTAACGATCTATTCATCCATTTCATTTTAAAGATTTTTAAGTTTTGATAAACAAAATTTAAAGAACTCTATTTCTTCGATGTAAATCCTGCAGAAGTTGGATAATAGCGCTAAATGTGGGTAACCTTTGTGTTATATTCCGTAAATGGACAAGTAAAAGGCATAAATTTGATCTCAATGAACGGATCTCAAAAAACCTACCTCCAGTCCTACTTTTGTCCAGCTCTGCATTGTAGTTGCGCGGAGACATGGTGAGGCTGATGTCGCTGCAAGAATCACCGCTGCACTCGTAATCCTCATCCATGCCCACATCCACCGCCGGCTCGGCAGGACTGTGCGACTTTGTGGGCGATGACTGTGGCGGCGATGGCTGAGCCTGTGGCGGCACCAAAGCCTGATGATGACTCTCATCCTGAGCACGCGCTGCAGCCATATGCTGGAGACGCGCATGCACGCTCAGGTTGTGCACGTAATCCTGGTTCATGAGCTCGGCAAGGCGACGATAGCTCATATCCGAGGGAGCTGCTGCATTGGCATTGAAAGGCAGGAAACGCTGATCCGGCAGATGCGGCAGTGGCAAACGATGAGCCAAGTCAGCATCGCTGGGCTTGGTCGGACTCAGGCTTAGGCTGTCCAAGGCATGCGGCGGTTGTGGTTGTTGTGGTGGCGGCGGTGGTGGTGCTAGCGGTGCTTGTGGCTCCTTGCCGGCAAATGGCGTGCCCAGATAACAGCCGCCGGCAATTAAATGCTGCAGTCGCTCATGATTCTGGGCAAAGTAGCCATGCAGCCAGGGATTATAAAGCGGAAATTGTGTTAAGCCCAGCGCCGAGCTGGCAACCATGGCGCGTGCATTGAGCTCCCGCTCCAGTTCCGGTTCCTGTTCAACAATGGCGGCCGGCGCAACGGCAGGTGTTTGATTCGCAATTAGACTCTCAATGGAAAATGGCTTGGGAAATGGTTTGCTGGCCAGCAATTTGTTGTTGTTGTTGCTGCTTTCCACCGGCGGCAGCAGCGTCGCATGCTCGTTTTGCATTGTCGCCTGCTAATTATTTATATTTTTTTTTATAAATTTGTTTAATTTTCTTTTGGAAATTCCGGATAAACGTGTGCGCGCAGCGTTTGGACGCAGTGAACCGTTCAAAGATCTGCGCGCAAATGAAAGCTGAAAAAGGCAGAAGAAAAACACACACAACACGTACGCACACACACACACACACACATACACAGAAAGACAGTCTGGCAACGACGAATTGCACCCAATGCTGCCATACAGAAGCAACCACCGCGGCATGCAAGCAGCAAGTGCGACAGAGTGCGCACTATAGCTCCGCCTCGTTAATAGCCAATATGGCGCGCTTGTATGCGTCGACTGCGCAACGCTGATTGGCTGAATTTTAATTGCTGCTGAAACCGGTTAAGTTGTTTGTTGTTCTTGCACTTGTCTCTACTATTTGTATTTGTATTTGTATTTGTATTTGGGGTTGTTCTTTTGGAGAGCTCCCTAATTGCTTTCTGCTCGACTCGTGCGATAATCAGACTCAGTTTCAGACTCAGACATAGCTATAGCTATAGTCATAGCACATAGCAGCCATTTATGCGCCTCTTTTTTGTTTAGCTGCTTCCTTTGCTTAGCTTTGAGGTTAGAAATGGGTTGGGAGAGGGAAAGGAAACTGAATAGTCTCGCGTGGCATATTAGTGAGCAATTTAAATTTAAGCATGATTGCTACAGTGGGTGTGGCTTTTGCTTGCAGACTTTTCTTGTGCATCATTAGCAAATGTTATCCCTTTAAAGCTATATTTATATTTGCCATATTTGGTATGCTTTAATTTACTATATTTGGCTAACTTATAGCTACTTTATAGATGCGTCACTTGTCAGCGGGAAAAACACCAATTCAGCAGCAGCTTTTTAGGGGCTCCAAATTGTTCACCTTTTCACAAAACAACAATTGTCCGGCGGAAAATGATAGTTGCCAAAACCTTTGTTAATAATGAATTATTTCAGTCTATCCTAAGCGATTACTGTGCAGCTTGTCATTATTTTAATGATATATGTAGTACGTGCATGCATTTATAATAATATATATTTTACAGACTACTGATAATTTTCAATCTCGTTTCAAGGCGCAAACATACTATTTAACTGTTTTACAAATAACTACGCTGCAAATAATTACAGCCACGAAATCTAATACAGAGGCCAAACATCTAATCAAATTTTTATTTCAAATTTATTTTTATTTAAGTAGAAATAGTTAAAACTTTGTTGACTAAGAAACACTTGAATAGATAATGTTGTTCCCGTATAAGCCCCAGTTCCATTTTTCGATTACGATCAAAACATTCGAAATCGAAATTATTAGCTGTTCTGAATTCCGAATATCGAAAGAAAACTCAGATTAAAAAGTTTTGCCTCTGAGACAGTTAAATGAAAAGTATAATGAACTTACACTCAAAAAATTGTATGTCCTTAAAATCAAAAAAATTACGTAAAATGTAGGTAAAACTACCTAGAAAGATATATCTTTATTTAGGTTGAAATATTGCTATATTATTTAAAAACATTAATATCAAAATGAAAACGATTCGGAAAACAAATATCTCGGAAATAAGAACAGGCCTGAGAATTGTCATTGTCAGCTTTCGAATCCTGCAGCCTTTGCCGCAGTCGCAGTCATTTATGAATTGGTAATAAAACAGCAACATGGCCCTCACACTTATTATTATGCCTAGCCACACTCTTCACACTGTTTGTTGCCAATTTGCATATGCGGCTCAATTTGGCCATAATTGACCAAATTTTTGGCAATCAAAAATAAATATTTTTTATTGGCCTGGCCATAAACGCAAGCTTTTATAAGCAATTAAACAACATTCGGTCACGTTTGAGTGTTTGAAATATTTTACGAGCATTTTCAATTGCAATACATGAAAAATTGAGTTTCTTTTGTTTGCGTTGGGGCATAAATTACAATATAATTATGCGCCTTGTCGGCGATTATTGTTATGATGATAAAAGCTTGTCATTTTTTGGCGTTGTGTCAATTATACTTGGCAACAGTTTGTATAAAGTAAAGACTCTTTTTTTGATTTTATTTTCTACATATGTGCATGTGCATATAGATCTTGTTTTTGCCAGTTCCCCTTAGCGGAAAACGGACAAATTAACGAAATTCAACGAAGCGTTTCATGCGCTCAAATAAATCAGAGCACTGTTGACACCCGGGACTGTGGCCCATCCAAGACGGCTATAGTTGTACCCAGATGCAGATACATATAAAGCTACAGATACATATACATATACAGATAAAGATGCACAATACACACGAGACGGGGCATACAAATCGAAATTATTTACTGACAAATTGTTGCGAATGTTTCGCATAGTTGAGACTCGTTTGCAGCGCTTAAAAATGCGCACGAAATGAAATAAAAATAATTAAAACGGCAGCAAAATGTGATCAATATGATGACAACCGAATAGTTTGTCTGAAATTTGTTACATTGTGTATGCACACGCATACACACGCCAGCCCCTAAATTATACCGTTCAACTAATAAATTTTTAATAATCATTACAAGTTCTGGCCGTGAAAATGCGAAGTCGAACATGTGTTCTTTGTTAACCGCAACACATACAATGAAAGCTGTCCAATGTTTACCCAACAATTGACACGCCCACTTTCCAATTTGCGGGCAGGACTGTGAACGACCACAGCTACTGCTGCTGGCCATAATTGTGTCATTTTAACCCTATCTACCTTTCTTGCGAGTACACAAGGCAAACGTTTTTGTTGTTCTTGGTAGAACTGTAATTAAGTCTATCGGACAAATTGATAATTGGAAACTAATTACAGTTGTCAATTGCATGACTGCTCGTTAAGCGCAGGCATTGTTTATTTAGTAATTAATAGGTATTACTTGTATACAACTTATTTGTTCATTAGTACGTTTTGTCATTTTCAAATTTGAGCGCTGAGTTTCATAGCAAGCAGCTTTTAATAATCCGTTATACCAGGGCCGTATACGATAGCTATCGATACTTCACACTAATGTATAAAAGTATCGAACATGGTCGTTCATTCCTAGCTTCGACCGGGTGGCAACGCTTCTTTTTCACAAAAAACGTTTCGCGACTCCGTGCTGCAGCCGATTTTTCAAAGGTAAATAATTGTTAAAATAAGCAAGCATCACGCTTTAAAGGTAGCATAAGCTAATTATATAAGCACAAACTTATTTCAAGGCATGTTATTTTGTATATATTGCATAAATTGCGTCAATAAATTGTTTACAATTTGCGTTTGAAAAAATCGATTAGAAAATTACCCCTTTTGCGGCTTTTTTTCTAGAACATTGCGGCTAAAGGTTAATTTTATTGACATTTGTTAAATTTTTTTATTTTTTCATATAGGTAAACATGCCCGAGCTAACTGAAATCAAAAACGAGGCGCCCTCCACCTCCGCTGAGGCAAAACTGCCCGAGGATGAAGTTCGCGTTGAGGATGATGGCAGCGAGAGCGATTCGGAAATGATTCCCGAGCTGGAGGAGGCCGAAACCGGCACCACACAGCTGGGCGGCGGTGCCACCGGTCTGCCCATCGATGTTGTGTCCAAGGCCAAGCAATCGCGCGGCGAGAAGAAGGCACGCAAGATCATGCTCAAGCTGGGTCTGAAGCAAATCCAGGGCGTTAACCGCGTTACCATCCGCAAGTCGAAGAACATTCTGTTCGTCATCAACAATCCGGATGTGTACAAGAATCCCCATAGCGATACATACATTGTCTTTGGTGAGGCCAAGATTGAGGACTTGTCGCAGCAGGCACAGGTGGCAGCCGCCGAGAAGTTCAAGGCTCCAGAGGCAGCTGGTGCTGCTGATAGCGTGGGTGCTACCCAATCTGTGGCTCCAATTGCTGAGGAAGATGAGGAGGAGGTCGACGATACCGGCGTCGATGAAAAGGACATCGAGCTGGTCATTACGCAGGCAAATACGACGCGTGCCAAGGCCATCAAGGCGCTTAAGAACAACAGCAATGACATTGTGAATGCCATTATGGAACTGACAATGCTTTAAGGCGGCGCCAAACAAAAACTTTGTTGCTTTCGTTGATTACCCGCCTTTCGATAAAATATATAAAAACAAACAAAACAAAAACCAAGAAACCCCCCAATCCCAAATGTTATGTGCATGTGTCTCTCCGCATGCTGTACAGTGTACACCAGTCGAACATTTAACAACTTAACAGAAGAAGAATAAAGTGACATACTTTAAAAAATCATAAACAAACTTGCAGTTCTATACTTTCAAGCTGCTTTGCCTTATGCAAACAAGATTTGCGCAAACTTTATATTTGCACTTTTGCCTAATGCAAACAAATGAACGAAATATTTCATGGAGCATATGCTCAAATAGGTCCAAAAGTAAGATTACGTTCAAATAGTTAGCATGAATTGTCACATAAGCCTAATTATATGAAGCTTTGTCTAACACAGCTGTTGTTTGTTAAAAGATAGGTTGCTTGATCAAAGATTTATTGCCTTTGCAAAGATTTGTTGTTTGTACATACAAAGATTTGTCAGTATCAACCAAAGCCAGCTTTTCCCACATTCAGAGGTATTTGCCTCTGAAAAGTAAGCATGTAAATCAAATAATGCGTTGGGAGTCACATTGAGCAAATAATTAAAGTAAATAATTCTCCGACAAACAGGGCAAACACCACATACAAGCTACAAAGCTACAAACAAGGCAAAGAAACCAGGATCACTTTTTGGCAACTCGAGTAGAAGAATTGGTGAAGGGAAATGATTAGATGCTTCTAAAAGAATAGACTTTAGTTATCTGACTCTGGTATAATCTCAGTCATATACACAAACAATAAACGCTATTTATTCGCACGGCATATTTGTGTTTATAAACTTTGCCGTAAACATATGAAGGGTATTTGTGTAGCTTACAATTAGCTAAGATATTTTGCTAATAGTTCAATTTCAATATATATTTGGAGGTTTATTGAACTATTTTCAGTTGAACATAGAAGTTGATTTTAGATATTCGACTAGCGACATTTAAGTACAAATAAAAGCTAACATCAGCCATTTAGAAGTTCGGAGAGCGTTTGTGGCACTGCGTGATTAAATTATGACTAGGTTTAGTATTGCAGCTATTGCTGCTGCTGCAGCTTGGTGGTGTTAATAGTTGGCTCCACTTTGAGCACACGGGCTTGGCTGCGTGACTGTAGACGTATATCTGCAGGCGACTGCATCCAGGGTTCGCCATCCGCCTGCATTGGAACCGTGGCATTCACTTGTAGCTGTAATTAAAACATAGTTGTAGATTGGGATTGAAACAGATAGTAACACTTACCCTAATTTGTTTGGCTTGACCAATGCGCACGGGTTTGCTAATGTTGCACTGCAGTTGGGCAATATGAAAGGAGGAAACAATGCCAAAGACCTCCATCATGCCATCGGAAATGGAGTTTACAATGCGTGCCTCGCCATTCGAGTTGCTCAGCTCGCATAGTTTGCAGCCAGCGCCCCAGGAATCAATGTTGAGGAAGACCAGCGATTGCAGCTCCGGCAGCTCAATGCGCTTATTATCCAGATGAAGCACTAGCTTCTGCTCAATGCGTTCGCAATCCGGTTGCATGACCTGCTGTGTGCCAAATGTAAAGTACAGCAGCTGTGTGTGGAAAGAGAGATTAGCGATTAGTTTACCAACTGATAAGCTGCGAAGCTTACCTTGTTAAATATGCGACTGCTAAGCAGATAGAAACGAGATTCACGCGTCTTGTGGAAATTATAAGTAATATACGCATCCACGCCCACGCTGAAATAGTTATAAACATGTATGGTCTTTGTGGGATGTCTTTGGATGGGCAGGCGATAGTGTAGCTTTTCAATTTGCAGATCATAACGATCAAGATTCACGGAACGTGCATTTCGAACGCTGCGCAATATTTGCAGCGGATCCAGCAACGAGGGCAGTTCAGCGCCCCAGCCGAGCACACGGGACAGATCATTCCCCGTGCCCAGAGGTAGTATCGCCACGGCGGGTTGAGGTTTAATGTTAAGCGTGTAGATGGTATTGAGCACCCAGCCAATGGTGCCATCACCGCCTGCCACCAGTATGCGACAAGGACGTGGACTTGTTTTGGCCGCCCACTGCAAGGCATCCTGTGGACCACGTGCACCCAACTCCATGACTTGCATGGGATGCAAATAACCACGCAGCAGCGACAAAACATGAGAGCCTGCGCTGCTGCCCGACTTGGTATTGGCTATAACAATTAAAGGCGCCCAGTTCTCAATATCTGGCAGCTTGATGCCAGCCAAATGCAGACGCACAGATTCACGCGTTCTGGCTGCGACAATGCTGTATGGTGGATAGATCATGTCACGAAATTCACCAAAATCACAGGCAGCCTTAGTGTCCACGCTCTTGTAGCAGTTGTCGTGATAGCAGCGCTGACACCAGGCACAACGCCAGCCATATAAACCTGGCTCAGAGCTGCTGGTCTGATGATCCGTCTCGGCCTCCGTCTGGCCGCACTCTGCGCAGTTGTAGCTCATGGGCAAATTGCCGCGCACCCACAAATGACGCACCGAGTCCACGTTGCGCAACCATTTGTCCTTGCAACGATACTGCACATCCGCCTGCCGCTGACAAGCAGGCGCTGAATGGGTGCAAAGACCGCAACAGTCACAAAAGACGCCCGCGGAGGGTGTCAGTAAAATCTCACACACATTGCAGAAGCAGGCCTACAAGGCAGGCAATTTAAAAGTTAGCAAAGCCAAAGAGAGCTTGGCAACAAGTGGGGGCGTCTACATTTTACCTGTTCGAGTATTTTTATTGATTTCCAGCTGTGACGTGTTTTGCCCGATATGCAAATAACACGGTCTTCGGCCAGTATGCTGCGACAAAAGAAGAAAAGTACGCTTAGCGCAACCAGCGAGCCAATTAAGGCTTCCACGCTCAGCTCAATGCTGGCAATGTCCATTGCTGTGCACACACTTTTAGCCTTGTTTACATTTATATCCCCAACATTATTACATTTTTCATGTTTACGTTTTTATTTTTATATTTTTTGGGGAAAAAAAAAACACCGTTTAATCTTCGTTTTTGGCTGCGTGCCGCGCCGCGCACGCCATAAAACAGCTGTTTGTTTCTGGCTATTTTCGTAGCTAGTTATGGCTATTTAAAAAAAGCCAGATCTGCAAATTTAACAGAAATTTTATTATTTTTCAAAAAGCCTCTGTTAGAAAAATGTTAAAAACAACAACAAAATCGCGGCAGAAAATTCCAGGAAAAAATGCCGTTGTTCGTTTTCAATTTTGCGAATTTTTCGAACATTTGTTTTTTTGATGCAGTTCGATGCGAAATATCATAAAATGCATGTGAGTAAAAAAAGTTGTTCTAGAGGGTCGCTAGTTTAGTGGCAAATAAGCAATAACCGAAGTTACCGAAGGACATGCGTTCACAAACAGCAAAATTAAAGCGTAAAAGAGGGTGATTTTAAGTCTTTGGACAAAAATCAAAATTAGATCATGAAATTTCCAATTCATACATTATTCATTTTATATCAAGATCCACCCCCAAAACCATAAAATACCGCAAAGTAGATCAAAACGGGCAAAATCGTCAAAAACTGTTAACTGATCAGCTGATTAAAAAACTAGCTATTTTCTGGCTAATTACGGCCAGTGCTGTGAAATGCACAAGTGCAGCTGAGCAAAATGATAACAAGTGCGGCCATGGTTGTGCGTTTGCTTGAATGTTATTATTATGTTGGGTCAGAAATTATCGAAAGAAAAAATCGAGCAAAAACTACCGCGACTTATCAGTTATTTCTTTTTTAACATATGGTAATCTGCTGTAAATTCAAATGTAAGCAGATTTAAACATATATATTTGGCTTAATACAATAATTATCAGCTCTCTTTCATTTAATATAACAAGTTTTGCTTTGTTCACGCCATCCGTTACCAGCATACAGTTCTATATTGATTGCTACGTAGTACGTACATTACCACCTATTAATATTATTATTTCTTAATAAACAGACTGCATACATTCAAATGTGTGCAGATTAACTTATCTGCCCCACTCTCATATAAAAAATTTTGCTTCGTTCCCGCCAGCCGTTAACAGCATACTATTCTATATCGATTTCAACCTGCAATTATCGAATACGCACCGTTAAGTGTTGAATAACGTCGCCAAAGTCACCGCACGTGGAGGGACACATTTTTTAAAAACATTTTCTTTCGCTTGTAAAACGTGCGCTAAACTAATATGGGACGCAAGGCCGAATACAGTGAAAAACCAAAGAAAGGACCCGGTCGTAAGGCGCGCAAACAGGGAGCACCCACGTTTCCAAAGAAGTCATTTGGTAAGCAAATTAGGCTAACATTAATTGAACAACTTTACAAAGTGTTTGCCTTGCAGCGCCGCTCGACGATGAGGAGAAGAAACTAGGACATCGGCAGAAGCAACGTGTGGCCAAGCGGGAACAAAAAAAAGTGGTGCAGAAAGCCAAACAGAAAAAGAAGGCACCACAGCAGCCACGTAGACAGAAGCCATACAACAGCGACAGCGAGCCGGAGGAGGAGCCAGTGAAGCAACAGGCGGTAGTTTCAGATGATGAAGAAGTTCCAGAGCTGGTGCCAATCAAGAAACAAAAGTTAAATGGTTTCACAGATGACAATAAGGATTGGCTAAAGCCCAAATTGAAAAAGCAACAAAAAAAGGCTCAGGAGTTGGTAGAGGAACAGGATTCTGAAGATGAAGTTGAAGAAGGATCCGACGACGAAGATTTGGAAGAAGGATCAGACGAGGACGAGCTAGAAGACGGATCAGTTGAGTTAGAGGAGGAAGGATCAGACGACGATGAGGAAGAAGCTTCCGATGACGATGCTGCAGAAGTTGGCAAATTGGACGATCTTTTTGACGATGATGCGGCGAACTCCGATGACGATTTTGATGTGTCCAGCGACGGAGAAGAGGGCACTGAGGATGATGACGATGACGACGACGATGATGATGATAAGCTGCCCATAGAGCGCGCCAACAAGAAACTCAAGAAACGTCAAGCTCAGGATGATAAATTAGCCGATGAAGAGATGCAAATGACGGTGGATCAGGCGGAAATATATCAATTGCCAGTACCTGGCGAAGATACTGAAACGGAATTGTCGCTGCAGGATGTGCAGCAGCGCATTAAGGATGTCACACAAGTACTCACCGACTTTGCCAAATTTCGTCAGGAGGGACGCTCACGTAGTGAGTATACGGATCAGCTGCGTCAGGATCTGTGCTTGTACTACAGCTACAATGAATTTCTCATGTCCAAGCTGATGGACATATTTAAAATAAGCGATCTAATGGAATATTTGGAGGCCTCAGAGGTAGGATTGATATGGATTTAATTTATAATTTTATTGCTAATTTTAATACTTATGCTTTTTCAGGTGGCGCGTCCTTTGACCATACGTACAAATTCGCTCAAGACGCGTCGTCGTGATCTGGCTGGCGCCTTGATCAATCGCGGCGTCAATCTAGATCCGTTGGGAAAGTGGACCAATGTGGGACTGGTTGTATTCAATTCGACGGTGCCGTTGGGCGCCACACCCGAGTATTTAGCTGGGCAATATATGATCCAAGGCGCCTCCTCCATGCTGCCTGTAATTGCGCTTGCGCCGCAGGAGAATGAACGCATATTGGATATGTGCTCCGCACCGGGCGGCAAGGGATCACACATTGCAGCCGTTATGAAGAACACGGGCGTCCTGTTTGCCAACGATGCTAATCGAGATCGTATCAAGGCTGTTGTGGCCAACTTTCATCGTTTGGGCATTGTAAATGCGGTGGTCAGCTGCGAGGATGCCACCAAATTTCGCAATATAATGACGGGCTTTGATCGTGTGCTGCTAGATGCACCCTGCACCGGCACCGGTGTCGTCTCTAAGGATCCCAGTGTGAAGACAACCAAATCGGACATCGATGTGCAACGTTGTTATAACTTGCAACGCAAACTTTTGCTCACAGCCATTGATTGTGTGGATGCCAAATCGTCCACTGGTGGCTATGTTGTGTATTCTACTTGCTCCGTACTGCCCGAGGAGAACGAATGGGTCATTGATTATGCGCTGAAGAAGCGCAATGTTAAGCTGGTGCCTTTGGGCATTGATTTTGGTGAGCCTGGCTTTACCAAGTTCCGTCAGTTTCGCTATCATCCTAGCTTGAATCTAAGCAAGCGTTTCTATCCACACACAAACAACATGGATGGCTTCTTTGTGGCCAAGCTGAAAAAGTTCTCCAACACCATACCACTTACCAATGAGCAGCAGGAGGCGGATGAGAAGCAGCTGGATGAAGCAATTGCAGCTGACCAAGCTGGCTCGAAAACTACAGCAGACAATGAGGAAGATGAGGCAGCAGCGTCTGATGCAGCACCACGCAAACTGCTGGGCAAGCGTGCGGGCAAGCCTAATCTCACAGATGTTGAACAGGACTTGAAGAAGAAGAAGCTCGAACAAAGCAAAAAGAAATATGTAGCCAATGTGTTTGAGAAACCCATCAAAGTGCCCAAGAAGCCCAAGGAACCCAAGGCAGAGCAGCCCAAGACTGCAGCCCCAGAAGCAGTAACAACAAACGGCAAAAAGCAGGAGAAAAACGAGAAAAAGCAGAAGAATGTGCAGCAAACTGAGCCTAAAAAGAATGGACCAAATGCAGGCAGCAAGGTGCAGTCGCAATCAAAATCTGGAGCAAAGTCAGCTGGCACAAAACCAGGAGCAAAACCAGCCGGAAAAAAACCAGGAGCGAAGCCAACTGGAACGAAAGCAGGTACGAAACCAGCAGCAAGTCCAGGACCAAAACTAGCAGCAACGAAACCAGGTGCAAAACAAGGACAAAAACCAGTAGCAAGTCCTGCAGCAAAACCAGCAGCAAATCAAGCTGCAAAACCAGCAGCAAAACCAGGAGCAAAACCAGCAACAAGTCCAGCAGCAAAACCAGCAACAAGTCCAGCAGCAAAACAAGGAGCAAAACCAGGAGGTAATCAAGGACCAAAACCAGCAGTCAAACAAGGCGCCCAACCATCAGCAAAGTTAGCAAAAAAGCTGGCAAATGCGCCGCGTGTGGATCTGGATGAAGTGCCTCTGCTGGAGGGCAAGCCCATTAAAAAGCAAAATAAACTTAAAAATAAGTCCAAACAGATTGGACAGTTGAAGAAAGACAAAGCGCCAGCGGGCAAAAAGCAAAAGTTTAAAAAATGAACAGCATAAGCCCACATATAGATTTTTATTAAAACATTTGTTGTTAGTTGCGGAGCTTTAGATAATTTAAACTATCTAAAGGTGTTCAGCCGTGCACAAACACATGCAACCAATTATTTGGTTTTTACAATAAGAACTATACATTTGGATTATAAATATTGTTATAACCAGTGTTGTCACCGCCTGAGAATAAAACAAAATCAACGAAATTCTATACAACACTGGGTTTTGATTGAAATTAGTGTTGAACAAACGCCAAATATATTTTTATACCCTTGCAGACGTTATAATAATTTAGTCTCCAAATGTGTAAGGCAATGGAAGGAGACGTCTCAGAAAAAAATTTGTATATTCGATTTTAGTATCAACAGTCGAGTCATGTCCGTCATGGCCGTCTGTCTGTCTGTTTATATGCGATTTGCAGGACTTTGTTCCAGAGCTGTCTTGATGAAACTTGGCACAGATGCTTCTTATTGCAGTTAGTACCTATAGTTGAATTGGCCAGATCAGACCACTATAAACATGATTGCCATAGGAACGATCGGTGAAAAATTATTCTTCGTATGAAAAACTTTTTTGTTTTTCAAGATAACTCACCCAAACTCACTAAACCTAAGTTTAAAGACAGTTTATACATGATTACAAAATGTCATCAAAATCGGATGACTATATCTTATAGCTGCCATAGGAACGACCGGTTTTTAAATAAGTTTCTGTATGAAAAACTTTTGTGTATAAATTAAAGGACATGTTGACCAAAGCTTATCAAAATCGGATCACTATATCCTATAACTGCCATAGGAACAATCCGTTCGGCACGCCGCAGATAAATTTTCTTTTTTGTTTCAATTACTAATTAAAGTTAGTAAAACTAAAACAATTTGTACGATTGTTTTGTGTAGTGAGTAACAATATTTGATTAGTAACAATATTTGATTAGTAACAATATATATACAAATTATATAAATTCACCTCTAAAGTCTAGTGACGATGCATTTTCAAGATTCATTTAAAAACTATTTTAAATAATAAAACTTATTTGGCATTCTTTAGCTTTTTGTATTTTGTTTTATTATTTAAATATTATTAAAAACGTCCTCTATTGATACTGTTTTCCAGTGTGCAACAATGATTCGACAAAAATATGACAGATTTTAATTTCAGAGATTTGCAACTCTGATTCTAATAGTGTCAAAAAAAGTGAAATGTCATTTGGTTGACTTGCAGTTCTTTCTGTTCTGACTGTCTGACTTAAGAGCAACGTTCATCGCTTTCTGCATTCCAATTTCTTTAATCGTTTTTTTAATTAAATAACTCCAACGGTATATCAATGGCCAAGACTAAGACCCGATCCACTGTAGCGTTCCTGGCGAAGAATGCGCGTTCGCAAGCTGCCAATACTTCGGGTGAGGATAAAAAACAATTACAGCGAAAGACGCGCTCGCAGGCTATCAAGCATGGAGCTTTGGGCGAGGGGGCGACTGCTTTCAATTCGTTCAAGGAGCAACCTTATCTAGTGCCATTGAATGATTCCGCCGGTATATCAAGGCGAAAGACGCGCTCGCAGGCTATAGAGCCTTTGGAGATGAAAGAAAATGAAAGTGAATCAAATCAGATCAATGCTAAATCAAAGGGCAACATTGTGAAAAAAGCTGTTGTCGATGGCGCGACTGCTATCAATTCGTCCAAGAAGCAACCTAATCTTGCAGCATTAAATAATTCCACCGGTATATCAGGGCGAAAGACGCGCTCGCAGGCTATCGAGCCTTTGGGGAAGGAAGCAATTTCTTTGGCACCCAACGGCATATCAAGCGGAAATCTGACAGACAATCCCAATTACCGAAAAAGGGGTCCGTCACCTCGCGACCCGCAGTTGAAGAAAGAAAACCCGGGTCCGTCATCTCGCGACCCGCGGTTGAAGAAAGAAAATCCGGGTCCATCATCTCGCGACCCGCGGTTGAGAAAAAATAATCTAGTTCCAGCGAGTTTTTACAATAATGGCAGCAACGCGATTCCTGAGGGCGCGACTGCTGTCAATTCGACCAAGGAGCAACCGTGCTCGCAGACTATCGAGAATTCGAAGCAACCAAAACTATCCAACGACAAATCAAGCGGAAATATGACGGACCCTATTGTTTGGAAAACGGGTGCGTCATCTCGCGACCCGCGGTTGAAGAAAGAAAATCTTTTGTCATCAAAGTTTTCCAATATGGAGAAAGCATTTGACGAGCAGGTGACCTTAAGTGAGCGTCGAGCAGTCGATCCATCGCAAGCAAATCTTTTTGTTTCACATTCTGACGGTGCATTAAGGGAAAAAATTCAGGACGAAGCAATGGTTTCCAAAGTTAAGGAATTAATTAAGGAAGAAAATGCTACACCCCTAAATTATTTCAACGATACACCAAAGGCCAACATTGAGGACAAATGCTTTGCCAAGAAAATTGCTTACAAAGTGCAGCCGATTGACGGAAATCCATCAGTGAAGGAAGCAAATCCCTCCAACATTAACGACGAGGCCCTTGCCTACAAACCGCCAGTAGAGAACACAATACTTTTGGTGAAGAATTTACCACCGAATATGAAGGAGCAGGAATTCAGCGACTTGTTCGCTCAATATGGAGCAATAAGAAGTATACAATTAGTACGAGATTCGACGGGAAATGGCATGTCTTATGGATTTGTTGAATTTGAAGTTGGCTACCATGCGAATGCGGCTGAGATCTGTCTGAACGGTCACCAGGTGGTGGGAAAAAGTATCAGGGTATCCTTTCTGTATCCTTTCTCGAATAATATTAAAAACAAACATGATCCGCCAGGAGAGAACACAAATGTATTGGTGAACTATTTGCCACCGGATATGAGGAGGAGGGAACTAAAGGAATTATTTGAAAAATTTGGATATTTAAAAAGCGTCAAAATAATAACAGACTTGCCAACGGGAAAAAGCATGTTGTATGGATTTGTTGACTTTGAGGTGGCAAGCAATGCGTATGCGGCAGAGATCAGTCTCGACGGTCTCAATGTGCGGAACAAAACGATCAGGGTATCCTCTGCGTGTAAATTCCCGAACGATATTAAAAAAAACATGCTGTATGTGGGTAATTTACCCATACACTATGGCAAAAAGGAGCTTCTCTCTATGTTTCGCCGCTTTGGCAAAGTTTGGGAAGTGAAAATGCTGCGAGACCAAACTACGGGCGTCAATCGGGGCGTTGCCTTTGTGCACTACGACTACAAGGAAAGCGTTCAAATAGCCATTAGGAGAATGCATGGTCATATGCTGCCGAATAATCCGAAGCCATTGGTGGTTAAGTTGGCGGAGCCTCCCAAGAGCTTGATGCATCCAAAACGACGCCATGATGAAACCATACCAGGAGGACCATCAAGTGCTCCGGATATGGAGGGTGAAGACAAGTTATATTCATTCATTCATTTAATGTCATTACTTACTGTCCCATCCTTAGATTTAGAGGTGAATTCCAGATTTGATTCCGAGCATTCCATGAGCTTCAAGCAAGCACAGCAACAATGTGAGCCACCTGTTCAGAATTCCATATCAAAGGCAATCACACATAGCAATGGGATGCTTCTAAGCCACGCTAGGAATGCGATGCAACCGTCGTCAAGCCATAGAGTGATGCCTCGTTCAATGGCGGAAAAACAAGTTTTGGAAGCCCATAACACTTATATTGGAGAACCGGCAGAAAAGTTACGTAGATATTTCGTAGAGCCTCCCAAGAGCTTGATGCATCCAAAACGACGCCACGATGAAACCATACCAGCAGGACCATCAGGTGCTTCGGATATGCAGGGTAAAGACAAGTTATATTCATTCATTCATTTAATGTCATTACTTACTGTCCCATCCTTAGATTTAAAGGAGTATTCTAGATTTGTTTCCGAGCATTCCATGCGCTTCAGCCAAGCACAGCAACAATGTGAACCACCTGTTCAGAATTCCATATCAAAGGCTATCACGCATAGCAATGGGATGCTTCTAAACCACGCTAGGAATCCGATGCTACCGTCGTCAAGCCACAGAGTGATGCATCGTCCAATGGTGTTGGAAGACCATAACACTGATATTGCTGAGCCTTCGAAGAGCGTGATGCATCCAAAACAACGCCATGATGAAACCATACCAGCAGGACCATCAGGTGCTTCGGATATGCAGGGTAAAGACAAGTTATATTCATTCATTCATTTAATGTCATTACTTACTGTCCCATCCTTAGATTTAAAGGAGTATTCTAGATTTGTTTCCGAGCATTCCATGCGCTTCAGCCAAGCACAGCAACAATGTGAACCACCTGTTCAGAATTCCATATCAAAGGCTATCACGCATAGCAATGGGATGCTTCTAAACCACGCTAGGAATCCGATGCAACCGTCGTCAAGCCACAGAGTGACGCGTCGTCCAATGGTGGACAAACAAGTTTTGGAAGCCCATAACACTGATATTGCTGAATCGGCTGAAAAGCTACATAGATATTTCGTGGAGCCTACCAAAAGCATGATGCATCCAAAACGACGCCATGATGAAACCATACCAGCAGGACCATCAGGTGCTCCGTATATGCAGAGTAAATACAAGTTATATTCATTCATTCATTTAATGTCATTACTTACTGTCCCATCCTTAGATTTAAAAGATAATTCCAGATCGGTTTATGAGCGTTCCATGGGCTTCAAGCAAGCACAGCAACAATGTGAACCACCTGTTCAGAATTCCATATCAAAGGCTATCACGCATAGCAATGGGATGCTTCTAAACCACGCTAGGGATCCGATGCAACCGTCGTCAAGCCACAGAGTGGTACGTCGTCCAATGGTGTTGGAAGCCCATAACACTGATATTGCTGAGCCTCTCAAGAGCGTGATGCATCCAAAACGACGCCATGATGAAACCATACCAGCAGGACCATCAGGTGCTACGGATATGCAGGGTAAATACAAGTTATAATCATTCATTCATTTAATGTCATTACTTACTGTCCCATCCTTAGATTTAAAAGAGAATTCCAGATCGGTTTATGAGCGTTCCATGGGCTTCAAGCAAGCACAGCCTGCTAAGAAGCAAAGCAAATATTTCAATCAGAATTCAGAATAGATAATTAGTTAAATATTAATTAAAACTTAATAATTTTAAAACTCGTTTAAAAAAAATAATATTAGATTCTTTACACTTAACTAATATAAAAACTAGCTAAGACTTTGCTGGCTTTGTTTGAAAACTTTTAATGTTTAATTTTTCAATAACATTTAGTTGTACATTGACAGAAATTTTTTTAAATTATCTTACTAATAACTAATAAATCTTATCAAACCATGCATAAACGAAATGGCAACATTGGCTTTAATTAACGATTATATTTATAATTGATGTGCTGCTCATTCTAGTGTGATTTTAAAACTGTTTAACGCATATCTATTCCAAATATCTCGCACACACTTGTAAAATATAATACCAAACTGAACTGTGATATTTTTAATTGTTGTATTATGGGAAATAAAAGAACAAAAGAAACTTTTGTAACTGTGAACAATATTTTTGTTTTGTTTGTCATTTGTTTTTGTTGATGTAACCTAAACACAATAAGTATAATTGTCCACTTTATAATAATTGAATAAATATACTATATAATTCAAGCGTTTGAGGCAGCGAGAACACATTATTCCAATTAAGATTAAATGTGCATATGTATATAAGCAGATAGTGTAAAAGTATATAGCATGGTTAAAAATTATCTGGAATATATAGTTATGTAAAAATTCATATACTAAATACATGTGCAATTCAGAACTGCCCTGATTATTCCAAGCACTGATTAATCAGTAAGCGCGAGTTAAATTTTTAATATATTTGAGTTGTTCACTCTTGTTGATAAGTTGTCGACTTTGAATGTCAAATTTGATGTGCAGTAGAGGAATTAAAGCAGAGATGTTAGGTTTATATTTGGCTTTGCTCTGCATTGCGCTGCCCTTGGCGCAATCCATGGTGGACATTAATATTGCCACGGCGCACAATATACATACAAATATGGATCGTCATATGTCACCCTGTACAAACTTTTGGGGCTACGCCTGTGGCAATTGGTCCTCCAACTATGTGGATAACTTTGCTCTAGCGGAAGATGCCTATGCCCAGGCTATGATTCCAGTGCTGAACAGTGATCATAAACGGCATATGGCGCCACTTTTGTTGCAACAAATGAGCGAGTATTTCAACGCTTGTGTCAACAATCAACAGCAGGACTTGCAACTGCCACAGGAGCTATTCTCTGGTGACTTTGAATGGACGCGTGCCACGGCCAGGCTGCGTAAGTATGGCCTAAATGGTGTATTCTTTGATGAGAGCTCGGATGTGGCCTACAACGACTCATTGCGCTATGTTGTCCAGCTGAAGATGCCAACTGCGGACAGCAACTACTTGGTGAGTTGAAGATGGGAAACTGTGTCGCGGTTTCACAAAAGTCGGGCCTTTCCGGTTTCACTTTCGGCTACATTTGGCGCAATTTAAATTCCCTTTAATGTTCAAATTAGTGGTGTCAGTCTTTACCAATCATCGATGTTTAACATCGATAAAAAAAAGCATCAAGCAAAAAAACATCGATTTTGTTCGGCCAATAAAAATTAAATTATTGTGAAAAATCATGATTTCAATTAATATTTACTATTTATGTTGTAATTTTGGAAAAAAAAGCTGGCTGTGGCTTTGTTTAATTACCTTAATATCATAAGTCTGGTATAGAAACATGGTCCTTTTTCTTAATCACATTTGTATATTTAGTTTTCTGCAGTTACATACATACATACATATGTACATTCACACAAGTGCTTACGTTTTGCGACTAAATAAAGTGTGGACACAAATTGAACTATGTACTTTTCAATCAACTAACACTTAACAAATACTTACATTGGTATTTTCCGATGTTTGAAAAAATCACAAAAAACAATTTAACACGCAACATTTTTTGCCCCGTTATGATAGTGATCGCAATTGTCTGATGTTTTGGCCAATATCGATGTTTAAGCATCGAAAACCGCGATCACGAAACGTCGAGTAAGCATCGAAAAATATCGCTTCAATATGCATCGATGCTTCGATGTTTTTAAACCACTTGTTCAAATGTCCTTAGTTTAAACTTTAAAGCGTATATGGGAATTTTTTAAGGGAAATTCCCTTTGCCAATATCTAACCTAAAGTGAAAACCAGTACAGGCGTTTATATCTTATGGCTGTGTACAAACAATAAATGCAAAATTTTGTTTATAACAAGAATCTTTTATAAATTCTGGAAATTCTGATTCTATTTCATTTTCTCAGCCCTTAGCTCTTCATGAACAGGAGCTGCAGCAACTGGAAACGGAACTGCGCACTTTGAGCAAGAAATACCGGAGTGAGGAGCCGCTGCTGCAATCCTGGTCGCTAGGAGAGCTAAAACAGCAAATACCGCAGATTGAGTGGAAAATCTACTTCAAGGAACTGCTGGAAAAGGATTTCAACGATGCCGAACTACGCATAGAAGTCAGCGATGTGGAATACTTGCGTGACGTGGGCGCACTGCTGCAGAGAAGCAACAAAACCAGCCTTGAGCTATATCTACGTGCACAGTTGACGAACTTGATGAAGAAAGCGAGTCCAAGTTCAGCCACTGCTGGAAGAGCTGCCAATTGTATACATCATATGCGCGCTTTGTTGCCGCTGGGCATGAACTACATCTATGATCGATATGTGTACAGGACCAGAGCTGAGGACACGCAGCAGCTGCAGGAAATCTTTGGCAACTTGCGTGCCATGTTTGGCAAGTACTTGGACGGGAATCGTTTGCAGCTGACCGCAGAGCAATTGGATTATGTGCGTGCCAAGCTAAAAGGAATGCAACTGAAGCTTGGCAACTTGGCAGAGCCAGGAACACCAGAAGATTTCTTTGACAACCACTACGCAAGTGCCAGCTTTGTAGCCACAGATTTTCAGCATAATCTGTGGCAGGCATTGCGACTGCGCACACGTCTGCAACATGCGCCACTGCACCAGAGTGGAGCTGCTTTAGATTTGCAACGCTACTACGTCAATGATGATTTGTTTAGTGCACGCAATGCACCTTACTTTGAGCATGAGCGGAATACGCTAACTGTGCCGTTAATCTTCCTGCATTGGCCACTGCACGACCATCGTCTACACATGATCTTTCGGGACAGCCTGTTGGGTTTTATACTAGCACACGAGCTGAGCCATGCCTTCGAGCAGGAGGGCATACTTTTCGATGCCGCCGGTAATGAGTCTCCAGTTGGTTTGAACATACGCCAGCTGCCAGGATTTCAAGCTGCCTTACAATGTGTTCAGCAGACTCCAACAGCATCCGTTAAGGAGCGACTGGCAGATGTAAATGGTCTTCAGCTGGCATATGATGCCTTCTTTGGCCAGGCACATGACTCACGTTGGTTGGAGTATCGTCCATATAGCTTTGAACAGGAATTTCGGGCGCCCCAGCTATTCCATTTAAACTTTGCCCAGTTCTTTTGCGGACGATTACCAACAGCTATTGGTCATGATATGGATGATGTGCGTGTTAAGGAGGCTGTCAAGAATTTACATCAATTTAGCATCGATTTCAAATGCAACGTAGAGTCCCAATCGATTGGCTGTGAAATGTGGCGTCCAGTCCATCAAATTGATTATAACAATGTGTTACCCTCTTCAAGATTATCATAAACTCAAATATGTTATTTTATTTTTGCAACTCTGGTTTTAATAAGCCATTATGCATATGTACAAGAAAAAAGTAACGTTCTGAAATATATATAACAGCGATACAAGCATTGGACAAAAACTTATGAATTCACTTAAAAATCTAGAATCTTGAGAATATCTAAAATATTTATGTTTAGGAAATATTTGTAGCTTTAAGATTAAAAAGAATCTAAGCAGCACAGATTTTTTGCAAAAGAAAGCGAATGAGAATTTCTTTATCATAGCTAACTTTGACAAATTCAAGTTATTGTTAGATTATTGCTTATAATTCTCAAACAGTTTAAACAAACGCTTGGTGTAGTGGCTGACTGATGCTCATGTAGAGCAACATTTTCTTATTTATTTATTATATAATATCTTATTTGTATTTATGTTAAAAAAAAAAGTATTTTTATGAAAGTTTGTAACTTGTATCGCCAGCGGGTCTTTGATCGGTGCCTCTTCCGGTTTCTCTCTCTCGGTTCCTCTATCGGTTCCTCTGTCGGTTTCTTAATACTGTATGAAGCGGTGTTGAGTAAAGGGGCTTTATAAACAGAAACTTCCTTTATTTGATTTCGTGGAAAGAAGCCACTGGAGCTGCTAATTCTCATATTACAAGGTAAATAATTATTTAAACCTTGTTAATATTGTACAAAAATTAAATTCATACATCTCTTTTTTACAGTCGCAATCCGCGAGGATTCCAAGCAAGAACTTTGAAGAATTTTTCCCAACTTGCAGTCGATTTGAAGTGCAAGTCACAATTCCATTCGATCTGTTATGAAATCTGATGCACAACAAGCAATAAACTATAATATTGCATGTGTCATATTTTTTATTCTATTCCAAAATATTATGCAAATTCATGATGAAAATTTCTTTATTAATTAAATAAATACGATACAAGCACTATTTATACTATATATATAAATTTACTCAATGGAACTTGCTCATAAATATTTATTTACAAATTTTAATATGATAGGTCAGGTTTTTTACGTTGATGGTTGTAGAAATATTTATAGTCAATTTATTAATATTTGCGGAATTTCAAATTGGATTGAATAGTATTATAATTTCTCAGTATAAATATTAAATAAGCTAGTACTTAATAGCTTTTAGCTATAATTACTAAGTTATAAATTTAATTTTAATTTCACTTAAAAAAGTTCGTTGTAATTGTATTTGTGTAACTAGAAATACTGCCTATTGATACCCCATATAGCACAGGTTATGTTACTGTTTTCCTATTAATAAGTAATGGACAAAAAGTATTTAACGGCCCATTCAGTTTGATTGTCAATTGCAGTTGACAGGTAAAGGCACACTCAACGACACTCATCTTCAGTGTCAATTGAATGCAAATGCAAACACAAATAGGTAAGAGTTGTTTTGATTATACAGTGCTCGACTAGTAAATACCCTTTAATCAGGCCTGACGTTATATAACTAACAAATGGCTAGGATAAGAAGTTGATAGAGTCAGTAATATCACTATTGAATGTGTAAAGTAACACTTACTATAGAAAATAGTTCAGAAATAAAATAAATACAATTCTTTTAATTTTCTGATGATATTCAAGAACGTATTTGTTTTGTAAGAAATGGTGATTCATTTTGTTTTGATTGATTTCTTTTAAATAAAAACAAACTTGAGCTGCTTTTGATATACAAATGGCAAAAGAAAGTTATTATGGCTTCCTTTAAAATTTTAAAATATCACTCAACATTATAAATAAAATAGCAAAAAAGAAAAGTGCACATATACTTGTTTCCCAAGAGCTATTTTTATTTAATTTCTTATAGATAAGTTAAAACAAATTGATGCTTTTATGTTATAGTTTTTTTTCTATTCATCAGTACAATAAATAGAAAATAGGTTTAAAAAATTAAAATTACTTTTTTCATGAAATTAGAGTCTTTATTATCAACGCGTTTATCCAGATATATGGCTATATATTGTTTATAGCATCGTTAAACTTATCATTTGCATACTTTTTAAAATACTTTTAATGGGTACAGGGTATAGAAAATGCCGGTCTCAGCTAAGCGAAAGCTTCGCAGCTCTCTCTCGCTCTCTCTTAAGTAGTTCAGACACACACACAGGTAGCCATAGCCACAAGTTGTTGGGTGCGTATCCTGTGTTGTTTTCTGGGCGTTGTGTATGTGATGTGTGTGTGTGTTTCGTTGTGCTTGTGTGTGTGTGCTTTTCTCTCTGATTAAAAGCAAGACAATTCGGTTGGAAAAGCTTTCCGGCCGCAGTAAAGCGCTGTCATTTGCCGTTATTAGACGTGAGCTTTACGGTTCAAGTTCGTCGTGTGAGTCTTGATTTGATTTGATTATCATTATTGTGAGTTTCATCGTCGTATTGTTTTGTCGCAGCCTCCGCAACCTTTGTAAATTTAGAGATTTGGAAACAGATTTCGTAAACAATCAACAACAACAACAATATTAAACGCCGTGGGTGAAAAACTCTTTGATTATTCTAATTGCTTTTGCCCGCATTTCCAAGAATTTATGTTTTAAATATTTGGTTTTGTCATGCTTAAAATATTTGTAATGTTTCTAATTTTCCACTATCTGCAATCAAAATATTTTATGTTATGCGTGTAATCAAAAGTTGAAATGAATTCAGTAGTTTGTACGTGTGTGTGTGTTTAAAGTAATAAAAAAAGAAAAAAAAAAAATTATAAAGCGATAAACATTTAAACATTTATACAGCTTAAAACGCTGACAATTTGAGCATGTGAGTGGATAAATACAAAACGATTGCAATCACGACACGCTTGTGACTTTTAAATTTCTGAACTGTTTTCACACTTGAGTTATAAAAAAAGAACTGGCCAAGTGTTGAATATAGTAGTCTGCATAACAAATTGCGCAAATATAAAGCCCATAAAACTGATCTTTTCTTAAACGAGTGAGTATAACCCTCCCCTCCCGCAGTGTGATGATCACTTAGCAGCTCGCCCCATTGGCACACAATGAGACTTTTAAATTGAAGAATAAACGTCTGATTAGACTACATAGTATATGTATTATACTGTATAACATACGTATGCTCATCAGATTAGCAATCTGAAAAGGAAAACAAATTTCAAATGCTTTTTTTAGAATGCTGCGCGTATTCTTTAATTTACTCAACTCCCCCTCCCCCCCGTCCCTTTACAAAACCTCTCTTTCACTTTTTTGTTTTCCATATTTAAGTAGATTCGTTGAATAGGAAAACCTTAAGGTGCTTTTGGTTCATTCTTTGTCAGTCTATTAATTTCCTTTGCACTGAGTTCTCATTTTCGCAGCAGCTGCATCATTTTG